>BSBN01001670.1:6000000-7200000 GCA_027924645.1 Cunninghamia lanceolata | reverse complement strand
TGAGATTACATGGCCTACCGAAGAGCATAGTTTCAGATTGAGATACCAAGTTTGTTGGTTATTTCTGGAGGACATTATGGAAGAAGTTGAAGATAGATTTGAAGTTTAGTTCTGCACACCATCCATAGACTGATGGACAGACAGAAGTGGTGAATAGGAGTTTGGGTAACTTGCTACAATGCCTAGTATGAGATAAGCCCAAGGGATGGGATTTAATTTTACCATAGGTAGAATTTGCCTACAAAAATTTTGTCACTAGGAGTACTGGTAAATCACCATTCCAGATTGTATATGGTAATAGCCCAAGAAATGCTTCTAAGTTAAGGAAGCTAGACAATGGAGAAAAGACAAGTGCTGAAGCTGAAGACTTTGTAGAACATTTGAAGAAATTGCATGAAGAAGTGAGAAAGGACATTAATAAGATCAATATTTAGTACAAGGCTAAGGTAGATCATAAGAGGAGGTATAAGGAGTTCCAGGTGGGAGATGAAGTCATTGTTCACTTGAGAAAAGAAATGTTCCTAGTTGGAACATACAATAAATTGAAACTGAAGAAATTTGGACCATGCAGAATCATGAAGAAGCATGATTCCGGAAACGCATATGAGGTAGAGCTGTCAGGTGGGATCAATATTTCCCATGTTTTCAACATTGCTGATTTATCAGAATATCATGAAGGTGGAATAGAGGATGGACCAACAAAAGTGCAGTGGAGTATTCTGACATCTACTTCAATAGAGGAGATAGAAGAGATCTTTGATAGCTATGTGGGAAGGAGCATTCGAAACAGGCAATACGAAGAATATCTAGTGAAATGGAAAGGAAGGCCTATTGAATATTCTTCTTGGTTGTCTAAGGTAGAGGTTGACCATTTGGGTTTTCCTCACACAAACACATGAGACGTGACAGGGTCACTTCTCAAATTACCCTGGGTGTCTGATGCAGGAGCATCTAGAGGTGTAAGGGCAATCTTGCATCACCGAAAAAGAAGTTAATTCAAAACCATTGTAGTTGTTCTTATTACTTCCCATAATTAGTATTTTTGGTTCCATAATATCTAGAATAATAATGTACGATTTTTAGTTTTTTGAAAACTACCAAAAATAGTGACCTGCCTATTTTGGAAAGTGTACCTGCTATTTTTAGAAAGTTTACATTTGGGCACATAATGAAGCAAAAAAATTCTAGAAAGCTACATAATGGAAATATAAGACCTTTGGCGAAGGAATCAGGCAAAGATCATTTGCGAGTTGAAAGATATTAAAGTTTTTGTTTTCTGAAAAGCCCCTGAAAATTTACGCAACGAGATATGAGGCACTAAAACTTCTCATAATGTCTCAAAAATTTGATAGAAATCCATTTATAGATTTTTGGTGTGATAGTTCACATCACGAGCTTTTCGGTGCTTAAAACGGTTCGTCAATCGGACACCCAGTTCAAAAGTTATGCTTCCCGGAAGTTGACCTACTTTTGGAGGGAGTTGCAAATTTTGAAATTTAGTTGGAGGCTGCCAGAAAGTGCTATTTATGACTATTTTGGGAACCCTGGGCAGTAGTAGAGTTAAGGGGGCCAGTGTAGAGTCAAGAATAGGTGGGAAAACATAAACCCTAGCTGATTTGGGGTTATAGAAGGCTTAAGATTCTAGAGTCTGGAGGTTGGGAAAACTGTAATGTGTTGTAGCCAACAGAGGATTCATCCTCTGATTGTAATTGAGCTTCTGTAATGTAATGAGTTGCCCAGTTCAATAAAAGAAAGTTCTATTTGTTGTGATCAATATCTATTATTGTGTGTTTTGTGATTTACCCCCTTCATCAAGTGGTATCAAAGCAAGGGTTCCTGAGTGTGTAGACAGATCACCGACCATGAGGCAATTTGCACCAGGACCTGAGGTTGCGGGTTTGCTACAGAGATCAAGATGCCTCCTCGAAGAAATCGTGTTGGGAGGAATGCTTTGACAGAAGAGGGTTTTAGAGCCCTACAAAGGCAAATCGATGCATTGCAAGAGGAGCTTCAAAGAGGGTTTGATCTGAGAACAAGAGAAGAAAGTGAAGATGAAGTTGCAGAGGAGCTATTGAAGCAAGAACAAGAAGCTATAGGAGATCCTGTAGAAGTTAGGTTTTTGAGGGCCATTTAAAAGATCAGAAAGAGGCCCAAAATCAAAGTTTCTGTATATTCTAGAGATTTGAATCCGGAACAGGTTATTGATTAGATCAATGACATGGAAGAGTATTTCAAGTTTGAAGATGTGGAGGACCCAGATCGGGTCAAGTTTGCAAAAACAAAGTTGAAGGGCCATGCTAGTATTTGGTGGAAGGAGGTCTAATTAGAGAGGAATTGAAGAGGAAAAGGAAAGATCTCCAAATGGGATCAGATGGTGGAGAAACGAAAGAAGCAGTTCATTCCTGTGGACTATGAGATGGAGTTTTTAAAGAAGCTGGAAGGACTAAAGCAAGGTAACAAGTTTGTCAAGGAGTATACAGAAGAGTTTTATAAGATTACTATCAAGACGGGCCATACAGAGCCCAATAAGGAAAAGGTAGCTAGTTACATTAATGGGTTGAGGCCGAGTATTTATTAGGAGATGAGCCTGGTCAGAATGACCACCATAGAAGATGCATACCAGTTTTCCTTGAAGGTGGAAGAGAAGCTGAATAAAAGATTTGACAACAAGCAAAGGGGAAGATGTCAAGGTGGAAGGATTGGTGGAAGAACCTATGGGGGCCAAAATGAAGATGCAAATAAAAGTGTAGAAGCTGGTACCAATCAAAATCAAAGAGGAGATAACACCTACTGTCCTCGTGACCAGAACAATGGTGAGCAAAGAGGAAGAGGAAGAGGTAGACCTGGGCAAGGACCTGGAAGAGGAGGTTTCAGAGGAACCTGTTTCTAATGTGGAGAAGAAGGGCATCGACCATTTGAGTGTCCGCAACATCAAGGAAGGATGAATAGAAGACCTAAAGGTAATGCATGAGTTGCACATTTAGATGAAGATGCAGAGTCTGAGCATTCTGAAGATGTTGAAAGGGGAGAAACCCTAGTTGTCATAAGAACCTTGTTGAATGAGGAGAAAGAACCAAATTAGAGGAAGAGTTTATTCCGTACAAGGTGCAAATGTGAAGGTAAGTGTTGTGATATTATTATTGATAGTGGAAGCACTGATAATCTTGTTTCAGAGGAGATGGTTGACAAGTTGAAGTTGACAAGAAGAAAGCATCTGCATCCATATCAGATTGCATGGTTGCAGAAAGACCATAGAGCTTTGGTCAATGAGTAGTGTTTAGTGAAGTTCAAGACTGGGGACTACCATGATGACATGCTGTGTGATATCATACCGATGGATGCATGTCATATGTTGTTGGGGAGGCTGTGGCAGTATGATAGGAGCACTATCCATGATGGCCGTGCAAACACATATTCCCTAATAAAAGATGGAGTTTGTCATAAATTGAAGCCCTTGAAGGAGGTGGAAGAAAAAGTATGTAGTATTGCCAGAATTTGCTTGGTAGATAGTAGGAAATTTTTGGAGGTATGAAGCATGAGTGTCATTGCTTTGCATTGATTCCTAAGATTAGTCAAGAGAAATGTGAAGATGTACCATCAAAAGTTTTAGATATGTTGGAAGAGTTCCTGGACATTATCTCTGATAATGTACCAGAAGGTTTACCACCAAGAAGGAAGATAAGTCATCAAATGGATTTGATACCAGGGGCTAGTTTGCCAAACAAGGCAGCCCGTAGAATGACCCCTACAGAGAATGAAGAGCTGAATAGACAAGTTTAGGAGTTGTTGAAGAAAGGACTGATAAGGGAGAGCCTAAGTCCATGTGCAATACCTGTAATACTAGCACCAAAAAAGGATGAAGAGTGGAGGATGTGTACAGACTCTCGAGCCATCAATAAGATAACGATCAAGTATAGATTTCCATTGCCAAGAATGGATGACATCATGGATTGTTTGAGTGGAGCCAAGTACTTCACCAAGATTGACCTGAAGAGTGGGTATCACCAGATCCGTATGAGAGAAGGAGATGAGTGGAAGACAGCCTTCAAGACAAAGGAAGGTTTGTATGAGTGGTTAGTCATGCCATTTGGGCTAACCAATGCACTGAGCACATTCATGTGGCTCATGAAGGAGGTACTGAAAGAATTTTTGGGAAGTTTTGTTATTGTTTAGTTGGATGATATTTTGATTTTTAGTAAGACTTGGGATGAGCATCTGATGCATATTAGAAGAGTTCTACAGAAGCTGAGGGAGGAGAAGTTGTTGATTAATCTGAAGAAATGTAGTTTTGTAAAGAAAGAGTTGGTGTACCTGGGATTTGTTGTCTTAGAAGAAGGTCTTAAGATGGACCCAGAAAAAGTAAGGTCTATCATTGAATGGCCTATGCCAAGGAGTGTCACAGAGGTAAGATCTTTTCATGGTTTGGCAAGTTTTTACAGAAAGTTTATCAGGAATTTCAGTAGCATTTGTGCACCCCTAACTGAGACAATGAGAGGGGATAGAAAAGAGTTTAGATGGACTAAAGGAGCAGACAAGAGTTTTGATATATTGAAACAGAAAGTCATAGAACAACCTGTTTTGGCTTTTCCAGATTTTAATAAGGTATTTCAGGTGGATTGTGATGCTAGTGGTAGTGGTATAGGAGCTGTTTTGAGCCAAGAAGGTAAGCCCATTGCCTATTTAAGTGAGAAGCTTAATGATGCCAGGAAAAAGTATTATGTTTATGATCAGGAGTTTTATGCAATAGTTCAGGCCTTGAAGAAATGGAGATATTATTTTGTTGCCAAAAGAGTTTGTTTTATATACTGATCATCAGGATTTGCAGTATCTTAATAGTCAAGGAAAGTTAAATCAAAGGGACTTAAAATGGGTTGAGTTTTGCCAGAGCTATACTTTTGTTTTGAAGCACAGGAGTGGGAAGTCCAATAGAGTTGCAGATGCCTTGAGTAGAAGGCAAAATTTGTTGACAGAAATGAAGATAGAGGTTGTTGGGTTTGACGAGCTCAAAATTTTGTATCTTGAAGATCCAGATTTTGTAGAGGCTTGGAAAGCTTGTTTGGAACCTGTTACTTTGTACATGACAAAATGGTTGGATTTCATAATCCAAGATGGCATGTTGTTTAGAGGAAGCTAGTTGTGCATTCCAAGGAGTTCCATGAGAGAGAACCTGATTAAGGAGAAGCATAGTGGAGGATTGGCCAGACACTTTGGCTGAGATAAGACCATTGCTATTGTTGGTGAAAATTATTATTGGCCACAGTTGCAATAGGATGTGAGGTAATTTGTGTAGAGTTGTAGAGTATGTCAGATGGAAAAAGGAGCAAGTCAAAATATAGGTCTATATCAGCCATTACCTATACTAGAGAAGCCACGGGATGATATCAGTATGGATTTTGTTCTTGGATTACCAAGGACATAGAGAGGGCATGATTCCATATTTGTGGTGGTGGACAGATTCTCAAAGATGACACATTTTATTCCTTGCAGGAAGACTAATGATGCTGTTCATATTGTTGAATTATTTTTCAGAGAGGTGGTGAAATTACATGGCCTACCGAAGAGCATAGTTTTAGATCGAGATAACAAGTTTGTTGGTTATTTCTGGAGGACATTGTGGAAGAAGTTGAAGACAGATTTGAAGTTCAGTTCTACACACCATCCACAGACTGATGGATAGACAGAAGTGGTGAATAGGAGTTTGGGTAACCTGCTACGATGCTTAGTAGGAGATAAGCCCAAGGGATGGGATTTGATTTTACCATAGGCAAATTTGCCTACAACAATTCTGTCAATAGGAGTACTGGCAAATCACCATTCCAGATTGTATATGCTAGTGGTAGTGGTATAGGAGCAGTTTTGAGCCAAGAAGATAAGCCCATTGCCTATTTAAGTGATAAGCTTAATGATGCTAGGAAAAAGTATTATGTTTATGATCAGGAGTTTTATGCAATAGTTCAGGCCTTGAAGAAATGGGGACATTATTTGTTGCCAAAAGAGTTTGTTTTATATACTGATCATCAGGATTTGCAGTATCTTAATAGTCAAGGAAAGTTAAATCAAAGGGACTTAAAATGGGTTGAGTTTTTACAGAGCTATACTTTTGTTTCGAAGCACAGGAGTGGGAAGTCCAACAAAGTTGCAGATGCCTTGAGTAGAAGGCAAAATTTGTTGACAAAAATGAAGATAGAGGTTGTTGGGTTTGACGAGCTCAAAAGTTTGTATATTGAAGATCCAGATTTTGTAGAGGCTTGGAAAGCTTGTTTGGAACCTGTTACTTTGGACATGACAAAATGGTTGGATTTCATAATCCAAGATGGCATGTTGTTTAGAGGAAGCTAGTTGTGCATTCCAAGGAGTTCCATGAGAAAGAACTTGATTAAGGAGAAGCATAGTGGAGGATTGGCCAAACACTTTGGCTGAGATAAGACCATTGCTATTGTTGGTGAAAATTATTATTGGCCACAGTTGCAGTAGGATGTGAGGAAATTTGTGCAGAGTTGCAGAGTATGTCAGATGGAAAAAGGAGCAAGTCAAAACATAGGTCTATATCAGCCATTACCTATACCAGAGAAGCCACGGGATGATATCAATATGGATTTTGTTCTTGGATTACCGAGGACATAGAGAGGGCATGATTCCATATTTGTTGTGGTGGACAGATTCTCAAAGATGACACATTTTATTCCTTGCAGGAAGACTAATGATGCTGTTCATATTGTTGAATTATTTTTCAGAGAGGTGGTGAGATTACATGGCCTACCGAAGAGCATAGTTTTAGATTGAGATAATAAGTTTGTTAGTTATTTCTGGAGGACATTGTGGAAGAAGTTGAAGACAGATTTGAAGTTCAGTTCTGCACACCATCCATAGACTGATGGACAGATAGAAGTGGTGAATAGGAGTTTGGGTAACCTGCTACGATGCTTAGTAGGAGATAAGCCCAAGGGATGGGATTTGATTTTACCACAGGCAAATTTGCCTACAATAATTCTATCAATAGGAGTACTGGTAAATCACCATTCTAGATTGTATATGGTAATAGCTTGAGAAATTCTTTTGAGTTAAGGAAGTTGGACAATGGAGAAAAGACAAGTACTGAAGCCGAAGACTTTGTAGAACATTTAAAGAAATTGCATGAAGAAGTGAGAAAGCACATTAATAAGATGAATATTCAGTACAAGGCTAAGACAGATCAGAAGAGGAGGTATAAGGAGTTCCAAGTGGGAGATGAAGTCATGGTTCACTTGAGAAAAGAAAGGTTCCCAGTTGGAACTTACAATAAATTGAAAATGAAGAAATTTGGACCATGTAGAATCATGAAGAAGCATGATTTAGGAAATGCATATGAGGTAGAGCTGCCAGGTGGGATCAATATTTCCCATGATTTCAACATTGTTAATTTATCATAATATCATGAAGGTGGAATAGAGGATGGACCAACAGAAGTGCAGTGGAGTATTCCAGCATCTACTTCAATAGAGGAGATAGAAGAGATCTTGGATAGCCATGTGGGAAGGAGCATTCAAAACAAGCAATACAAAGAATATCTAGTGAAATGGAAAGGAAGGCCTATTGAAGGTTCTTTTTGGTTGTCTAAGGTAGAGGTTGACCATTTGGGTTTTCCTCACACAAACACATGAGACGTGACAGGGTCACTTCTCAAATTATCCTGGGTGTCTGATGCAGGAGCATCTAGAGGTGTAAGGGCCATCTTGCATCACCCAAAAAGAAGTTAATTCAAAACCATTGTAGTTGTTCTCATTTCTTCCCATTATTATTGTTTTTGGTTCCATAATATCCAGAATAAGAATGTAGGACTTTCAATTTTTCCAAAACTGCCAAAAATAGTGACCTACCTAATTTGGAAAGTGTACCTGCTATTTTTAGAAAGTTTGCATTTGGGCACGTAATGAAGCAAAAACTTCCAAAAAGTTACAAAATGGAAATATAAGACCTTTGGCAAAGGAATTAGGCAAAGATCATTTGTGAGCTAAAAGATATTAAAGTTTTTATTTTCTGAAAAAGCCCCTGAAAATTTACGGAATGAGATATGAGGCACTAAAACTTCTCATAATGTCTCAAAAATTTGATAAAAATCTATTTATGAATTTCTAGCATGATATTTCACATTGCAAGATTTTCGGTGCTTAAAACAGTTTGTCAATCGGACACCCGGATCAAAAGTTATGCTTCCCAGAAGTTGACCTACTTTTGGAGGGAGTTGCAAATTTTGAAATTTAGCTAGAGGCCACCAAAAAGTGCTATTTATGACTATTTTGGGAACCTTGGGTAGTAGTAGAGTTAAGGGGGCCTGTGTAGAGTCAAGAATAGGTGGGAAAACATAAAACCTAGCTGATTTGGGGTTAAAGAAGGCTGAAGATTCTAGAGTCTGAAGGTTGGGAAAGTTGTAATGTGTTGCAGCCAATAGAGGATTCATCCTCTGATTGTAATTGAGCTTTTGTAATGTAATGAGTTGCCCAATTCAATAAAAGAAAGTTCTATTTGCTGTGATCAATATCTCTTATTGTTTGTTTTGTGATTTTCCCCCTTTATCAATATTTGAAAGTCCTTCCAATTAGTGAAATGAATATCACCCTTGCCCCATTTCCTCCTTTGCTGCATGCACCATCAAAGTACATCCTCCATACCCCATGCTCATCTATTTGAGCTTCTCTTTCTATTATCTCTACATTTTGTAATTCAGGTTGTGATTTCTCACCCCTAAAATTCCCAAGATCTACATCATAGAAACAATTCATTTGGTCAAGATTCAATCGTTCTATTATGTTTTTGTATCTTGGCTCTCTTTATAGTTTAACTTCTTTCCCATTCACTGGTATATTAGCATATGATAAATCAAGCTGGACATTCCCTCCTCCTGCAATAGTCCATTGCCTAGATAATAACATTCCATAGTAAGGTGGAGTGTCTATTACAATGATATCAGTTGTTTAGGTTACTTTAAGACATGAAGCCAATTTTAGTTCTACATCCTTCATTATTCCAACAATAGGGATAGATCTATTATCCATTACATAACATTTTTGATATGTTGTGTCTACCCATAAACCCAATTCTTTCATTACAGTAATAGGCATAATATTTATTGTTGCCCCACAATCAATCATACAATTTCTCACTATCTTGTTATTTATCAATAGTGTTATGTAAAATGGATCTACTTGGGCAAGATTCTTCATTTTGGTATTACCAAGATAGATTTTAGGGACATTCATAACTTCTTGTGAAAGGTTATTCACCTTATAATTTGTTCCACCTTTGTTTCTATTTTGATTAGGTGTGCTAGAAATCAACTTGAGGGTACTATCTCTGTATTCATCTACTCTCATTATTTCCATTAATGGTATTGATATCTTAATTTGGGACAATGCTTGCATCATATCAAATGAAGGAGTAGCAGTAATTTGGTCTATTTTTTCTTTATTAGAACCTTTTGCTTTAGATTGCTGCTCATTTTTGTCCTTCACCTTATGTTCAATTTTGTATGGTTCCTTGTGTGTAGCATTTTGGTTTTCTTCTTTCTTATGGTTACCCAAAGTTCCTTTGTTATGATTTGGTTCTTTAACAAGCAAACCTCTAGGGGTTCATTGGTCTACATTTGCAGTCCTATTCCTCAAGTTGTAATTATTTATGGCCTGAGTCACAGTAGCAATTGTAAGGGCTTTCTTTTCCTCTTCAGTGGGTGTTCTCAATTGGAAGTGTGGGGTCATATTGGATATAGGAGTCGTTTCCTCATAATTATCTTCTTGGTCAAAAAAGACTTCTTGTCTACCCATATTAATATTATACTTTTGATTATTCACATTGTACTCAAATCCATCTTCATCAATTGAGTGGGATCTAAATCCTACCATATTTATGGTATGGTCATCCGTATCTTGATCATAAATTATTTCATTCTCTTGCAATGATTTGGCTACCATGCAATATTCTAGTGAGTGAGGTAGGTTGCATGCAACACACCATGGATTGTTGTTCACTACATGTGTCCCATGTTTCTTTAGGGGGTCGGGAGTTTCTTTGTAGTTATGTTTCTGCCTGTTATCCATAGGCATTACATCCTTCCAATTGGTGTTATAAGGCATATCATGCAGTCTAGGCCTTTGATTTCTATAATAATTAGCTAGCTTTACTTGATTGTTATTTGGGTTTGGTGATATTTTTGGATTATCTCTTTTCCCAAGCTTTCCAGCTTCTCTCTTATTATTTTCAATATTCATGGCTTCCTTCTAGGCTTCTGCTAAGGTGATAGGAGCTTTGTTTCTGAGCTCATATCTAGTTTTAGGGTCAAATGCATTCAAATACAAAACTAGAGCCATACGATCTAAAGGCTTCAATTCTGGTAAGATCTTATGATAGATCTTTAAAAACCTCTAATTGAAATCAACCATTGATTCATTATATTTTTTTGGATACTTGTTAACTCATGCACAACAAAATTTGAATCAAATTATCTCCCATATTGTTCTTTAAATTGATTTTAAAATCTTCAAAGGAACAAATTGATGCATCAGGCAAATTCTTGTACTAGTCCCTAGCATCTTCAACAAGAGACAACATAAATAACTTCATCTAGATGTCTTCATATTGCACTTCATAATTATCCATGTCTGTCTCAAAATTTCTAATATGTTCCTCCACTGAGATGTCATTGTTTCTAGTGAATTTTGGAATGGCATTTCTTAAATCGTTATCAATAGGGTCTGGACACATTTGATATCTAGACAAGTCTAGTTATTTGTATCTGTTTATGTCAAGAGGTCGATGCAAATGTTGTTTTGTTTGGTGTTGATTATGAGGAGAATGTTGTCACATATTATGGTGTGGGTTCATGCTTATATTTTGGTGGTGAGGTTGAATAAGCTGATGACCAGGTGGTGGATAAGAATTAACCATATGTTGAGATGTGTTATGGGCATTGGGTTGTTTTGGATTTCATGGTGGAGGATTTTGTTGAACATAGCCACCATGCAGTATCTTTGAAGATTGTGAATTACTTTCATTTTGATGTGACCCTTGTTGGTTTCTTGTTAGAGCATGCCCTCCTTACTTATGGGGAGGAATATACATTGAGCTAGTTACTATGGTCCTAGACCTTATTTGTTGTAGTTCTCATTTCAACCATTCTTCTTCTCTTATTTTTGGCTAGCTCAAGTTCCTCTTGTAATTTAAGTAAATCCTACTACATCTCATCCTTATTTCTTCTATCTTTTGGTGGAGTATTACAATTTTTAGTGGATGCTATCTAATCTATAGACTCATATTGAATTTCTCCACCTTGTTGCAATGACATTTGATAATCATATTTTGCCTGCTTCTGCATTATTTCCCTTTCAATCTGAGCTTGATATTCAAGCTGCCTTTGAGGGTCAGGCCTATATTTGGCTAGAATATCATTGGACTAGGAGTGATAACTCTTGGATTGGAGTTCCTCTGATTCATGCAAGGGAATGAAGCCATTATGAGTTATTATAGGCTACTCTAAAGCATCTTCTTAGACATTTTGGTCATTAGTATGTTCAGACTAACCTGATATCCTAGTCTTCTTGGAAGGGGCTCTTAAAGGTGGGGATGATCGTAACATTTTACCATCATCCTTTGATCTCCTACCATCCATTTTGTATGAGACTATAATTCTTCAACACATAATATGTTTGAAATTTAGAATAGAGTCACCACCTCTTTTTAAAGAGGAATAATCTTATATTTTGGGTCTTTTCCACTAGCAAAGTTATAAGTTTAACTTCCTAACTCTATTGATATGGTCTCTTACCAAGTTCCTTTATGTTCCCCAGTAGAGTCACCAATTTTGTTTGTTCACAAAATTGTAGGTTGTTAACCCTAAGAGGTTGCCAAGATCTCTTAACACTTTTGGCTAATGACACGAGGTAAATATGGCTAAAACCCCCTTCACTTTAGTCTCTGCCAAGCCTAGGTGGGTATACCTTGACTGTTAGTGTAGACTTATATGACCTTCACAGTGGAAAATGGGTGTGAAGTATATGTAAGGTTGTGAATTAATCCTACTACTAAGGTTTGAAGATTGAGAATGTAAATTAGATTTCTATTAAATGATGTTTTAAAGTGAGTTTGACCAGTGCTTTATCTACTGGGAAAAGGGGTAGGAGTTGGCATTGTATGGATCTTTATGTTTGGCTAAACTCAAATTGCTAGGCATTTATATGAATCTATACCTTGTATAGATGTGCAAGGATTTAAGGTTGCAAGATTCTTCTTATCAAATCCCAGTGATATTTGCCTAAATTGTTATGACTAGAAGAAAGGATTTTTAATTCTAATGGGAAGGAAGCCAACCAAGATGACTTGTTTAAAGAATTTTAACCCTGCATAGAGACCAATAAACACAGACCACTTAGAAGGACTTAAATCTACTTCTCATATAAACTAATTGAATAGATCACACAGAAAAAACAAATGTGTACTAATAAATTGATTATATCCTTGATATATTAATTCAAACTACTTAGAAAAAGCATTTTGGAGACAACCATATAGCCCATAAAAATGAAACTCAACATAGCAATTGAACATGAAATACTCTGATTCACTAAATAACTCTACTCCTTTGTACTAATTCAGAAGTTCATGATATATTTGAAAATACAAATTGACATAGATAGAATTTTTATAAGTATTGTATTGTCTTGTATATATGAGAGATGTTACCATTGATCCTTTTCAAAATGGCCTTGGTATTCCATATTTATAGGATGCAAACAAGCTTTAGGCCTGAAATGATGTGACTATTCATAATTATATCTTTTCAAATAACTAATGCATAATTAAGAAAATAGAGAAATAAACATAGGCAAATGTAATGATCAAGTTCTGAGCTCCATTAATTATTGTAGAGGGACCTATGACCATTTTCCTAATGAGGTCCTCCTCTCTAATGTTGTAGTATGAGGCATCCTTTTTCTTTTTGAATTTGGGATATAATTCAAATTTCACTTGATAACAGTCTTTTGTATATCTTATGCAATCACAATGGTTCAACATACACATGCGGACCCATCAGGTTTATCAATTAGATTGAAATTACCTTTGGATCTACTTTTTTATACATTCCCATTTTTATTACCCTTGTACATATTATATGCATGCATCATAATATACAAGTGCGGACCTCACTGAAAGTTAACCATGTTTAACTTTTATAATCACATCCAAATTTGTATATGTATATTAGATACATTTGATTATACATACAACAATAAAAGCATTCACTTTCATTTTCTAAACTCAATCAAATTTTCCCTTGGGTCTAGATCTGCATTTGTGTGTTTAATATATTTGTATGTTTTATACAAATGCATTTGTATATTCGTTTGTGGTGGGGCCCATATATGCATTTTCCTATTTTGTATCCGTACTTTTTATGCATTTGTGTCTTCTCTCTTCTGCATCTTGTATAGATACATTACAATATACAACCATGGACTTTGAGTAAGGTTCTCCAAATTTAATTCTCTAATAAAGTCTAGACTTGTATATGTATATTAAATACATGTGTTCATGTATACAAAGATACATACAAACATAACTATTTTCTTTTTGTCTTCTAAGTTTAATTGAATCTTCTTTTCAGGTCCACTCATGTATATTTTGGATTTGCATATTAAATACATGTATTGTGACATGTATATACAAATGTGTTGTTGACTTTTCCTCTTTCGTTATTGGCAATTGTGCTTAATTCGTAACTTAATCCTGAGTTTGTTGTCTATAACTGCATCTGTATGTGATGACCATCACTTTATATGCTAACTTTGAATTCCTTTTGACATCCTCCAATGTATATTGTATTTGTATCTTTAATAAATGAGTTGTAAGATACAAATGCAGATTTCTACAATTATAAAGCACATAATAAGAAATGATCAGGTTTGGATTTCTATATTTGACATTTTAAACATGATGCAAATTATCACCCGCTATCAATGTATACTAGGTACATGCAAATGGAAATGTATATGAGATACATTCTAACCAAAGTAGTGTTCCTCTTTATTGCCAGCTTATCGGTGGGACCTAAGATTGTGTCATTCCAATATTTTGAAGTTCCTTTGAAATGCTTGTCTTTAATTGATATCATTGTATCCGTCCCTTCAATATGTTTTGGTGCTATTAGAACATTGAAGAGACATACAATTGAGTTATTCGGACAACCTTCAGTCTCTTTGAAATCTTTTATCCCTTTGATTTTTTTATGTCATCCTGAATATAATTTTGAATGACATGGGTATTTTCAATGTGGTCTTTTGATTTTATGATGAAGGTGATTTATCAGAACTTAGTTTTTTTAGGCCAATTATGAGAATATTTATTATTGTAAAAGTATTATGAAGGCGGGAAATCAACTTTGGATGAAAAATTTTAAAGTTTAAGATTTTGTGTCAACAGGTTACTCACAACTAGAAGGAATACACTATAAGGAAACTTATGCTCTGGTGGCAAGAATGGAGGCCATTAGAATATTTTTGTCTTTTACAGTACATAAGAATTTCAAAGTATATCAAATGGATGTGAAGTCTACTTTCTTGAATGGCAAGTAGGAAGAAGAAGTATACATAGAACAACCGGATGGATTTCAGTTATCAGACAAACCTTACATGGTCTACAGATTGAACAAGGCACTATATGGATTGAAACAAGCCCCTAGAGCTTGGTATACAAGGTTAGATAGGTATCTATTACAGTAAGGATTCAATAAAGGCTTTATAGATAGAAATTTGTACATCAAAGTAGGTGAAGATCAAATTCTAATTGTTGAAGTATATGTGGATGATATAATCTTTGGAGGAAATGAGGGTATGAGTAAGATCTTTGTGGATGAGATGTAGAAAGAATTTGAGATGTCACTATGTAGAGAAATGAACTTCTTCCTTTGTCTATAGATTAATCAGACAGGTAAAGGTATTTTCATTTCACAATCAAAGTATGTCAAGGAAATGTTAAAGAAGTTTGGAATGGAAGATTCTAAACTAGTATGTACCCCTATGACAACTAGTTCTAAGATGGGAAAGAATGAGGAATCACCTAAGGTTGATTAGAGTAGATAAAGGTCAATGATTGGAGGACTTCTATACTTAACTGCTACTAGACCAGATATTATGCATGTTGTTTATTTTGTGGCTAGATTTTAAGAAGATCATAGAGTCACATGTTGTAGTAGCGAAGAGGATATTCAGATATTTAAAGGGCACTCTAGATCATGGCTTGTGGTATCCAAAGGATAATGACTTTACTGTAAGTGCTTACATTGATGCAGATTGGGTTTGATGTGTTACTGATAGGAAAAGTACAAGTTGCGGTGCATTCTTTCTTGGAGATAGAGTGGTGTCTTGGCTAAGTAAGAAGAAAGATTCAGAGTGTTTATCTATTGCAGAGGTAGAATACATTGCTAGAACATCTCGTTGCACACAATTGTTATGGATGAAGTAAACATTGAACCATATTAGTGTTGTATATGATGAGCTGATTCCTATATTCTATGATAAGACCAATGCTATTAACATTTCAAAGAATTTGATGATACACTCAAGGACAAAACATATCTCAATCTAGTATCACTTTCTGAGAGAGAAGGTTGTAGAGAATGAAGTGAAGATTGAGTATGTGCCTACAAATGATCAAGTTCCTGAAATATTCACTAAGGTTCTTCCTAAGTATACATTTGAGTATCTCTGGGAGAGGTTAGGGGTTAATGTCCCTCCTTCTTTGAACTAGATGCATAAGGGGATGCATCAGTCTAGTGGAGTTTAAGTTTCATTTCTTGTTCTGGTCTGATGTTGGAGGATGCCTCTCAGGTGGAGAAGGTAGTGGTCATGATGGTTGTTGCAGTGAGTGGGAGTAAGTTCTAATGTTGGTTGCTCTATGGGGGAGCATATAAAGTAGGAAAATAAATGATGTTCCAGAGCAGTAGTAAGAAGGTACAAGTTTTAGAAGTTGTCTAAAAGTAAAATTGAAAGTGATATGTGTAGGCCTTTTCCATTGATGTTAAAGGGGTAGAGAGAGCAATGTGAAAAAGAAAAGAGTCAGTGGTCAAAGAAGACAGTATGAGTTATAAAAGAAAGAAAGAAAGGAGAGTAAGAAAGAAAAGAAGATTGGTGCAAAGTTGTGTCTTTGTAGTTTTTCACATTATGTGTTTCCATCAATGACAAAGGGGGAGATTGTTACAAGTATGTGTAATCGGTGTTGACATTGATGTCAATAAGCTTGTGTTGTCATTGGTGTCAACAGTGTCATTTGTATGAGTTTCTTCTGATACAAGAATATGGGTAGTTAGTGTTGAGTGGATATTGTCTTTGAGATAAGGTTTTTGCAATGGTGTGAGATATTTGGTCGAGTTGCTTTGGTGAAGATGATGTGGTTCCTTGAAGAGATACTGAAGATGTTAGGAATATGTTTCTGTTGGTTGGGTTCCAAGTGGTTTTGAGAAAAATTGATTAATAAAAGAAATAATGTGGTGAAGTAGCATTTTTGTAGTGTTATTTTTTTCTCTGCATTTCCTCTAAGTTGAAGATCTGTCTTTACAGTTGTGTATGTGTAGGATCATCGCAAGCCAAATAGTGGCAATAGAAAAAAAACACATTTTTACTTAGCCAAATTCATGACTTGACCAAGTTTGACTTTCATATGTTTTGAAACAGATATCTATTTTGGTTTGGATGTTGAAACAAAATGGATATCCATTTTTGCAACATAGTAGTTTGTTTATTTGTTACTTAGTGATTTTTGTTCTACATTGATGTCATTCAACGGTGTTAGATTTTGTGAGATATTTATTCTACATCCCATAAAAAAAATCTCATATTAGTAATCAAAGCATGAAATATCATGATATAATCTTGAATTGGTTCATGTTATTGTTGCTTATATTGTATGAATTTTGTGATAGATGTCTTAGGATCAATATTGTAATGAATATGCTTGACAAAAGTAGTATCCAACTCCCCAAAAGAATTGATATAAGCATAAGGTAGAGAACAAAAGAATCTAAAATCATGACCACTTAAGCTTGTTGGAAATAATTTGGCAAGTAATTGGTCCTCATGAAAATAAAAAAATAATGTAGTAGTGAAAGTCCTTAGATTTAGAATTGGATCATCTTTACTATCACACTTTATAAAAAATGGTGTCACCAATTCACTTGGTGAAGAATAAGTTAAAATTTTATATGCCAAAGGATTATGAAATATTTTTCTAGTATCATTTTGTGGTTTAGATATATGCACATAAGCATCAATATACCATTCTTGGTGGTCAATCCTAGTGATGAGGTAGTTTATATAACATGAAGTATCATTATCAACATGTAGAATATTCATGTGTGTTTGCATATTGTTATGTGTAATAGTGGTGGAGGACATGTGAAAGATGCATCATCATCTAATGGCACATTATCCTCACATATACCAAGTAAAAATTGTAAAATATCTACATGTTTGTCATCCTTAGGTATGCCTAAATCATATGTTTGTTCAATAGAAGATGTAGAAGAATGTACTCAATGATCACTTAAGGATACATTATAAAAAGCATAAAAGTATCCAAAGAAGGGTCTCCATCCAAAAGTTGTATATCATCATGATGCATAGAAAAGTCAATGAAATCCATTAAGGAAAGGCCAATAGAGTGTATGTGATACAAAGAGTCATAAACTTCATTGCGGGAAGATAAAAAATTCATCATGTTCATCACAATGTACATATCAACAATAAGCCATGAACCACAAGATAGATAATATGTACTAGTAACCTCATGTGAAGGTGGAGCATGTGTATCAATATATCAAATTAGGATCCTCAAGGAAAGATGAAGCAAGAGAGACACAAGTAATAAAATCCATAAGTGAACAAGGAAATCTATCATGAGATGCATAAATGATATGTTCACTAGGTATACCATCATCACATGAAGGATAATCATCATCACAAGGCATAACAATTTCATGAAGGATTAAGGAAGGTGTAGCTTCACCATATAAAGTATCATTCATAATTTTATTGCTAGAGGGTAAGGGTATATATCATGTGTATCCTTCTCAAACCATGTATCATGAATCAAATCATATATGGAGGAAAAGTGCTCAAAGATAAATTATCACTATGCTCAAGCACATTACAAGCTTTATCCATAGGAGAAATAGAAACAACATGATGTTTTTTGATAAGTTAAATGGGGGTATATACAAGGGAAGGAAGGGAAGTAACTAAGTGAATGGATGAAGAGGCACACACATGATGGAACAAGCCCTTAATTGACAATATAGGGCAATGCATGTGATAAAAGGACATGAGTGAGTCAAGGATAGTGGGATCAAATATCACAAAGTGTATAAAAATATCAAATTATGTAATAATGACATGAATAGAGGCTAAAAATAATGGAATATGACAATACATGATAAAAACATGTATCAATGAAGCATATAAACAAGGGTGCTTGGGTACAAGTCAAGAAGAGATGATATAACAAAGGTTGAAACCATAATAAATATTAATTAATGATACGAAAATAAAGCATTGATTCAAACCCTAGAAACAAAACTAATATAAAAGAATGTAAGTATTAATATAAAATCAAAAAAATAGTACTTGCACTTATCTACGAGAATAAATTAGCAAATGAAATCCAAAAGGAAAAAAGGAAGGGTGGGTATGATGGGTGAAACAATAGCACACAATGGATCACAAAAACCTAAAGGAAGACATATTTATGAAGCATGGAAGAAAAAAGATAATCCTAATGTTAAACCCTAATGAGATCTAGAAATAAGATTATGCAATTTAAAAAATTGAATTTGAAAACCCTATCAAGAAAGGAATAATAAACCCTGAGTTGTGTAGGAACATAAAGTTCACCAAAAATGTAAAGGAATAAAATCATTTTTACATAAATCTATGGTAATTAATCAAATTTAATCATTTAAACATGAATTAACATAGATATATAGATTAATCAAAGTTGGGAAAAATAATTGCAATAAATACAAAACTTAAAGGTGAGGGATATTAGTACTTTGATCTAGAATTGATGATAGAATAATGATGTTGAGGATGTTCTAAATTGATTTGCCACCTCTAGAAAATAAATGACATCAATCCAATGATTGTCTTGGAATTTAAATAGGCATAGAAAAATGATGGAGGTTGATCCCCAGTGTCACAAGTTTGATCTCAATTGTTGAAACAAATATAATCTAATATGTACTAAGTGAAATGATTCATTAGAATTTACACCAAAACTACTTGCTTTTGTATTTTTAATAGTTGAATTTGTCACTTGGTGGTGTTTAGGGAACCATTTAGGAGTTTTTTGACTTGATATGTGTATGGGTTCAACTAGGTCAAACCATTTGGGGAGAAAGATTAATTATGTTGAGCTAGATATTAAAGGCAACATACATAGGCATGCATATGGCCTATATGATGATGTAGATTAGATTATTTATTATCTTTTACAAATTAAATGTCCTCTGATTATTATTTTTTTGATGTCCTCTTCTTGTATGTATAATTCACCTATGGAGAGTTCCTGAGTTTATATGGTTCAACTATTGAACAATGATAAGATGTAATGTGGTAGGATGTCATGAGTTTTAGATGTTACGATATAACATGGAGATATGTCTACATGTGGTGATGCTATAGAAATTTTACCATGAGTCATTTGAAGAAGTACTCACAACTACATATTTAATTATGCTAGTAGAAGCATAAATAATAATGCATGTGGACTTGTAGCAGACTTCAAGTTCATGTGGAACAATCTAGAGGCTTGGTTATGTTAAGAGAAGTTTCTACAATACTACAAGTTGAAATAATTGGTTAGATGGTTGTATGTGTTACCACAAGCTTATGGTTGGTAGTGGTGGTTATACAAGAAGACATGAATACATTGACTATAGTTAGTAATTTAAACTATTGATATTTAATGTGTAATGTAACATATAGTCATCTATACTAGTTATCCACATGGAGGTGTCATGTTTGGTGATATATGTGGTATATTGATTTTATTATATAGTCAACATATAGCTTTGTGACTCTTGGTATTCCATTGATTCGTTGGATAGTTAGACGATTGGTATTCTGTGATGATGCATATATATATGTACTCATGTGAATGGAGAATGGTTGTATTGTGATTAGTTAGGTGTTGGATGTGAGAAATATAGAAGAAAAGTATGCTATAAGAATGTAGATATCAACTCTATCAAAATAATTCTTCTATTAAATCAATGGATTCTATATAATATAATGGTTTAACTATCTTTTACTACTAGGTTTTATCTCATAAGGGTTTCTAACATAAAATCTAGTGTCCCATGTTATTTCTTTTGGTTTTATATACTATCACATGAGCTTTCTTAAATGTTACTAGATAGATAATACATTTGTATCATTGTCTTTGATCATATTATTTAAGTTACTACTCTATCATAGTATAATGAAAAGAATAATGAAAAGACAACAAACTAAAAAATAATATAGTATATTTAAGTTACTCCTCTATCATAATAGTTAATCTAAGACAACAAACTAAAACATAATGAAAAGAATTGGGTAGAGAAAAATGGATATCCGTTTTGGGCAACCTAAAATGGATATCCATTTTGCAAAACATAAAAAAGGGAAAAAGAGGTCACATTTTGTAAACCCGCGTCTTGCAAAATGTAGACCTTTTGCAAAACTGATATCAAAGCTCAAGAAAAGATATTAGATCCAAAGGGGTTAGTAAATTTGCATTTTTTTGTTTGTTTTGTATATTCAAGCAAGTTTTTTTGGTTTTTTATGCTAAATAGGTATGTTTTATATTTTAAATAGGTAAAATGGATGAAAAAAATAAAAACCCAAACCCTCCACCACCAAACCCTCCCCCTCCAACAATCAAAGAGAAAATTCAAAGAAACATTGATCAAATAAGTAGGATTGTAGAAATGTATCACCACCACCCTCGATTGTAAAAAATGTTTTGAGTTGGCATATTTGTCAAATTTTTGTATATGTCTACCATTATGGACTAGATTTTAATATATATACACCTTGATATACAATATAATTTAAATTCCTTATGTGCATGTATTTCTACTTTGAAACTTAAAAGTTTGACATATAATCATTTTACAATGGTTAAGTTATGATCAATAACATGTTATAGATTGATTTCTTGTTATATATGATTATTATTCTCAGTAGAAAGATGATATATGTTGTTTCATACCTCAAGACATAACTTGATCTTAGTTTTCACATGATTGTAGTTTTAGTTATATATAAGATTTTCATGAAATAAAAAATTTGAATGGTTCACACATGTGTAGAGCTATAGAATACTTTTATCTCCTCCATATGTAGTTACAACTCTTCATATTTCAAGTGCAAACATCAAAAAGAAGTTTTAGATAACTAATTTCACCATCAAAACTTCATTTCTAGCCTCCTTTTTTCATGTTTTCTCCATTTTCAGTCTTATTCAGGACATCAACAATCTAGAAAAGCAATTCGGTATCTCATGGAAGCTTGCAACAATCATATCTAAGGTGGTAATTCTCATACATGATTATAAATTTCATTTTCATTCAGCTCCAAGACCTCAATTCCTTCATCTTTGACCATTTCTAGATATGATTATGTAGGTACAATAGTGATATAGGTGTAAAAATCAATTTGTTTCATGGTTTCTATAGCAAATTAGGAGTTTGAAATCATTCCTTCAATTATGCAAATTAGCAAAAAACTCTTTATGACTGTCCTATAAGTACACTTGGTTGACTTTGGAGAATATTCTAGAGATTTCCACAATTGGAGATTTGTTGTGAAGCCTCTAGTTTCTAGGGATGTGATCTACCCTTGGCAAGAAAACAATAGTCAAAACATAGTCTTGTAGATGTTATTTAAGAACACAATACAAATTTCAAACAACATAGTAAAAAGAAAGAGGGATTAGATAAAATAAAGAGCCAAAAACTTATTGTATTGAAGAACTTTCATATTTTACTCTTTATATATTCCTCTCCCTCTATTCCCTTCTTCTTGCCTCCAAATTCTATGATATATTATATCTTAGAATTATTTTTGTGTCATTGACCCATGTGTATTTTAATTTTTTAGCTATCCCAAGTAGGGTTACACTAACAACAAATTTCTTCATGCATTTGTAATAGTTTGACATATTTTTATGATTTTTGGATATTGGTTGCTTAGCATGGTCTTAGATGCATTTGGATGCTTTTGGAGGTCCTAGTTGACTTGTATGATTTGGATGGACTTGTTTGTTGCCACATATCTCATTTGAGTCAATTTGATGGTTTGCTTGTGTGTCCTATCATGCCCACATTTTCCATGTGGTCACAACACACAACACACATGTCATGTCAACATTTGCCATGTGGTCATGACATGAAATATCAAAAATGTTCTCCACCTGACTCTAGAAACCCCCTCACATGCAACATGCACACTTGGAGACATACACACAAAGGCAAAGATCTTAGTCAATGTTGGGGTAATATGAAGTTTGTTTGCAACCCCTACACAATGATAGTCTACTAAGGGGGTTATGTGATGTGAGGAGCATCGCCGATAGATTTAGTTTCCGAATTGGGTCTAACCCTAAGATTCCTAAATGAAGTGTAGTGATTTCAACATGTGTCAAAATCTAACCCTAGGAACTAGAATAAATTAAAATAAATAAATCCATCTAGACATGATAAAATTTCTCACAAATTAAATGTGATAAGTAATGGCTAAGACTTAAAATATTAAATTAGCCATACTACTCTAGATAAATTTTGGTAGCATAATGCCTCTTTAACATACATGGAAAAAGTAATTCAAAAATAATCTCCTACCAAGCCATTCAATTACAAATGGTAAAAAGATAGTCATTATTGAAATATTACGCGATAAAATACAGGGCGACACAATCTAGAATGGAAAAAAATGGAGATGGAAGAACGCTTCGAGGAATGTAGAGATGGGCAAAGATTTCCTCAAAGGGAGCTCAATTAGGCTAGGTTTCATAGGAACTAGGATGGAAGGATTGCCGATGCTGACCAAAATCTCCATCCCCAGGAAGAAGAGCAATGGAGATGGAACGATGATCGATTCCCCCAAGGAAGGAGATGCCAACAGTATAGAGGTTTTCACCACCCTAGGCAGTGGAATCAAAGGCATCATGACTATCCCCTACATAGGAATCCAATTTTACAATGGCGGGGAGAGAGAAACCCTAGAGGTGGAAACCAACTTAGGGACTTTCAGAGGCACAATCTACATCCCAGAAACCAAACACCTAGAAGGAGGGAAGAAGATAGAGAAGAAGTAATAACTATCTCCCTAAGCATAAATCAGATTCAGGATCAAGTCTTGAATTTGGAAAACACAACATTAATAATCAAATGGTATGGGAAAGATCTAAATTGGTAAAGTTTGAAAACCTGGTGGTGATTTAGATGGGGCAAGGACCTAGAATTTAAGAGAATGGAGAATGATTTTTTTGTAGTCATCTGCCCTACTATTGCCATTAGGGTCCAAATAGAAGAAGGGGTTTGGATTCTAGACAGCTGTGGCTTTTACATCCGTCGGTGGAAGGTAGGATTTGATCCAACATCATACCAAATCAAAAAAGTTCAAGATTGGTACATCATGACCAATCTTCCCCTTGAATACTGGGATCCCAAGATTTTGGAAGGAATTGGAAACAGTTTGGGAACCTTTGTATGTGCTAAAGAAAGATCTAACCCAGAAGGGTCTAGCACGTTTGTTAGGATAGGCATTGAAAACAATCCAAATTGAAGAATTCACAGAGAAACCAAGATTTCGTCGGGACTCGGGACTTGGTGGCAGAATTTGATCTACAACCCCATCTCCACAGACTCATTGGTCAAAATTCTGGGGTGGAAAAGGGATAATCTCTCCGAAGAGAAATTAGAGCAATCTTCAAACAAGCAACCCATACCTATCGTCGACATAGCTCAAAATTTTGATGAAGAAGACCTTCCTCCCCTAACTAAAGTGGAATTATAAGTTGACCCCAAATTAGAGCAGAGATGTGAAGATATTCAAAGTATTAAGCCCTTAGATCAAAAACTATCTCAAGTCATTGAAATGATTGGTAACAAAGTACGCTCGGAAGATCTCGATTCCATTATTAATGTGGGCAATGAACTGGTTGATATTGCTAATGCAGCTAAAAGAGGTGAGATTGACCTTGACAATTATGGAGGGGAAGACTGGTTTGTAGAATAATAACTAGATATTGGGGTAATTTAGCCTTTCTGGATGAAGAGGAAATTCCAAGCAAAGTCTTGAATACCCCCACTCCAAAACCCCCAGAGCAAGGGGGGCTAGGTCTGAAAACTAAGGATCCAATCAAAATTTCTTCTGATTACGGAGAACACAGAGGGAAAGGAAGAATTCCAAACAAGGAAAAGCTAAAATGGGATGGGGAAGCATCTGGCCAGTTAAAAATTGAAACATTGTTGAAAGTAGGGTAGGGAGATCCCCTTCCTGAACAATAATGAAAATCATGACTTGGAATGTTAGGGGTTTAAACACCCCTAACAAAAGATGCTTGCTACAGCAGCATCTGAATGCACAGCTTCTAGACATTTGCTTGATTTAGGAGTCTAAATTAGGCAAACAAGAAAGATCAAATCTAGGTTTGAAGATGAAGAATTGGAAAATCTATGGAGTCAATTCAGAAGGAGCCTCAGGAGGGCTGCTAACTCTATGGAAACCTCAAACAGTACTAGTAGAAGTAGTGGCTTCAAGCAACTTTTGGCAAGCTTACAAGGTAAGGAGTTTAGTTTCCAATTTAAGCTTTTTATTGATCAATGTGTATGGACCTAATAACTATATTCAAAAAAGAATATTATGGAATGAATTGGATCTAGTTTGTAAGCTTATGAATTTTGAGGCTTGTATTCTGCGAGGGGATTTCAATGCTAGAGTTGGAAGAAAACTCCAGTCTCAACTTGATTTTGAAAACTTTGTGGATAGGAATGAGCTCTGTGATATTCAAATGGGGGGCGGACAATACACTTGGACTAATAGAAGGTTGGGCTTTTGTATTATAGCCTAGAAGCTAGATAGATTCCTATTCAAAGGAAATATTAGTAGATTCCCCTACCTTTTTGATAGTTAGTTGCTTCCTCTACCAAGGTCTGACCATTACCCAGTCCGTTTGGAAATTTTGGGAGAAAGGGGCCTTGCTAGAAGCCCTTTCAAGTTTGAAAAAATGTGGTTCAAGCATAAAGATTTTTTGGATTTGATCAAATAATGGTGGAATGATACACAGCCAGTCAGATCCAAAATGTTTAGCGTTGTAGTCAAGTTGAAAGTAGTAAAGCAAAGCCTGAAATTATGGAATAGAAATAACTTCAAAAACATTTTTGAGGAAAAGAAGTAGTATGAATCAGACTTGAAAGCCCTCTCAAAAATGATTATCCATGAAGGAATGGACAATCAAAGTTACTTAGAGGAAAAAGTTTTGATGACAAAACTAAATGATATTCTTTCCAAGGAAGAAATGTTCTAGAGACAAAAGTCCTGGGAGGTTTGGTTGTCTGATGGCAATAGAAATAAAAAATACTTCCACAATGCAACAAAAGCAAGAAGAGAGGTGAATAGAATAACAAGGGTTAGAGACAAAGATGGAAGACTTTTGGAGGGTGTGGAAGAGGTGAAACAAATGGTGGTGGATCATTTCCAGAATTTGTTAAATGAGGGGGAAGGCTCCAACCTCACAATCCAAAAAGAGCTTGTGGGATTCATTCCTAAGCTAGTAGCAGAGGCCCAGAATGAGATGTTAAATAGCAAACTTTTGAAGGAAGAAGTTAAGACTACTCTTTTCCAACTCCACCCTGACAAGGTGCCAGGCCCTAATGGTTTCCCAGTTGGTTTTTTCCAAAAATGTTGAGACATAATCAACAAAGACATTCTGGTGGCTTTGGAGGAATCCAGGACTTTAGGACAGCTATTAAAGGAAATTAACAATACCTTTTTAGATTTGGTTCCAAAAAAAGAGAAGCCTGAATTTCGGGATGACTTTAGGCCCATTTCTCTGTGTAACACCCTCTACAAAATATTAGCCAAAACAATGGCTAATAGATTAAAATTACTTCTTCTAGATTTGATTTCTGAAGAATAGATAGGGTTCGTCACAAATAGATCCATCTTAGATGGGGTAATAGTAGCTCAGGAGGCCATTCATTCAATTCAAACTTTGAGAAAGCCAGCATTTCTAATAAAGCTTGACATTAAGAAGGCATATGATCGAGTCAACTGGTGTTTCCTGTTTAAAGTTTTGGAAGGGTTTGGCTTCAATAGGTTATGGCTAGATTGGCTCTTCTCCTAGGTTGCAAGCCCAAGATTTTCAGTCCTGGTGAATGGCACTCCAAAAGGTTTCTTCAATGTCTCTCGAGGGCTAAGATAGGGAGATCCAATCTCCCTTTTCTTTTTATACTAATGGTGGAAGCCCTTGGGAGATCAATTACTAGAGCTTGGAACTTAAGGGAGATTGATGGCATTCAAGTTACTAGTGGTATTCTAAACATCACCCATCAGTAGTTCACTGATGACACAATGTTGTTCGGGAATGCCTAGATTAAGGAGGCTCAAAACCTCAAGACAATTCTTCAAAAATATACAATAGCTTCAGGGCAAGAAGTCAATCAAGAAAATTAGAGGTTTTCTTCTTCAACACAACAATGAGATTGGAAGCTCAGATTTTGAGGATCCTTGGTTTCAAGAAAGGATCTCTTCCCTGTAATTATTTGGGGATCCCACCAGTTAAAGGTCTTCAGCCAGGCAACACTTGGAACAGTTTGTTGGAGAAAGTTAGTATGAAGACAACCTCCTAGAAAAATAACTGGCTCTCTTGGGTTGGCAGGCTTACTAAATTCAAGTCAGTTATTTCTGCCCTACCAACCTATCTCATGTCTTGCCTCCCTTTGTCAAGTAAAGCAAGCAAAGCTTTGAATAAGAAGATGAAAAATTTCTTCTGGCAAGGGTCGTCAGATCAATTCAAGTTCCCTTTAATCAAGTGGAAACAAATTTATATATCCAAACAAAGTGATGGAGCTAGATTAAAAAATCTTCTGCTTCAAAATAAATCTCTTGGAGCCAAATTGGTATGGACAATTTTCTCCAACCAAGAACTTAAATGGGTTAGAATTGTAAGGGCAAAATACTTGGATGAAGGAGTAGACAACATTTTCACTGCAAGAGAGCTCACCTCTGGTTCTAGAATTTGGAACTTCATATGCAGCTACAGAAACTTCATCTTTGATCATCTCTCGTGGGAAATCAGGAGTGGGAAGTTAGCTAATTTATGGGATGATTCATGGCAAGGCTTACCCAAATTGGCAGACAGAGAAGATTTGTCAAATGTGAAAAGACTTACTACACAGGCATGGGGGGATAAGGTAAGAGATTATTTAACTTTGTCTTTCCACAATGGACTGCTCACGGCCAAGTGGAAGA
Source organism: Cunninghamia lanceolata (assembly GCA_027924645.1). Taxonomy (NCBI): domain Eukaryota; kingdom Viridiplantae; phylum Streptophyta; class Pinopsida; order Cupressales; family Cupressaceae; genus Cunninghamia; species Cunninghamia lanceolata. Next base: position 7,172,464 of record BSBN01001670.1, on the reverse strand, counting down.
CTCCTTTGAATCTTGATTGAAGTCAAGTAGAAGTGGAATTATTTGACAGAGTTTTAGAGAGATGACAGATCAGCTACAGGCAGGGCCAGGATATTCTCTGATGGATGGGCTCCCCTAATGAAGTCTATAGTGTCAAAGAGGGTTATAAAAAATTATCAGAAAGCCCTGAAGAAGCCACCACAATCCCAAAGGATTTGTGCTAGAACCCAAATTGTCTTCCAAAGGCAGGGGTGTTTTTGTGGATAGCTTCACAAGGCAGAGTCCTTACAGCTGACAGGTTGGCCAAATTTGGCATTCAGGGCCCTTCATGATGCTATTTGTGCAAAGAAGCCCTAGAAGATGGTGATCACCTTTTTCTAAATTGTTCTTTCTCTAATCATTGTTAGAATTGGCTAATGAACAAACTTCACTAGAAATCTTCTTTGGCAAAAAACCTATCAGAATGGCTCATGTGTTGGCCGAGCTTAAACAAGAAAGCAGTCTACCACAACCTATGGTCCATCTGTCCCTCATTGCTGATCCAGGAGATCTGGAAGGAGAGGAATAGAAGACTCTTTCAGGACAGAGAAATGCCTCTTCTCACATGTCTCAATAAAGTTGAAAGAAATGTAGTACAAGTCTTCATTTCAAAGTTGAGTGACTCTAAACCCTCGTAGCAGCTCTTTTCAATATGGGATGCATTGATTAGGCAAGAATGGCCGGGTCTCAAAGTGCCGCCTGTCAATATGGCAGGAGGTTCACTCACAGCACAAAAAAGGAAACTTTCCAAATGGTCCCCCCAGGACCATGACTAGTTCAAACTAAATTTGATGGGGCTTCATGAGGGAACCCCAACAAATCAAGGTCTGGGTGCATCATTAGAAGTTGGGAAGGTAAAACAATTGATAGCTTAGCAGAGCCTTTGCCAGATGGCACAAACAATGAAGCGGAGCTGGAGTCTTTAATCCTAGGCTTACGGCTTTGCCATGAACATAAGCTTAGGAAAGTAGCCATTGAGGGAGATTCCCTCTTGGTAGTAAATGGGCTATGATCAAGGAAAATGCAAAATTGGAAACTTGCCACAAAATTGGAATTAGCTCTGAGTTTGATGGATAGGTGCGAGATGACAACAATCAACCACATCTATAAAGAGGCCAATATAGAAGTAGACATTCTTTCTAATCAAGGAGCGGATGGAGTCTATGTAAAATTTTTAACCTCCTCTGAGTAAAAGGCTAGGTGTTAGGTTGGTAGGGTGGGCACCCAATCCAATACTCCTTGGATGGGTCGCTGCCATAAGTCTCCATTATGGCATTTAAGCCTGGATGACACTCCGTTATCATTGCTGAGTAAGTGGCCGCGCTGAAACAACCCGTTGCACATTCCACTCCTTCCCAATACTCTGCTTAATGATCATCGACAATAGTTAAATGAATGTGGACCTCCTTTGGCTCTGACAGACAGTTGCTTTCAATTTTCTCTTCAATCAATCAGCTAGTCTGATCGTTAATTGATCCCTTCATTGGTGGAGCGGGAAGAATGGAGGAAGGCTCCAGTTTCATAGCTAAGATCTCTGTGCATGGCGTGTTGAATCTGGGAGTGTCGACGCCTCTCTAGTTGGAGAGTTTAGTTCGGCAGATGGCCTTCAAAGGAGCCATCACAGACCTAAGGCTCAAGCGTATCTTATGAAGGCATGAAGGCCTTCTTATCTCGGAAGTTAAGATCATTCTGGGGTTAGATTTCCTATCTGTGGATGAGTTCTATAAGGTAGACTCACACATCTCCTCCCAGTTTCTAGCTTCAATCCTGGATGTAGGGGTGCCAACAGGAGCAGTGAAGAGTCTCATGCTGAAGCTATTCAAGTCAGAAATCCTTGGTGGCCTCAACTCCATACTCGATGCAGTTATCCCTGGAGTGGGTATCCCCCACCTGAATGACATTGCTTCCCCCAAAGATCCACTGGAGGTGGTAAAAGTCTTCCCCCTCATTCTCAACCTGAAAGGCATGGCATTGACAGAACACCAAGACTGAGTCCTCCAGGTTTATGGATTCCTCCAGAACATGCTTAACAAGGATGGGGACTTCAGGGAAGGGGAATGGGTCGGTAGGCTCCAATCCATGGCAGTGGGGCTCAGCCTTCTTTAAAAAACTTGGTTTCTATTTCCCTCTGTGATACTTTCAGATGATATATGTATATAGTCTAGCCTCTAATGGGATAGTAAGCTTAATGGCAGTTTTGCTAAGATGTCTCTGTAAGGTTTCTATGGTTTTTTTCTTTGGAAGTTAGTTTGGATGGTTGCAGGTAAACGGCTTATAGGCACCTGCTTGTAAACATTTTTTTCCAATCAATACAAAACTCTATATTTATGAATAAAAAAAAATGGTAAAAAGATAGTTAAAGAATAAATACACTCATTAAACCAATTATTTCCACATACTTTATTCAACCATACTCTTAGATTAAATAATCATAAATTAGATCATTAGGACATTTAAATTAAAGTACCCTTATACTATGCACTAGTCCCGAAAGGAAATAATAGGATTAGAATTAATAATCTAACATCTAAATAATTTCCTAAAATAATTAATTAAAAACCCATCAAAATCCCCACATTAAAATTTATCCCACTAACATTTATTGCAAAGTCTAGGGTTAAAGATTAAACCCACTAACTTAATTTATTCAAAGGATGCATAAGGCATTTAATTAAAAGTCAAATTCAAAATGAGAGAGAGAGAGAGATAGGGTCAGATTCACAATGGAAAATAAAACTCATTATCTTTGCTATTTCTATCTCCCTACTTTTTAAAACCTAATCTCATTGTTCCATTATTTTTTTCTATTTGCTCTAGAAAGCCCTAACCCTATTTCATTTCTCTTCTCTTCATTTTCTCTATTTTGGTTATTTATTTATACACACACACACACACACACACACACACACATTACAATAACCACATTTATACTAAATAAAATGAGTTAAAATAGGAATGAAATAAAACTATTTACATACATACATACATACATACATATATCTGTGTGTGTATCTATATATATAAAATTAATTATCATAATAATGTGCTCGCTGTAATTGCTTTGTATAAAAACAACATTAAGCAATTTGCAATAACAACATAAAATAAATAGATTATTTTTCTTTTGAGAACTAAAGGACATTTTTCTTTTCTTTTAATCTACAAGTATTTTCTACATTTTCTGAAATAATACAACTAATTTTCAAATCATACAACAACTAATTTTCTCCTTTTTCACCATTAAAATAGTAACTATTATTTTTCTCATAGCAACATCATATATGCAAATAATGTGAAATAAACTTGTGTACATATTTACTAGGCAACATTTATGAATAACTTGGGTACAAAGTGAAATAAAACAACAACTTCTTCAATGGAATTAACATGAATGCATAAATTCTTTTGCACACCATTACAAGAAATGCTACAACAACTTTTCACATATAAAAACATAAATATATAAAATACACTTTGTTGTTTACAACACAATACAATGAGAGTTCACTCTCTCTTACATGGTTACATCAAGGCTTCAAGAGTCATGGCTTCCATAAAGCCAAACCTTACAAAAATCAATAAATAACAACTTCCTCCAAATTTCCCAAAACTCCAAGTTCTCAAACCTACAAAAAACTAAATGAAATATTCACATGCCCATGGGGATGCTTGCCTCCCAACTATAGACTCAAGAAGAGTCACCCCCAAGCTTGGAGGTCACCCAAGCAACTGGGTTCAAACCACAACAACACCAAAAAACACTCACATAAGGAAGAACAAGGCACCCAAGGCTTGCACAATACAAATCCATTTGTATGGATATTAGGGGGTAGGATAGTGGACTACTCTCAACTCTAGAGGTGCACACAAAAATATCTCAATACTCTTGTTTCTCAAACACAAGGCTCCTAGCCTTAAACTTTCTCAATATCACATTTCCAAGGCACTCATGCCTTCAGAACTTTTCCATTTCTTCCCAAACACCTCATGGCCATCAATATCTCAATAAAATGGTGAGAGTGACCTTGAGGAGGATCACTTCTCTCCCACTCCAAACATAATGAGCTCTCTCCAAAAGGGAGAGTTTCATCCAAACTCCCACAAAGAAGCCCACACAACACAAAAAAAATCAAACAACACAAACAATCACCAACACTATGAAATGTATAACAAAGGGAAGCTTTATAGACTTGAAGCTTACCTTTTATAAATAGTATATTCTCTTACATGTCATAGTCCACCTTGGGGTGCCCAAAGATACCTTTTTTAAAAATGCTCTTCGACACATGTCTTCACCTGTCACAGAATATCCTATTTCTGACTCCTACATGTCATAGGAATCTATCATTACCGTTATAGTTAATATTCCCTTACACAACATCCAAGATGCTGACACATGGAAAAATATTCCTACCATAAAGTGGGATGCCTATCTCCTCATGTGAGGACAAAATTACAAGTTGTCATCTTCCATGTAGGATGAAACATCATCGTGCCACATCCCACAAAATGAAAATATGAAATTTACAATTAATTTACATCATAGGAAATGAATAAATAAATACAATCAAAATAATGCAAAGAATTACCAAGGTTGAGACACCTTAATTCCCAACATTCTCCCACTTGTCGAACACCTTGTAAGAGCCAATAGAATAACAAGATTTAACTGCTATAGGCTGAGAGGCCAATAGACACCGAACACCATTTGAACTTCTCTATGCCCACTGGCTTCCTCAATGCATCTACAACATTCTTCAAAATATTTACCTTCTCCAAATTTACCTTCCCATCCTCTACCATGTCTCGTACGAAGCAAAACTGTACATCAATATGCTTTATTCTGGCATGGAAAGTTAGATTCTTCACAAGGAAAATTGTACTCTGACTATCACAACTAATCATAATTTGACCTGCATCAACACCAATATCTAAACACAATCTCTTAAGAAAAATGGATTCCTTACAAGCATAAGTTGCAGCCATATACTCAGCTTCTGTAGTGGACAAAGCAACCACAGGTTGTCTCTTACTCATCCAACTAATTGCACCACCAAACATTATGAACACATATGCACTAGTGGATCTTTTGCTGTCAATGTCACCTACCCAATCAGAATCCACAAATCCATGAATACAAACTGAATGTGGAGGTCTTGTACCATTACCGTGATAACATATGGAATACTCAGAAGTACCCCTCAAATATTAGAACACTCTCTTAACTGCATCCCAGTGTACCCGTCCAAGATTAGCCATAAACTGACTAAGGACTCCCACTGCTTGGGCAATGTTTGGTCTTGTGCAGACCATAGCATACATCAAACTACTAACACTAGCATAAGGTACTTTTCTCATGTCCTCCACCTCACTAGGATATTTTAGACAATAATTAATAGATAACTTTATCCCCAATGAAACAGGAACACTCACTGGTCTATAATCTACCATGTTGAACCTGTCCAACATGGTCATCACATACTTACTCTAGCTTAACCAAAGTTTTTTGTTAGTTTTGTCTCTTCTAATTTCCATTTCAAGAATGTACCTGGCTGCCCCTAAATATTTCATTTCAAACTATGCTGCCAACTAAGACTTAAAATCAGAAATCATATTCTTACCTTTCCCAATGAGCAACATATCATCAACATATAATGCAATAATGAGAATATGATCACCATCATACTTTAATACACACGGTGATCCTATTTCAATCTTAGATAACCAATTGACAACACAAAGGCATCAAACTTCAAGTACCACATCCTAGGAGATTGCTTCAAATCATACAAAGACTTTTTAAGCTTGCAAACCAAATTTTGTTTACCTTTCTCTATGTAATTCTCTCACTGTGACATGTAGATTTCCTCCTCCAAATCATCATGAAGGAAAGTTATCTTCACATCCATCTATTCTACCTCTAAATAATAAGTGCCTACAAGAGATAACAAAAATCTAATGGATTTCACCTTTGCAATGGGAGAGAAAATTTCACCATAATTAATTCCCTCCACTTGTGAGTACCCCTTTGCAACCAATCTATCCTTATACTTTTCAACACTGCCATCTGCACCAAATCTCTTCTTGAACACCCATTTGCAACCAATGGTTTTCCATCCATCAGACAAAGGCGCCAAGTCCCATGTTTTGTTCTTTTCCAAAGAAGCCATCTCATCCTCCATGGCCTCCTTCTAGGAACCTGGATATTTCATGCCCATAGCCTCTTTCACAGTTCTAGGATCATCAATGTTAGAAAGTAAAGAAAAAGCACAACTAGAATCAAGTAATGAAAAACCAAACCTATCAGGTTGCTTTCTTGTTCATGTAGACCTCCTCAATTTCTAAGGTTGAGGTTCTACTTCTTCTTCACTTCTAGAGCTACTAGAGCTCTCCTCATCATCAAGCCTCATAGGGTTTGTCAGTTCAGTCTTCTCAGGGGTAGAAAGAAACTAAACTGCATCTTTCTTTTCTGACTATTCTAGCTATAGAATAATTGAAGAAGGTGTTAGCTCTATGAAGATAACACTTCTTCTATACAATACTTTCTTAGTCACAAGATCCCAAAACTTGTATCCTTTCACACTAATACCATATCCAATAAAAATACATTTACCAGCCTTGTTCTCCAACTTAGACTATTTCTCTCTAGGCACATGTGCATATGCCTCACAACCAGAAACATGAAGATGCCTTACTGAAGGCTTCTTACTAGACCACACCTCCTTAGGTGTTTTTACAACAAGAGTTGATGTAGGAGATCTATTTACTAGATAACAAGCAGTGGCAACAACTTCAGCCCAAAACTTTTGTTCGAGGCTTTCTCCACTAAGCATACTCCTAGCCTTCTCCATTAGTGTCATGTTCATCCTATCTACAACTCCATTTTACTGTGGGGTATATGGAGTTGTCTTATACCTTTCAATCCCTTGCTCTTTGCAGAACTTATCGAACTCTACTAAATAAAACTCACCATCATTTTCAATTCTCAAACACTTAATCTTTTTACAAGTCTAATTTTCAACAAAGGCTTTAAACTCCTTAAATTGACTAAAGACTTCAATCTTGCTTCTGATAAAATAAACCTATGTCTTTCTACTATAATCATCTATGAAGATACAAAATATATAGATTTTGAAATTGAAGGAACATTCATAGGACCAAATACATTAGAATGAATTAGATCCAATACACCAAAAGACTTGTGAGAACTAGAGTAAAAATGAACATGGTTTTGTTTTCAATAAATGCAATGTTTGCAAATGTCAAACTCGAGATTACAATCATTTAACCCCTCAATGAGGTTTTTATTTTTTAGGGTACATAGACCCTTCTCACCAATGTGGCCATATCTCAAATGCCATAAGGTAGTCTTTTCAGTAGGAAGCTTAGCTTCCATGGCATGTGCACTACCATGGGAAGTGGTTACAATAGATTTCTTCACTACATGTTTAGATGGTGGGGATGAAGTGACAGCAGTTCATTTCCTTGAGTCAGAAGAACTATTGCACTATGAATTGCATGCCTCTAGCTGAAACAAAATACCCCTCCAAGTACGCTTCACAAGCACCATAGATCCTCTTGTCATCTTGTATCCATCCTTCGAAAAGACAACCTGCACACTTGCATCATTCAACATACTTACATAGAGCAAGTTATGTGCAAGGCCTAGAATGTGCATAACTCTAGTGATCCCCTTCACTCATCCATCAAGGAATTAGATTGAGACTCTTCCACAACCAACAATCTTTAGATGAGAGTCATCACCTAGGAACACTCTTCCACCATCAAACTCTTCATACTTTGTGAACCAGTCTTGATTCAAGGTCATGTGGAATGATGCAACAGAATCAATCAACCACACATCATTAGATGCATGGATAGCCAGGGCTGCGATGAAGGCATCACCATCATCTTGTGACTTGTCAGAATCTGAATTAGGAGCTTTCTTCTTCTTTTTCTTCTCCTCTTTACATTCCTTTCGGAAATGCCTAGTTTTACCACAATTCCAATAGAGAGCCTTGGACTTTCTAGGAGATTTGGATCTCCCACAAGATTTGGATCTGCCCTTATCACTTTTCTTGTCCTTCTTCTTTCCTTTCTCTTTGGATCTTCCACAAACTACAAGAGCCTCTTTAGCTGCCTCAGAAGAATTTCTCAACATCTCTTCAAATAATAGCAAAGATACCACTTCTTTCATTATGAATGTGGATGTGGTGCTTCCAATAGCCAACACAAGATGATCCCACAAATTTGGTAAAGAACAAAGTAGGGTCATACACTAATCCTTCTCCTCCATCTTCACACCCACAGATGTTAGTTGTGCAATGATCATGTTGAAAGCTTTCATATGGTTTGAAACAGATCCTCCATCTTCCATCTTAAGAGAAAATAGATTCTTTTTTAGAAAGAGCTTGTTTGCCAAGGACTTGGCCTGATAAACATCTCCCAACTTCTTCCAAAGAGTTTTCATAGTCTTCTTCTCATGGATATTCAATAGGACAGAGTCATCTAGATAGAGTCTTATGAGACCCTTATCCTTCTGATATTTAAGGTCCCAATTATCTTGTGACATTGCCATAGGTTTAGTGCCATTAATGGTTTCCCATAGGTCATGATCAACAAGTAGGTCCTCCATCTTAAGTTTCCACAACTTAAAATTAGTGCCATTAAATTTCTCAACCTGTAACCTTCCAGATGTGGTTGCCATCTACTTGCTATAATAAGATACAGAATACTCTACACAAGACTCCCACTCAACCTAAGATTAACTCAAAAAACCCCTACCCAACAGCTAAGACCAAAACTGGCCAAGCTCTGATACCAACTGAAAGGAAGCTAGGTGTGCAGAAATTGCTTCCTACACTAATCTAATGAGGGGAGGAGAGTGCAAATTTAAATTTATCCTAACTATTACAGAAACATAAAACCATTAACATGAGATATTGTAGCAAACACATAAGGAAGAAAGATTGATAGAAGAAGAGAGACGCAAGATATACGTGGGAAAAACCCTTATAGGTGAAAAACCCCACACTCCAAAACACTGCTCAACTATATTACGTAAACAAAGAGATTAAAATACAAATCAGAACCAATGCTCTTGTAGGAGTCTTCAACACTCATATCTGGAGATGATCTAGTAGCATAACAGTACCTATAAAACTTGTAACACATCTTCTCCTCCAAGAACCTGTTTATATAGAAAATACAAGGCAAAATAGCCTCTATCTTGGAATGGGCATCGAACTTGGCCTCATGGCCCAAAACCCACGCCTATGGACACTTGGTCAACATTGTAAGATGCTTTTGACACTTTTCCATAGACCCCATCCCAAATAGGTTTCCTATTTCCAAATTGGGCTATGACAGATGCTCTTACGACTCTTACGACCATCATAGAATTTGTCATAGCAGTTACAACTTATAGCTATAAGAGACTCTATCATACATAGGCTATAAATAGCATATTCTCTTACAAAATGTCATAGTCCACCTTTGGGTGCCCAAAGATGCCTTTTTCAAATATGCTCTTCAACACATGTCTTCACCTATCATAGAATCTCCTATTTTTTACTCTTACATGTGATAACTTCGTCATAGGAATCTGTTATGACCATTACAGTCAATATTCCCTTACACAACATCCAAGATGTTGACACATTGAAAAATATTCCTACCACAAAGTGGGATGCCTATCTCCTCATGTGAGGAAAAAATTACAAGTTATCATCTTCCATGTAGGATGACACATCACCATGCCACATCCCACAAAATGACAATATGGAACTTACAATTAATTTACATCATAGGCAATGAATAAATAAATACAATCAACATAAGGTAAGGAATTACCAAGGTTGAGACACCTTAATTCCCAACAAGGATAAGAATGGGACACATGTCCACACCTTTCCCATCAAGGCAATCCCATTCCCTCCAAGATACTCTCACACATGTCTGAGAGCATAGAGATGGGATCCTCACACACTTAAAGGTCTTGGGGGATTCCCAAGCCTTCAAGATAAGGTATACCAAACCAAAGATAGTGGGGATGGTCAAGGTGGACCCTTGACTTGCCAATGCCATAACCAAATTTAAAAATGCGTCACTTTACTTTGGGGTAAAGTTAAAGTGATTCCATGGAGTTATAACTAAGGTTTAACATGTCCAAGTTGGCCCTAGACCCTAGGGGTATGAACTAGGGTCATTTTTAGGCTAAAATAAATATCACAAGGTGCATAAAATCACTAGAAAAGGCCCATAAAAATAAATAGCACCAAATGGTGCAAATAAAGCAATACAAATTTACAACACCTTAATAAAACAATAGAAAGGGGTAAAACCTAATATGAAATAAAGATAAATGCAGACATCACAAAAATCATCATTCACCAACATAGTTGACCTCGGTCCCTCTTGGGACTAGATTGGCTGAACATGGATTTCACATGGGGTTACTGGTATCACCTCCAAATTTTCCAAGGGCATGGAAAATTAGCCTTTACACTTCTGCAAATAGATCAGTAGCACATGTTTATCATAGCCAAAGTGAAAGGAAAGCATACACACACAATATTTCATAATTATAGATATCCCTGATATTACACATGCTAACATAAATATGCTTCATAATTCACTTGCATTTTTCTAAATATCAATAAAGATCAAACTACATAATATCTCATTCATTACTCATCTAGTAATTTTCATTTCATCAAAATAAATAATGCATAACATTATAAATTTAAATGAAATCTAACATGTGCACTAGAATCATCATCATAACATAGTCTATCTAATCTTGAAGGTCTGCAAAATGTAAATATAATGTAAGAAAAAATTAGGAGAGAGATAAGTAGGCCTCACATCCTCCTACCTAAGACTAAACTTCCTCCTGGAAGTCATCAAAGAGGTGATGATAAAGTGTCTTCAATCTAGCTGCATCCTCCCATGTGGCTAAGACCTTATCATATCGATCCCACTAAACCCTAACCTAGTCTATCTCTCAACCTCGAAGGCCCAGCATCCAACACGCCAATATGTGAATTAGCTCCAAAGTAAGCTACCCATCCAACTCTACCTATAAGGCACTCCAATTCAAGACACGTGTCACATCAAATATATAGTGTTGCAAGATAGATACATGAAACACATCATGGATATGGGATAGGCTAGGTGGCAAGGCTAGACAATAGGATATAGGTCCTATTTGCTCCAAAATCTCAGAAGGCCCAACAAACCTTAGTGCAAGATTAGAGCCCTTTCCATAATAGATTAGACTCTTATGTGGCCACACTCTCAAGAAAACCCTTTCACTGACTAAGAAGCTTTGATCCAATCTCTTGGCATCAGCATACTTCTTCTAATGATCTTGTGCCTCCTGTAATCTCTATCTGATCAAGGTAACCTACTACTCTATAACCTACACCAGCTCTGGCCCAATAGTAACCCTATCCTCAATGTAGTCCCAACTCAGCAGAGTCCTACAAGGTCTGTCATACAAGGCCTAATAGGGAGGCATACTAATGAGTTGTGATGCCCATTATTGTAGGCAAACTTGACTAGATATAGGTATTCTTCCCATCTCAACTGGTGGTCCATCACATACATGTGGAGCATATCCTCTAAAACCTAGTTCACTCTCTCTATCTGGCCATTTGTCTCAGGATGATAAGATAAACTGAAGTTGAGCTAAGTGCCCAACACCTGATGTAATGCCCTCCAAAAGGCTGATGTGAATACTGAGTCTCTATTAGATATAATGCAACGAGGAACCCCATGTAGTCTCACAATGTCATCCAAGAAGACCCTTACCACTACAGGTGCATTGTACATCTTGCGTACTGATGAAAAGTGCACCACCTTAGTTAACTTGTCAACCGTCACCATGTTGGTGTCATGGCAATGAGATGACATAGGTAGACAAACTATAAAATCCATGGAAATGGTGTCCCATTTCCACTCCGGTATCTCATGAGGGTACAAAAGCCCTGTTGGATGCTGATGCTTGGCCTTGACCCTCTAGCACTCAAGGTATTGAGCTACAAAGTCTACAATATCTCGTCTCATACTTGCCCAATGATACAGCTGTCGTAAATCGGCATGCATCTTCTTCACCCCAAGATGTGCTGTATACGATGCTCTATGATCCTCTTATAAAACTATTGTGTGAAGGTTGCTTGCATAGGGAATATAGATACATTGTCTATGTCTAAGAAGTCCATCCACCTCAAGGGAATGTCCTGAAAACTTGCCCACAAGGGCCCTCTGTGACTAGATCTTCTACTATACCTGAAGAAACCACTTATCCTCTGGCAGATGTTGTAAAATGTACCCTCTCAAATCTACACTCAATGTCAGGGTCAGGATCGCATGGTTCCTCCAACTCAATGCATCAAAAACCATGTTCTCCTTCCCTTTGATGTAATGTACATCAAAGTTGTGCTCATAAAGGAACTCCATCCAACATCATTGATGGGCATTTAGATTCAATTGCATGAAAATGTAGTGTAGACTATCATGGTCTGAGTGTAACTTGAAGCAACGTACCAAAAGGAAGTGCCTCCATCAAACAAGAGCATAAACTACCATTGCAATCTCCAAGTCATGGGTCTTGAGCTTCCATTAGTCATACGTGATTAGTCGACCATCATGTATAAGTACAACTCCTAGTCCCTCCAATGAAGCATCCATACAAACCATGAAGTTAGCCACTGGATCACATACTGCTAAGATAGGAGCACTCATGAGATGCTCCTTGAGGACCCCAAAGGCCCTCTCACACTACTCCATTGTAAGGACCTGACTCCTTATTAACAAAATATTACTAACTCTGAATTAAAAAAAATACTGAGTAATTAAAAATTTTAATCTAATAGATGTAGGAAATGCAGATTCATGAAATTTAACTATTAATTCTAAGAAGTGTCCAATAAATGTTATAGATGATAGACAACTAAAATTTAGTTTTTTAAAATTATCAAGTCCTGAAGAGTTCACCATTCTTAATTTAGTGAAGAAGGAAAGTAGATTTCACAAAATAACATATAAGAACAATTGAACAATACATACCCTAAGTCTTTCACTACATCCTGCATTCAATTTCAATAATTTTCTTTTCTCTAGTGACCTGTAATCCTTGTCATCTACACAAAAATAACTAGACAATCTCTTGTTAACATGACTCAAATATCACTACATAGAAACTATAAAATAATACCCTACATCTAGGGGACCTGAGTACTGGGGGCATCCTTCACCGTCTAGACTGCCTACATACCCTTTATCCACGGGATCAAGGTCCCCTCCTTCGGATGTGACTAACGCAGGGAATGTGAATATGTAGTTCTTTTTTGCACTATGTTTGGTGTAACTGTGAGCGGGTACCCAACCCTTTCAAGGGTTATTCCCTACCCCACACAGTTCTTCATCAGCTGCCACCCACTCGGTGAAATAGGGACAGAAGTTAGTCCAGTACCACAAACACCTAAAGGGGTGTTTGTCAGTTAGTCCTAGTGTGGAGGAATCCTTATCAGGTGTCTACGCGAGACATCAAGTTTACCTAAGGCAAGTCTATCTCCAAATACATGTACTATTTTACATCAAGGGTTTCCTAATAGATGTATTCATGATATCCCTAACTTATTTGGAAAATTTCTTGCAAGATCAAACTGTAATTCTATACCCTAATGTCACATTTAGAACCTAAGCACATAGTGAATACTCTTATGATTATGAGCTTTGACCTCAAGGGTTACGAAATATATCAATTTCTGAAGAGAAGAAAATTGACTATCTTTAAATTTCAATGATTATAACATAGCTATGTATATAATTCTAGTTAGTCAACCTGGGGAGATAAAGGTCTCCAAGGTTACTACTATCACCTAACTAGGCTCTAGGTTATAGACGTATATTTCCTCAAAGAGAAAACATATGTTGTATTAGTCTAACACAATGATCAATTCATATAAAAGAAGTACATAAAAACTTTATTAAGTTACACTAAGGGTGCTAATTCTCATTGCAAACATAATTCCCTAAATTTGGTGATACAATGGATAAAAGGCCTCACTACCTTCTCTTGATGTAGTTGGGATCAGATTATAGTTTTACCACATATTTATAAATCTACACACTCAAGCAATGACAATCAATGTCTCAAGCAATATGGAGCAACATTTATCAAAGCAACAACTATTTTCCTTGTCACATAATAATATCATGATGATTTAATAGGAAGGAAAATACATCGCGAAACACAAAGCCCATCCGCATAATATTGATGACAACATCTTCCAATTCTTATGTAACCTTCTAGATTGTCTCGATAGAGAATGTCACCCTATCACTTTGATGACATCAAATCCACATAGGTATTTACCTAAGAATTTCATAATATAAAATCTCTACTTATCCATTAAAAAGTCTTGGTTTCAAGGGTACTTACACATTCTGTGTCAAAAGGTGACATTAATTCTAAATAAGATCTAATACGAAGGAAGAGAAAGTAAAGTAAAATTATTCAACAACTTAAGTTACAAAGCCAACCAATTACAACTTATGTATAAAAGGGTTTTCAATAACTTATACAATTCTCTCGATACTAAAAGAACATTTTAACTATAAATTCATAATATCTATGAGCCATTTATTTGATCTGAAAACATAATTGGGAAAATATGGTGATATTGTTGTGGCAATGGATATAGGAATATGGCAATGTTTATAATACAACATACCTTTGTGTACCTAATCGACATTACTACTATATCTTCATTTTCTTCCTAATATTGGTTGTTTACTGCTTTAACTACCATGGAGGCTTTTCAATACACAAATTTATAGCTGATGCTTAGGTAATGTGTTCATGCTGACTTGAATGTATCACATTACAGTTATATCATAGTGATATTTTGTCTGATGCAATATATCATAGATGGATGACTAATGAATTTGGCTAGGATTTACATTTAGAGAGGCAATAATCCATTATTGATGCATAGGTGATAGGTTTGTTCAAAATTACATGGGCAAGCTATCAAAGGCCATAACTTTGTCCTACAAGTTTTAGTTTTCATCTTTTTAAACAAGTTGGAAATATATTGAAGAGATCTAACATTTGGCAGAAGTTGTGTCAAGTTTTGATCAAAATTTCAAGTACCAAAAACACCAAACATTGATCAATTGAGTGTAACCTAAATTATGGCATGTGAAGAATCAATTGAGTGTGCTTCTGGTCATACACCCCATATGACTTGATTTAACTGACCAATTAGAGACCAATTTGGCCTTAATGGCATTATAATTCATCTAATCTCAATCAATGGAAAATTTATTAAACTGAACCTCTAACAAATAGATAAATCTTAGAGACTGATTTAGCCTAAATGGTATTAAAGTCTTCCCATGAGAGTTCAAATGTCATGTCATCTCAATCAATGCCAAAATTTCATAAAAAAAAACATCACAACAAGTAGATAAGTCCTACATACTAGTGTGACCCAAATTGCCTTATAAAATTATAATCAACTCGTCTCAACTAACGGAAAAATCATTGCAAAATTGTGGATCAAAATACATAAAGTTGTATATATATTTTTGGCCAAAATGCATTGAAATCCATCTCATCTCAATCACTATGATAGAAAAATTACAAAAAAAATAGACGTAGATCAATTTGGCCTTGGTGCCATTCAAAATTCATCCTATCTCAATCAAAATTTATCCTATCTCAATTAATTTATTTATTTTTAAAATTGTGTATCAAATCAAAATAGACGGAACAATTTGTCCCAGGCAACCTTCAAGTTCATCTCATCTAACTACAATGTCATATTTTTATTAAGTGAGCCTAAAAAAAATCATGAAAGCATATGCATATTACCAATAGATGCCCTACAGATTATTTGGGCCTAAATGGTATTGAAATCATCTTTGTCCACCAATAAAACAGTAAATCAAAACAAACATATGATCACTTTGGTGAAATGGTATGGGAAATCCCTTCTCTCAATGAATAGAATGAATCATCAAAACAATTGAAATCCTTACAGATAGGTTGGCCTAACTGGGATGAAAAGTTTATCTCATCTCAATGATTTCAAAATATATAATATAACTGTGGATCAAAAGGAGACAAGAAGACTCACCAAGAAGTCTGACAATTCGGCCTAACTGGCATTAAAAATGATCTCATCTCACCCTAACATAATCACTACAAAATCATGAAAATGACATTGAAATTACCAATTGACAAATACACATAATATGCTCTACACGCCAATTTCACCTAAATGACATTAAAAGAAATCTCGTTCTTATCTTACTGGAATCTAAAATGCTAATTGTATAGACACTACAAAATCATAATTAAAAGGGTATTGATTTTTCCTATTGACAAATATCCCCAATAAGCTCTGCATACCAACTTGGCCTAAGGCCATTGAACCCCACCTCATCTCACTAAAATCTCAAATGCTTATTAAGTGGGTATAACAAGATCATGAAATGGGCATTGACATTACCAGTTGTTTCAAGACGGTCCTGATGGCTTGGTAGTACGTATATGCAAGATGAGGAAGCGCAGAGAAGGCACGACAACTGTTTGATAGAATGCCTCAAAGAAATGCAGTCTCATGGATTACAATGAATGCAGGGTATGCACAAAAATAGAGTTGTTGATAGGGCATCAAAATTTTCAAGCAAATGTAATTGTCAGCTGTAAACCCAAATCCTACAGCCTTTACTAGCGTACTCCCAACCTGTGTCAAAATGGAGGCTTCCAAAATAGGGTAGGGGCATCCATAAGACCATAACAGAAGAGGAATTTTTGTTAGATGTTATATTTGCAAATGCCCTAGTAGACATGCATGCAAATTTCAGATCATAGACAAGGCACATGGGTTATTTCATAGAGTGTCTAAAAGAAATATGGTCTCATGGGAGAGTTGAAAATGCTCTGGTAGACATGGGAGAGTTGAAAACAGGGTATGGACATCCATCAAAGCATAAAGGAGGGGGGTTTCTGTCAGATATTATAGTTGGAAATGCTCTAGTAGACATGTAGGCAAGACGTAGGGGCATAGACACTACACATGATATATTTCACAGAATGTCTCAAAGAGACGTCAACTCATTGAAAGCAATGATTTCAGGATATGCCTGAAATGGATTGTTGAAAAGGCTTTAGAAGATTTTAGTAGCTACAAGTTGGCAGGTGTAATGTCAAATCCCACAACCTTTCCTTCATCCTTCCTACCTATGCTAAGATAGGAGCATGGACTACAGAGTATGGGTATCCAAAATGTAATGGAATGGAAACTTTGCTAGATGTGGTAGCTGCAAGTACCCTATTATATGTGTATGCAATATGTAGAAGCATAGACAAATACACATGAATTGTGTGACACAATGCCTCAAGGAAATATGGTTTCCATAGACTGCAATGCTCGCATGTTATGCACAAAAAAAAATTATTTGTTACCAACGTTTTAGAAACTTACCAAAATTGCAAATCGACAAGTGCTAACCTAAATTCTATCATCGTTACCAGCATCCCCTTAGTGTTCTTGCCTTGCTTCTCTTCTGTCGCCCTTCTTCTGCCTCCCTTTACACACAGCCTCCTCACTTTATTACAATTTGGTGGTTAAAAGTCTTGTCATCTTTTACTTTCTCCTAAGCATGAAGGAAGACCTCTCTTCCCTTGATTTCATGTCATTCACCTACTACCAGTGCTCAGTCAAGGAAGAAAACTAGAAGCATTAATTTGCATTTAGTTCTGATTTTGATGGCAACGTGAGGATCTCCTAGATGGAGATATGAAATCCAATCACATTTAGTTCTACCCTGATGTAGAGGATGTGGATTAAGCTAAGGCACATGGGAGGAGTTGAAGGGGGTATGGTGTGGAGTAATTCTGATTTAACATTTTTACTTGCCTTCCCTTAATAAATGACTTTGTCCCCTGTCATACTACGAATGTTCAATCCTCAGAAGGAAAATGTTACATGACATTTATTGTGATTGATGGCTATGACATCCATCCATGTGAAACTCTTCCTTTTCTACTGAAGGGAAGTGATAGGGTGTGCTATCCTTAAAAAGCCCTCAACAAACCTACGATAATATCCTACTAGCCCCATGAAGCTCCTAACCTCTGTAATGCTGGTGGGTGTTGGCCAATCCTTGATAGCTCTAATCTTCAATGGATCTATTAAGATACCATCACTAGATAGAATGTGTCCCAAATACTGTACCTCTGATCTGAAGAAGGCACACTTCACCAAATTTCCATAAAGCTGATGCTCTCTCAAACACTATAAGACCTAGCGCAAGTGCTCCTCATGCTCCTCAGTCTGTGTGTAAATCAATATGTCATCTAAGAATATGATCACGAATCGATCCAAATATGTGTGAAACACCTTGTTCATGAGACTCATGAACATTATCGGGGTGTTCATCAATCCAAAGAGCACCATGATGAAATCATAGTGATCATAGAGAGTCCAAAAGGTAGTCTTATGGATATCCGCCTTTGTAATGTGCAACTGATGGTATCTGGACTTCAAGTCAATCTTCAAGAACACCCTAGCTACCTACATCTAATCAAATAGATCATCTATCTAAGGTAAAGGATAACGGTTCTTCACCATCACCTTATTCAGCTGCCTATAGTCCATGTAAAGATGAAGAGACCCATCCTTATTCACAAAGATGACTGGTGTGCCCCAAGGTGAGACCCTAGGTTAGATGTGCCCCTTCTAGAGCAACTCTTCCAACTAAAGCTTGAGCTATGTAGGCTCATGTGTAGTCATCCTGTAAGGTGCACGAGCCACTGGCTTGGCACCTAGCACAAGATCAATGTGAAAATCAACCTCTTTGTGAGGTGGCATACCTGGCAACTCAAGTGGAAAGACATTGCCAAACTCTCTAAGAATAGGATGATCATCTAGTGATACCTTTGGTTCATCCTCTGAGCTATCACTGACTGTAATGGCAAACAACTAGCAACCCTTCTGCATACAACACTTAATCTATTGAGCAAAGATCATGCATACTGTTGTGGGCTTCTGAATACCCAAAATCTCTACTGCTATGCTATGGTCGTCTAAGCAACTTATCGCCTTCCAGCAACAATCCATCTTGGATCTATGATCCACAAGCCAATCCATGCCTAATACCACACTGTAAGACCCCAAGGGTATAACCCTAAGCTCCAATACTGTAGTGAATGCTCCTAGTGCCAACTCACAATCATACACCACCGAATCTGCTATCATCATGGCCCATGTGGCCAACTCAATGTCCCACCTATCATCCTACCTAGAGGCCACCAGCCTATAATGCTCCACTAATCATGGAGAAATAAAAGAATCTATAGCACCAGAGTCAAACAAATTAGTAATGGGGACATCCCCAATCATACCTATAATCTCGATGACAAAGGCCTGAAAGTCAGCCTGGTAGTTATCAACTGCTACAAACATGTGGTGGGATCTACCCACATCCCCAACTATTTGCTTAGATCCTCCAATGTGATGTTTTCCCCTTGTTGTATATCCCTATGGGCACTCTCTAGCTAAGTGACCCACACAACCACATCCATAACATGGTCCCTGAGATTGAACCTATCCTATTTGTGTCCTACTAGACTGTTGCTATCCAAGTCAACCTGTGGAACTCTATGACCCTCTAAAGGACTTTTATGACAGTGCAGATCCTGCAACAAGTGCTTGATGGTGCTGGTCTCTCTGTGGACCCTATGAGTGCCATAATCAATCATGCCCACACTACATTCTCTATGGTGGTCTAGACCTCTATTGCTAATGGTGTTGTTTTTGCTACTATGGAGGCCTAGGAGGTAAAGTTGTAGAACTAAAACCACCCCTCTGAGGTGGTGGAGGTCTACATAAACCCTGATGCTGCTGCTGGCTGTAGTCCTGAAACTATGGACATGAGACGTGACTCTACCCCTAGATCTCCTTTGCAATGTATGCCTTCTTGGTGGCCTCACTCATGGTCTGGGGATCTTCCATGTGCACTAGTCCTGAGATCCCATGATTCAAACCTTTGATAAACTTATTAACCAGAAGTTTTTCATCATGGAGGTACTCTGCATAATGTGATAGCTAAATAAACCTACTCTCATGCTGCGCTATAGTGGAACCCCACTATTGTAAGTCATGGAACTCATCAATCTGATGGTGTCTATAGTACTCTGAAAGATAACACACATTGTAGTGTTCAAGGAAGGTGCTCTAGGAAAGTGTGTCTAGTGATAGATGGTGCTTGTGTTCCTCGGTGCACCACCATGTCGCTACTGCATTGTACAAAAGATGGACTGCTACATGTACCTTTGTGTTTCTCCCATAGGGATGTAACACAAAGAACCTATCAAGACTGATGAGCCAAGCCTCAACTTCGGCACCCTCTGTGGTTTCCGTGAAGGTAGGTGGATTCAACCTAAGCAAATCCCTGATAGGGTCCTCATGGTCTTGGTGTGCTCTAAATGGTGCATTCACCTCATCTCACTATCCATAGTCAAATGGACAATGATAGATCTACTCTATCCTCACCCCCTCCTCACGCTCCTCATGATGTGGAGGGATCCTACTGCTAGTTCTATGTGCTGACATACTATCCTCGGTTGTCGTGACTAGTACTTGCACATGTGGCTCAACACATGGCTCCATACGCAACTCAACACATGGCTTAACATGTGGCTCAATACGTGACTGAACACACAGCTCAACACATGGCTTAACACGTGACTCCACACATGGCTCATTTGTAATTGGTGGTAATACGTCTAGCACGGCATGTAATGCCTGAAGAATCTCTGGTCCTAAGTCTAGTGCTTGTAGAGCCTATCCCTCAGCTGATGAATCACTATGTATCTCAACTCCTCTTGATGCACTGGCATGTGAGCACCCTCAACTCAATCTAGGAGACATCCTATATGAACAAGGTATTTACAAATTAATCAAAATTATAGAATAAATAATGTGCCCAAAAAGCCCAGTGTTTAAACTTGGCTCTAATACCAAATGTCATGCCCACATTTCCCTTGTGGTCACAACACACAAAACACGTGTCATGTCCACATTTTCCATGTGGGCATGACACTAAATATCAAAAATTTTCCCCACCCGACTCTAGAAACCCCCTCACATGCAACATGTGCACTCAGAGACATATGCACAAAGGTGAAGACCTTAGTCAATGTTGGGGTAATGCGAAGTCCATTTGCAACCCCT
Organism: Cunninghamia lanceolata; assembly: GCA_027924645.1. Classification (NCBI taxonomy): domain Eukaryota; kingdom Viridiplantae; phylum Streptophyta; class Pinopsida; order Cupressales; family Cupressaceae; genus Cunninghamia; species Cunninghamia lanceolata. The sequence continues at coordinate 7,151,189 of BSBN01001670.1, read as the reverse complement.
ATGAAATGATAGTCTACTAAGGGGGCTATGCAATGTGAGGAGCATCACCGATAGGGTTAGTTTCCAAATTGGGTCTAACCCTAAGATTCCTAAATGGCGTGTAGTGATTTCGACATTTGTCAAAATCTAACCCTAGGAACTAGAATAATTAAAATAAATAAATCCATCTAGACATGATAAAATTTCTTGAAAATTGAATAGAATAAGTAATGGCTAAGACTTAAAATATAAAATTATCCATACTACTCTAGATAAATTTTGGTAGCATAATGCCTCTTTAATATACATGGAAAAATTAATTCAAAAATAATCTCCTACCAAGCCATTCAATTAAAAATAGTAAAAAGATAATTAAAGAATAAATACACTCATTAAACTAATTATTTCCACATATTTTTTTCGACCATACCCTTAGATTAAATAATCATAAATTACATCATTAGGACATTTAAATTAAAGTAACCTTATACTATGCACTAGTCCCAAAACGAAATAATAGGATTGGAATTAATAATCTAACCTCTAAATAATTTCCTAAAATAATTAATTAAAAACCCATCAAAATCCCCACATTAAAATTTATCCCACTAACATTTATTGCAAAATCTAGGGTTAAAGATTAAACCCACTAACTTAATTTATTCAAAGGATGGATAAGGCATTTAATTAAAAGTCAAATTCAAAATGGGAGACAGAGAGATAGGGTCATGTGCACAAGGGCAAATAAAACTCATTGTCTTTGCTATTTCTATCTCCCTATCTTTTTTAACTCTAATCTCATTGCTCCATTGTTTTTTTTTCTATTTGCTCTAGAAAGCCCTAACCCTATTTCATTTCTCTTCTCTTCATTTTCTCTAGTTTAGTTTTCTATTTTGTTTGTAGGTTGATCAAGCTACCATGGAAGCCACTATAGAGGAAGGTATAAATAGGGTTATACATTTTTATCTATTTATTTGAATTCATATTTTTGTAATATATATATATATATATATATATATATATATATATATATATATATATATATATATATATATATATATATATATATATATATATATATATATATATATATTTATTTATATAAAATATATATATATATATATATTACCTGTGGAAACTGGGAAAACCCTAGATATATATACTGTACAGGGCAAGGTCAAATAGAGTGGCAGCCACAAAAGGGAACAAGTGGTTGAAGGAATGAAAGAAGCACAGTTAAAAATTTCCAAGGGCCATGGTTGATTTCGTTGAGGGAGCATGGGTGCCAAACAACAAGGGAAGATGGGGAGGTGGGGCAGCCTCCCCTCCGACCCTCCGCTTATATGTGGAGGGTAGGCGGGGTGTCCATCCCCCCTCCCCCAAATTTCTGGAAATGTTGGTGGTGCCCATGGCCCTCACCCCTTGTACTGTGCCTTCCAACAACCACATAAGGAATATTGTTGGCCCTCTATTGGGTAGTATCCTTAAATGCATATGTTTATAATATATTTTCTTTTTATATTGAGCTCTCTATAATTTAAATCTGCCAACAATATATATGGGGTATTTTATATATATATATACACAATTTTAAAAGATAAAAATTAGAATATATATATACTTATATCTATAAAATTATCACAATAATGTCCTCACTATAATTTCTTTGTATAAAAACAACATTAAGCAATTTGCAACAACTTAAAATAAACAGATAATTTTTATTTTAAGAACTAAAGGACATTTTTCTTTTCTTTTAATCTACAAGTATTTTCTACATATATATATATATATATCACAATAATGTCCTCACTGTAATTTCATTGTATAAAAACAACATTGAGCAATTTGCAACAACTTAAAATAAATAGATTATTTTTCTTTTGAGAACTAAAGGAGGATTTTTTTCTTTTCTTTTAATCTACAAGCATTTTCTGCATTTTCCCAAATAATACAGCAAATAATTTTCAAATCATACAGCAACTAATTTTCTCCTTTTTCATCATTAAAATAGTAACTATTATTTTTCTCACAGCAACATCATATATGCAAATAATTTGAAATAAACTTGTGTACATATTTACTTGGAAACATTTATGAATAACTTGGGTACAAATTAAAATAAAACTTCTTCAATGGAATTAACTAGAATGCATAAATATGTTTGCACACCACTACAAGGAATGCTACAACTTTCCACATATAAAAAATTAAATATATAAAATACACTTTTCTATTTACAGCACAATACAATGAGAGTTCACTCTCTCTTACAAGGTTACATCAAGGCTTCAAGAGCCATCATTTCCATAAAGCCAAACCTTACAAAAATCCTTAAATTACAACTTCCTCTAAAGTTCCCAAAACTCCAAGTTCTGAAACCTGCAACAAACTAAATGAAATATTCACATGTCCATGGGGATGCTTTCCTCCCAACCATAGACTCAAGAAGAGTCACTCCCAAGCTTGGAGGTCACCTAAGCAACTGGGTTCAAACCACAACAACAAAAAAAACACTCACACAAGGAAGAACAATGCACCCAAGGCTTGCACAATACAAATCCATTTGTATGGATATTAGTGGGTAGGATAGTGGACTACTCTCAACTCTAGAGGTGCACCAAAAAACATTTCAATACTCTTGTTTCTCAAACACAAGGCCCCTAGCCTTAAACTTTCTCAATATCACATTTACAAGGCACTCATGCCTTCACAACTTTTCCATTTCTTCCTAAACACCTCATGGCCATCAATATCTCAATAAAAATGGTGAGGGTGACCTTGAGGAGGTTCGCTCCTCTCTCACCCCAAAAATTATGAGCTCTCTCCAAAATGGATAGCTTCATCCAAACTCCCACAAAGAAAGCCACACAACAGTAAAAAAAATCAAACAACACAAACAATCACCAACACAATCAAATGCAAAACAAAGGGAAGGCTTATAGCCTTGAAGCTTACCTTTTTAAGCCTAATAATGGTAAGAGTTGATGGAGAGCCCTCCAAATCTCTTTCCAAGCCTCTTGCCTTCCAAACATTTCTCCAAAACTATAGCTAGCTCTTTGCCCCAAGCAATAATCAAGCAAAAAATGGACAAAATAAGAACCCTCTCCCCCTCTCAAAGGGGAAGTTTAATAGGCTACACACAATATCCTTGTGGAATGAGAATGTGACACATGTCACCTTCTCCTTCGTCCTCAAAATCCCACCCACCATCTCCAAGGGATGAGGAGGTGAAACATGTCACACTCCTATTCCTCAAAGCCTCACATTCCCACACAAGTGCTCTCACACATGTGTGAGAGCATAGTGGAGATGTGAGTCCAACTTGGAGATTCCATGATGATAAGAATGGGACACATGTCCACACTTTGTCCATCAAGGCAATCCCATTCTTTCCAAGATGCTCTCACACATGTGTGAGAGCACAGGGATGGAATCCTCACACACTTGAAGGTCTTGGGGGCTTTGCAAGCCTTCAAGATAAGGTAGACCAAACCAAGGATAGTGGGGATGGTCAAGGTTGACCCTTGACTTGCCAACCCCATAAACAAATTCAAAAATTCGTCACTTTACTTCAGGGTAAAGTTAAAGTGACTCTATGGAAGTATAACTAAGGTTTAACATGTCAAAGTTGGCCCTAGACCCTAGGGTATGACCTAGGGTCATTTTTAGGACAAAATAAACATCAAAAGGTGTATAAAATCACTAGGAATTGACCATAACAATAAATGACATCAAATGGTGCAAATTAAACAATACAAATTTACAACACCTTAATAAAACAATAGAAAGGGGTGAGACCTAATTTGAAATAAACATAAATGAAGACATCAAAAAATCATCATTCACCAACACAATTGACCTTGGTCCCTCTTGGGACTAGGTCAACTGAACACGAATTTCACATGGGGTTACCGGTATGACCTCCAAATTTTCCATGGGCATGGAAAATAAACCTGCACACTTCCGCAAACAGATCAATAGAAAATGTTCATCATAGCTGAAGCAAATCGAAAGAATACACACACACAATATTGCATAATCATAGATATCCCTGATATTACACATGCTAACATAAATATGCTTCATAATTCACTTGCATTTTTCTAAATATCAATAACGATCAAACTGCACAATATCTCATTCATTACTCATCCACCAACATTTTTGTTTCATCAAAATAATTCACGCATAACATTATAAATTCAAATGAAATCTAACATGTTCACTATAATCATCATCATAGCATAGTCTATCTAATCCAACCATAGCATATGAAATAAATCCTAAAGGTCTACAACACGGGATCAACAATCCCAATGTCCATATATCATCAAAATGTAAATGTGATGTAAGCAAAAAATAGGAGTGAGATAAGAAGGCCTCACATGTCCATTGGTTAAGGTTCAACAGGCTTTTGATTGTGGATTCTTAGTTGGTTCATAATGCATTTGGTTTTTCATGAGGTTCTTGGTTATATGGGTATGATGGGCTTAAGTTATTATTGCTTTAGGAGGTCTTGGTTGAGTATGGTTTGTATTCCTATAGTTATGTCTTGAGATTTTGGACTTCTGAGTTTGCATGTTATAATAATAATAAAGTTTATAAGTTTCATTAGGGTTTGTATAAATTATCTAATGGATATATAAGGTTGTCAAACACAAGAATGGATGATTTATATGAGTTTTGGGACTATCACAATCCATGTACAACTTGTTTTCCTCATTGATTGTTATTAGAGTTTTCAATGTTTTTACTTAATAAATTTGTGATCCTCTGTCATAGAACATCAAGTGGATTAATATAGACACACTTATGACAAGTGGATTTCATGAAATTCATAAGGGGCTACCAAACCAAGTCTAGGACTATTCTAATAAAACAAGAGAGGACTGCCAAATACATAGTGGTTGACCCAACACTTATATGACTATCATAATAGTCCATAAACACCACTTTCCCTCATGATCAATAAGATATACCATTAATAACATGAAGATAATCTAATTTATAGGTTCAAAACAAGAAGGGGGAGGTGGTATAAAGATCCAAATGCAAAGGAATGATTGTTTGTTAAAAAGATACACATGGCTGTCCAAAACTGCCCTTTATGACTATCCTAAAACAACATCGTGTATATGGTCACCAAAGACATCAAACTTTGAGAATAAAATTGTCATTGGATAAGGATTTGAAGGATAAAGTTTTTAAGTATCCTATATGAAAAATCCAATCATCATTTCACCTGAAACAATCAAAAATCAATCTCAAACTGCTCATGAACAATCATGTACAATTGGGACAACCATGACCATATTTTGAGTTTGAATTGCATGCTTATGAAAAATTTATGAAGATAAAGATTGGGGTGAAAAGGGAATATGGAATGGTGGAGGAAAATTATATAAACCAGATAAGTGACAAATTTGTGAAGTTATGAGATTGCAACAAATTTGACAAGAGACAAGAATTATAGCAGCCTGCTGCCTTAAAACCTAGTCAAGAATTTTTTTTTTTTTTATGCCATTCCCAAAAATAGTTCTATAAAAATTCCTCATAACCTCTTAGAATCACGTGTGTCTGCTTATGAAAACTAGGGTCTTTGCCAATACATTGTTCCCTAAGAGTAAAGTCACTTAAGATGCTAAGAGCAAAAACTTTTCTAGGTGCCATATTTTTTGTTCTGCTCATCGTGGGGCCGAACAAACTTTTCCAACACATTAGGGTGAGTGGGTAAATGCTAGGGGAGGTCTCATTTCATTTACCAAGCATCCTAGTTGTTCCGGGCAACAAGCTTTTGGCAAAGTCCATTAAGATCCCTAAGACAAAAAAATTGCCAAACTTTGACAGAGCAGATATTGAAATTCGTGGTAGTTGGGAACATTTTGTTTGGACCTACATGTGCATGTGGAGTATCTCCACAATAACCTCTCTCATTTTTGGTTAGCTCTATTCCATTTGACTGTGTCTAAATCAAACACATTCTTACAAAATGCTTCATTTTCATGTAGTGGAAAGGTGCTAGGAGTGACATTTTGCATTCCATAGCTCATGGGACCAAACAGACTGTACCATTGGATTAGGGTGGGTGGGTAAATGTTATTGGAGGTCTCATTTCATTCACCAAACATCCCAGTTGTTCCAGGCAATAGGCTACTGGCAAAGTCCCTTAAGATCTCTAAGACAAAAAAACTGTCAAACTTTGACAGAGTAGTTCTTAGAATTCATGGCAGCTGGGAACATTTTGTTTAGACCTACAATTGCATGTGGGGGCCATTTGTAATAACCTCTCTTAGTTTCAATCAACTCTAGTCTATTTGACCTTGTCGAAATCAAACACATTCTTGCAAAATTCTTCAGTTTCATGCAGTGGAAAGGTGTTAGGAGTGACATTTTGCATTCCATAGCTCATGAATCTGAATGGACTATGCCAACACATCAGGTTGGGTGATTAAACGCTAGGGGAGTTCTCCTTTTGTGTTCTAAGTGTCCCAGTCATTCTAGGCAACAAACTACTAGCAAAGTCCCTTAAGATCCCTAAGATGAAAAAATTTCCAAACTTTGACAGAGTAGTTCTTAGAATTCATGGTAGTTGGAAATAGTCTATTTGTACCTACAGGTGTACATGGGGTCCATTTACAATAACCTCTCTCGGTTTTGGTCAACTCCTGTCCATTTGACCATGCTTAAGTCAAATGCATTCTTGTAAAATGTTTTAGTTTCATGCAACACAACCTTGGCAGGTGCCTTATTTTTTGATATGCTCATTGTGAGGTTGAACTAACTGTACCAATGCATCAAAATGGGTGGTTAAATGTTAGGGAATGTCTCATTTTGTGTGTGAAGTGCACCAGTAATTTTGGCCTACAAGCTACTAGTAAAGTGATTTTATTGGTAGCTTACAACCTGTTGACATTTCTTCTGAATCAGCATTAGGGTTTGCCACTTCTAATGCACAGGCAGATTCAGGCCAACTGAATACAGGAGGTTGCGTGAGCTCCTCCCCTTCACTTCTGGTTCTGCCGCACCAAGGGGGGTATCCCTATAACTCAAGATGTAACCTTGACTAGCTCAAAGATAGAAGGATCTAACTTGACAACAACAGGCAGAATACTCTCATGTATGGACCAAGATCTGTATGATAGATCACAAGGCTGGCAACATTCTTGGACATGATGTCTGGTTGGGTATGAGAGCATGCAGGGGGTTCCTAATCCTACTCCTACAACTAACAGGTGGAAGTATGAAATGGTTTGATATGAATTTGGATGCAAAGCTGGACATGGTGTATAACACAAAAACACAGCATGATTGGTGCCTATCCAGGGCTTGGAGTCGGTAGACATACACCTGTGAATGATCAGCATGAATAGCTAAAACTGGATTTCAGGGGGATACACATGATATCTGCCCTACAGATATCTCCCAATATAGAGTGTTGAGCTATCTCTACTTATGGCATCCCTACTGCAGTATACCCTTCCCAATGTTCAACCTGAAAACAGTTTAATCTGCCCCTTGAGCAGAGGTTAAAAGATCAGACATTCAACATAGGAATTCTATGCTCTAGAATCTAAACATAAGCAAACATCCAGATCCAGAAGAAGGATACATGCAATACTGGAGACAGAATTAACACAACACATGCTAAGATAGCATTACTCATACAAGATCAACCATGAAATCAGTGGATTCATGCCAAGTCCTACAACAGGAGATACATAAACTCACAAGATCAAGCTGTACAGAGCAACCAGATCAGCTGGTTTTGGATTACAGAGCCAAAAATCATCAACTTTCAACAACCTTGAATGATCAACACCATCTGCATCATATAGCAGGAGGGTGTATTCAGCATTGACTACCAGGTTGACCAAAAATCCCGCCAGATACACAGTACCATAAAAATGGCGCTCAAACACACTACCAGATTGGCGCCCAAACATGAATGCAGCAGGTAGGGGAGGAGACAGGAAGATATCTCGAGCCCCGCGCCGCCGCCTAGGGATTCAGATCTTCAATCAGGTACAACATTCGTCCACGCCATCGCCCATACCTTTGCAACAATCGCCATTGATGGCGCACCAACCCGCGGCCTCGGGAAGAACATCAAACAGACAGTCGCAACCACTTCCCGCCGAGATTCATCATCATGATATTTGAAAATGCAGGATAACAATATCCCACATGCACCCCGCAGCAAACTCTTTAACACTTTATATACTAGGTCATGAGCATATATCATGTCGGTGCTTTTGCTCCTGACGACACTAGTATAGACTTCATCATCATCATCCTCCAGCAGCATGATATCCTGTTGTTCAAAATATCACCCTGACGTCATCATCATATTTGAAATATAACCTTCATGATAATCGGCACAACCTGATCCATCGGAGGAACATCCTCCTGCTGAGCTTATAACAAAATGCTGGCCGATGAACATCCTGATGATGTCATCATCATCTACTGCTGACGTCATCATCATATCTGCCTACTGCGCACCTCCTCATTTCCGGATGACGTCATCATCATGTTTGCAAATATCAGGAGGTCTCTTCAAGATTATCAGTGTTTAGAAATATGACCCCCGCGGGACCTTGATGACGTCATCATCATATTAACATCATCATGATATTCGGAAGACAACCGGATATTTGGAAATATCCTCCTGATGTTCAAATATCAGGTTGCACTGTAGCTCCTCTATAAGATCGGGGCGATAACTGAATATGATGATGCTGCTTGAAAAGATCACCCCCAGTAGATAATGCACGAAGCTAGCAGGCGGATATCTCCTTAATATTAGCATCATCATGATGCTCGAACAAACAAACATATATCCAGGTGATATGAAAATATCACCCCCTCCTTCGGAATATCATGATGTAGATAGGCAGAGAAAAAGATATCACCCTGAGATAAGGATGACGTCAGCATCATCAGGATGAAGAAACAACAAACAAGAAGTGATACAACATCATCAGGATGATATTGACTAAGATCACCCGATGATAAAAACATCACCCCGGCGAAATATCATGAAGGCAGAAAATATGATGACCTCCGCACGCAGCAGGATGAAAACTGGAAATATCATGATGATGACGACGACCCTTAGGATAAAACAAGTTAGGTCGAGCAACTCAAAGAATAAGCAACATCATCATCATGCCTGCGCAAGGTGATAAATGGAAGATCACCGGAGACTTTGAAACATCACCCTCGCAAGCAGATGAGGGCGCACTGTAGCTCGTCAGCATCATCAGGATAAAAACTAAACATCACCCGATAACTGAATATGATGATGACGACGAGAAACCGGTCGAAGGAGAACATGATGATGCTGACCTTCATGGAAACAAACATGATGATGATGACCTCCTCCTCAAGAAAATATGATGATGCAGCTGAAAAATACTGAGGAGGTCCGTTACTTAGAGCATTTTTTGGATACTTAGGGAGAGTGCCTGAATGAAAATTTTTCAAAAAACTACCAGTCAATTCAGGCGTCAACAGTGGCTCTGTCTGGGGACGTGCAGGTGAAAGACTGCAGCAAGAACCCCAGATCTCTGGGATGCAGACCAGTCCCTTATCCATTGGGCACAGAGTCAAATACTGCACTGACCTGCATCACCCAACACACTTGATGGCCTGAGGCCACCAAGAAAAGAAAAACATGTATCTCCCTTTGTCAAATATCTTGTTTTCATCTGCATGCACTGGGTCAAGCTTGGAGATACTACAAAGATCCACCCACAAACAAATCTTGTCGTCTGCATATTCAATCCTCTGGTTTGGCTTGTCATTATCACCCCTGTGCAGATAACCTTCAGCATCATGTGCCATGTGGGTGTAGAATATATCAGGCAATGCATACTCAAATGGCATATAGCACTTATCACCTATATCATCATCATGCATTGCAACATGATCTCCTAGCTGGACTGCAAATAGGAAACACTCAGAGTCCACCACAAAACTAGGAAGATCAAGGCTCATTGTATTATATGCTGGCTCATCAAAAGAAAAGCTTTCAAAATCACAATTGTGTACATCATGTACACAACCATCTGGTACACCAGGCTGGAAAAGATCAGGCTCTGGCATCTGTTTTAAGTCAGGCACATTTTCACAGTCACTTACCTGATGTATGTTGTTTCCTCTTTCATCAAGATGAGAAACAGAATCCAAGTCAAAAATAGTGTCTAGATCCCCACCATACTCAGACAGATCCTCATCACCATATGTGTCATAAATGGGTGACCCAGGTGCATCAGTTTCATCAGAGTATGCCATTTGTTCATGGGCAGCAGAGCACATCTCTTCATCATCAAAGGATTCATTCTGTGGAGGAGTATCAGCCTGTGTGTCATAAGCAAAACAGCCATCAAATGAAAAACAATCATGCTCTGAACTAGCACTTATTTCAATTTCTGACTGCTCTTCATGATCTCCATGTGTTTGAAAGATAGGCAATGGGTCACACATAGGACTGCTTCTCTGTTTGCTTATATCTTCTCTGTCTTGAGTACAATACTCACAATTTTCTCCACAGGTCCATTCTAAAAATTGCTCATTGCTGTCCACAACCTCATTATTGTTTTCATGGTCAGCTGCCTCATCATTGCAATGGGAATCCTCATTAGTCCTTTCACTGGCATCCTCAACTGGTAAACAATCCAGTTGAGCAGTATTGTTAGCATTATGTTCAAACACAGCAGTCTCAACCTCTATGCTTTTATTTTCATTTTTATCTGCACATGATGCCATAATCATTTGGTCATTTGCAGCCTCATAACCATTTCTCACACCAAGGCCTGGGGACAGGGGTTTCAGCAGGTACACATTTCTAGTTTTTTCTATCTTTTCTATGAACCTGTATGCCATCTGCATACTTGTCACCTTGAAATCCCTCAGTATTGCACTAAAGCCCTCCTCAAAAGCTTCAAAGAACATGCCAACACAGGCTGAAATATCAGGTCTGAAACTTTCAGGGACATGTGAAAGGGCTACTGCAAACCTATGACTGAAATCAACACATGGCTCTTCATCTTGTTTTCTGATTCTCATCAATTCTGCAACAAGATCAGCCAGTTCTTTTACAAATTCTTCTTTGAAACAGTCAGCAAGTTCATCCCAACAGGCAAAGGATCTCTTTGGAAAGCTCAAATACCAGTCTTTTGCTTTTGCATCAAAGGACCTAACAAGAAACCTCATCCACATATCCTCATCTTTGAATGAATATTTTCCCATAAAACTTTGAAAATTTTGGATATGTGCATTCCCATCACAAACATTGTGACCACTAAATCTAGGCATCTGACAGTATATCCTAGCAGGCATAGTTTCTACTCTATAATCCACCCATGACAAATCCAGTTGGTCATACAAAGGATCAAAAGGGCTGACAGGAGGTTTAGCTTTCTGACAGGCAGACACAACAGGGTTACTGCTTCTTAACTGGGCCTGCTCAGCCTCTAAGAATATCAACCTATTTCTTATCTCTTCTATTCCTTTATCCAACATTTCACCACTGAGTGTGGGATAACTCATACTTGGATTCATAAAAATCCTACTCTTAGACATCCTTTGTCTGTCTAAGACCTAAGGCTTCCCCTGGCATCTAACCTATGCAGTAAAATAGCAAATAAAAGGGGAAGGAACAAGGTACCTTTTCTCATATAGATGCAGAAATATGAACAACACATTTCTATCACATCACATACATCCATCTTTCATGTGCATTTGGATCTTTTTTGCAGAGTCGCCACCTCTCCAGAGAGGACAAAATTTTCAATAGCTGAAAGCTACTTTTCTAGGTTCATTCCACCAGCAGAGCATCATTTTGTTAGTGACTCGGATGGGCCACAAGTATATCATTTTTTAGTCCATCCCCAGCAGAGTCGCCATTTTGTTGACATTTCTTCTGAATCAGCATTAGGGTTTGCCACTTCTAATGCACAGGCAGATTCAGGCCAACTGAATACAGGAGGTTGCGTGAGCTCCTCCCCTTCACTTCTGGTTCTGCCGCACCAAGGGGGGTATCCCTATAACTCAAGATGTAACCTTGACTAGCTCAAAGATAGAAGGATCTAACTTGACAACAACAGGCAGAATACTCTCATGTATGGACCAAGATCTGTATGATAGATCACAAGGCTGGCAACATTCTTGGACATGATGTCTGGTTGGGTATGAGAGCATGCAGGGGGTTCCTAATCCTACTCCTACAACTAACAGGTGGAAGTATGAAATGGTTTGATATGAATTTGGATGCAAAGCTGGACATGGTGTATAACACAAAAACACAGCATGATTGGTGCCTATCCAGGGCTTGGAGTCGGTAGACATACACCTGTGAATGATCAGCATGAATAGCTAAAACTGGATTTCAGGGGGATACACATGATATCTGCCCTACAGATATCTCCCAATATAGAGTGTTGAGCTATCTCTACTTATGGCATCCCTACTGCAGTATACCCTTCCCAATGTTCAACCTGAAAACAGTTTAATCTGCCCCTTGAGCAGAGGTTAAAAGATCAGACATTCAACATAGGAATTCTATGCTCTAGAATCTAAACATAAGCAAACATCCAGATCCAGAAGAAGGATACATGCAATACTGGAGACAGAATTAACACAACACATGCTAAGATAGCATTACTCATACAAGATCAACCATGAAATCAGTGGATTCATGCCAAGTCCTACAACAGGAGATACATAAACTCACAAGATCAAGCTGTACAGAGCAACCAGATCAGCTGGTTTTGGATTACAGAGCCAAAAATCATCAACTTTCAACAACCTTGAATGATCAACACCATCTGCATCATATAGCAGGAGGGTGTATTCAGCATTGACTACCAGGTTGACCAAAAATCCCGCCAGATACACAGTACCATAAAAATGGCGCTCAAACACACTACCAGATTGGCGCCCAAACATGAATGCAGCAGGTAGGGGAGGAGACAGGAAGATATCTCGAGCCCCGCGCCGCCGCCTAGGGATTCAGATCTTCAATCAGGTACAACATTCGTCCACGCCATCGCCCATACCTCTGCAACAATCGCCATTGATGGCGCACCAACCCGCGGCCTCGGGAAGAACATCAAACAGACAGTCGCAACCGCTTCCCGCCGAGATTCATCATCATGATATTTGAAAATGCAGGATAACAATATCCCACATGCACCCCGCAGCAAACTCTTTAACACTTTATATACTAGGTCATGAGCATATATCATGTCGGTGCTTTTGCTCCTGACGACACTAGTATAGACTTCATCATCATCATCCTCCAGCAGCATGATATCCTGTTGTTCGAAATATCACCCTGACGTCATCATGATATTTGAAATATAACCTTCATGATAATCGGCACAACCTGATCCATCGGAGGAACATCCTCCTGCTGAGCTTATAACAAAATGCTGGCCGATGAACATCCTGATGACGTCATCATCATCTACTGCTGACGTCATCATCATATCTGCCTACTGCGTACCTCCTCATATCCGGATGACGTCATCATCATGTTTGCAAATATCAGGAGGTCTCTTCAAGATGATCAGTGTTTAGAAATATGACCCCCGCGGGACCTTGATGACGTCATCATCATATTAACATCATCATGATATTCGGAAGACAACCGGATATTTGGAAATATCCTCCTGATGTTCAAATATCAGGTTGCACTGTAGCTCCTCTATAAGATCGGGGCGATAACTGAATATGATGATGCTGCTTGAAAAGATCACCCCCAGTAGATAATGCGCGAAGCAAGCAGGCGGATATCTCCTTAATATTAGCATCATCATGATGCTCGAACAAACAAACATATATCCGGGTGATATGAAAATATCACCCCCTCCTTCGGAATATCATGATGTAGATAGGCAGAGAAAAAGATATCACCCTGAGATAAGGATGACGTCAGCATCATCAGGATGAAGAAACAACAAACAAGAAGTGATACAACATCATCAGGATGATATTGACTAAGATCACCCGATGATAAAAACATCACCCCGGCGAAATATCATGAAGGCAGAAAATATGATGACCTCCGCACGCAGCAGGATGAAAACTGGAAATATCATGATGATGACGACGACCCTTAGGATAAAACAAGTTAGGTCGAGCAACTCAAAGAATAAGCAACATCATCATCATGCCTGCGCAAGGTGATAAATGGAAGATCACCGGAGACTTTGAAACATCACCCTCGCAAGCAGATGAGGGCGCACTGTAGCTCGTCAGCATCATCAGGATAAAAACTAAACATCACTCGATAACTGAATATGATGATGACGACGAGAAACCGGTCGAAGGAGAACATGATGATGCTGACCTTCATGGAAACAAACATGATGATGATGACCTCCTCCTCAAGAAAATATGATGATGCAGCTGAAAAATACTGAGGAGGTCCGTTACTTAGAGCATTTTTTGGATACTTAGGGAGAGTGCCTGAATGAAAATTTTTCAAAAAACTACCAGTCAATTCAGGCGTCAACACAACCCAGAACAACTAGGACCCTTAGCACATAAAAAAAGACTTCCCTAACATTTACGCACCCACCCCAACATGTTGGTGTAGTCGGTTTGGCCCCATGATGAGTAGAACAAAAAATATGGCACTTGGTAACATTGTGTTGCATGAAACTAAAGCATTTTGCAAGAATGCATTTGATTTTGACATGATCAAATGGATTGGAGTTGACCAAAACTGAGCGAGTTTATTATGTATGGACCCCATGTGCACCTATAGGTATAAATAGAATATTCCCAGCTGCACTGCTATGTCAAAGTTTGGTAGTTTTTTCGTATTAGGGATCTTAAGGGACTTTGTCGATAGCCTATTGCCTAGAAGGACTGGGGCACTTGGTGCACAAAATGAGACCTCCCTAGAATTTGGATCATGTTGACGAATGTCCTCTCTTATTTAATTTGGAGATACATTGTTTTTCATTATTTCATCCATGTTATCAACCTCATCAATTTAATCAACAAATGGATTATGGAGTGCAAATTCAACATCATGAGGTTCATATCCACTTTCTTCAAGTGCACATCTTTGTCTTTCTTCTTCTTCTTTGTCCATGGTATTGCTCTTATCAATAGGTGTTTCATAACATTTTGCAATATTTTCATATGCAATATCATGGTCAATTTCATTATTATCTAACATTTCATTACCCTCAAAATTAACATCTTCAATTTGAATGTCATTAAATGGTAAAGAAGAAGCTTCACCTTGATGAGCATCTCCCAAATGCAGTCTTCCAATTCTCTTCCTTTCCCTATCCTTTTCTCTAATTGTTTCAATTTCCTACAATATAATTTTCCTCCTTTTTTCTTTATGACGACTGTTGCTCCCCATTAGGGGAACAAAAATCACCCTTATGACTGTAACAAGCAAATTGTGTCTCCAAAAGTGCATAAAAATGTTTTTTTGACTATAACAGGTAGAAATCATAGGTTTTTTGACTACATAGGGTCTGTGGGCGTGGTTGTTGGGCCCAACAACAATCCTTTTTTTTTTTGTATTTATAAAATGTATATCCATTTTCAAAAGGGATATCCATTTTTGAAAGCCTAATTCTTTGGACAATGGATAACATGTCCCCAAAATGGATATCCATTTTGTTTTCCTCACAAAAAATATATAAAGTGATGACCTAGGTGTCTTATGTGGGATTGCCTATTGACTATTGAGGTGATTTAAACGGTGATGACCTAGGTAAAGTGATGGGTAAGGTGTCTTATGTGGGATTGCTAGAAAGTGTGATTGGTAATGGTGGGGATAGCTAAATGTCATCTTCTAAGGGTTCAAGGTGAGGAAAGTGTAATATGGGGATGTGCGATAGTCCATGGTTTAATGATTATTCAAGGGAGACTCCTTAAAATGATTATCAATGATGGTGTCAATAGGGGGAATGGAGTCTATTATTGTAGGTGTGGGAATGTGAGCTATGACATTGGGATTGTATTGGATGAATAATGGAAAGTAGGGGCACTTGTCTAGTGATGAAAGGAGCCACATGATCAAATGATGTTTGGGGAAGGGCTTTTCTTAGGAAAGTAATGATTTAGGTGAGGGTCTAGGGTTTGGTGGAGAAGAATTTATGGAAAATTTGGAGGTCATTAAATTTGACATGATTAGAACAAGTACAAGACATGGATAAGGATAAATGGTAGGCTCAAAATAGGATAACTAGGACTATGATGATGAAGATGGAAAGAAAAGTCAACAACAATAGTATGATATAGGGATAGGATTAGAAAAAAAGAGTACTACAACTAGCAAGAGGAAAGTGAGGACATAATGCAAAGTTAACATGGTGTGAACTCTCTTTACTAAGGCATAGGGGACTATTATACCTAGGTTTTCCTAAAAAATTATAAACCTTAAGATAGTCTAGAGGGCTAGTATTGTCCTGGTTTTTAAAAAATAGTCATACTCTACACTATGATAGTCATGAGAGTATAAGGGCAATGTTGTGGAAGGTAGTCCACATACCAAAAGGATTACTATCAATGATGTCACCTCCATGGCTCATCAAGAGAATTACCTAGAAATGAAATGAGCCACCATCTAGAAGAAGGAAACATAAGGTTTCAAGGAGGCATTCAAATAAAAACAATTGTTGGTGATTATGGAGCATTGTCATGCCTTAGGACAATCAGAAAATAGATGATTTCCATTATATTATGAAATATGGCCATGGAAAGGAGAAGCTAGGTGTTGTCTTAGGAAAGGTGAAGACCATTCAAGGGGCAATGATGAGGTCAACAAACTAACGTTTAGGAAGGAGAAAGTTTGAAGGAAGGTTTCCAAAAGATTCTAATACTATGATAGTCATAGTGGACTAATGTACATAAACAGTTTCATTCCTTCAAGACTGTCATTAGTATTGTCATAAAGGAAAATGGAACTACCAAGAGACTATTGCATGATCCTATAGCTAAGTGTAACCTTCCTAAGTGTCTATTTTTTATGCAATTGGTGGGTGTACAGCCAAATTTCACAACCTTTCCCTGCATGTGAAAAAATGGGATCTCTGGAAAGGGATATGGACATCCATCAAAGCATGAAGGATATGAGAAATATGTTAGATGTTGTAGTTGCAACTACTATAGGAGACATGAATGCAAAGTGAGGAAGCATAGAGAAGGCAATACCAAGATGTTGAAGGTAAACTATTTTTTAGTAGAAGGGGGTTCTATGATTGTAATTGATACAATGCTCAAGGGAAAGAGTTTGAGTTGGAAGCTTAATCTATAGGTTAAGGAGGCATTAATCTTGAGTTAAGATTTTAAACTATAAAGGAAATTCAAAATTATGTCTAACTTCTTGGTGAATGAGGGAGTGCAACAAGAAATGATAAGGACAACTTATAGTCACTATTCAAAGATTTGGCCAAATTTAGATTCTAAATTATTTTAAAAAACAATAGTAAATGTAGGTGTTACCATTTTTCATCTACAACTCAAATTGGTAGAGCTAAAGCATTTGCTTCATTATAAGATGAAAAGTTCTTAACATTTTCTTCTTTGATAGTTTGCATAGTTTGGAGTGCTTGAAAAGAAGAGGATTCATTTTTATTATGCTTTTATTGTGCCAGAAGAGAGACAATCAGTTTATCATTCATTGCTTTGCAAAGTTTTCATGGATGGATAAGAGATATTCCATTTCATTACAATAATCATTCAATGAGATACAACAACTGAATAAACATTGCATTAAATGAAAGCAAGAGAGATCAAATGTCCCACACAAGCTATGGGAATAGATGAACTAGTACAAACATAGAAAATACACTATCCACCTAAAGATAAGAAAGGAAAAGAGGATATCCATAATTGCCTATTTGGAGTCTCAAGTTGATCTACATTGCAGCTAGCTCCTTCTTGATGAAGGGGGTAAATCATAAAACACACAATAATAGAAATTGAACATAGAGAATAGAACTTTCTTTATTGATCTGGGCAACTCATTACATTACAGAAGCTTAATAACAATCAGAGGAATCGGTCCTCTACAGGTTGCAACACACTACATCTACCATCACCTGGCTCTGGAATCTTCCACCTTCTGTAACCCCCAAATCAGCTAAGGTTTCTGTTTTCCTGCCTATTCTTGACTCTACACTTACCCCCTTAACTCTACTACCTCCCAAGGTTCCCAAAAATGGTTATTAATAGCCTTTTTGGTGGCCAACAACCTAATTTCAAAATTTGCATCTCCCTCCAAAAATAAGCCAACTTCTGGGAGCCATAACTTTTGATCTGGGTGTCCGATTGACGAACTGTTTTATGCCTCAGAAAGCAATATGAACAACATCGTTAGTCTTCCTACAAGGAATAAAATGTGCCATCTTCAAGAATCTATCCACCACCACAAAAATGGAATCATGTCCTCTCTATGTCCTTGGTAAACCAAGAACAAAATCCATATAATAGCATCCCATGGCTTCTTTGGTATAGGTAATGGTTGATACAACCCTATATTCTGACTTGTTCCTTTTGCCATCTAACATACTCTGCAACTCTGCACAAACTTCCTCACATCTTGCTGCAACTGTGGCTAATAATAATTTTCACCAGCAATTGAAATGGTCTTATCTCATCCAAAGTGTCTAGCCAATCCTCCACTATGCTTCTCCTTAATCAGGTTCTCTCTCATGGAACTCCTTAGAATGCACAACTAGCTTCCTCTAAACAACATGCCATCTTGGATTATGAAATCCAACCATCTTGTCCTGTCTAAAGCAATAGGCTCCAGACAAGATTTCCAAGCCTCTGCAAAATCTAGATCTTTAGGATACAAACTTTTGAGCTCATCAAACCCAACAACCTCTATCTTCATTTCTATCAACAAATTTTGCCTTCTACTCAAGGCATCTGCAACTCTGTTGGACTTCCCACTCCTGTGCTTCAAAACAAAGGTATAACTCTACAAAAACTCAACCCATTTTAAGTGCCTTTGGTTCAACTTCCCTTAACTATTAAGATACTGCAAAGCCTAATGATCAGTATATAAAACAAACTCTTTTGGAAACAAATAATGTCTCCATTTCTTCAAAGCCTGAACTATTGCATAAAATTCATGATCATAAACATAATACTTTTGCTTCATATCATTAAGCTTCTCACTAAAATAGGCAATGGGCTTACCTTCTTGGCTCAAAACAGCTCCTATACCACTACCACTAGCATCACAATCTACCTAAAATACCTTATTAAAATCTGCAAGTGCCAAAACAGGTTGTTCTATGACTTTCTGCTTCAATGTATCAAAGCTCTTGTCTGCTCCTTTAGTCCATCTAAACTTTTTTCTATCCCCTCTCATTGTCTCAGTTAGGGGTGCACAAATGCTACTAAAATTCTTGATAAACTTCCTATAAAAACTTGCCAAACCATGAAAAGATCTTACCTCTATTGCACTCCTTGGTGTAGGCCATTCAATGATAGCCCTTACTTTTTCTGGGTCCATCTTAAGACCTTCCTCTAAGACAACAAATCCCAGGTATACCGACTCCTTTGTAAAACTACATTTCTTCAGATTAATCAGCAACTTCTCCTCCCTCAGCTTCTCTAGAACTCTTCTGATATGCATCAGATGCTCATCCCGAGTCTTACTAAAAATCAAAATATCATCCAAATAAACAATAACAAAACTTCCCAAAAAATCTTTTAGTACCTCGTTCATGAGCCGCATGAATGTTCTCGGTGCATTGGTTAGCCCAAATGGCATGACTAACCACTCATACAAACCTTCCTTTGTCTTGAAGGCTATCTTCCATTCATCTCCTTCTCTGATACGGATCTGGTGATACCCACTCTTCAGGTCAATTTTCGTGAAGTACTTGGCTCCACTCAAACAATCCATGATGTCATCCATTCTTGGCAATGGAAATCTATACTTGATAGTTATCTTATTGATGGCTCGAGAGTCTGTACACATCCTCCATTCTCCATCCTTCTTTGGTGCTAGTACTATAGGTACTGCACATGGACTTAGTGTCTCCCTTATTAGTCCCTTCTTCAACAACTCCTGAACTTGTCTATTCAACTGTTCATTTTTTGCAGGGGTCATTCTGTGGCTTGCCTTGTTTGGCAAACTGGCTCCTAGTATCAAATCCATTTGATGACTTATCTTCCTTACTAGTGGTAAGCCTTCTAGTACATTATCAGAGATAATGCCTTGGAACTCTTCCAACATATCTAAAACTTATGCTGGTACATCTTCATATTTCTCTTGACTAATCTTAGGAATCAATGCAAAGCAATGACGCTCATGCTTCATACCCTCCAAAATTTCCTACCATCTACCAGGCAAATTTTGGTAGTACTACATACCTTTTCTTCCACCTCCTTCAAGGGCTTCAACTTATGATGAACTCCATCCTTTGTTAGCGAATATGTGTTTGCATGGCCATCATGGACAGCGCTCCTATCAACTGCCATGGCCTCCCCAATAGCATATGACATGCATCCATCGATATGATATCAAACAACACCTCATCATGGTAGTCACCAATCTTGAACTTCACTAAACACTGCTCATTGACCAAAGCTCTATGGTCCTTCTGCAACCAAGCAATCCGATATGGATGCGGATGCTTTCTTCTTGTCAACTTCAACTTGTCAACCATCTCCTCTAAAACAAGATTATCAGTGCTTCCACTGTCTATAATAATATCACAACACTTACCTTCACATTTGCACCTTGTGCAGAATAAACTCTTCCTATGATTGGGTTCCTTCTCCTCATTCAACAAGGTTCTTCTGAAAACTAGGGTTTCTCCCCTTTCAGTATCTTCAGAATGCTCAGAATGTGCATCTTCATCTACATGTGCAACTCATGCATTACCTTTAGGTCTTCTATTTGTCCTTCCTTGATGTTGTAGACACTCATATGCTCGATGCCCTTCTTCTCCACATTGGAAATAGGTTCCTCTGAAACCTCTTCTTCCAGGTCCTTGCCCAGTTCTACCTCTTCCTCGTCCTCTTTGCTCACCATTGTTCTGGTCATGAGGGTGATAGGTGTTATCTCCTGTTTGATTTCGACTAGAGCTAGCTTCTTCACTTTTCTTTGCATCTTCATTTCAGTCCCCATAGGGTCTTCCACTAGTCATTTTGCCTTGACCTCTTCCCATTCGCTTGTTGTCAAATCTTTTATTCAACTTCTCTTCTACCTTCAGGGAAAACTAGTATGCATCTTCTATGGTGGTCATTCTAACTAGGCTCAGCTCCTCTTGAATACTCAGCCTCAACCCATTAATTTAATGGGATACCTTCTCCTTGTTGGGCTCTGCATGACTAGTTCTGATAGTAATTTTATAAAATTCTTCTATATACTCCTTAACAGACTTGTTACCTTGCTTCAGTCCTTGCAGCTTCTTCAACAACTCCATCTCATAGTCCACAGGAATGAACTACTTCTTTAGTTTCTCCACCATCCGATCCCATCTAGTGGTCTTTCTTTTTCCTGTTCTGTTCCTCTCTAATTGGACCTCCTTCCACCAAATATTGGCGTGGCCCTTCAACTTTGTTTTTGTAAACTTAACTTGATCTAGTTCCTCGACATCTTCATACTCGAAATACTCCTCCATGTCATTGATCCAATCAATAAGTTATTCTGGATTCAAATCTCCAGAATATGTAGAAAACTTGATCTTGGGCCTCTTTCCAATCTTTGAAATGACCCTCAACAACCTAACTTCTGTAGGATCTTTGGCAGCTTCTTGTTCTTCCTCAAATAGCTATTCTTCAGCTTCATCTTTGCTTTCTTCTCTGTCCTCGGCTCAAACCCTCTTCGTAGCTCCTCTTGTAATGCATAGATTTGCCTTTGTAGGGATCTAAAACCCTCTTCTGTCAAAGCATTCCTCCCAACATGATTTCTTCATGGAGGCATCTTGGTCTCCGCAGAAAACCCACAACCTCAAGTCCTAGTGCAAACTACCTCACAGTCGATAATCTGTCTACACACTCAGGAATCCTTGCTTTGATACCACTTGATGAAGGGGGTAAATCATAAAAAACACAATAACATAAATTGAATAAAGAGAATAGAACTTTCTTTTATTGATCTGGGCAACTCATTACATTATAGAAGCTTAATTACAATCAGAGGAATCAATCCTCTACAGGCTGCAACACACTACAGCTACCATCACCAGGCTCTAGAATCTTCCACCTTCTATAACCCCCAAATTAGCTAGGGTTTTTGTTTTTCTACCTATTCTTGACTCTACACTTTCCCCCTTAACTCTACTACCTCCCAAGGTTCCCAAAAATGGTTATTAATAGCCTTTTTGGCAGCCAACAACCTAATTTCAAAATTTGCATCTCCCTCCAAAAATAGGTCAACTTCCGGGAGCCATAACTTTTGATCCGGGTGTCCGAATGACGAACTGTTTTATGCATCAGAAAGCTTGCAGAGTGCTCTACATGCTAAGAATTGGCTTGGCCAGTTCTGGCCATTTCTGGGCCTGTACGAGGCCGTTTAGTGCCTCAAACCTGGATTTGAATAATTTTTAGGCATTTTTTGAGAAACAGAAACTTTAATATCTTTCAGCTCACAAATGATCTTTGCGTGATTCCTTCGCCAAAGGTCTTATATTTCCATTATGTAACTTCCTGTATATTTTGACTTCATTCCATGCCCAAATGCAAACTTTCTAAAAATAGCAGGTTACTATTTTTAGTAGTTTGGAAAAACTGAAAGTTCTACATCATTATTCAAGTGATTATAGGACCAGAACCACAAATTTTGAGAAGAAATGGGAAGAACATCAACAATTTTGAAACACATCTTTTTTTGGGTGATGCAAGATTGCCCTTACACCTCTGGATGCTCCTACATCAAACACCCAGGGTAATTTGAGAAGTGACCCTGTCACGTCTTAGGTGTTCATGTGAGGAAAACCCAAACAGTCAACCTTTGCCTTAGACAACCAAGAAGAATCTTCAATGGGCCTTTCTTTCCATTTCACTAGATCTTCTTCGTATTGCCTGTTTTGAGTGCTCCTTCCCACATGACTATCCAAGATCTCTTTTATCTCCTCTGTTGAAGTAGATGCCAGAATATTCCACTACACTTCTGTTGGCCTATCCTCTGTTCCACCTTCATGATATTCTGATAAATCAATAATGTTGAAAACAGGGGAAATATTGATCCCACTCAGCAGCTCTACCTAATATGAATTTCCTGAATCATGCTTCTTCATGATTCTGCATGGCCCAAATTTCTTCATTTTCAACTTATTGTATGTTCCAATTGGGAACCTTTCTTTTCTCAGGTGAAGCATGACTTCATCTCCTACCTAGAATTCTTTATATCTCCTCTTCTGATCTGCATAGAGAAGGCAATACCAAGATGTTGAACGTAAACTATTTTTTAGTAGAAGGGAATTCTATGATTGTAATTGATACAATGCTCAAGGGAAAGAGTTTGAGTTGGAAGCTTAATCTATAGGTTAAGGAGGCATTAATCTTGAGTTAAGATTTTAAACTATAAAGGAAATTCAAAATTATGTCTAACTTATTGGTGAATGAGGGAGTGCAACAAGAAATGATAAGGACAACTTACAGTCACTATTCAAAGATTTGGCCAAATTTAGATTCTAAATTATTTTAAAAAACCCTAGTAAATGTAGGTGTTACCATTTTTCACTTCCAACTCAAATTGGTAGAGCTAAAGCATTTGTTTCATTATAAGATGAAAAGTTCTTAACATTTTCTTCTTTGATAGTTTGCATAGTTTGGAGAGCTTGAAAAGAAGAGGGTTTAGTTTTGTTATGCTTTTGTTGTGACAGAAGAGAGACAATCAGTTTATCATTCATTACTTTGTAAAGTTTTCATGGATGGATAAGAGATATTCCATTTCATTACAATAATCATTCAATGAGATACAACAACTGAATAAACATTGCATTAAATGAAAGCAAGAGAGATCAAATGTCCTACACAAGCTATGGGAATAGCTGAACTAGTACAAACATAGAAAATACACTATCCACCTGAAGATAAGAAAGGAAAAGAGGATATCCATAATTGCCTATTTGGAGTCTCGAGTTGATCTTCATTGCAGCTAGTTCCTTCTCATCCCCAATCTTTGATTGAACCTGTACCATGACAAGATGGTTTGTTAGAGCTCCAGATATGGTTTCTTATGTGCCTATCAATAGAAACATAATACATTGCCTATGATGTACTATATCAAATAATCAAATCATCCATATGCAAGAGAGCCAGGAAAAATGAAACATCATTGAGCTTCACTATTTTAATATAATATGTTTATTTCCTATGCATGTATAGGTAAAATCATGTTTCTGATCTGAAGACATTTTAGCATGTGGTAAAAAATGGGCTCCCACAAGGGTTGAGCCCAGCATGATGCCCCCTAAATCTCAAGGGGGGATGGGATAATAATTCATATTCATAGTGCCCAAATAGAACATATTCAACTAAAGGAGTGTCACATCAGGTGAGTGCATGAGTCTCAAGTTCATTGCACATCCATGATTATCAGTTCAGGTGATGAAATGACAACCATACATGAGTAGTGAACTCATTCAAGATAGATCAATAGTGTGTGGAACTAAGTAAAAGCATTATCAACATCATGTTATTGTGTTATTTCATTCACTATCTATTTCTCATCATCGTGCATCTCATCATGTAGCCTTTCAAATGAGGAAATAATTCAAATAAAGGTAATGAAAGAATACAACCTTCACTAATACAAAATGTCCACATAGAAGGAACAACAAAGAGTACATTATCCATATGGAGCAATCAATTATTCATAGTACAAAATATAGTTTCATAAGTTCCAGTGTGAGAGCAAAATACAATCATAGGAATAGCAAATTTCACAAAAGGGTTGTATACATAAGACGAGAGTGACACCATGAAGAATAGGTATAGCCATGACTATGGGACAATAGTGAAGTAGGGCAGTTATAAATATCATTCATAATAACAAAGTACAAGAGCTGGTCTCTTTACTGTCTAGACATCATGCCATGACATACTGATGCCATCAAGTGAACACAAAGTGCAAGGAGCTTGTTCAAATGTATATTAATCTATAGAATAGACCAAAAGCGTACCCATGAAATGAGAGAATAGTGGCCATCAAGTGTTTTAACAAGTTGCAATATTCATGAAAATGCAAACCTCATTGATAGGAATGTCATCACAAAAAGAAGATCATTAAAGAATGCAAATAATGCATAAAGTTTACTATTCAAACCCTCATGAAGATGGTATTGGTTTGATACAATGAGGACTACAAATCTAAAGAGGGCTATGACTTTTCACTGCCCAGAAGCTTCATACCTTTGTGCATTATAGAAGAGGGCAGCTCATGCCACATCAAGCATACTCCTGAATCATGAAATGATACAATACATGTGAAACCAAAGAGGCAAGTGTATTTATAATAAGTAAATGCCAAGGAGAAATCATAGGCTATAGGAACCAAACTGAGCTGATATCATTAGAGAAGATGGTTTATGCTATAGGAATCACACCATAAAGAATAGGTACAACTACTTCATTGAGGGTCAACCATTTTTGAAATCAAGCACCATGGTGCAATATAGACAATACAAGTGATATAGGTTAGCTCACAACTAAGATTGCATGGAATGAAATAGCCATAGATTGCTTGCAAGCCATAACAAGGAAGGAGCAACATACAGTCAAACTATCCCAAGTTATCAAATAGATTCATTCTTGGGTACATTCATGACTAATATGCATAGAACCTCTAGAGAGAAAGCCTCCTTTCATCATGTCATCAGAGTGAGAGCTCAAATTAAGATAGCATGGGAAGTAAACAAAGAAAAAGAAATAGAGATGTCTTGTGGCAATAGTAAAAAGAAAAAGTGGAGGATATTGTTTGCCGTGTATTCTTTTTCCTATAAGTGATCATTGTGTTGCTACAGAGATAAAGAATCAAACATATGTAGCTTGCAACCCCTAAATACTAGAAGGTAAAGTTTGTTTTTTGCATATATTTAGCAAATGAAGAGCTTTTTCAAGCATACCGAAAATAAATAAAAAGAAACCCATTTTGTGCCATTAAAGTTCACATCCTGAGACTCTGTTTCTCTTCATTATTATAGAAACCCACTTGGGTTTGAGAAAAAGTATCAAATATAGAGAAAGAAGTGTGGGGTTTTAGGTGTATGAAGGCTCAAGTAAATACTCAGAAATGATGAAATGTAGAGTGTAGCCATGGCCTGAAGAGGTTTTTATAATGTCTTTGCAGAATGTAAAGAAAAATGAATACATTCATTTAAATCTTTAACACAAATTCTTTCTTTTGCAATTTCTTAAGCTCGTATCAAGCCTCATATTAAGGGAGAAATCAATAATGATGTTGTAAATGAAATACAGAGAGCTTACCTTGTTTCCAAGGAAATATGTATATACATGAGGCCGTGGGTTTTGCCCTTAAAATGTCTCAAATGAGCTCGAACCAGTTAGCCATGGCAGCCCCATAACACAAGAAGGAGATAGTAGTGAAAAACACAAAGGAAAATGCATTAGAAGATTTATTATTGTCATGGCTAGAAGGATAGAATCATGTGATGAAGAGAAAATTTTGGTTCAAGATTGAAACAAAGAGTCTTACCTTTCATCTCATGTAAGGGATCTTTAGAAATTTTCTCAGAGATAGCAAGAAATTGAGGGTTTTACCTCAAACTCTAACCTTCATGGTGGCTAGGCAGAGTCGAATTCATAAAAAACCAAAGTGCAAAATAAGCCCAAAAAGTTAGGGCTGGGGTTGTTTTGTGTTGGGGTTTCATTATGCCCTAATTCATTTGTGACTTTTGTCACATTGAATTAAAAAATATTGCCTCAACTAATACCCTCGAGGGTATCATTTGTTCCCTTTTGCATGTTATAATGCCTAGAATTTATGCCTTAAAGGCTCATTCATTCACATTTGAAAGATAGGCCTATGTCCTATATGCCTTAGATTTTTTACAAAACAAATGGAGGATAGACCTTGGGGTCTCTTATTTTTCAAACCTTTTGTAATGGCTTCAAATAATTTTAGGATTTTTGTAGAAAAATCAAAATGGACAAATAGTTATACTTGGTAAAAGTCATTGTCCTGAGAAATTGATTGTGAGTGGAGGAATCAAAATAAGTATAATTCTAGTAAGATATCACCTGTTAGAGTTTAGAATTTCATTTTCATTTAACCTTCTGTCCCATTCCCTTAGAAAGTCATTTAGATTAGGTGAAGTTATCAAGAGAACCAACTCACTCTGGAGGTTCACTCCAATTTTTAGGCAACCCATAGTCCTAGGAGTGTTCCCATGTGTCAACAGGTAGCTAAGTTGATAGCTTAGCATTGGGTGCATACTTTGATTGATAACAAATTTTGGCATACCTGATGGGACAGTTTGAACTTTCAAAAGTTCAATTCTCATCATTTCATTGCTAGTTTTGGTGTGTACACCAGCAATCTCAGTGTTTGGAGGCAAGTTCTTCAAACACAATTGGCAACTAAAAGTCAAGATCTACTAGTTTTAATAAATCAAGTTCTTGTATGTTTAAAAAATTAAGCTTTTATTCTTATTTTTGGCTCTTCATATGAGTAGAAATGTCAGATTTTCATAGTCAATATGTATACCCCACACCATACTATGAGAAAACTATCAACCAACCTTCTTATCAACCATACCCAAGCATCCATAATGCTGGTTTTAGTCCAAATGACCCTATTATAGAAAGCTACTAGCTTACTTAAGATGCTTACCACCCACCCACCCCTACCTAATCTTCCAGTCAGCCTCAAAATTTTGAAATTATGGAGCTTAGAGACATTTTTTTAGACTTCACAAAATAGTTAGAGGAGATTAAGAAGTAGTATGAGTATAATCGTCAATAGGAAGAGATGGCTTATCAATCCTATCTTCATGAGTGGGAGCTGGAGGCATAGAGGATATAGTTGGGAGGGAGATGCTTGAAAAAGAGGAGTAGATGAGACTTTTGCTTCCTCAGTTTCAAATACATGTAGTCCAAGAAGATCCTAACATTCTAGAAAAAACTACTCAAGAGGAGGTTCGTAAGGATAAGTTTCCAAGTTTTTGATAGAATAAGCCACTTAGTGTTCCTAAATTTAAGATTCTGAGTTTTAGGTAGAATAAATTCCTTAATTCCTCAAGCTAGCATCATAATCTTAAAATACCAAGTTTCAAAAGCTTTCATCCCTTGCAAGTTGAGGAAAACAATCATATTCAACCTAGTATAGTTGTAGATCAGCCCCTTGAACAACATTTTTCCCCCCAAGATATCCAAGAAGCTCCCTAAGTTTCCCCACCTGAGGAATCCAAGGGTGAACCCTTTGATCAGGATACCTTACTCTTCATCAAGGAGCTTAGAAAGGTAAATCTATTGCATTTATCTTTGGAAGTTTACCATTTGCAGTAGCAGAAGATCAAACAAGAAAATACTTCTCCTGATGAATCTTTCAATGTTTTCACTAATGAGCTTCATTATTTTGTGGAAGATGAAATTTTTTTAGAAGATAAACTAGAGAAAAAGATTGTTGCTAATTGTACCATTTTATTAGATGAACACAAGAATGTGGCATGTGCAGAGAGGTTTGGTTCATTGGGATAGCAGAATGTCGATGACTATTTTGAAGTATCTAGTTGGCATAGTGATGAAGAAGGTCTAGAAAATCAAGAACAATTGCTGCAAGAGATAGAGGAAGTTGT
Organism: Cunninghamia lanceolata; assembly: GCA_027924645.1. Classification (NCBI taxonomy): domain Eukaryota; kingdom Viridiplantae; phylum Streptophyta; class Pinopsida; order Cupressales; family Cupressaceae; genus Cunninghamia; species Cunninghamia lanceolata. Next base: position 7,122,441 of record BSBN01001670.1, on the reverse strand, counting down.
GAGAAATGACAAATTCTAGATCAAGGAATGGCTGATAGTTCTTGAGTTTTGACTGATCTATTTAATGAATTACCATTTATTATGGATGATGAAGAAAGCATATCTCAGATCACACCCATATTGGTTCTAGAATCATAAGAAGAGGTTCAAAACTTTGATGTTTCAATACCTCAAGAGGATTGTAGCAAGGCAATAAGCAATCTCTCATCATAAGAAAATGGAAATGAAAATGAAGAAGACATGTTTTGGGATGTTTTGGGATGACCTTGAGATCTTTGTTTCAAACTTGGACATCAAACAATCATCTTTTGAAGTAGAATGTGTGGAACAACATCTTGAATAGGCAAAAGGAGGTATCCAAACTCAAGATTTGATTGATTCATTTGAAGAGCTCCCTTTGTTTGTTAATAAAGATGAAGAGAATGTTTATGAACTAACAAAGTTATCAAGTTTTGAGCAACAAAATGATGAAAGCCATTCAAACAAGGGACTGGTTAGTGAGCAGGTAAATGAAAACATCCTTATTTTGGAAAGTCACAAAACTGATGTACATGTAAACATTGTTCAAATTGAGTGAAAACATGACATTGCTTTTCAAGGTATGGCTCTTGACATCTTTCCAAGTTCTCAAGAAATCAGTCAGGAGGATACCTCAAAGCCTATTATGAATCAAAAAACTAATGCTGGGTTTGATGAAGTTTTGTGTACTAGTATAATTGATGAGTTATGTGCAAGGTTGGGTGACATGTTTTCAAATAATCTCAATCAGAAAAATGAGATTGAAATAGTGGGTAACCAGCAAGGAACCAGTAATAAAAGTTCAGGCTTTATCCTTTCAATAGGATGTCCAATCATAGATTTAGCCAAGAATGGTACCACTAAGATACAACTGGTTGTCAATTATCCCAATGATGAAATTGTAGCCATAGGATAGCAAACCCAACTCACCTCTTCATCCCAAATTAGTCATATGTTTGATCAAACTCAAGAGGTGAGTGAGTTGGGGTATGATTTTCATGAAACATTGCAATAGTTTGTGGGATATCTTCTTGTTTCCCACTTCTTATCAATGGTCTATAATCTTGCAAAGCATCCTATGTTGGTTAGAAGGGGGAGTTAATTTACAAAGCCAGTGAATGGGTCTATTTGACATGCTTCTTTGGCTAGTTAGAGTAGGTTAGAGTTAGTGTTTTTAGTTAATAAGTGCTTCATGCACATTTACTTCAATTATTTTCTTTCCCTAAGTGCTGCTACACATGTTTTCTGGCCACCATGGCCTTTTAGTTTGCTTTTAGTTTGGTTCTGTCTAGTTTTCTGTTGTTGTTTGGAGTAGTTTGTAGCTAAGTTTCATTTTTTTCTAAGTTTGAGAAGAGCAGAGTTTGACTCCATGCCCAATAGATGACTAGGGCAACTAGTCTTGATGCTTAGCAGACAAGAATTTAGTAGAAGTCACCAGGAAATGTTACCAATTTTTCATGTACATCTCAAATTGGCAGAGCTAAAGCATTTGTTTCATTATAGGATGAAAAGTCCTTAACATTTTCTACTTTGATAGTTTGCATAGTTTGAAGTGCTTAAAAGAAGAGGGTTCAGTTTTGCTATGCCAAAAGAGAGACAATCATTATATCATTCATTACTTTGAAGAGTTTTCATGGATGGATAAGAGATATTCCATTTCATTACAATAATCATTAAATGAGATACAACAACTGAATAAGCATTGCATTAAATGAAAGTAAGGGAGATCAAATGTCCCACACAAGCCACAGGAATAGTTGAACCAGTACAAACATAGGAAATACACTATGCATCTGAAGATAAGAAAGGAAAAGAGCATATCGATCATTACCTATTTGGAGTCTTGAGTTGATCTTCATTGCAGCTAGCTCCTCCTCATCCTCGATCTCTGAATGAATCTATACCATGACAAGAGGGATTGTTAGAGCTCCAGATATGGTTTCCTACATGCCTATCAATAGAAACATAGTACATTTCCTATGATGTACTATATCAAATAATCAAATCATCCATATGCAAGAGAGCCTAGAAAAATTAAACATCATTGACATTCACTATTTTAATCTAATATGTTTGTTTCCTGTGTAAGTATAGGTAAAATCATGTTGCTAATTTGAAGACATTTTGGCATGTGGTAAAAATGGGCTCCCACAAGGGTTGAGTCCAACATGTTGCCCCTTGAATCTCAAGGGGGGATGGGATAATAATTCATATTCATAGTGCTCAAATAGAACATATTCAGCTAAAGGAGTGTCACATCAAGTGAGTGCACGAGTCTCAAGTTCATTGCCCATCCATGATTATTAGTTCAAGTGATGAAATCATAACTATGAGGGGGAAAATAGGTTAATCAATTAATGATAAAAATACCCAAACATCTACAAAATATGAAGATAAAAGGAGGATTCAAAACAATGAAAAACAATAATACCTTCACCTTTTACCTTTCGCCTTCTGTAGTTCACCTATCTTTCTTTGATCTTGATTGTGAACCCCTCATAAGCTAGTTGCTTGCTTGCTTGTTGAAGATGACAAAGGAGAAAGCTATGATATTGATGTATTTGAAGATGAGCTTCAAATACAAAAATGGATTATGAATGAGGATGCTCAAATGGGAGTAGGGCTGCCAAAGGCATGCTGGTATCTTTATAGCATAAGTTTACACAAAATCCAGATGTGAAATGAAGAGGAGGTTGTATTTATAGAAAAAGGTGAGGGAAGATCAATGGTTGAGAAGAAAAGAAAAGATCAATGGAGGAGGCTTGTTGAGGAACGTGCAACAAATGGAAGAAGGACACATGTCATTTGAAAAGCAGCTTTGTTGAGTTAACTCCTCTCTTGATGAGGATGAGATTTGATTTTCTTAAATTAAAATTTATTTTTTCTAATTTAAGAGAAGATTTGTTTTAAAGATGCTTTAAAACTGATTTTGCTTTTGTATGACAAGAGGAAAGTATTTTTAGAAGATAAGAATGATTTTTGTGAAGATAAGAAGGCATAATTAAATAAAAAGAATTTATTTAATTATTTTGTAGATAATTGAAAGGAATAAATAAAATATAGAAATATATTTTATTTTGTTGGATATTATTGATTTTATTTAAATAAAATTTACATTTTATTTAAATTTGGAAGAATAAAAGATTTTAATTAAATAATTAAAATTATTTAATTATTTTTAGGAGAATGAAATTGGTGTAGGATAATTTAATTAATTAAATAAAATGTAATTTATTTAATTAAATGAGAGGGGATGAATCAAATAAATAAATAAATGTATTTATTTATTGATAGAGGAATATGATGATGAAATAAATATTTAAAATATTTATTAAGTAGAGTCATGCCAATTTTAGGTGTATACATTTGCCCCTCTTTGATGCAATGTGTTTTATCATGTTGTTTCAAAGAATAAGAATTTTCGACAATGATACATACCCCAGTTTGCCCCTGGTACAAGTTTAACGACGGGATGCCCCCTCGGGAGATTGGGGCTGGGGAGAAGGCAGAAGGCATGAGACAGACAATCTCACGATGAGAAGAAATGGTTGGATGTAGAAGAAAGAGGTGAATGATATAGGATGCAAGATAAAAAAGATGACACATGCAAGCAAGGAAGCCAGTATGCACAAATGATACAAGAACAAACAAGGTATTGCCCCTGTCAAGCAATAAACCTAGGATATAGATTGATGATGTCTAGTTTCAGGAACGAAACATCTCGTATAAGACTCCAGGTCTGGTTTCGACAATGCCACATCCTATCTAAGACATTTGATATGATAACAATATACGACAGTGTTGTCATGGCAGGGAACGACATATCCCTAGAGCAACATGAAGGATAGTTATGACTGATTGATATGGTTTACGACAAGATTGGCTTGACTTGATTGGTATGGATTAATGATAAACTTGCATTTGGATCATTGCTTAGATTGACATCTAGAACTGTTGATGAGAGATATGAAGACATAGAAATTTGATTGATAGAAGAATGACTTGACAGAAGAAATCACAAGCTTTTGTAAACATTGATTTGCTGCATTTTGGATCTTTATTGGATTGGATATGGAGAAATGCAATTGGATACGCTATGGATATGGATATGGATATGAATTGCAATTGGATACGGTATGGATATGGATATGGATATTTGTCATCTTGATATAGCAAGTATTTTGGAGTGCTTATTTCATCATTGGGCTTTATTATGTTGTAAGAAAATACAAGCATCTAGGTATAATTAGACCAAGATGACCTGAGTATTTCTTACATGGATTTTGATATAGCAAGTTGATACAAGCATCTAGTTAAACTTGAATCTAGATGACCTGAGTACTTCTTGTGTTTCAACAAACAAGGATTGCCCCTTTTTATGTTTAGACCTCGGAGTCCTCGATGATCTTTTGTTGATCATGTCGTTAGACAAAAGTCATCACATTACTAAAGTTTAATGCACAATCAGGAGACAAAGAAAAATTATACCCCCATCATAACATCTCTAGCTTTCGGCATCCTTGAATAGCATAGGAAGACATAATGACAAAAATTCAAGACCTTGTAAGTTAACCTGTTGACAAAACATTCTTGTATGAGATGTGTTTTTTGCCATAATTGAGATAGAATTGTTTGAAGTGTTTTCATATGGTACTTTGCTTTGTTTAGGACAGGTTGATGGTTTTGTGCCAAGAACTTTGTTGTTGGGTAGCTTGTTTTTGCTGCGCTTGTCGAGTGAAGGTATCGCAATCCATTTATTGGTACCTTCTTAGAACGATGGCATTCAAGAATCCAAATCCATAACTAGGTCGAGGAGGTGCCCCCAGTTTAGACAAGGATCGACTTAATATAGGTGAGACGACAACAGATATGGAGAGACGGACCCTAAGGGACCGACCTAGTGCCTTAGGGGCTCATTGCTAAATGGCCTTGCCTATGTGACGACACAGAGGCAATGTAGTTCAGGGTGAACCCTGATGGACCTAAGACCTAGGCGATGGTGAAGATGCAAAAATAGTATGGACCTAGATAGACAAAAGGACTAGACACGAGATAGATGGGATAATGGAGCCTCGGGGGCACATTGAGAATGGCCTTTCCTACGTGATAACTTAGAGGTGACGTAGTTCGACAATGGTTCAAAGGATTGGTTCAAGATGAATGATATGGAAGACACAAGAGAGATGAAGTTGAAACAAATGGGGAAAGTGGTTTGTCATAGAATAGCACCTGTTTACCAGGTTTTCACCACTTGCTTTTATCTTGCACGGAAGCGAAGAGTACGCATGATGCCTGTTTGCCAGGTTTTCACCATGGTACCTATCCTAGGCACCCGTTTGCCAAGTTTTCACCATAGGACGATTTTTTTGTTACTTTTCTATTTTTTTAATTTTTTTGTTCTATTTTTTATCACTTTTTCAATTTTTTTGGATTTTTTCAGGACTCCCTTACATTGGGGTTTTCAGGTATAGAACTTGTAGAGGTGCATGTTGTTGATAGGATCATCGAACAATTCACCTTCAGATGTAGCCAATTGATATGCCCTCGATCCATAAGATGTGATGATGACATAGGGACCCAGCTAGTTAGGTTCAAATTTTCCTTTCTTTTCTTGGTCTTGCTGATTTCTTGGATTTTCTCTTAGGACTAGGTCACCCACTTGGAATACTCGGGGCTTTACTCGGTGATTGTAGCTTCTAGACATGCGTTACTGATATGCTTTCAGATGGTTAAAGGCCTGTTGCCTTCTTTCTTCAAGCAGCTTTAGTTCTTGGAGTCTGGTTACTCTATATTCTTCATTTGATATGAGGCCTTTTAGTGAAACATGCAACGATGGGATCTCGACTTCAATGGGCAAGATTGCTTCAGATCAATAGACTAAGGAGTATGGTGTTGCACCTGTGGGTGTGCGAATGCTTGTGTGGTAGGCCCACAATGCAAGATTTAGTTGGACATGCCAATCATGGCCAACATCATTGACAGTCTTCTTTAGGATTTTTAGAATGGTTTTTGATGCCTCAGCTTGGCCGTTACCTTGTGGGTAGTAAGGAGTTGAGAAGCAGTGCTGGATATGGAATTTATTGCATAGTTCCCTGACATCTTGATTTTTGAAGGGTCATCCATTATCAGTGATGATGGATGAAAGGACACCATAATGACAAATGATATAGTTTAGGATAAATGAGGCAATCTATTTGCCTGTGATGTTGGCTAAGGGCATGGCTTCAATCTACTTTGTGAAGTACTCTATGGCAGTGATAATGAATTTATGGCCGCTTAAGGAAGGAGGGTGGATCTTGCCCACTAAGTCAAGTCGCCACTGACAGAAAGGCCAAGGTGTTGTTAATGGTTGTAGCTCCTGCACTGGTGCATGTATCAGGTTCCCTTGGATTTGGCATTTCTTGCACTTCTTGACAAAATGGTAGGAATCTTGTTCCATTATTGGCCAGTAATATCCCATGCATATGAGTTTCTTGGCTAGGGTAGGGCCACTAGAGTGAGTCCCGCATATCCCATCGTGTATTTTGCTTAGAGCAGTTTGATATTCCTCTCTATCTAGACACCTAAGGAGAGTACAATCGAGACTTCAGTGATATAGGGTGTTTGCGACAATGGCATACTGGGATGCCTGCCAGATGAAGGCTCTTTTTTTGGTTGCTGGAAAGGTTGGGTGGGAGGGTATTCTCTTTTAGGTAGACAAATATTTTACCATAGAGTGGGGAATTGGTTCTGACAATGTGGCATATGATATGGGACTCTGGGGTGTCATAAGCAGGATAGGAGATTGGCTCTACTAAGAACTCATATCATGTTTGATTGCCTGGGATGTCAAGGAGAGATGCAATTGTGGCCATTACATTTGCAGCTTTATTCTCAATCCTTGGTATCTTCTTAAAAGATATTTTGATGAAGTATTCCTTGAAGTCATCTACCATTTGTTTGTAAGGAATCAGTTTCTCATCCTTCATTTGGTAGTCGTCATTTACTTGGTTGATGACCAGCTGTGAGTCACCATAGACATGAAGTTCCTTGATGTTCCACTCAACTGCCAATTTGATACCGATGACCAGGGCCTCGTATTTTGCTACATTGTTAGTGCAGGGAAACATTAACCTGTATGACTTTGGAATAGTGTCGCCATTAGGTGTGATCAATAAGATACCTGCCCCCGATCCGTGTTAGGTATATGAGCCATCAAAGTACATTTTCCAGTTTGCTATGTTAACATAGAAGATAGATTCATCTAGAAATTCAAAACTCGGGGGGTTGTCATCCATTAAAGGTGCCTCTGCTAGTTGATCTGCAAGCACTTGTCCTTTTATCACTTTTCTATCCACATATTCGATGTCGAACTCACTGAGAAGCATGACCCATTTGGATAATCTACCTATTAAGGCAGCCTTGTTGAGTAAGTATTTCAGTGGATCAATCTTGGCCACCAGTTTAATAGAGTGTCATAGCATGTAATGTCTCCATTTTTACGAGGCAAATACAACAGCTAGACATGCTCTTTCTATTGGTGTGTATTGCAATTTGTATCTGACGAGTGTTTGACTAATGCAGTAGATAGCTTGTTCTTTTCCATCATAGTTCTGTTGTGCCAGGAGAGCTCCCAGAGCAGTTGGTGTAGCTGAGATATACAGTAATAGAGGCTTGCCCTAAATTGGTGGCATTAACATAGGTGGTTTCGTGGGATATTCCTTTAGTTGCTAAAATGCCTGTTCACATGACTCATTCCATTTGAAGGGTACATTTTTGTGTAGCAGATGAGAGAATGGGTGGCACTTGTCTGCCAATTGGCAAATGAACCATCTAATAGACTATAGTTTGCCCTGTAGGGATCTCAATTGAGTCAAATTTTTAGGAGGTGGCATTTCCATGATGGCTTTTACCTTAGCAAGATCAACTTCAATACCATTTGCCGACACTATGTACCCCAATAGTTTGCCTGACGTAACTCTAAATACACACTTCTTTGGGTTAAGGCGTACATTGAATTGTTCCAGTCTGTTGAAGATCTTGTCTAGTATTGCTAGATGCCCTTCTCTTGTAAGAGACTTTGCCAGAATGTCATCGATGTAGTCTTCCATTATAGTATGCATCATATCGTGGAAGATTGTTGTCATGGCTCTTTGATATGTTGCCCTAGCATTTTTCAGACCAAATGACATAACACACCAACAGTAGGTGCCCCAAGGACATGTGAAGGCAGTCTTGTGTTCATCCTCGGGTGTGATCTTTATCTGGTTATATCCCAAGAAACTGTCCATGAGTGACAGCATAGTGTGTCCTACTGTAAGATCGACAATCATGTCTATGTTGGGTAGGGGGAAGTTATCCTTGGGACAAGCCTTGTTCAAGTCTCTGAAATCATTTCATATTCTAACCTTGCCATTTGGTTTAGCCATAGGTACTATATTCGAAACCCATTCAGGATAGTCTATAGGCCTGATAAATCTGACATCTAACAGCTTTTTTAGTTCCTCTTTTACCATGAGGGCCACATGTGGATGCATCTTTCTGAGTTTTTGTTTGACCGGTTTAGCTCCTGGAGCTAGAGATAAATGATGCATGATAAGATTTGGATCTATCCCTGGCATGTCAGCATATGTCCATGTGAAGTTGATCTATTTTCTTTTGAAGAAATCTATAAATGCTGGTTTTTCATGTTCTATTAGAGCCTTTTCCATGTGGACCATTTTGGGATTATCACCTATGTTGACATTGATTGCTTCTGCTAGTTCTATCAAGATTGACAATCTCTCCTAATGTGTAAGATTGGGGAGAGGGTCAAGCCTTCCATCCTTCAGCACCTCAGAGAGGTTTTCACCATTGGATACATCTTTATTTTTACTATTTTGATGATCTAACACTGCCGCAGAGTGGTTTTCACCATTAGATCATTCTTTTATTTTGATGTTTTTATGATTGAAAGGCTTGGCTCTCTCTTCAAAATAGGCCTTCTCATTGAGTTCAATAGCATAGCTAGCTCTGTGGTCTCCTGCAGGTATTTGATTTCTAAGCTCAAGATAATCGATGATGACTTCGTCATTTTCAAAGGTATCAAGCTCAGGGGTAGTACCTTCTAGGTCCCAGTCTATAAGTTTAGGGTGTACCAAAGGTAAGGGATCATTAGGTTGGTTTGTTTCAATGGTGTTGATGGTTAGGATAGAATTATTGATGGAATGGACAAAGTCTGCAATGGTACTCTCTATTAGTGGATCCGTCAAGGGGGAAACATTCCTTCCTCACAATTTTCACTATTGTTGTTATGCAGGTTGGACTCTAATGGCCTAGCTCTTGGACCTTGTCTCTCATTGGCATGGGTTGGGTCGTACTCGTGGACAACGTCAATATCCCTTTCGTCACAAGACATCTCAGAGAGGCTATCCCACTCATACTCATTAGAATCAGTTTCGCTCCCCATTTGCATTCTCTAAATTTGCTCAACTAGATTGCTAGTGGATGCTTCTAGTTGTTTGCCTCTGTTCTTATTCGTTTTGTTGCTTCTTGATGCTCCAGTGTACCCTAGCCCTGTAGTGTCTCAGGCTGTTAAGGTATGAGGTTGGATGGGTTTAGTGATGCCATCCTTTATTGAACCAAGTGGACCGTGTCCTTCATACCCCATTCTCTATAGCATTTGAAAGCCTTGACCATATTGTGTCGTTTGTATAATGGGATGGTCATGTTGTGTTGAGGAACTACCCTCATCTTTGTATAGCCACTATAGGACATCTTTTTCATCGCTTTCATCTTCTAGGCTTCCCCATTTCACAAATGGTCCTTTGGTAGGCTTCTCTGCTGTGGGTGTTTTTAGGATGGGTCTCCCATAGGATCTAGGAGATCTAGGTAGTTGAGCTAAACAGAGGGACTAAGATACCGTGTATTCACCCAAGCCTTTATCTTTGAGTTGGAGTTTAGGTTGAGATGCCCCTGAAGAGGAAGCTAGTGTAGCCAGATCTATATGAGATGAAGAGGTAGCAGAAGCACGGTTGGTGGGGATTACAACTTTTGGTTTTGGCTGAATAGAATTGCAGTATTGAAAGGGGTTAGGGTCACCTTAGATGGTGATCTCTTGACCTTCATGTGGGAACTTGATACATTGATGGTATGTAGAAGGTATTGCTTTTAAAGCGTGTATCCATGGTCACCCAAGAAGAATGTTGTATGCTAGCTCCATGTCAAGGACTTGACAAGATACATCTTTCACTACAGGGCCCACTCTAATTGGTAGGGTAACAATTCCTTTGGATGTCCTTTCTTCCTCATCATAGGCTTTTATGGTGATTTTTCTTTTTGGATCTATAGCCTTCTCTAAAAACCCCAATGTAAGGATTAACTTCAACGTGCAGATATTCAAACTAGCCCCTCCATCGATTAGGACTTTTTGATCTTGTGTTTGTGTATGAAAGCTTCAATGTGAAGGGAGGCATTATGGGGTTGAGTGATAGACATATCATCCTTCTTAGTGAATGATAGGGAGTGTGGTGAGGTGATGTGACCAACCATAATTTGGAATTGCTCTTCAGCTAGGTTCGTGGGAATGGAGGCTTCTGCTAAGGCTTTGTCAAGTATGGACCTATGAGAAGGAGATAGACGCAGAAGTTCCAACATGGAGATGTGTGCAGGTGTTTTGTGGAGTTGATCCACAATACTGTATTGACTAGACGGAGGAGCAGAAGCTCCTCTAAGGGTGACCCTGTTACTATGGGTAGTAACATTGCAATCTAGATCCTTGTTGATAGTGATCACATTGATGTGTGAATCACCTTCTGAGATATGGTTAACAACATAGTCGAAGCTGACATTTGTGTAGTTGGCATTGTTAGAGCCACTATTATTTCTATTGGAAGGCCCCCCTGTTCGTAGTTAGGAAGAGGATCCTTGAATGCCTGATGATCACTGTTGGAAGTATGTCCATGAGATTGTCTGTTGACAGATATTTTGTTTTGCTCTATTAAGTCTTGGATTATATGTTTGAGTGCAATACAATCATTTGTCTTGTGCCCCTTATTTTAGTGATATTCATAGAAGTCATTGTCGTTCCACCAATGGGGTTTGACCTTTGGTTTGTACTCTCATGTTGAGGGAAGCATTATGAGATTGTTGGCGATTAGCTTCCGTAAGGTAGTTTCTAGTGACTCATCCAAAGGTGTGAACTTTCTCCTAGGCTGAAAGTTGGTAAACCTAGATTCGGTATATTTTGGTTTGTTTTGAGGGGGGTTATTTTGAGGTGTTGATAGGTTAAAAATTGGTTGCTTAGGTGCCATATTCTTGGCATCCACTACCCCGTCATTCACAACATTCTTGTTTTTAGTCTAGAATCTAGGTTTGTCGTTGTTGGTGTTGGTATTGGGAGAGTCTTTATAGAGCTTGATTTGACCTTTTGCGATTAGAGCTTTTTCTATGATGAGGCCCATTTCAATGACCTTGCTAAAAGAAGTAAGACATTGGATTTGGATTTGGTAGCTTAGGCCTATTTGCAGATTGTGGAAAAACATCTCTAGCATTTGTTTCTTTGGTATTTGGTGTGGGCACTTGCTTGCCAGTTGTCTCCATCTCTGTAAGAAGGCAGTGAAAGATTCTCCTCCTTTCTGTTTAGTGTTACAGAGATCCAATATTGAGATGTCGTGCTCAATATTGTATGAGAAGTGGGTGACAAATTTGTTGACAAGTTCATTGAATGTTTTAATACCAAGTGGCACTCTAGAGAACCAATCCATAGCTTGTCCTCCCAAGCTCTGTGGAAATAGTCGCATAAGGTAAGTGTCGTTATGTGCAACCTATAGACAAGCAGCATTGAAGTCTCTAATATGATCTCTTGGATCGCCCTTCCCTTGATACTTATCAAATTTAGGCACCTTAAATCTTGAGGGGAAGGGAATCATGATTAAGGACCTATCAAAAGGATATGGTGAAATATCCTCTAGGGTGTAGTTTTTAGTTGATGTTCCCATTTTCATATCTAAAATTTGTTGTTCGAGAGCTTCATATTTTTGGTTTATTAGACTTATGGCATCCAAGGAGTCAATTGTTGCTTTGCTCTTATCTGTGGGTATTTCATCATGTCTACTTCCTTTAGGGATTCTCTCTTCATCAGTTTCTTTGAGAGCCTCCACGTCATAATCTTTAGGGAGTTTGGCTCCTAGACTTGCTAGATGTAAAAAGAATTTTGTTGGATTTTGGGAAAGCACCCCTTCTAATAGGTGTTGAAATTCTAGGTCATGCTGTGTGTGGAGGATCTCATCCATTGAAGGTTCTTCGTCACTTTTGTGACCGTTGAGGACACTTTTCTCTGCCATTTCTAACTATTTTTGTTTTTGTAATCTTGTCAAGACCATGCAAGATAGTAAAGAGATGGGATGAGGTGAGATTGGAAGATTTTAAGCAAGGTGCTAGGATGAAACAAGGTTTTAGCAAGGTTCCTCTTAGATCCAAGTGGTGTCAAACAAGGTGGGTATACAAAGGTGATAGTCAAAAGCTAGGATGTTAGGAATCTGTTACTTGATGTTGACTAGCCTTTGCACAATCCACTAGTGGAGTTCCGATAGAAAAGGATAAGTAATCCTTGATACTTGGAGGCTCACTAGGTCTTGTTTGAGATTTGATTTTGATCAAGAAAAAATTGACTATAACCTTGTTGGAAACTTGGAAGAAAGTGGTGAAATTTTGGATGAACAAATAGTTATGGTGCAGATAAGGTGGAAATAGTTGATTCTGCAAGGTCTTTAATTATATTTTGAAAACTAGAACAGGTTTGAACTGGTTTTTGAAAAGTATTAACAAATTTTGCTCTTTGGAAGATATGGTTTTTGCTCTCTGGTTGAAATTCTCAACAACAAGAGGCAAATGTGCAAAAAGTTGATATGCATGTGCAACACTAGTGAAGTTTTGTATGTGCCAAAGTAGGGTTTAGATGTGCAATACTAGCAAATGTGCAGAATGTCGATTCAAATGTGCAAAAAGTTGGCGTGGATGTCCAACTCTGGCTATTTGTTTGTTTTCTCTAAATTTTAGAAATTTTGGATCATTTTCTAGATTTTTACTATTTTTGGTTTGAAAAACTTGGTGTTTCTGATGAGGTTGATGTTCAATTATGGCAAAATCATAGCAAACACATAGAAGTTTTCCATGATTTTTATCTTTTTATATTTTTTTGTGTTTTTGGACTATTATGACTCAAAACAAGTACAACCTAGGCTGGATGAGACAATATTCGTTGAATCCTCTAGCTGTGCCACTCAAAGCGTGTAGCTCTAGGATCTAGTAGCACCGGCTCCCCTCCACAACACTCACTTCTCATGCATACTAGATCTGGGTTTCCTTAGGCTCTTACCCATACCAAACCTTAGGATTGTCCCTGTTACCTCTACTAAGAGTCACTTGAATCGAGGCCGCTTCAAGAGCTCCACCCTTTGCATCAACGAATAGGGGTTTTTAGCTTACTACACAATTGGTTCTTAGTTAGGGCAACCGTTCGAGTGGTTACATGTGCGGCGGCACTACTCTCCATTATGGAGTCTCCTAGCCTCAAAGGGTTATGCCTATGAGGGTTTTGGGGGAGGTTGGCCATCGATGTAACACAGCAACACTCGTTGCTTGAGGTTTTCACCCCAAGCACAATTTATTTTAAGTGGCTTGGTAGGGCTTGGCTTTAACTTGTTACCACTTAGGGTTGTTCCCACTTGGACAAGTGTGCATCCAAGGGTAGGCCCCCCTAAAGGTTTGACAAAAAGAATGACAAGTCTGGCACTTTGATCACCTAGTTAAGGGGAGAGCATAAGCCTATTGTCATTCGCAAGCATAGAAAACACTTGTTTATCCACCCTAGTTAAGAATAGAAAAACTAAATGAGTTAATCTACTTGTGCACTCACACGATTGTTAACTTGAAAGCGATTAAAACATAGCATTGTTCATTTTTCCAATTGTTAACTTTGAAAGTGATTAAGACATAGCATTGTTCATTTTTTGTTTGCAAAAGATAGCAGTGATTAAACTAGAAAATAAATCAACAATGTACCGATAGCAATAAGGTTCAGTTACTTCCTTCCTAGTTAGAAAACTAAGTGAAGTTTGTTATGAAATGCACTTGTTACTTTTACCCCTAGTTAGTCTAAGTGAACTAGTAAGATCATCTAGATGACCTAATCTAGCCACTACTCCTGCAAAACTGACATTAGCTCAACATGCAAAAATCAGAAATTGTACAACAAAAAGCATAAAATAGATGCACATCACTATAGCCTGAATGCGTAGAAATAGGAAGTGTATGTGTCTTTGTATAGAAGTGCAATAATAGAAAGTATATGTGCAAGATCACGAGGTATATGCGCAATAATAGCACATACGTTGTTTGATAGAATGTATGCGCAAAACTATAAGGTAAATGCACAATTTGGACAGATATGCAACAATATAGGGCAAATGCACAAAAATATAGGGCAAATGTGCAACTTGGACAGATGTGTAGTTAGACAAAGTGTATGTGCAAGTTGAACTTAGTGCTGAATCCAAGGATGAATGCGCAACTATGGATGTTGAATGCGCCAGACTGTCGTATGCACAAAAGCATAATGTAAATGCATCACTTGGAAGGTCAGATGTGCCAGAAAAACAAATGCACCAACTCATAAGGTAAATGCGTTGTTTGGGAGGTTGTATGCGCAAGACTGGCTTTGTCAGAACCCTGTTCATCACCTATACAAACCTGTCACTTAAAAACACTTAGTTTTTTATTAGTAAAGGGGCAAGGGCCCCACGGTGGGTGCCAAAATGTGGGGGAAAATAGGTTAATCAATTAATGATAAAAATACCCAAACATCTACAGAATATGAAGATAAAAGGAGGATTCAAAACAATGAAAAACAATAATACCTTCACCTTTTACCTTTTTCCTTCTACAGTTCACCTATCTTTCTTTGATCTTGATTGTGAAGCCCTCAGAAGCTAGTTGCTTGCTTGCTTGTTGAAGATGACAAGGGAAGAATGGCTATGATACTGATGTATTTGAAGATGAGCTTTAAATACAGAAATGGATTGTGAATGAGAATGCTCAAATGGGAGTAGGGGTACCAAAGGCGCACTGGTATCTCTGCAGCATAAGTTTACATAAAATCCAGATCTGAAATGAAGAGAAGGAGGTTGTATTTATAGAAAAAGGTGAGGGAAGATCAATGATTGAGAAGAAAAGAAAAGATCAACGGAGGAGGCTTGTTGAGGAATGTGCAACAAATGGAAGAAGGACACATGTCATTTGAAAAGTAGCTTTGTTGAGTTCACTCCTAGGTAAAAGCACAAAGTTGTGTCACACTTTCAGTCGACTTATCAGCACAAGTGAATTTAAGTATTTCTAACTAAAAATCAAATTTGGTCAAACATATGATCTTGTAAGATTCATTCTAGGTAAGTTAGATATATCCACAACTTTTCCAATGAAAATTGTTGGCTAAATGCATATGTAGCACCCCTATGAGGCCAATTTACCAAAAAAATAAAATTATTTGAAAAACTTTATATTTCAACTTCTACTCGTATAAATAACATTTTTTTAAAAGTATTAAAATACCCTTTAGTAGATCTATAAGTTTAGTTTTCATATATATATATATATATATATATATATATATATATATATATATATATATATATATATATATATATATATATATATATTATTTATATTTTCCTTTCTATTTTTACTAAAAGTAGGCTATCAGCATAAAACATTAGGTTGATTACCATGTCAAGGAAAAATAGTAAAACTTATTAAAAAAAATTGAAAAAAATATGATGCACTAGATAAAAGAATCTATATCAAGATGGTAAAAGTTTTTTTCTATTTTAGATAAATAGTTAATATGAAAGTTGACATTGAATGGAAACAACTACGTTTTAATACACGTACATTTTATTATTTATTTAAAAATATATATTTATTGAAATTAGAAAAAAATATATCCATGCACTAAAGTTTCAAGTTATAAATACACACAAAAAAATTGAAGAAAATAAAATAAAATTTACTATATAAAGATTGGCGTCTCATGTAACTTCATTTTTCAGCATTTTATCAGTAACTAAATTATAGTGTCAATTTATTAAAAACTATATTGAAATAATTTTTTAAATTTTTTCAAAAAATACAAACATAAAATATACTAAAAAAAAATATTTTATTAGTTTACATCATTTCAAAATTTAAAACATATATGTCACTTTTTAGTGATTCAAGTTTAAAAGTTGGATCAGTGATGGCCATTTCCTTAATAAAAGTGTGACAGAGTTTTGTGCTTTTACCTTCCTCTCTTGATGAGGATGAGATTTGATTTTCTTAAATTAAAATTTATTTTTCTAATTTAAGAGAAGATTTGCTTTAAAGATGCTTTAAAAATGATTTTGCTTTTGTATGACAAGAGGAAAGTATTTTTAGAAGATAAGAATGATTTTTGTGAAGATAAGAAGGCATAATTAAATAAAAAGAATTTATTTAATTATTTTGTAGATAATTGAGAGGAATAAATAAAATAGAGAAATATATTTTATTTTGTTGGATATTTATGATTTTATTTAAATAAAATTTACATTGTATTTAAATTTGGAAGAATAAAAGATTTTAATTAAATAATTAAAATTATTTAATTATTTTTAGAAGAATGAAGTTGGTGTAGGAGAATTTAATTAATTAAATAAAATGTAATTTATTTAATTAAATGAGAGGGGATGAATCAAATAAATAAATAAATGTATTTATTTATTGATACAGGAATATGATGATGAAATAAATATTTAAAATATTTATTTAAGTAGAGTCATGCCAATTTTAGGTGTATACAATAACCATACATGAGTAGTGAACTCATTCAAGATAGATCAATAATGTGTGGAACTAAGGCATTATCAACATCATGCTATTGTGTTATTTCATTCAATATCTATTTCTCATTATCATGCATCTCATCATGCATCCTTTTAGATGAGGAACTAATTCAAATAAAGGTAATGACAGAATGTAACCTTCACTAATGCAAAATGTCCACATAGAGGAACAACAAAGAGTACACTGTCCATATGGAGCAATCACTTATTCATAGTACAAAATATAGTTTCATAATTTCTAGTCTGAGAGCAAAAGACAATGATAGGAATAACAAGTTTCACAAAAGGGCTATATACATAAGAGGATAGAAACACCATGAAGAATAGGTGCAGCCATGACTGTAGGACAACAATGAAGTAGGGTAGTTATAAATTTCATTCATAATAACAAAGTACAAGAGCTGGTCTCTTTACTATCTAGACATCATGCCATGACATAATGATTCCATCAAGTGAACACAAAGTGCAAGGAGCTCATTCAAATACATATTAATCTATAGAATAGAGAAAAAGCCTACTCATGAAATGAGAGGACAGTGGCCATCAAGTATTTTAGCAAGTTGTAATATTCATGAAAATGTAAACCTCATTGATAGGATTGTCATCACAAAAAGAAAATCATTAAAGAATGCAAATAATGCAGAAAGGTATACTATTCAAACCCTCATGAAGGTGGTATTGGTTTGATACAATGAGGACTGCAAAGGTAAAGAGGGCTATGACTTTTCACTACCCACAAGCTTCATACCTTTTGTACATTATAGAAGAGGGCAGCTCATGCCACATCAAGCATACTCTTGAATCATGACATGATACAATACATTTGAAACCAAAGAGCTAAGTGTAATTATAATAACTAAATGCCAAGAAGAAATCATAAGCTACATGAATCAAAATTGAGCTGATGTCATGAGAGAAGATGGTTTATTCTACAAGAATCACACCATGAAGAAAAGTTACAGTTACTTCCTTAAGGGTCAATCATTTTTGAAATCAAGCACCATGGTGCAATATAGACAATACAAGTGATACAAGTTACGACTACATGGAATTAAACAACCATAGATTGCTTTCAAGCCATAACAAGGAAGGAGTAGCATACATTAAAACTGTCACAAGTTATCAAATAAATAGCATCCATTCTCAGGTACATTCATGACTAATATGTGTAGAACCTCTAGAGAGGAAGCCTCTTTTCATCATGTCATCAGAATGAGAGCTCAAATTAAGATAGCATGGGAAGTAAACAAAGAAAACAAAATGGAGATGTCTTGTGGCGACAGTGAAAAGAAAAAATGGAGGATATTGTTTATCATGTATTCTTGTTCCTGTAAGTGATCAATGTGCTGCTACAGAGATAAAGAATGAAACATATGGAGCTTGTAGCCCCTGAATACTAGAAGGTAAATTTTGTCTTTTGCATTTTTTTAGAAATGAAGAGCTTTTTCAAGCATACCAAAAATGAATAAAAAGAAACCCATTTTGTGCCATTGAAGTTCATAGTCTGAGACTCTGTTTCTCTTCATTATTATAGAAACCCACTTGGGTTTGAGCAAAAGTATCAAATACAAAAAAATAAGTGTGAGGTTTTAGGTGTATGAAGGATCAAGTAAATACTCAGAGATGATGAAATGTAGAGTTTAGCTATAGCCTATAGAGGTTTCTATAATGTCTTTGCAAAATGTAAAGAAAAATGACTACGTTCATTTAAATCTTTAACAAAAACTCTTTATTTTGCAATTTTCTAAGCTCGTATCGAGCCTCGTATTAAGGGACAAATCAAGAAATGATGTAATAAATGAAATGCAGAGAGCCTACATTCATTCTAAAGAAAGATATATATACATGAGGCCATGGGTTTTGCCCTTAAAATGTCTTAAATGAGCTCAAACCAGTCAGCCATGGTGGCCCCAAAACACAAGAAGGGGATAGTAGTGAAAAACACAAAGGAAAATGCATTAGAAGATTTATTATGGTCATGGTTAGAAGGCCAGAAACCTGTGATGAAGAGAAAATTTTAGTTCAAGATTGAAATAGAGTCTTACCTTTCATCTCTTATAAGGGATCTTCAAAAATTTCTCAGAGACAACAAGAAATTGAGGGTTTTGCCTCAAACCCTAACCTTCCTGGCGGCTAGGCAGAGCCGACTTCATAAAACACGAAAGTACAAAATAAGCTTGAAAAGTTAGGGCTGGGTTTGTTTTGTGTTAGGGTTTCATTATGCCCTAATTCAATTTTGAATTTTGTCACAATGAATTAAAAAATATTGCCTCAACTAATACCCTCAAGGGTATTATTTGTTCCCTTTTACATGTTATAATGTCTAGGATTTGTGCCTTAAATGCTCATTCATTCACATTTGAAAGATAGGCCTATGTCCCATATGCCTTAGATTTTTTGCAAAATAAATGGAGGACAGACCCTAGGGGTCTCTTATTTTTCAAACCTTTCGTAATGCCTTCAAATAAATTTAGGATTTTTTATAGAAAAATCAAGATGCCCAAATAGTTATACTTGGTAAAATAAAATCAAAATCCTTGTATTATTTTTTGCAAAAATCAAATCAAGTCAAATCGAGAAAATAAAACTGCAAATCTTTGTAAAACAATATTTAAAGCAATATCTCTATAAATTGCTTTTAAATATTTGTTATTTATATGCAGTTAAAGCAGAGAAAAGGTAGACAAAATATTTCTTTTTGGATTTGATTTCCTTTGGGCAAAATTGAGCAAGTATTGGCAAATTGGAGCTTTTATTGATCAAGTAAAGCCTGATTTTGAGGAGATTTTGGTGGGATAACTTGGGATATTAGTTTGGCATCTTTTCTTTTCAGTTTGGAGGCATTTTAGGTTTCTTTTGGGTAGCTTTTTAGTGGATCTCAAAAATGACTTGGAGGCTAGCTTTTGGAGAGATTTTTGGTAGTTTTTTGCCTTCTTTTTCGTATTTGGAAAAATTAGAGGCATATATTGGAGAAAAACTTAGTTTTTTCTTAGTTCTAATTATTGTTTCTTTCTCTCTTGTTCACCTACAGAGAGTATTGTAGACATTTTGTACTCAGATTCTCATATTTATACTCCTTTTAGTTTAATAGAAGCAACAGAGCATTCCTATCTCAATTTTTTGTCTCATTTTGTAGTGGTAGTTTGATTTTTCATTATGATACTTTCTTTTAGATCATTTGTATATCCTATTGCATGTGTGAGTGCAAAAGTCCATACAATATAGGTTGCATGTTGTATTTGATTTAAAACCTTCATGTAAATCATTTTTGTGTTGTATATACATACAAGAGTGTGAAAGTCATTTTCCTGAGAAATTGATTGTGAGTGGAGGCATCAAAATAAGTAAAGTTCTAGTAAGATATCACCTATTAGAGTTTAAAATTTCATTTTTAGTCAACCTTCTATCCCTTTCCCTCAGAAAGTCATTTAGATTAGGTGAAGTTATCAAGAGAACCATCTCACTCTAGAGGTTCACTCCAAGTTTTAGGCAACCCGCTGGCCTAGGAGTGTTCCCATGTGTCAATAGGTAGCTAAGTTGATAGTTTAGCATTGGGTGTTGGTGCAGAGACCACCATAGTCAATTTTAAATTGTATGCTCACTAGGAGCCTTTATTTTTGAATTTTATGCTCATTATGAGCCTAGGAGGGGTCATGTGTGTATTTATTATTGTAATAAGGTCTGAGTTAGACTCTTCTCTCTCTCTCTCTCTCTCTCTCTCTCTCTCTCTCTCTCTCTCTCTCTATTTTAGGAATCCTTTTGTAGTGGAACTTCACATAATAGCATGTTGCTATGTTTAGAAAGAGTGGAAAGGCTAATTTTTAGTAATCTTTTTGCCTTTTGGATCAAGGAGAATCTTGCACGATGGAAGTGGAGTTTGTTTTACATTGCATTTATCCCCATACAGCTTGAGGAGCAAGAGGAATGAAGTTTTAGGAGAGAAAATACAAGAGAAGACTATTTTTCTACCTTTTTGCTATCTTTTTTTTGTTGTTCTTTGTTATTGTACCCACCCGTATAGTCATGTAAAGGGCACTCATATTGAGAATGGTGTAAATCTTTGTTTTACCTTTCATTTAAATCAATTTAGGAGCTTTGAAACTGTGGTAGAATGATCTTATAGTCGCTATTCTGATTTTGCTGTTTCAAGGAGGGTTTGGTAGGGTTTAAGGAAAATGATGGGGTTCTAACCCAAATCATTGTGTTGGGGCCCCAAAATGGATGCATTAGATTTAGTTAGGTGTGTTTTGTATTGGGTTTTGTGTGCAGGAGTAGGGGAGCTATCTGAGACAAGTGTGGAGGTGGATTTGGCTTGATATCATCATGTATTAAGCCATTTGACATTGCTAGAGTGAGTTGGTGTTCGTAATGTGACTTGAAACACCCAAGGAGGCCCAAAACTTGTTAAATCCATCTAGTTGAAATCTATCCTAAGTATTGGAGTTGGTTATAAAGTTTTGGACAAGATTGGTGGGGTACTTCCTTTGTAAAATAAGGCTAATTGTCTCTTGGAACAACAGGTACAGTCCTCTTTCAAGGCACTTGTTTTAAAACAAGGTATCCTGTATGTCTGGTATGTTATAGAGGGCCTTAATGGGTACTTGAAAAGATAAAGAGTTTAGTGCATTGTTTGGGAAGTCTAAGAGTTATACCCTCAAAACCTCATTTCAAGGGCTACAAGGAAATTTTTCTGTTTGTGAAGGAATGTTGGGTAGGATAGTCAATTGGATCAATTTGTGAGTTTGGTGAGAGTCCATAGGTCAAATGAACATGTCTCATGTCCTCAAGTGTTGACAATCATCCCATATAACCAAACCAATTTGGGCTCATGAATGAAGGTTTTAGGTGCCATGTTTGGCAAGTTTACTGTCCACCCTAAGAATGATCAGTCAACTCATGTTTGTGAAGCTTGAGAAGTCATCCCCTACTCCACATCAAGTGGTATCAGAGCACAAGCTCTTATTGGGAAAGTGTGAATAAGGAGTACAAAATGCCTCCTAAGAACAGTCTAGTCCTCACTACAGAAGTGAGATTGATGAAGGAATCTCAAGATGGAGTCCTAACCAAACTTGCAGCCATTAAAGCAAGCCTAAGGAGAGGTGGGGTCATTGAGGAAGATGGTGACCAAGAGTATGAGGGTGAAAATGTAGACCATAAAGATTTATTCAATAAGGTAGAGATGGATCCAGATGATAAAAGGTTTATGAAGATGCTACAGACTATGAAAGGAGAAAGCACTGATGTAAAGATGTCCAGTTGCCCATGTATGAGGGAAGATGAATAGTGTAGAGGTACTAGAATAGATTGATTCCTTAGATAAATACTTTGAGTACAATGAGATGCCTAAAGAAAAGAAGGTCAAACTAGCAAATACCAAGCTGAAAGGAGCAGCATTGACATGATGGAACTGTGTTCAATTAGAGAGAATGAGAAAAGAAAAAGAAAAAATTAGTTCATGGGACTAGATGGTGTCCAAAGTAAAGGGTCAATTCCTTCTAAAAGACTATGTAATTCAAACTTTTAGAAGTCTACAAAATTTAAAGAAAAAAGGGATGGACATGATGGCCTATATAGAAGAGTTCCATAAGCTCAGTATGGGAATTGGCCATAATGAGGATGAAGTTGAGAAGATTTCTAGATACATGAATGGACTTAGGTTCAATATCCAAGATGAACTAAGTCTTACTACACCTAGGAATGTAGAAGAATGCTTCCAGGTGGCAGTAAGAGATGAAGAGAAGATCAAGAGGAAACAATAACAAAATGGAAGGGGTAGAGGAAAGAACTTCAAAGGAAGATGAAACTTTGGTGGAAGAGGACAGAAGCAGCAAGGAGAGACAAATGATAGAAACGAAGAGAACCATGAACCAAGAGGAGAATCAAGTGAAAGGGGCAGCTTTAGAGGAAGAAGATCAAATAGTAGAGGCAGATTTGGAGGCCAAGGTAGAGGGTCAAGCACCTTCATAGGAAAGTGCTACAACTGTAATCAAGTTGGACATCCTGCATTCAAATGCCCAGTCAAACAAGCATCAAGTTCCCATGGAGGTGATAGAAGAGTCCAAATAGTCCAAGAGGAGACCAAGAGAGTGTGAACTCACATTCTGTGCATGTAGCCCCAGAGGCAGGAGAATCCTTAATGATAAGAAGGACATTACTGAAGGTACCATCAGCCAAGGAGCCTCCATAGAGGAAGGCCTTATTCAGGACACTCTGTAAAGCATAAGGAAAGGTATGTAAGGTGATTGTTGATTCTGGTTCTACTGACAATCTTTTGTCTCTGGAAATGGTAGAAAAGTTGAAGATAAAGAAGATTCCTCACTCTACACCCTACAAGGTATCATGGCTCAACAAGGGTCAGCAAGTACATGTGAATGAACAAGCTTGGGTGGAGTTTGACATTGGTGCCTACAAAGACAAAATTTTTTGTGATATCATCCCCATGGATGTATGCCATTTGCTCTTAGGCAGACCATGACAATTTGACTGAAAGGCCAAGCATGATGGAGAGGAGAATACTTACATGATTGTGAAGGATGGAGTGACCTACACTCTTACACCCATAAAAGAAGATGGTGCAGCAATCCATGAAGGACCAAGCATGATGATGGTGAAAGATAAGGAGTTTTTGAAGATAATGAAAGAAGAAGAGGTTGGATATGCCATCATTGGCAAGCCTATATCAGCCAATAGAAAAGATACCAAAGGAGGTGCAGGTCCTATTGGACAAGTATGAAGACATAGTGGTGAAAGACCTACCAAGTTCATTGCCTCTTGTAAGAGATGTAAGCCATCATATTGATCGCATCCCTGGTGCAAGTTTGCCAAACAAAGCAGCATACAAGATGACACCATAGAAAAATGAAGAGGTCAAAAATCAGATCCAAGAGTTATTGGACAAAGGGTTGATCAAGGAGAGTTTAAGTCCCTATGTTGTTCCAACAATCCTAGTACCTAAGAAGGGTGGAGAATGGAGACTTTGCACTGATTCCAAAGCCATCAATAGGATAACCATCAGGTGTAGATTCCCAATACCTTGGATAGAAGATCTAATGGATAGTTTGGGTGATGCATATTACTTTTCAAAGATAGATTTAAAAAGTGGTTACCACCAAATAAGAATAAGAAAGGGTGATGAATGGAAAACAACATTCAAGACAAATGAAGGTCTTTATGAGTGGCTAGTTATGCCTTTTGGGTTATCAAATGGACCAAGTACATTCATGAGACTTATGAATGAAGTCCTAAAGAATTTCATAGGCAAGTTTGTGGTGGTCTATCTAGATGACATTTTTGTGTATAGAAAAATAAAAAAAGAGCACCTGCAACACTTGGACACGGTGTTGAAGAGATTGAATGAGGAGAAACTAATGATCAACCTCAAGAAATGTGAATTCATGAAAGAGGATCTTGTATATCTTGGGTTTGTGATTTGCAAGGGCACACTTAAGATGGATCCATCCAAGGTAGATTCCATACTCAGGTGGCCAACTCCTAGAACAACAGCAGAGGTAAGAAGTTTCCATAGTTTGGCTACATTTTATAGGAAGTTTATCAAAAATTTTAGTCATATTTGTTCTCATATTCTTGATACCATCAAAGGAGATAACAAGAGAAAGTTTCAATGGACTGAGGAAGCTGAGAAAAGATTTTAGGTACATGAAGACAAGTGTGGCTTAACAACCTATTCTTGCACTCCCTGATTTCAGCAAGGTGTTCACAATTGAATGTGATGCAAGTGGATATGCCATAGGTACAATCCTAAGACAAGATGGGAGACCGGTTGCATTCTTTAGTGAAAAACTCAATGATGCCAAGAGGAAGTACTCTTCCTATGACCTTGAACTCTATGCTATGGTACAATCACTCAAGAAATGGAGACACTATTTATTACCTAGGGAGTTTATTGTCTTCATAGACAATCATGCTTTGAGTTTCTTGAACAACCAAGATAAGTTGAGTCATAGACACATGAAGTGGATGGAGTATATGTAGGCCTACACATTCACCATCAAACACAAGAAAGGACAAGTAAATAAAGTTTCTGGAGTAGAAGATCCATGATGGTGTAGGAGATCAAGTTGCAAAGTATAGGTATTGAGGCACTTCAGGGTATGTATGAGAATGATGAAGATTTTAGTGATGTTTTTGCTGTTTACAATCAGTCCCAAGATGTTTTTCACAATGAATTTTCTAAGGTTGTAGTATAAGATAATTTACTATTCAAGGGATCTCAGTTGTGTGTGCCAAGATGCTCCATGAGAGAAAATCGGATTAGGGCAAAACACTATGGCAGCATGAGTGGTCGTTTTGGTTATGAAAAAACATTGGAGTAGGTCAATAGGTTTTATCACTAGCCTAGGTTGCATAATGATGTGAAGAAGTTTGTGGAGAGTTGTGTGATATGCCATAGGGCTAAAGAATCAGGTTTCAATGCAGGTTTATATCAGCCTTTGCCAATACCCAATCAGCCATGGGAAACAATCAGCATGGATTTTGTTCTAGGTCTACCCAAGACACAAAGAGGTTATGACAACATTTTTGTTGTTGTAGATAGATTTAGTAAGATGGCACATTTCATTTCTTAAAAGTCCACTAATGATGCCTCTCATATTGCTGGTCTATTCTTCAAGGAAATTGTAAGAATCCATGGATTGCCTTTGATAATATTGTCTAATATAGATTCCAAGTTTATTGGTCACTTTTGGAGGAGCTTGTGGAAGAAGCTGGGAACAAATCTAACTTTCAATTCTTCCTACCATCCCCAAATAGGTGGGAAAATTAAAGTTGTCAATAGGCCTTTAGGAAACTTATTGAGGTGTCTAACAAAGGAGCATAATCAGTCATGGGATCTCTTGCTGCCCCAAGCAAAATATGCCTACAATGACTTTGTCAACCAGAGCATAGGAAGAACACCTTTTGAAGTGGTGTATGGTATGAAGCCAAGAGGCATTTATGAGCTAAGAGACATAAGAGGAGTAGATAATAGAAGTGCACAAGGAGAATATTTTGCCATAGCCATGAAGGATATACATCAGCAAGTAAGAGAAACTCTTCAAAAGAGTGTTGCCAAATACAAGGAGAAGGCTAACCTAAGAAGAAGAGATGTTCAATACAAGGTAGGTGACATGGTGTTGGCTCATTTGAGGAAGGAGATACTACCCAAGGGAAGATATACAAAATTGATGATGAAGAAGATAGGACCCTCCAAGGTGGTCCACAAATTTGGTCAGAATGCTTATGAGATAGAACTCCCTCCTAGAGTTTCTATCTCCCCCATTTTCAATGTTACAGACCTGTATCCTTTCAAACAATCTAATGTTGTAGATGAAGAAGAAGAGGAGGTTGATGATGAGGTTTGGATAAGGGATCTTCCACCTAGTTAGTTAGTGAAGCTTGAAACTATCTTAGACACAAGAGAGGTTAAGAGGACAAGAAACAAAGTCTACAATGAACATTTGGTGAAATGGCATGGTTTGCCAATTGAATATGCTACATGGATGATAGAAGAAGATATCAAGAAGGATGGATACTTTGTCCAAGAGCTCATTTCATCAAGAGATTGAAATCTTTTCACCCCGGTTGTATGGTACAGAGACCACCATAGTCAATTTTGAATTGTATGATCACTAGGAGCCTTTATTTTTAGATTTTATGCTCATTATGAACATAGGAGGGGTCATGTGTCTATTTATTATTGTAATAAGGTTTGAGTTAGACCACTCTCTCTATTTTAGGAATCCTTTTGTAGTGGAACTTCACATAATAACATGTTGCTATGTTTAGAAAGAGTGGAAAGGCTAATTTTTAGTCATCCTTTTGCCTTTTGGATCGAGGAGAATCTTGCATGATGGACGTGGAGTTTGTTTTACATTGTATTTATCCCCATACAGATCAAGGAGCAAAAGGAATGAAGTTTTAAGAGAGAAAATACAAGAGAAGACTATTTTTCTACCTTTTTGCTATCTTTTTTTTGCTGTTCTTTGCTATTGTACCTGCTCGTACAGTCCTATCTAGGGTACACATGATGAGAATGGTGTAAATATTTGTTATAACTTTCATTTAAATGAATTTAGGAGCTTTGACACTATGGTAGAAGGATCTTATAGTCATTTTGATTTTGTTGTTCCAAGGAGGGTTTGGTAGGGTTTAAGGAAAACGATGGGGTTCTGATCCAAATCACTATGTTGGGGCCCAAAAATGGATGCATTAGATTTAGTTAGGTATGTTTTGCATTGATTTTTGTGTGCAGGAGTAGGGGAGCTGTTTGAGGCAAGTGTGGAGGTGGATTTGGCTTGATATCATCATGTATTAAGCCATTTGACATAGCTAGAGTGAGTTGGTGTTGGTAAAGTGACTTGAAACACCTAAGGAGGCCCAAAGCCTATTAAATCCATGTAGTTTCAATCCATCCTAGGTCCTAGAGTTGTTTAGAAAGTTGTGGACAAGATTGGTGGGGTACTTCCTTTGTAAAACAGGGTTGATTGCCCCTTGGAATAGCAGGTACAGTCCTTTTTCAAGGCACTTGTTTCAAAACAAGGTACCCTGTATATTAGGTATTTTATAGAAGACCATAATGGGTACTTGAAAAGCTAAATATTTTAGTGAGTTGTGTGCGAAGTCTGAGAGTTATGCCCTCAAAACCTCATTTCAAGGGCTATAAGGAAATTTGTCAGTTTCTGAAGGAACATTGGGTAGGACAGATAGTTGGATCAATTTGTGAGTTTGGTGAGCTTCCATAGGTCAAATTAACATGTATCATGTCCTCCTCAAGTGTTGACAATCATCCCATATACCCAAACCAATTTGGGCTCATGAATGAAGGTTTTAGGTGCCATGTTTGGCAAGTTTGTTGTCCACCCTAAGAATGATCAGTCAACTCATGTTTGTGAAGGTTGAGAAGTCATTCCCTGCTCTACATCAGGTGCATAATTTGATTGACATTATTAGGGTTTTGTTATTAGGATACCATTGTTTTGATATACATCATGCAATTTTAAGTGGTGAGTGTATGAGAGGAATTGGTGTGTAGTACATTGATTCTTTATATTAAGTGTAGGGTGGTGAAAGGGTATATTTGCATCTTAAGGAATGTATGGAGCATCATTTTCCAAGGTAATTAGATGCAATTTCATTAGCTTAAGTCATAGAATTATATCAAACACAAATTATTTTATGAAATATAAATAATAAGGTTATCATTAGCAGAAGGGTGGTAACTTGTCAAACATGTGAAGTAGTGTGTATGGCTTGAGTGGCACTTCTAGATCTCTTTGGTTTCATTAGATTTTTATAGATTCAATAATTATATGATGTCTATTGGTATCTAAAGTATGAATCATTAAAAGATGGTTAAGGTATCATTTAGTATTTGTGCAATGTGTCTTTGTAAGAGAGTTGGTGTTGCTAGAAGGTTGATATGCTACAAAGGAAACTATTAAGCATGGGAGATATGTCATTGGTTTCCAAGAAATGATAGGTCATGTCACAAGGAGGTATTTTTTATCATTTAAATTATAATGTATTTTTTCTTGCAAGGATTTTATCATGTTAGGGTTTGTCAAATATGTGTTGGGTGAGCTGGCTCTAAGGTATAGTACACACTGATTTAAGTAGATATTTGGGAGAATTTAGTTGTGGATTTAGTGCTCTTGTTTCCCAATGTATAAGCATGTTTGTATCTCCTAAAACTTTTCCTACTAGACCAATTAATAAATAACTAGGTGGCTGGTCCAAAAGTGCACGCAATGATGGTGGAACGAGCTAGTTCAACATATTAATTGTTAAGGAGGGAGGAATTCCCTAATGCTTTAGATGATATGCAATAATAAATTAGGGTTCTAAGAGCTTATTCTTATGATGTGGGAAGATTATTACCAAATTCGCATGTGCACCATCATTATGGTTGTTTGCAATTTGGAGTGATTATACCATCCCTTTCTTTTCTGAGTCTTTTGTGAGTTGTTTACATTGTGCAAGTAGGTGTGGAGTAATAAGATGGTTGTAATGTCAATGTAGATTCCCCAAGGGAAAAAAGAGAGAAATGTCCCAAAGAGATGATAGAGTTAAAAAAATAATGAAAATAAACTAATATAAAAATAGGATCCGAACAAGTAAGACTATGCCCCTAAAAAGTGTAATGGTCGGTATGGTGATAGAGCGGTAAATGTGATGAAAGAGATGAAGGTGAAGTTTCAAATAAAGTTGATAGAAGATCAAAGATTAGAAAGTAACAAGAGATAATGTGATTATAGGTGATAAGCGAAATGATGTACAAGGATAATATGGAGAATAGGTTGTAGGAAAATAAGGTATAGAGGCACAAGGAGTCACAACATATTCAAGTGAATTTCATAATGCCATCCTAATCTTATATACCAAGATGGTAAGAAATTTTTTTTCAACTATAAAATAGAATTACACCATGTACATATGGAAAAGTGGAAGTGTATAGAAGTGTATAGTGTAAGTATGTGAAATGTAGGATATAGTCTAGATAATGTGAAAAGACAAGGAAGTAGCATAAAGCTTTGCATGAATCATTCAATGGACTAGTCAATGTGTAATCTTGGGTTTTAGGAGAATGAGGAAAGAAAAGTGTATAAGATAAGCAAATAGTAAATATAATAATGCAAAGTGGAATGTGGATGGCTTGAAGATCTAAGTCTAGCATTACTACATCCAAGAACTTATCATGGAAAGAGAGAGATAAGGGGTGTATGGGATTCATGATAGGGAGGAGGTAAGTAGCATGATAGAGTTTAATACACATAAGACATGAAGCATATACATGAATGTACATAAGGCATGAAGCATACATGTAAATACATGTAATATACATGAAGTATGCACATGAATACATGTAAGTTACGAAGTATACACATGAATATACATAAGCAACAAAGTATACACATGAATACACATAAGTCATGAAGTATACACTTGAGTACATGTCAATCATGAAGTACACACATGAATACACTACAAGGACCATGAGGAATGAAGCATAAACACACAACCACAAGGTTTTGAGCAGCCCAGAAATGGATATCCATTTCTAGTTGCCCAAAATGGATATCTGTTTGTCATTTACTAAAGAAAAATGGATATTTGTTTGCCACTTACCGAAGCAAAATGGATATCCATTTTTGTTGTTGACTTTCCATCAATTCTAACGTGTTTACTGGTTTCACTCTCTTCTTTGAACTTTACCCTTCGTGCTAACAAATGTTTTATGAAAATTTGATAAAATGTAAAGGGTTTATTGAAAATTTGTTAGCTTTCTAAAAATATAGGATTTTATTGATTATTATTTTATTAAATAATTATTAATAATTTTCTATATAGTGTGTGTCTAAAATCCTGATTGACACATTGATTGAAAAACATCCATAACTTTCAAACCATTTCACCTTTCTGAGATCCAGAAGCTACGTCACGCTCTATGCTTTTCTGGTTATAGCTTAAAAAAATTGAATTTCTAATTTTGTTTTATCGAGTTAGGCTGGCTAGAAAATTACTTTTTAGTTTTTGAAAAAAGTCACAATAAAAATATCATAAATAATTATTTTAATTGGAAAAAAAATTCAAAAAAGTATGCGTCACATCTTGAAAGTTTCAATTTTTTTTTCTCGCAGTTAGTTTGGCTAGAATGACACCCACTTTTTATATTTTTCTAAAAAAATTAATAGTTGTTCATTGAAATATTTATTTTTCACTATGTAAATTTAGTTTTGTTTTAAAATAGTATCCTATAAACTAGATTCAATTCTCTACAAATTTCATTCTTACATCTTTTTCAAATTGTGTAGATAATCCATTCAAATTTTCACATGAACTTGAATAAGTCTAATTTTTTGTATTTTCATTGCCACTTAGAGGAATGGTTTGGCCCATCATGATCCTACACATACCTAGTTTGGATATGTTTCTTAGAGGTGCTAAGAATTTTTATATTCCAAGTTTGGTGCACTAGTTCATTGTGTAGAGAAATTTATGTTCACTAGTGTGTGGATTGTGTTTCTAAATCTTGTGGAGGTGTCTAGGAGAAATGTCTTTGCTCCACATTTCTCTGCAAAGTGGTTTTAGGTCTTGCAGTTATAGAATTGTGGTTATAAGGTTTATATCTTTCTTCTATTGAAGTTTTTCATGGTTTGGTACTCCAAAAGTCAATTTCTAGAGATACAGTGTATGACAGAGATAGTTGAACTTACTAGATAAATAGGATAAGGTTGTGCGATAGGTGAAAGTTGTTGTGGAGGAATTTGTTAGATTTTAGGATGTTTCAGGATATTTTTGGAATACTCTAGGTTGTGGTGAAGCCTTACATATGGTCTACAAGTAATTTTTGGGTTTAAGGAAGTCTGTACTTAAAACTTCATTGTGTTGACATGAGTTTGGCTGACCTTGGTTGTTTACACTAATTGTGGAGTTTCTTTGGTGATTGTGAAAGTGTGGAGTAGCATGCATGTATGAATCTAGGTCCAAGCTAAGATATGTTGTGGTTTTCCTTCATGCATTTCTATTGTGGGAATGTTTTAGTCTAGACCTAATTTAAATCTTTTATGTTAAGGTGTAATGCCGACCATGGAGAATGTTCTCAATGTTGAAGACAATATAAATACATGTCAAGGGATCATTATTGAGTGTGTGCATGATGTATGTAATGTGAGTAATAGTGTGGTTGAGTGTGTGAAGCAATACAAGCCTTCATGTGTTATATTACTGGATGCAGTGAACAGAAGGTGTCTACTATCTTTTAGTGATTCTATGAATGTGATGTTGATGTTGTGGTGAATATTAAGTTTCATTGGAACTATACTCCATGCATATGTTAGATGCAATTATAACAGTTCAACTCTTGGTAATGAGCCACTTCTTCTTTCTCTTTCTCTTTGGCCAATGAGCCCTTTGGCAGTGATTTTTACCTTCTTGGGTTTTCCACATAAATCTAGTGTTCTCTTGTGTTTGATGTTGATTTGATTCAGTTTACGTTATTTTCTTTTCATGCTTGATCCTCATAAAAATTTAAGGGTTAATTGAATCTATGTAGATCTAAATGTGTTTGAGGGTTTTGAAATTTTAAGATACAACTGATTCACCCCCTCTTAGTTGTCTTGTGCATTCAACACTCCCTGTCCCTACTTGAGTCCCTAATCATATCACAAAGCTTAATAGGTCTCCTATAACAAGATAAATTGCAATCTCCTAAGTTGAAAATCTTACTAAAAAGTGGTCACATTATTTGTTCCATCATGTATTCATCATGTAAAAAATAAAAAATAAAAAAAAATAATTTTGTCATATCTCATGACATTTATAGGATTATAAATGTGTTTCAATTCCTCACATGCCCCTACATTTCGTATACTACATATATTCTATATATTTTGAAAAAGAACAAAAACATTGCATAGTCATTTTGCATTTGTTGAGTTTTAGAGATCAGTATAAACAAGTTTATAAACCATTCAGTTGAACAAGAGATAAGAAAAGATAACAATTCTGATTTTAAGAACAATTCCAATTGATTCATCAAAAGTTCAAGTACAAGTCATTACAACAAGGTGACAAATAGAGCTAGGGACAAAATATTCTCAAGAGATGTGTTCTCCCCATGTAGGGGGGAAAATAGAAATAGAAAGACCCTACAAAATCTTAGGGATGATTTTGACCAATTGAGCCTTTAGGGCTACAACTCCTAGGCCTCCTATGACTACTAGTAGCATCAAAACTCCAAGGTTAGCCTAAATCTATCAATCAATCTAGCATCAAAACTACTAGGAGCACATAAAGGACCAAATCTATCAATCTACAAGGATTGCCTATGAACTCCAAGGTTAGCCATATCTTAATGAAAAATATTCTTGGCATGAAGCATAGTGATCTAAGCACACATAGAAATGATCTCCTGACTCACATGGTAAGAAGGAGAAAGAATATCCATGTGATGAATCGCTCGAGAATAAATATGAGCATCAATAAGAAGAGACTACCATGCATGTCTAATGATAGGGACTAGAAGATCTAAAGAAGGATCATGAAAGATCTCTTATTTGGTAGTACCTAAGAAGAAGTAAGAAGGAAGAGTGTTAATCAGATAGTTGAATTCATGAAAGAAATGAAGTAAGAAAAAAGAGGAATGAAGGAAATGATTCTTACAAGGGTCACCCTCTTCACACAAGGGATCATCTAATGTAGGACCATATGTGAGAGGTATATCTATCTCCTCATTAAAAGGAATCTCTCTATCATCTCCTAGATTGGCATCATCATTCTCCTCTCCCTTGAGATCATAGTCCTCATAAAAAGAGTCAGAAACCACCATAACTATTTGTTGCAAATATGTGCCTAAGGGGTGTTGTCATTGATGTCAACATATCCTTATTTATATTGGTGTCAACTATTTCCTATTTTGCTGCCTATATAGAAGACTAGATTGTTGAGCATATCAAGAAAATTAATAAGGATTAATGTATGCAGACCATATGGCTGAGTAGAAGATTGTCTGAAGAAGCTCCAATTAAGTTTTGAAGGGTTCACATAAAGATTTGAAGAAGGTATGGCCATCTAAGTTGAACTAGTTTTGTAGTGTTCAAAAGAGACAAAGTGACAGGAAAGAGGTCTAGATTGTTCTAGATATGTCAAATGATGATTTACAGATCTAGAGGCATGTTTGGGAAGTTAGTGTGTATCATCTATTCAAGTGGTTTATTGTTTGGAGGTCTACAAGTAATCCTTCTAATGTGACAGTTATGGTAGATAGTGTTCTTGAGGTTCTAGAGGAAGGTGCAAGTGATTATGATGATTTAGAGGAGTGGGAATGTTTTTGTTGAATTCAATGTGCTTGTGGAAGTCTCTAGATCATGTGACTGCTATGTTGGAGGTCCAAATTGAAGTTTGATCTTGTCAATGAAGATTTCCTTCTTGGTGTTGTTGTTCTTCCCAGTCTTGGCCAACTGGATGATTCAAGCATGTTGCAGATGATCTAAGAGCAATTCTATGAAGCATGGCATGTTGATCAAGGAAGATTTGAGTCCCAGTTATGTTTGACTGATAGCTTAATGATTCACATTAAGTGAGATGTTTGTAGTGCTGACCTTGATGTTCATTCCAAGGTTGATGAAGCATATAAATACTTGTTGATGAGTTGTGGAAAATTATCCTTGTGTGAAATAATAAAATCCAAAGAAAGAATCAAAGGCAGAGTAGAGTAAAGGAGAAGAAGAACAATAAATGTTTAGGATGAAGAATTAGAGAAGAAGTATTTGGGGCAGAGAAGAAGTCTTGTGAGCATTCAATGAAACTGAACCAGGCATGAAGTAGATGTTATTTATCAGTTAATTCTTTCTGTTTATAAATATAAATTCTATAGGTAGTGAGCCTCTCTTGAGCAGTGAGCTCTGGGCAGTGAGCCCAAAGGCATGTGCCTTCTATTTTCTTCTAAATACTTTTAGCAGGGTACAAATCTTGTAGGTTAACCCCCACCATGGTTTTCCCTTAACTAGGTTTCCACATAAAAATTTTGGTGTTATGTGTGCTCAATTTATTTCTTCTCTAGTGTTATTAATTCATGCTTTAATGTTTATCTGATTGAAAGTTGTTAAAGAAGATTAAAAGTAGAAAAGGTTAATATTTGTAGGACAACTGATTCACCCCCCCTCTTAGTTGTCTAGACTAATTCCAACACTATCAACCTCCTAGATTGAGGTCCTCTCCTTCCCCTCTATCTATGACTCACATGAAAAGATGCTCTAGTGATCAAAACTCTGGGGGTCAATGGAGTCTAGGTGATCATCCTTTTCTTGAAATTGCCCATCTTTTGGATAGATCTATAACAAACAAGCACTGGGAGAAAATCATCTAGAAAGTCATCTCCTAATTGTTGTAGGACTCGCTCAATGGGGTGTCTCTCAACGAAACCATTCATGTTTGACAAGTGGACCACCCCCACAGAAGTCTCAAATTTGTCTATCACCAAGCCATGACCCCTCCAAATAAACATAAGGATTATGAATCATGTTGACATCAATGAGAGTTGCTAGTATATGTAATCTAGCATCAAAATTACTAGAATGACCCTAGTGTGTAGCTCTCGATAATATAGGGTCATGAAGTGGTACCTCTCTTTGAAATGGTCTAAAGTTCTCATAAATCCATGTCATAATCATAGAAGAGTGGGTAAAAGCAAGTGCTCTTCATTGTACAACATGGTAGAAGTCTCAATAAACCATAGAAAGAATGTTGACTCCCATGTGAACACAGTTCCATTCTCCATACATTGAATTATTAGTGCCCAACACCATCTAAGTTGGCATGAGCCCTTATCCCCTAATAACTTAGAATCAATCAAACCATTGAGGAATTGCCTTAAAGGAGAAACAATTAAATGCAACACTAAAGTAAGATTTACACCTATCTACTCCTTAGGATGAGTCACTCCCTTAATAGATGTGTACACTTATTTCTCTCAATAGGAATCAATCTTAGGTAGGATAATTGGTTGTCCTCTCACAAGGACTCTAAGGATGTGATAAACATCATATGAGATGATAGATCATTCACCTAAAACTTGGGGGATTTTGAAGGTGTTCCTATCAGGATCCTAGTAAGTTAGAATATCACAAGAAATGTGAGATGTGGGGTGAACAACTAGAACATGAAATATCCTATCTAGCCATAATCTCTTTAGGATTTCACAATACTTTGAAGATAAGGGCTTGAAATCATTAGAAAGCAAAAAATACTTAGACTACCATTCCATCGAATGGATATATCTTGTTAAACACAAAGAACCTTGCATTGGATCTCATTAGACTCAAAAAAATCCAAAAAAAGATATATTCCTTAGAAAACTACAATATAAGAACAATTTTAGTGTTGTAATTAGAGGAAAATGAAGTAATGAAAACATCATGAAATAGAAGACTACAGTTACAAATATACTAGTTTGGTCATCTCTTTCACTAGGTCAAATCCCCCTAAGTGACCCTAATGTCCAATAGGAACCCCCTAGGCAACCCTGTTGAATAGCTAGATCCCGTTGGCTGACCTAACCTAGAAAAAGGGGTGACCCATGGACAACCCTATCCCATGCCCTAACATACACAAAACCTCACAAAAACTCAAAAATTTCATTTGATTTCTATAATGTATGAAAAGAGGGTTCACGAGATTGATGGATGATTTAGTTAAATCCTCCTTTCACTACACACATTCAAGGATGTTTAACTGAGTTGAATCACAACTTTTGCAAGAAGGCCCAACTATAGGTTGGTTGTGTTTAGGGTAAAATTGGATTTGTTGATCTTTTGTGGCTTAGATGTTAAAATCCTCCTTTCACCCTAACATTGAAGGATCTAGGGTCTAATGGCAAGCATTATCATATCGTAGAGTCACTTTTAGATGTAGGGAAACTTGGATTAGGGAATTAATTATCAATTTTTCCTTCTCCTATGTCCAATTGACCATTAAAACCCTAATTAAGCAAATATGACAACAAATTAATGAATTATAGAAAAACTTGTTA
Source organism: Cunninghamia lanceolata (assembly GCA_027924645.1). Taxonomy (NCBI): domain Eukaryota; kingdom Viridiplantae; phylum Streptophyta; class Pinopsida; order Cupressales; family Cupressaceae; genus Cunninghamia; species Cunninghamia lanceolata. The sequence continues at coordinate 7,086,021 of BSBN01001670.1, read as the reverse complement.
CAAACAGGAGTAAAATGCAGAATTATAGAGTACCTATTTTTGGGGTTCCGAAGCAGAACAATTGAGGACACTGGAGCAGGCACCCAAGTCCAAGGTACCTTCTTTTTTGGGGAATCCATACTCCTTCATACACTGATCAGCCCTGTAACTTTTATTTTTTAGAAATAGTCTATGAAAGACACTAGAGTGAGTGTCCTAGTCCCAAAAATGCTCTTTTATCTAACTTTCCTTCAAATCCTGAATCCCTGATGTCTTCCCAATCTTCCTGTAACTCCACTTTTCCTAGATGCAACACCTATAACCTACAAACACAAGACTTGGTTTGGGGATTGTCGTATTTAGAGGTTTACCTCAGTCAATCCTAGAGGACACTTAAGTCTTTGAACACCGTTGTCAGATAAAGAGGGCATGCCCTTGTGAGGCAGAGGCCAAAAACCAAAGGAATCAATGATTAAAACACAATGATATGTGAAACTTGTAGTGAAACTTTCATGGAGGAAGATGCTCTTCATGCCATGAAGGAATTGATGCTCAAATCTACAAATATCAACACACAAAACACACAAGTCTACTCTTACAACACAATAGAAAGCCTTGAATCATGTTGAGAATGCCTAGAGTTCACAATAACAACCTAGTTTACAAATGAATCCCTACACTTTCTTATATATGCATCTACAAGCACTCTTGCCAAGATATTTGAAATTTAAGCTTACCATGTCAGCAAAGGGGCCCAATAACGGTCACTAACCGACACCTAGAAATTAAGGTTGCCCTAAAATAGGGTAGGACTAGGGTGCAGGTGCCCAAGTCCTCCCCCCCTATTTTAGGCAGGGTATAGCTCAAGGGGTCCGGCTAGGTCCTATTTTCCATGGGACTTAGGTCTCATTCCATCAGGATGCTAAAATATGAATTAAAATGTCCTAAATGCACTCTAAAGACCTAGGAGCTAAACCTTATGAGGGAAAAGCCCCCAAGGGGACATTTTCCAATGTTACATTTAGCCCCCACTTTAATGTGTGTATGAACATGAGGCCCATACATGCATTAAAGTAAGGTCACAAACACAACAAACACACCAAGCATGGAGAAGACACAATAATCACATAGGAAACAGTAACATACATGCAAAACACGGAGAAGACACTTACAGTCATGCAGCACATGGAGAAGACAATCAATGCATAGAAGACACATTAATGCATGGAAGACAGAAATGATATCTTTTCTTTTCTTTTTCTCATATATATGAAATGCAAATGCAATTACTGGAAAGTAAAATAACATCCCATAATACACAATGCACCACTTAAGGGTGCAGGTCTCTGTATATGGGGCAACACACATGCAAGACATGCAAAACCTCCCAAAATGCACAAAGAACTCCCCAAGAGCACTGGTCACTGCATATGGAGAAACAAAAATGCCATACAAAACAAGCATGCCAAAACACATGCACTTGATAACACAGAGAAAACACGGCAGACAAGTGATGGTTTATTCCCTATTTCTAGGCTCATCACCATCTTAGACATAGTACAGGAACACACTGATGATTGTGCTTGACCACAAAAATCACCAAAGACATGCTTAAGGGTTGAATTAGTCATAGAACCACTCCCTGCCTCTGCAGAGGACTTTTAAAAATGATAGGATGATACAATCTACTATAAGAAATACACCATTCCCACCTCTGTAGAGGGATTAAGAAAAAGAATATGCTTGATATCCTGCCTCCATAGAGGGCTTAAATGATTAATTGATTGATTGCAAGCAAACTCAGTATGCACAATGTACTACTCAAGAGCACAGGTCACTGCATTTGAGGATAAGCACATTGCTAACATCTATAATAGACAACTTACCTTATATACTCCCACCTTAAGGTGGTTGATATCAGTTATCGATATGAAGAATATTAAGGTAGGAAGAAAACACACAAGGGAACATCAACTTTCACAAAGCCCATGCCCCCTAGAGGTGGCATGTACTCTACAATTGCCAAATGTTCCCACAAACACATCCCTACAAGAAGCATGTTAGTGTCTACAACATCACGATAAACAACAACATCAATGCATATGATTAACCACACAAAGAGCCAAGGTTATACAATGAATTTAGAGTTTGAGGATAATTAGGGGCTATATCATGAAGCTCTCCGAATCGAGTACCGCTAAGGCTAGATTGAAAGGCAAACAAAGGTGCATAGAGCAGCAATATTGTTAAGGTTTCTAAATGTTACAGAAACATCATAACATTCACTATATAGAAACAAAGAGTGCTTCCACTAGCCAAGCATCGGATAAAATATACAACCCTATCATCATATTACGAACTAAGTCCAATTTTTGATTGCTCTCAAAAGGGACACTATGTCCATATCAGTATAAATGTTTGTCATCATCTGCCTGCTAGATGGAAACACTAGAGGAAGAAAAACAATAAATAAGAGAGGAGAAACAAGTGTCTTAGGGATAGTCATGTAGGAGGGTACCCCCAAGTCACCAACCATGACGCTATGTTTGCAAGACAAAACACACAATAATGAAATCAGAGAGAGGCAATATAGAAGAATGATTATACAAATAGAAGGTGGTCACAACAGAGGCAGTCTCCTAGTATCCCAAACCTTATGGGAAAATCTGAGGTCATCCCAGGAGGCCTAAACAACACATAACACATCATGGGGGAAACACATCATGAGAGAGATAAAGGGTTGGAGATACTTACTTGTAGGGTCTTCATATTATATGTTGGAGCTCACGAACCTCTTGGAGAGGTATTCGATCATATTTGTTGTAAAATTTGAGTGGTTCTTATGGAAGTCTTATTTGTTATCATATGATGATTGGTCATTAAATTCTTGCTTAAATGAGACTTTTTGTTGCTTACGACGGGGAGAACCACTATTATTTCTAACTATTGATTGTCCTTTTGCTCTTTTATGAATTTTAGCAGTTTTCATTTTTGAATCTTTCTAGAATAGTAGGAGGATTCATCCTGTACCATCTTTCTTGTCTGTATTAGTTCTTGTTCTTTTCAAAGGTCTTTTGATTATCTCCTAATCCATATAAGGATAATGGAGGAGGAACCTCAATATAAATTCCATTTCTTCATGGATGAGGTGGGTTATCCACTTGTTTCTTATTCATTTCAATCATTCCCATGATACTATCATAGTCCAAGTAATCATCCTCATCTACTTCCACTAGATCTTGTTCCACCATATTATTTTTGGTATGCTTAGGAAAAGGATTAGTGAAGATTTGTAGATTCTAATTCAACAGAACAACCAACTTGTTTCCATTATCATTCACACCCAATACCTAGATGACATTTGAATCAATAAGATCCTGTATCTCATGTTTAAGATGCATGCATCGTTCAGTGTCATGTCCTTGGGTTACATTATAATGACAAAAGGCATTAGCATCAAATTAAGGTCCTTGTTTACTAGGATCAACAGGTTTGATTTGGGGAAGTTTGAGGATGTTATTACTCATGGCTTGATTCATGATCAAATGATAAGACTCAGATATCAGAGTAAACTTCCTCGATTGATATGATGCTTTCTTTGGATTATTTATAGCAGACACATTTGTATTCATTCCATTGATCTTGATGAAACTCCTATTATTGTTCCTTCTAAAGTTGTTTTGCGAAGATCCACCTAAGGATTGTCCAACTTGAGCTGATGAGTTTTGGTTTTCATATTGACTAGACGAAAGTTGATAATCATGAAGAGTGGTGCATAAATGTTGAAAGGAGTTGTATTTTATCAAGAGAATCTTGTCACGAATATTAGGTTGTAGATTTGTAATGAATATCTTTTGAACATCCTCATCTTTCATCTAATATTGAATTTGTGCATAAAGTCCTTGATATCGACCAATGAATTCAGTCAACTTTTCTTTGGGACCTTGTTTGAATTGAACCAAGTCAATGAGAGTGACTTGGGGTTTGATATTTTCTTGAAAATGTTGTAAAAATTGATCAATCAACTGTAAAAAGAAGTGTATTGAATTCAGAGGTAATGAGAAAAACCATTCTAAAGCAGTATCTTTGAGAGATCGTGGGAAAAATTTTGCTAACAAATCCTCTTCAAAATAAAAATCACTACACATAGCTATATATGATGCCACATGAATATTAGGATCACCTTTTCCACCATATTTTTCAAAGCAAGGAGTCTCAAACCTCTCAGCCATAAGAGTTTTGAAGATTGCATAGGATAACAGATTACAGGCATGATATGTTGGTAGACTAGGCTACGAAGAATTTGTCAAATTTGTTACCTTTTGTTGCAAAGCAATCATGCCCTATAAAAGTTGGTTGATGATGACATCATTGGGAGATGTAGTTTGTTATGAGGAATTAAAACCAAGGTGAGGAGGTGATTGAGCTTGAGATATGATAGGTGGATTCTGAGAGTAGGTTAATGATAGTTGGCCATAATGATAGGTGGAAGATGGTTGTAAGTATGTAATAGGTGGCTGGAAATGAGTGGAATAGATAGGTGATTAAGAACAATTATGCATAGAGGAGGTCCCTTTAGGAATCAAATTTTGATAATCAAATCCCACAACTTTGTAATTAGTGCCATTAGATACTCCAATACCAGTGGTAGTATTACTACAAATGTTTGGATTAGTTGTTAAGACTGTTGATGTAAAAATGGATACTCCTGTATTTGGTATAGGTATGGAAACTTGAGTATGAGATGGTGATAAATTGTTATTTATCGCTTGCGCACATTCGGTCACCGACATAATATTGGTTTGTACAATATGTGCTAGATGTTAAGAACCCATGTTTAACCCTTCTCTTTACTTTGTTAGTATATTGTTGTTGGATGCATATGCTTTGTAAGTTGTCTCGTGAGTATATTGTATTATCCCACATTCATGGGGAGTAATAGTTGTTTAGATTAGACTTAGTATATAAGTACATATTGAGGCCAATGAAGGCATCCACGAATTTATTGTATTGAGCCTACTTAAAGGAGGTTACCCCCTCAAAGTGGCCTGTGATCAATAAATTCCTTCTATGTTTTTGCTATTTCTATTATTTCGCGCATTTTTTATTATATTATTGCAAGAGGTTCCTCTCATATGATATCAGAGTGCTTTCTTGGGCTCGCTGGGTGGAATTTTAGCCAAAGTTTTTTTTTGCAGTGGCCTCCAAGCGCTATGATTATTGTAGTAGTTATTTTTTCTTTGCATCTGTATTATTCATTTCAATTTTAGGATTGGATCAAGGAATAATCCCTATGTGCTTAACTATGGGAAGTGCCTGGGCATAGCCCTAAAACTCATTGTGAGGAGTACCACAAGAACCCCATAGTAGTTGGCCCATTGAGAGGACCTACTAGTGAAAAGGGCAACAACCCCTACCTGATTGACTAGTTCCCTTCCGTGAGGTAAACCAAGAGCTATCATTTGTGGCAAAGTGGTTATCAGTTTTACCTAAGCCATGGAGTGAAGGGTCCTACCCCAATACGCAAGCTGTTAGACAACATTGGTAGCCAAGTGAATCCCCTGAACCTTTAGGAAGCTAAACATACCTGGGGTCCATATCTATTTCTAGCTGACAAATCGTAGATTGAATCTGTCCAAAGCCATTTACAAATCCCATTGTAGATCATTTCTAGAAAACATAAAAATAAAAAAATTTCTAATTTTTTGCCATATCTTCCTTTCTTTAGCTCCGTTTCCTCTAAAAATTCACTAGAACCCCTGAAATTCCATTCTCCATATTTCCTTCCTTGAGGACCCTATCCCAAATTCTACTTATCAAACCTAGAAATCCCACATTTGTCTATTTTTAGGGTTTGCCATAATTTCTTTGATTCTGACCCAATCGCCTTCAAATTTTGCCATAGTGTTCATTTCCTATTTCTACTCCTTTGTCCCTCTTGGACAAATTTTTCCATTCTTTCACCCTACTTCTGAAATCCCCATTTTTTGCTTCCCTATCCCTTAGAAAGTGTCCAAAACCTAGTCAAACCCCAATTACCCATCAAAGGTTTTCCCAAATCCTAATTTTCACTTACTAATTTTTTTTTTAATTTTTGTTTTTCTACCCATTCCCCCCAAAAAAAAAACTCCTGGTTATGGTTGTCACCCGTGCAAGAGCAAAAAACATGGAGGATGAACTTGCAACCCTCAAGACCAAACTCCAAGATCTGAATGAAAAATTCTTTTCCTCAATCTTCAGCATTTAGCCATGAACAATAGCTGGCAGCCAAAGTCTTTTGCAGACACTAGGTTCTCTTCTTCAAGCAATTTTCGTCAGCCGAAGCTTGATTTTCCTCGCTTGAATGGTGGTGATCTGACTGGATAGATATACCAGGTAGAATAATATTTCAGTCTGCATAATACTTTTAATGTTAACAAAGTCCCAATTGCATCCTTTCATTTGGAGCATGAAGCCCTTTAATGGTTCTGTTGGTACATCAATGCTCATGAAGAGCCAAAATGGATAGATTTTTGCAAACTCATTTTGCAACGATTTGGCCCTAGTGCTTTTGATGACTTCACAGGAGCACTCACTAAACATCGCCAAACTGGCACTGTGAAAGAATATCAGACAGAATTTGAGAAACTAGCCAATCACACAAAGGGATTGTTTGATGAATTCTTCAGGAGTTGTTTTGTCAGTGGTCTGAAGGATGCAATCTGATCTGAGGTTAAAATGTTCCATCCCAGCATAATGATGGAAGCCCTAGGGTTGGCTAAGTTGGCAAAGGACAAGATCATAACTCAATAGCGCTCCAAATCCACTTTTGTTCCATTCAGAAATATGGTTTCCCAAAGACCTCCAATCGTGTCAGCTCCTTGAACAACTCCTATCAAGCATTTGTCTAAAGCAGAGATGTGGGCACGTAGAGAAAAAAGGATTTGTTATAATTGTGATGAGAAATTCACGTGGGGACATAGATGTGTTAAAAAAATCTATATCTCTTAGATGTGGATTATCCACCTGCAATAGAAGTTGATGAAGATGCTTAGGATACAGTAGATGATCAGGTCAACATTCAGTAGCTACCTGTTGACCCTCATTCTCAGGAAGACCACCCAGAGATCTCTCTCCATGCTTTAGAAGGAGTCACCAGCCCACAAACCATGCAAGTCAAGGGTTACTTTAAGAAGCTCCCTCTTACAATACTCATTGATTCTGATAGCACTCATAACTTCCTTGACCCTCAAATCACCAAATAGGTTGATTATTTTATCCATCCTTGCTCTAGCTTTGAAGTCATGATTGCCAATGGCAGCACATTACCTTGCAAAGGGAAGTGTTACAATGTGCGTATCTCTATTGGAGATTATAACCTGCACTTTGACATGTTTGCCTTGCCCTTAGGTGGATGTGATGTGGTTTTGGGTGCTCAATAGTTATGCACACTTGGACCCATCTTATGGGATTTTGCTGAACTTTGGATGCAGTTTTTAGACAATGGGAAAAAAACACATATTGAAGGGCTTACAATGAGGGTCTCTCAACATCATTAGTTCACATTGCATGGAAAAGTGTGTTAAGAAGAATTCACATGGTGTCATCACTCAGCTTCATTCCATTCAAATGCAACCATCAGTGGTCTCCACTACTCCTTCAGATCTACAACAAATTTTGGATAGATATGCATGTGTCTTTGCTGAACCAGTGGGATTTCCACCTTCATGACCAGAGGACCATCATATTTAGCTCCTTCCTAGAAGCGTTCCTCCCAACATCAGGCCCTGCCACTACCCATTTCACCAAAAGATAGAGATTGAGATGCTTGTTCGGGACTTACTGAAGCAAGGTATTATTCACCCTAGTACCAATTCCTTTTCTTCACCAGTTCTTCTTATAAAAAAAAAGATGGGTCATGGTGCCTCTGCATTGACTTTTGAGCACTTAATCACATCACAATCAAGGATAAGTTTCTAATTCCTATTGTTGATGAGCTTCACGGTACTCATTTTTTCTCTAAGTTGGATCTTCGTTCTGGGAATCACTAAAATCAAGTTCATGAGGATGATATCTCTAAAATGGCTTTCTGCATGCATGATGGCCACTATGAGTTTTTGGTCATGCCCTTTGGCCTCACTAATGCTCCTTCCACATTCTAGGCAGTGATGAATAAAACATTCTGGCCCTACTTGCGAAAATTCATTCTAGTCTTCTTTGATGATATCCTCATCTATAGTAAAACATGGGCTGAGCATCTCTAACATCTGGATCTTGTACTGCAACTTATTTTTTATCATCATCTCCGTGCAAAATAGTCTAAATGTGTTTTTGGGTAGGAGGAAGTGGAGTATCTCAGACATATTGTTTCAGCCCAAGGGGTTCAAGTGGATCCTGCCAAAATAGATGCCATGAAAAATTGGCTACATCCTCAGATACTCAAGAGCCTCCATGGTTTTTTGGGACTTACTGGCTACTACTGCAAGTTTATCAAGGATTATGGGAAGATTATAGCTCCATTAATAGCTCTATTGAAAAATGATGCTTTTACATGGACACATGTTGCTGAGTGTGCATTTGAAAAACTAAAACAAGCTATGTGTACTACACCTATTCTAGCTATGCTAGATTTTTCCAAGACATTCACTATTGAGAGTGATGCTTGCAGAAATGGACTTGGTTCTATTCTCCTTCAAGATGATCATCCCATTGCATTCACCAGCAAAGCCCTTTTAGGTAAGAATTTAGTAATCTCTACATATGAGAAGGAAATGATGGATATTTTGCATGTAGTACAGAAGTGGTAGCAATACCTATTAGGGAATCATTTTTACATCAAGATTGATCACCAAAGTCTGAAATATTTCCTAGAATAATGGGTCTCCTCCCCAGTACAATAGAAATAGGTTAACAAACTCATGGGTTATGACTATGAGATCACTTATAAGAAGGGTAAGGACAATATTGTGGCAGATGCTCTTTCTCACACATTTGATGACCAAGCTTCTCTTTTAACTATTTCTATGCCTGTTTCAAATTGGTTGGAATCTATCCAGTAGGGCTATGTCAATGACTCTTCATTATCTCAAATCATCCAATAGTTGGCCAATAACCCTTCTATTGTACCATATTACTCTTTGGATGGTGCTTCTCTGAGATACAAGGGTTGCCTAGTGCTTCCCTAAAGCATAGATCTTCAACAGGCCGTCTTCTATGAAATCCATGTTGCTCTATCGATAGGGCACTTTGGATTCCTCAAAACTTATGAGTAGGCATGACGTAACTTCTTTTGGAAGGGAATGAAAAGGGAAATTCAATAGATGGTGGTTGAATGTGATACCTAACAGTGCAACAAGGGTGAAATGACACTCCTTCTTGGATTGCTCGAACCCATGCCCATCCCTACACAGATTTGGATAGATATTTCTATGGATTTCATTGAAGGGCTCCCTAAATCTAGAGGGAAGATAGTGATCTTGGTTGTGGTTGATCACCTCTCCAAATATAGTCATTTTGTGCCCTCATCCATCCCTATACCACCTCCTCAGTCGTACAAATTTTTATGGACCAAATCTTCCGTCTTCATGGAATCCCTTCTTCCATATCTCAAATCATGATGAAACATTCACCAATCATTTTTTGACAGAACTATTTCGACACACTGACACCAAACTAAAGATGAGTTCAGGGTATCACCTGTAAATAGATGGTCAAATTGAAATTATCAATAAATGTTTGGAAACTTATCTTTGTTGCTTCACCTCAGAACAACAACATTAGTGGGCAAAGTGGCTCCCTCTCATTGAATGGTGGTACAATACCTCCTACCATCACTACATCTAAAATGACTCCATATGAAGTAGTCTATGGTCAAGCACTGCCAGTGCTCCTATACACCCCCAGAAGTTCACCAGTTTAGGTAGTTGACATAGTTCTATGAACTCGAGATCAGATTCTTCACATTTTGCAAGACAACCTTCACATGGCAAGAAATCAAATGAAACAACAAGCCAATCAACACCGTTCTAAGTGCACTTTTCAAGTAGGCAATATAGTTTTTCTTTGTGGATAGCCATACAAGCAATCCTCCATGAAACTCAAAGGGCATCATAAGCTAGCTCCAAAGTTCTATGGGCCATATAAGGTTCTTCAGAAGAATGGGTCAGTTGCTTATAAATTGGAGCTTCCTCCTTCCCGCGTTCATCCAGTATTTCATGTCTCTTGTCTAAAGAAAGTTTTGGGCACCAACATCAGAGTACAAACTATTTTACCAGAATTGGATAATGAAGGATCAATCATTTTAGAGTTGGAGGCAATCCTCGACAAGTGCACTTGTTAGCTTCACTCTTGATTCATTACAGAGGTATTAATTCAATGGCATGGAATGTAGCCAGAGGATGCTATATGGGAACCACTCCTTTAGATTCAGCAACAATTTCCACATCTTAAGCTTTGAAGACAAATCTTTTCTAAGAGGGAGGGGATATTAGGAACCCATGTTTAACCCTTCTCTTTACTTTGTTAGTATATTGTTGCTAGATGCATATGCTTTGTAAGTCATCCCATGAGTATATTGTATTATCTCACATTCATGGGGAGTAATAGTTGTTTAGATTAGACTTAGTATATAAGTATGTGTTGAGGCCAATGAAATCCATGAATTTATTGTATTGAGCCTAATAAAAGGAGGGTACCCTCTCAAAGTGGCCTGCAATCAATAAATTCCTTCTGTGTTTCTATTATTTCTATTATTTCTGTTATTTCGTGTATTTTTCATTATATTGTTGTAGGAGGTTCCTCTCACTAGACCACAAAGTGCATTTACACCATCTTGTCCCTCTTTTATCAACTCTCTTATATTATGAATTGTAGGAATGACTTCTTTAGCTATTCTCTCATTTTTCATGAATGATTGAAATTTAGCTAGGTCTTTATCCAACGTCTCTATTTACTGATCAGATACATATCTTGTTGCCTCAATAGTATTATCAACATCATGAAAAGTTTGTTCTTCCATTGAGGTTGGAGGATGTATAATATATTGGCCAATTTGTTTGTCTCCCTTTGTAAAGAAGGTGTCCAAAGTACAAACTTCTTCAAGAGCACTAGATCCCATTAATATTTTACTTCTTCTCAAAGGTATGTTGTTCTTAGGACAACATGTCATAAAGCTTGTACAAAGACATACAACACACAATGCACGAACCAAGAGAACAAATCCTAGGAGAAGGATATGATTCAATGCCAATGAATGGAATGAAGGATGTTATGACGATTTTAGTCAAGGGAAGTGGGTTATATGAATGATATTAGTCCAAAACAATAGTATAATCACTCTCAACACACTCTTGATGCAAATCTGAGATAATTCCAAGTCAAAGTGTAGCAAAAATATGTCAAAATAGGCACTTTTTTTACCAAAATTCAATGCAAAATAGCATAACAAAGGGTGTTGTGAGGAAAATCATGATGGAAAGCAAATAATATCAATAATAATAGCCACTTGGTTCCAAAATATCCAACACAACATGATTTTAGTGCAATTTAAGGTCAAACCCTAGTGAAAATATGGCAAAAATAGGCTATTTTCATGGTTTTTCAACTCCAAGACCTAGTAAAAGAGGTGTTGTAAGAAATTTGGGAGGGAAAGTGAAGAATATCAATAATACCAGTCACCTTAATACATAAAACTGATCACAACACGCTTGGAGTGCAAACTAGGTTAAACCCTAAGGCCAAAATAGTTAAAATGTGTAGTTTTTTGCCGATGTTTCATTACAAGAGCCAATAAAAAGGGTGTCGTGAATATTTTAATGAGGGGAAGAAAATTATTACCCTAATAATAGAAAATTAGTGTGAAAATATCTTTCACAACACACTTGTAGTGCAAGTTTGGAGAGTCGATAAGGCCAATTTTAGTGAAAATTATCATTTTTGAAGCCCTAGGTTTGAAATTTTGGAACAAAATGCTATATGAATAGTTTTATGTTTGATTTATAATATAAATTAAATACTCTAAGATCTGAAAATGATTTTCAAGCTTAATCATGTAAAATTCCCATCCAAATTTAATGAAAATGCACAAAAATTACTAGTTTTTGTTGAAATTTTCAATGCAAAAATTAAAATAAATTAAAATTAAATGCAAATTCACAGTAAAATGAAAGACTACAGCCAAATGCAAATTTGTATGAGAATCTAAAATTAGTATAAAAATCTTACAAAATATTTTTCCTACAAACCCTAGATTTTGGAATTACTTGGTTATCTAAAAATTATCAAAATTTCCACAAAACCCTAGCAATTAAATGATGAAAATGGAAAGAAAAATTTTAAATTTTTGTATTTTTATGTAGTTTATATCAGATCTAATGAAAAAATAATGAATTAGGAAAATTTAGGAAGAATTGACGCAATTTAGCAAGCCCAACAATGCAATTTTTTTGTATTTTTTTATTTTTATTTTTTTTTTTGAAATTTTCTCAATGCAATAAGGTAAATGACCAAATCAATGAATAAAATCACACCAAATCTGAAGACAAACACTCAGTAAGTTGCAATTTAAGTTCAAAGACATGGGTTCACCAAAATGTTTAGGGTAAAATTTGATTTGTTGATCTTTTGTGGCTTAGATGTTGAAATCCTCCTTTCACCCTAACATTGAAGGATCTAGGGTCGAATGACAAGCATTATCATACCCTAGAGTCACTTTTAGATGTAGGGAAACTTGGATTAGGGAATTAATTATCAAATTTTCAGTCTCCCATGTTCAATTGACCATTAAAACCCTAATTAAGCAAATATGACAACAAATTAATGAATTACAAAAAAACCTCTTACAGACAGAAGTAAAATGCAGAATTACAGAGTACCTATTTTTAGGGTTCTAAAGTAGAACAGTCAGGGACACTGGAGCGGGTGCCCAAGTGCAAAGTACCTACTTTTTTAGGGAATCCAGACCTCCTTTGGACACTAATCAGCCTTGTAACTTTTGTTTTCCAAAAATAGTCTATAGAGGACACTAGAGCAAGGGCCTTAGTCCTAGAAATGCAAAACCCAACCATAGGGGAGGCTCATCTCCACACCCTTTACACTATGCAAGGAGGAAAACACATAGAAGACACTGTAAGCACACAAATCACACACAACCTCCATGAGTACCCCTATGATGATTATAATCCTTGTAGACACCCAAATTTGTCCCAAATTTGTCCTTGTCTTGCAACACCTTGTTAAAACATTACTTAGACATTATATAGCATTTTGTCCTAAACCCACTCTTAATCCCACTAATCCATTAGCTAATTAATTAAATAAATTTTATTTATTTAATTAAAATCCCATTTAGTCCCATCCTTATCCCACTTAGCCATTAACTAAATAAATTTTAATTTATTTATTTAATTTCACATTCATAATCCCATTTATCTTATCGTCGTCCCAATTAATTAAATAAATTTTATTTATTTGATTAATTTCAACATCATATCCCAATCCTATCCTAATCATCTTCCCAATTAATTAAATAAATTTTATTTATTTAATTAATATCCAACTCATATCACAACTAATTCAAATATTTAATTTGAATTAAGTCCTCACCTTTCACCACATTCCAACACTTGTCCATTCAATCATGTGTTGTAGTACAACTTTCATTCAAATCCTTCACATGCACAACTAATGGGACCTAATTTGAGTATTTATTTACACAAGCACACCTAAGCCTTATCCTTCTCCTAACATTTGCCAAATGACTACAATTTCTTAATGTGTAAGATAACCAAATCAATCCTAGCCATCCATATCAACATGTAGCATTTCAATCTCAACCATCCATTCAAATTAGCTCTTCCTATAAAATAAGCCTCTCTTGAGCCATTTAAGGGGATCTATTCTTCAAGTATCATCATTCTGCCGAAATTATTATTTAATCTTTCTTTCCAAATAATTCAACTATCATCCTCATATCATTGTTATGCTGCAGAAATGAGCACCCAACATTCCTCCAACAATCATCCTTCAAAATCTTGCATGCTTATGCAAGGTGGAGAAGAGAAATGGAGATAAATTGAGCATAGCGTGGGATCAGTTTGCATTTACATTTGTTATTTTGATTTTCATGTTGTCTTGTTCTTCATTGTGCATTGTTAGGGTTTTATCAATATTGATTATACATTTACCCTGATTTGCAATTTTACCCTAACTACATTTGGCATGCCTAGTGGGACTAACCCTCGCTTTGTAGGTTTATGCGCTTTGATTTGTCAGTTGAAGATATTTTATATTGTTGTCTTTTTTTATTTAGGACCAGATCTATTGCACAGGGTTTTTTTGTTTTGCACAGGTCCTAGAAAACGGAGATCTTAGATTCATTGGAAAAAGGACTTTGAAAGCTTTCCGAAAAGTGGTTACATTGAAGATTTGACTCAGTATTCAAAGAGTTATGATGATTTGAAGTTGACCCTATGATTCTAATTTTTCAAAACAAAATTTGACGTGTGACTTTTAGAAAAAAAAATCATATCTTCCAATCTAACTAACCAAATCACATTTTATTTTCTGCAGGTGAATCAAAGGAGCTAGAGTAACATTTGGATCAATCATAATAGCAACATGGAAAGCAATTTTTATGAGGTGCACTCATTCTAATCTCCCATCTCTAATCATTGTTTGATCACACATTTGGACTTTGGGCATAAAATAAACAACTTGCTTACTATCACATCATCAAGAAATTGGGCTTAAAATGAATCATTATCTTCCATCACATTTGGATTTGGGTTTAAAAAGAACAAGTGCTTCAATTGTCTTCCACACATTTCATTTTCTAAGGGTCAATTAACAAGTGTGAGTGTGAATCAAGTGATAGCTCACTTGGTTTGCTTTTGTAAACCTTATCTAGGAGGCCTGCTTGGAGACACACCACTCCAAGGGATGACCTCAATTGAGGCTGAATCGAAACACACCCTCATTGGGAGTTGTAAATCTTGTCACTCTTGGCTAAGCCCCAAAGAACTTTATACCTTTGGGAAGTGAAGGTGAAGGGTGGGTTACCCCTTTCTCCCAGCTATGTGGCAGGATTTTTCTTTCAAATTCCTAGTCAACCTCGTGTAAACATAGCCCAAAACCTAATTGGCCATACCCACTTGACTAGACATTAGACTTGTGATGTGTTTTCAAGTGCTTGCTTAATCATCACATTCTTCATATTTCAAAATTAAACTTGCTTATGTGTCTTGTGTGAGTGATTCCTGTGTGTATATGCATAATCATTTGTTTGAACATTGCCAAATCAAGCTAAAAACACTAAACACTTAAACAAATCAATATAAACTTTCATCCTAATCAACTTCATCCAAACAATCCACATCATCATCAAATCATAATCAAGCACTTGCCAAAAAGGACTTAAGACTTAAACACTTGTGTGACATCATGTCAACCTTAGAGGACCTCCAAAAGCTCCTTCATATGCTTTGCCACATGCATGTAAGCCAATCACCTTTAGAGTAGCAAACTTTTCAAAGCATTCAAGAAATAATTCAAATATGTCAAAAAAACCAATCCTCACACATACAATGCCTCTTAGAAGAAATCCAACACCTCATGGCCACTTGCAAAGTCCAACAACCATCCTATCTAGTGCCTATCCCATCATATCTATCCTCTCATCAACCCAATTCTATACCAACTTATTCCATTTCCTCTAATATTATCACTTATCCATGTCAATCCCCATCTCAACAACCATTACCCTATGCAACCCCTCCATCATCATCACATCAACACATTCAACTACAACAACATCAACCAAATCAACAATTCCAACCATCACAACAACCTATTCAAAAATTTCAACAACAACAAATCATATCACAACAACAAATCCAAACACCATCTCAACCTCAAAAAATTCCACCTCAACCCTATGTGTTATCCACCTCAACTTCACACCAACCTAATCCATCCACCTATCATGTCAATGCCACATCAACATATCCACCCACATCACAACAACATGTGAGCCCAAATCCACCTTGGCAACAAGATCAAATGCCCTCAACTTCATACCAAACCCAAGACCTTTTATCTACATATCCTATCATTACACCCAACCATCAAGACTATCAATGGCCTCCACAACAAGCACAAGTGAGCCTAAGTCCACCTTTACAACAAGAAGCACATGCAACTCCAAGTGGCCCTTTGTATATAAACCATGCGAGCCTAATACAACAAGACTTAATTACCTTTGATAAGGGAGATACCAATCTATCCAATGCATCCTATGAGTGGCCTTCATCATCCAATCACCTGCTAACAATGAGCCTACTATCCCATCAAGCCCTTCATTACCTTCATCACCATGTCATTCTAATCCTTCACCAAAGGATGCAACTGAAATAGTTTTACAAAGGATGCTTAAAGCAAAACTCATTGAACTTCCTGAAGTCAAACCATGTGAAGAAAGTCCATATGATGAACATGGTTATTGTGCATACCATAGGACCAAAGGCCATAATACAAATAAATGCCCAATATTTGTTCCAATTGTTTACAAGGTGTACCCACCTATAATGAGAATCATGCTACATCATTCAAATCCCATGTGTCACCCCCCTCTAATCCTAATCCATCCAACTCAATTAGTCCTCAACTAAATCCTAATCATAAGCTTACAACACCATCTACCCTTATCATTCATCCATTATATTGTCCATCCACTCATACCCTTACAAAGGATGTGATTCATTGGCTATTAGCAAGGAACTACTTATCCCCATGTCAAACATCTATTCAAGAGTCCTACACCATGCCTAGTCCTTCAAGCCCATCATGCAACCTACAAACAATCAAGCCTATCATGAACCCAATACAAGAGCTATTGTACCTTCATGTTAATAACCCTCAAGAACATGTCAAGCCTATCCAAGGGTTATCCACTTCCATTCAAGCAACCCAAGAAGTATGTCAAAGGTTTAATCCTAAGCATGTGGAAACATTAAGCCCTAGTCCAACTCAAGATCAAAACACTTTCATGCAACCCATCCATAACATCTACCTTCTTTATGATCAAGATGATACCTATGAAGAATCTATCCATGAGCACCTTGATCCTATCTATAATCCTATATCTATCCATGAGCAAGATATCCACATTGCTCTTATCCATCCTCCATCTAGCCCTATCCATAATGAACAAACATCCACTTGTTATGATGAGACACTTGTCCCCCAAGTAAACATAAAAGATCAAACAAATAACTTGGATCATAGTGAACACAATGCTAATCAAGATTCTAATGATCCTCCTTCCACATCCACCATCAATTCCACTTCAAGTCCACCATCATGTCCTATTGGTCTTACCACCCTTATACATAAATGTTCTTCCTTAGGACAACAACAACCTTTATCCACTTCACCTTCTCCATCCAATAAAGAGCTCAAGTCTAGTTCCCTAAGCACACCTAGTCCCATTGTCCATCGCATACTCCAAAACATGAGCTACCAAAGCAAAGGCTAGGCCTTTATGAACAAGGTATTTTGGAGCCCATCCATGTCAAAGTTCCTCCACACTCATATGGCCTTGGATACACACCGCAAGGTAAACAAGGCCAAGATGTTGGTAATCCATTCATGCATCCTAAACCTACCAGCTTCTATTGCACCCCCATCATCTACCTAAAAAATATGTTGCCATTCCACCTCCATCATCCTATAACTATCAAAATCATGTGACTGTACACCTTTTGCCATCCACTTTGCCTCCACTTTTACCAACTCCAAATATCCCTCCATCCACCTTGCCACCATTGCTTCCAACACCTAACATACATATCATTCATAAGTATCCTTACATCCCTAATCATGACCAACAAATGCACACATCGCCTAAGCATAAATCTTCCAATCATTCCATCCACTCCACCCACCCCATGGGATTCAAAAGCAAAAAATTTTATGCCTCTACCTATAAAGCTAAAAATCCTACAAAAAATCCTAAAGGTCTTCATACCTTAGGACATAAAGAATCAAACTCAAGGCAAAGTTCATCTAAGCAATCATCTAAACCCTTACGTCCAAATGCAAAGCCTAAAAGCAAAATGGTTTGGGTTCCTAAGCAAATAGCTAGCAAGTCAAATGAGGCATCCTCATCCACATCTCAAGAATTCCAACCACCTATATCCATCCAAGAGCCTATTTCCATCCAAAACTTCCATTCCCTTCAAAAATCCCACAAGCAAAATAAAAGCACTAAAAATACTAAATCTATGTGGGTTCCTAAATCATTTCATCAACCATCTCCTAAGGAAACAACCCCATTGCTTCCTACACCACCATCCAATCAAAACTTTCAATGTTTATAACGATGTGTGTAACCGTTGGTCATGGTTCCCTTCCGCTCCATAGCACCTCCACACAACTACATCTCCCCATCTTCCATCCATTATCCTACATATCTCCCCCATTCTATCCCTATGGTCCATGCTTTGACATAAACTTTTCACACATCTTCATTCCATAAGTGTATATAAATCCACACCATAAGCCACTAGCCTACCCTACCATAATCCACATCATAATCCACTATCCCCATCCATCCATCCTTGCATGAACCTTTCATAATCCACATCATAATCCACTAACCCCATCCATCTATCCTTGCATGAACCTTGCATAATCCATTTCATAATCTACTATCCACCTAATGCATCTCCCATCCACGCAATCCCTTATCAACATCGATGAGCATAATAACATGGTCCATGCGAAGACATCATCCATCTCTAATGGGACATTATCAAATCTCATAGCACTAGACACTTGAGTCCCTCCTATCCATTACCATGGTGAAAACCTGGCAAACGGGCGCCATGTGTAATTGTCATCCCATCCAAAAAAAAAAAAGAAATAGTAAAGAGAAATCCCTTCGTCCAACGGTGAAAACCTAGCAAATAGGTGCCTTGGATAAGTACCATGATGAAAACCTGCCAAACAGGCATCATGTGTAGGTTGATCTTCTATGTCACTTACACTTGGGGGCACATTGTCTCATCCAACCTATCTATTTCTAAACTATCTATCCCATTATATCATTTTCTATCCTATCCTATCCTACCATTACCATACCATCCTACCATCCTTAGCCATTACATCAATATGCCTATCCTACTGAATCCATTTATCCATCCTCCCGCCTTTTGATTTGGATGAAGACATAGGGGCAAAAATGTTGAAACATGTTTGGATATTTCTTGACATACCTCCTTTCCAAACCAAGTCCTATCTATGAACCTTCCATCTCATTTAAACCAATCCATCATGTCATCCCTTGGTCATGAATTTTATCATGTAAAAATCCTAAGCATTACCACCTAGAATGGGGCAAGTTATTCTTCCTATGTGACATAGCCTTTGAAGATCACATCCTAGCTCCCTTATGATCCATCCCTATGGCATATGCTTATCACAAGCTTTCCATATTATAGCTTATCCCCATCTGTTTATCATGATCTTTCCACTATAGCCTACCTATCCATTTATCATGAGCTTTCCATTCCATGGCCTATCCTTTTATTCACCCATCTATCATGAGCCTTCCATCCCATTTACTATCACCCATCTTTTTGTCCATCCATCCTACCTCCATCCTTTGCACATAGACTTGGTTTTCTCCCTTGTCATTGGTATCTAAGTACAAAGACTACCCAAATTGTAAATCCAAAAAAAAAAATCAAAATATCCCAAAAATCCAAAAAAAAAAAAAAATGTAAAAAAAATCCAAAAAATTCAAATATCCAATAAAAAATTCAAGCAATAAAACCAATCACATCATCCAAAACAATCAACTCCATCAACTTCTTCTAATCAATCTATCATTATCATCAATTCTTCCTATCAATAACATTCATTCATCCATTTCAATCAATCACTTCTTCCAATCATATCAATGAAATCAATCTAAGCAATGATCTTAAATCTAAGTCACACTAATCCAGATCAAGCATGCCAATCAATCAAGGAACATTATCCAATCAAATCAACAAGTTTTTGATCCTAATCTTATCATGAGCTCAATCAATAATCATCAATCATCATCAATGGGATATAGTGTTCCCACATCCTTGTGTTGATCTAGGGATATAGCTTTCCCCATAATGACAACACTATCATCATCAATCGTTTACAATCAATAATTAGTTTATGACTTGACAAGGGCAATACCTTATTTGTTTTACATCCTTTGAGCATACTAAGAAAACTTGCTTCTACTTAGATTGAGTGGACACTCCAATCATCACACCATCACTATCATCATTCAAAACAATCCAATCATCAAAACAATCAACCCAACAATAGCAACCATCACAACCAAAGCACATCAAGCCAACTATCAAAACAAATCCTATCAATCATCAGCATCAACACCAAAGCAAATCAACTCAATCACATCAAGCCAACTATCAAAATAAATCCAATCACTCCAACAAATAAAAAAGCATCTCAATCCACCACATATCATCACATCATCAACATTTAATCAATCAATCTCAATCCATAACTCAATCTTTCATCATCATCAATAAAACAAAATCAGAACTACATCTCATTTCCATTGTTAAGTGTCTTGATCTCATGGATATAGGGTATGTAGGTAGTCTGGAGTATGAAGGAAGTGCCAGATTTAGGCACAGGTTGTTTTCCTCTTTCTCCTCTCATCATTTCTTCTATCATCTATCTTCTACATCATCACTAAATAACTTCTTTCATTCAATCCAACCATCAAATCAATCCATTTCCTTCAATCAAATCATCATTTTATCATCCTCAAATCCTTCAAAGTAATGATCCAAGCCCATCCTCAATCCATACTAGTTAAGTTAATCAATCAAGCCAAGTTATCCAAGTGCAATCAATGGTCTTGATCCTAGCCTTGTTGTAAGCCAAATCAATCAACCAATCAGCCACACAACTAAGCAAACAACCTTGTGTTGATCTAGGGATATAGCTTTCCCCATTATGACAACACTCTCAACTATCATCATCATCAAACAATTAATCATTGGTTTACAACTTGACAGGGGCAATACCTTGTTTGTTTTTGTATCATTTGTGCATGCTTGCTTGCTTGCTTGCTTGTGTGTGTTATCTCTTTATCTTGCATTTGTATCAAATTAGTATCATTGTAGTTAATATTCATATCTTGTATATGTTGGAATAGCTTTTTGTGCTATCCTTTGCATCTAAGGTCATATCATACCTTTTGTGCATTAGGACTTTAATGCTCTAAGTTTACTTCCTCATACGTTAGACAAGGTTGTATTACGCTGGGGCATGAGACACATCATCACCTTGGTTCCTTATACCTTGGTGCATAACATCTAGTGCTATATCAAACATCATGGTTGCTCACATTCAGTGCAGCAAAATGCATCATTAATTTCTTCTATCCATTCCCTTATCTTTCTTTCTTAGCCAAACCATTTCATTTCGAGAGCCTACCTGCGTTTGTCCAACCCACCTATCCTCTCGAGGGGGCATCATCATCCCATCATTACATCATCTTTCCATCATCATCCCTATCAATTATCCATACCTTAACTTCTTTGAAATGATGTTATTCGACATAAAATGTATCATCTCGAACATCATCTCAAAGAGGGGCAAAATGTAGACACCCAAATTTGTCCCAAATTTGTCCATGTCTTGCAACACCTTGTTAAAACATTACTTAGACATCATATAGCATTTTGTCCTAAACCCACTCTTAATCCCACTAATCCATTAGCCAATTAATTAAATCAATTTTATTTATTTAATTAAAATCCCATTTAATCCCATCCTTATCCCACTTAGCCAATTAATTAACTAAATTTTAATTTATTTTGATTAATTTCACATTCATAATCCCATTTATCTTATCCTCATCCCAATTAATTAAATAAATTTTATTTATTTAATTAATTTCAACATCATATTCCAATCCTGTCCTAATCATCTTCCCAATTAATAAAATAAATTTTATTTATTTAATTAATATCCAACTCATATCACAACTAATTCAAATATTTTATTTGAATTAAGTCCTCACCTTTCACCACATTCCAACACTTGTCCATTCAATCATGTGTTGTAGTACAACTTTCATTTAAGTCCTTCACATGCACAACTAATGGGACCTAATTTTAGTATTTATCTACACAAGCACACCTAAGCCAAGTATCCTTCTCTTGACACTTGTCAAATGACTACAATTTCTTAATGTGCAAAATAACCGAATCAATCCTAGCCATCCATATCAACATGTAGCCTTTTAATCTCAACCATCCATTCAAATCAACCTTTCCTATAAAGTAAGCCTCTCTTGAGCCATTTAGGGGGATCTATTCTTCAAGTATCCTCATTCTGCCGAAATCATTCTTTAATCTTGCTTTCCAAATCATTCAACTATCATCCTCATATCATTGTTATGCTGTAGAAGTGAGCACCCAACATTCCTCCAACAATCATCCTTCAAAATCTTGCATGCTTATGTGAGGTGGAGAAGAGCAATGGAGATAAATCAAGCATAGCATGGAGATCGGTTTGCATTTACATTTGTTATTTTGATTTTCATGTTGTCTTGTGCTTCATTGTGCATTGTTAGGGTTTTATCATTGTTGATTATACATTTACCCTGATTTGCAATTTTACCCTAACTAAAATCCTTGTCACATATATGTAAGTGTGAAATAATGTCCTCTAAGAAACAAACCTCAAGTGATGATGTGTCTTCTTTCTTATCTTGTGTTGTTTCCTCTTTGTCAATTTCTTTCTCTCCCCGTTTGCAACAATTTTTGACACTTTTTGTGACACTTGTTAATTTGCATTTTTTGAGCTTTTGACCTTGTTCCTAAGCCTTGTGAGTGTCTTGTAGATGAGTTTTCACCTTTCCCCTATGTTTTTCCCTATCCATCTCCCTATCCATCTCCCACTTTCAATTTTTAGTTTCATTCAACCAATTCAAATCTCCCCCTATTATTTCTAGGTCTCCCCTTGGGAGATCCTATAGGTGCAAGTGGAAATTTGGATTCTTGCACATGACTAACCTATTTTTGGAGGCATAACCCCTCCCTTTTATTTCTTTTGTCATCTCCCTTTTGTTGTTCTTCAAAAACCTTGTTTTGCATGGATCTCCCCCATGTGACCCATGGTCACCTAGGGGTGACCCTACTGACAAAAGGGGCAACCCTATCACATTTCCATCCATGGAAAAAATTGAGTTTCTCACTCAAATTAGCTCTATTTTTTATCATTTTCTTCGAATTCGCATGTTTTTTGATGTCTACAATGGAGTTGACTATTTCATGTACCCACACATGCATAATTAGCTCCATTTTATCTAAAATTAACAACCCAATCAATCTCATGCATCCTTTCAACTTCATTTCCTCTTTAATGATAAGCTATTATTGATTTATCACTTCATAGTTAATTAATTTCACTAGGTAATCAACCTTGTTAAATTACCAATCAATCCTTGTTAACTCATCAATCAAATGAGTTAACTTCTCAATCAATCCCATTCTTCAAACCTATAAATACCCCCTCCCTCAAGCACAAAGAGAGGAAAATTCATTGTGCACAAAACTCTTGCTAGTGTTTTCTCTCCAAATCAACATTCTAATGCTCTCACAAGATGAAGGTGCCTTTTAATTTATTCATTATTCAACCAAGCATCATTATGCTACTTCATTCAACACCATTGTGCTCAACCAAAGCTCTGATTGACCTCTTTCAAGCTTCATCAAGCTAATTTTTGCTTTCTTGTGTTGTTTTGTCATCAAGAGGTCTTCTTGCTGCTTCAAAAGGACTCAAGGTTGCCAATATCAAGGATTTTTGAGGGTAGTCGAGTCACACAAATCTTCATTCTTTCAATAAATCCTCTTTTGCTTTATTCAATTCATAGTAATTAGAAAATCAAAATTTTCTCTTGGGAATAGTAAATCTTTACTTTTTCCTTGATAGATTACATCTTGCATGTTAGAATAATTATTTTCATATTACTAGATCTAGATCATTTGTAGAAGAAATTTCCCTTTTTTAGATTAGATTACTTCAAAACTGTAATTGAAAACCCAAAAACATAGACTAAACTTGCATCAGGAAGAATCATATTAGCTTGCATCCATATTTCCCTTTCATAGATTAAAAAGCACTTTTCATTTCCAAAATACTAAAAAAGCACAAAAACACATTTGCATATCATTTAGCTTTGCATGCATATAGAAACCCTAGAAAAAGACAAACTTGCAAACCCTCAATACCATCACGAGGTAAACCATGATAAATGATTCAATCAAACCCTTGATCACATCACAAGGATAAACCAAGTAAAAGCATAACCAAACCCTAGGTCAAAACCCTAAGTCTAGTTAAGGTTGGTCATCACGCATTTACCTCCATCTTGGATTACGAATGTGCCTAGGATTGAGAAGTGAGCAGGTAAGGGCTATCATCGACTAGATTAAGGAGATCAATCTGTGACAATAATAGGAGACATTTACTTTACCACAACAAGATCCATTTGTCTTATTATTAACATAAGAACAAAGACAACTCCAAATTCAACGAGAACAAATTCAAGAAATTGAGAGATAAGAGGATATAAATGAAAGAAATCACTTACCCACACAAAGGTGGAATAGAAGAAACCCCAATAGGAGAAGAGAAACTAGTGACCCTTTAGGTCATAGGGTTATCTCAACAACAAATTCCATCAAATGAAACATTCAACTAAGCACACAACAATAAAGGCCACAAAGCTTGCTGACCCCTCTCTGTGAAATCTAGCTCTCCAACGAGCCAAACCCCCATCATGTCTTGCCTCCTCTTAACTACTACTTCCATGAGAATGAGAGTGACATGATGGATCTATTGGCAAGAGACACATTGGAGCTTCATGATTTTTGTCATTGATGGCAACAAATTTCATCCCACACATCCACAGGACACAGTGTACCTATACCAGAAGTCAGATTGAAGAGTGTTGTGGTTTGGTAAGCAAGAACAAAGTGTTGTGGTAGGGTTTGACAGTTAGGTCTAGATCTCTAAGAGGAAGTATCTTTAGAAAGTGCGGACTTGGGGAAGTCAAGAGGAATACCATGACTAGTAGATTCCAAGATTTGAGCCTCTGGTAATGAAAGAGTGAAGATTTATAAGCATTCAAGTATTGGGGTCCTATTTGGCAAAGCAGACAGAGGAAGAACTGACCGGCAGAGCATTAGACACTATTCTGGATGAGATTTTGATGGTGATCAAGATTATTAAGGTATCATTCAAAATTGGCCGACTTGTTAGATGACTTCTATAAGTATCTCTTTGAAATGCATCACTTGATAAGTAAGGATTCAACTGACAGATCAGAATTTGGATAAATATTGACTATTCCAAATGCTGACTAGAAAGTGGATGAAATCCTTGGTTCAGATATATATACCAGATTGATTTCGGTATGAAGGTGTGTGTGGTGTGTTGTGTTGTGCGAAGAAAAGCAGAAGAGTAGTGCAAAGATAGTAAGACAGGTCTAGAATATAATAGGATAGTAGCACCTAAGAGAGTAAGAATGAAGTGCAACAGATCAGTATATTGAGCTTAACTAGAACTGAACCTTAGTATATGTGGATGCTTCTCATCAGTTCAAGTAACTAGTTTTCTTGTATAAACTATTATAGGCAGTGAGCCTCTTGTGAGTAGTGTGCTCAGGCAGTGAGCCCTAATTGGCAAGTGCCATTTTGTACTATCTTATTCTTCTAATAGAGAATACATTCTTGGGTTAATCACCCTGTGGTTTTTCCCCTAATAGGGTTTTCCACGTCAAAATCTTTGTGTCATATGTATTGATGTTATTTCTTTTTCAAGGTTATGTTTGATTATTTGATTTGATACTACACTAATTAATAAAGAATTTTAGAAAGCTGAAATAATTAAGATAACTGATTCACCCCCTCTCAGTTATCAACAATTGGTATCAGAGCCAAGTTCCTCCAAACAAAGCCTAACAGCTTGAGCAAGATATGGGAACTCAAATGGATGTGTATGGTATGAGGCAACAACTTCAGTCTACCTTAAATGATCTTGAGCAATCAAACTCTAAATTCAATGAATTGAAGGAAAGACTCAAATAGGTTGATGATTTCATAAATGAACTAAAAGGGAAACTAAGTATCTCTATGAAAAAGAGAAAAATCTACTTCAGCAATTACCAAGTCAAAGTGAAGACAATGGTACAAATGAATATTTGAAGGAGAAAACCAAGTTATGTGAAAAGTTATCAAAAGAGGTCATTATGATAAGACATGAAATGGAATTAGGAGTTATGAAATTCACCCAAGAAATTGAAGAGAAAAGAAAAACTGAAGATGATCTAAGACAATCTCTCAAGGAAAAGTCAGAAGACTACCACAAAATGGATAGAATAATCAAACATGTAAAATCTGATCTTGAAGATGCTAGAGATAATAAAGAAAAACTTGAGGATCAAGTTAATACTCTTAAAAAGGATCTTCAAATAGCAAATGAATACAAAGAGAAATTCAAGATAAATTCTTCTCAACTTGAAGTTCTTGAAAGCCAAAAGAGGGTAGATGACAAGAGTGGCTTGGGATATGAGAAAGGTGAAAGCTCCGGATCCGATCAGAAGAATTTTGGATCAAGAAATCCAAGGAATAGGCCTAGAAGACCTCTGGTAAGGCAACCTAATGCTCAAAGATATCCATCCTTCAATGGGTACTACCACAACTGCAATAACTTTGGTCATAAAGATAATGAGTGCAGAAAGAGAATGAACCAGACAAATACTTTCTTCTCCAGACAGTGTTTCAACTGCAAAAGGTATGGTCACAAATCTCATGAATGCAGAAATATGCAATTGATCAATTCATTCAATGGTAGATGCTTTGCATGCAATAAGATGGGACATATGGCTAATCAATGCATATCAAGAGGATATCATTCAAATATGCAAAGAAAAGTTGCTTTCCACAATTACAATAGATCTGATCATATTGCCAAATTCTGTAGAAGCAAGAAACATGACAAAAGGGGTCCGGTGCATTACAATCAGAATCAAGACAAAGGAAAAGGAATAGTGAATGCAGATGAAGTTAAAAGTGAGATGAACAAGATTTGGGTGAAGAGAAGTACATATGATGTAGGGGATGGATCCGCACCAGAATCTGGTGCTGATATTCCTTCTAGAAATTAAAAAGTGAGCTTTGGCTTAGGGGGAGACACAAGGAAAAACATTTTCCCCCAGCTAGTTAATTGGTGCCTAAAATTGGCACATGGGAAGTTGCAGAATAAAAGGCTCCTCAGAGAAACATCTAAAAGAAATCTTGGTAAAGATATGGAAGATCCACAGGAAGATTTGAAGAGTCTAATCTTCCAAGATTGATCCAGTTCAACAGTCATCCGGTAAAACAGGATTATCATAGTTAAATCCAGTATGATTCAAATTTGAGGCATTTTGTTCTATAGATAGATCAAGTGTTTAGGGAAAGTAATATAATTTGTTATTCTCCAAGAGTAACTTTAAGTGCATTTTAGTGATCCAGAAAAATTTCTCAGGACAAGGAGAATAGAGCAACTGGAATAACTTAAGTTGCGCATTTATTGCAATGTGGAATTTGGGTTTGCTTAGAATTAAAAGGGTTCATTTGATCGTCACTTACACATTCACACTCGAAAAGAAGAGAAAAAGTTCTCTGTAAACAAATTGTCTCAAGTCTCTCAAAGATCAATCATAGAAGACAATTCTTCCAGCAATCTGATCTAGATCATCCTGTGAAACCTAGAAGCGTAAAAAGGTATTTTTCACTCTTGATCAAACTTTCTCTAAATCTTTAAGATGTCTACTCTGAATGTTGTAAAGATCTTTGATAGACCTCACCCCAAATTTAAGAAACATCCCTATAAATCTCTAGAAGTGGATCCCTTAGGAGCATTTTCCAACATTCCGCATGGGGTTTTGCATGTAGAAGACGTTAGGGTTTACATTCATGCAAACATTGAAGACTTTGGTGAATCTGAGCTGATGGAAATCTACCACAAGGAACTGATATATGATTCATTTGAACTAAAACCTCAGTATAAGACCATCTGGGAAAAACATTTTGGTCAGTACATCCATTTCCCCTATTTTGAAGAAGATGAGTGGGTCCGGTATGTGTTGAGCAGAGTGCATGATAACTTCTTATGGTTGAATAGACCATTCAAGATCACCAAGGATGTAATAGAGGCAGTAACTAGTTTGCACTCTTCTGGAGGGTTACCTATTCTCAAATCTGTTAAAAACCAAACTGTGACTGAGGCCACCAGATCAAAATTTGATAAAAGAGCAATGGCCATAGAAGATATCACTGATCTGGATATCAATTTTGCATCTATGATAATTGGCTACAAGATATATCACTCCAGCAGGGAGAATTCAGTATCTGAAACTGCTGTGTATACTGCTTATGAGATGTTGAGAAAGAATGCAAATTATGATCTCTGTGAACTCCTTCTGAGCTAACTAATGGAAAACTTATAAAAGATAATGGACAAAAAGAACTCGTTAAATATGGTGGACTAATATTGTGTTTGTTTTTCTACTTTATGAATGAGCTACCCGGATCCAGTGGTTGGGTATGGTAGAATGACAGACCTATTGCAATTCAAATCAGAGATTACATTCATGGGCTTGGGGATGCTAAGGCCAGAAATACAGCTTTGTGGGGTTACTTCAAGAACTTTCAAAATATGATGCAAACCAGAGAAAGAATTCCCCAATCATTGGTTGAGAAGTACAAAGATACAGTATGTTTCATGGTTGACACTGATCAATGCCTAATGGAGGTAGTGTAACCAAGAATAGTGTGGATCATGCCTATGGGGTATGAAGTGGATGCAAAAATTATGGAGCTGCATGTTCAGCACATGCTAAGTCAGTCAAAGGATTCCAAGGTAGAAAGGTTTGGAACCTTTGAAGAATTAAGTGTAAAGATCCATGTGGAGTTAAGACAACTGGAAATAAAAAGAAAAGTGAGGAGGGAAGTAGAAGAGTTTGCTAAGAGGCATGGAATTTCAAAAGAAGCACTTGATGCAACTAGAGAGAAGATAGAAAGGATAGAGAAAGAAAAAGAAAAAGTAGAAAAAGAAAGTACTTTGGTGGAAGCACCCTCCCAGACTAGATCCACTAAGAGGTCTGCACCTACCACTAATAAGAGCTCAAAGAAATCAAAATTGGAAGCAAAATCATCCGGTAAAGCAGAGAAAAAAACTAAGACAAAGGCCACAAGGTCTTACATCAGTCAGAAGGATGATGAAGAGACTAAGTCAGATGAGGAGGTAAGGACAATGAGGAAAAAGAAGAAAGTATCTGATGAACCCTCTACCGGTGCAGACAAGGAAGAGATGGCAGAAGAGTTTGCTGAAAGGCCCACTCTATCATTAGATGATGTAGTTAAGGAAGTTAATATGGATGGGAACCTGCAACCAATAACAAAATTCTATGATGCATACAATGATGCAGATAAAAAGATCTTGGAGGAAGCCACAATTAAGTACTTGAACATATACAATAAGGCTTTTATTGAAATTATATTTCTCATTCCCAAAATCCTAGAGAAGGAATTAGAGATAAGGAAAATTAATGCTAGGGCAAAGGATCTTGAGATTCAAGAACATATAGCCATTCAGCTCTTTCCTTCAATCACTCAAAAGCAAATGAATATGATCTTCAAAGATTGCAAGGATGAGTTCCAAAGCAAAGCCAGAATGAATCAACTTATGCTCAGCAAAACCTGACAAAATAGGAAAAGAGACAGAAGAGATTCTTCAGAATGCTTACAAAAGATTCAACATTCCCATTGTCAAGGACCTAGGTGATGATCCCTCAGCTATAGATGAATCTACTGAGATAGTGGTAGAAGAGGTAAAGGAGACATGTGAAGAAAAATGTAAGGACTTAGATTCCTCTACTTCGGAAGAGGAAGTTCAAGGAGAAGTAAATTTGGACTCTCCAACAGTCTCTGGATCTAAAGGAGAAGAAAGTATAAAAGAAAAATCTAGTCAAGAAGAACAAGGAAAGGGAAGAGAAGAAGAGTCTAAGACAGAAAAAGCTACAGATGACAGTGGTAAGGCTGCAGAAGGGGATAAAATTTTGTCTCTGGCAAGAGACATAGCAGAAGCAGTCAAGGATTTCTTGACCAAAGAGATGATGGAATTTGATGAACCAGAGTTGCTTCAAGGTCCATTTAATTTTGATTCCCTCTCTCCGGTGCAAACCATGAAGCTAGCATCCTTCACTCAGGCAAAGGTAAAATCAAAAATGATGAAGTCTCACATGGAAGATTATGAACTCATAGAAACTGCATCTAGTGTATTGGAGAAGATCATGCCATCTTTTCAGAAAGAACCCTCAACCTTTTCATCTAGTAATCTCAAATATCTAGTAAATAGTGTTAGTACACATTTTGAATCTCTAGAGAAATCACCTGAGGAGAAGGTCTGGAAAGAATTTTTGAAAAAGAGATTCTCAAAGTTACAAGGCTTAATAACAAATGATAGGAGAGTTATGGATATTGGAATAAAGAGCTTAGAAAATGCTCTTAAAGATGGCAGAGATATCTACATTTTTTTTATCCTGGCCTAAAGTAATGAAAGATATTGAGAAGAAAGTAAAAGAGCAAGAGGATAAACTAACAAGTTTATCTCAAAGTTTTGATCCTCTCTCCACTCCTATAGTAAATCAAGAATGTCAGACTATTGCAGTCATAGCTGAAATAAAGAAGCTTGAGAAGGAGAAGAAAAATTGAACAATCAGGTTAAGTGAACTCAGAGGGATCATTATCCCTAGGTGAGAGGCCATGCATGAGGCTCTAACTAATGCTCATAGCACAACCCAAACCAGTGATCCAACAGATCTCAAGAGGGTAGAAGTTTTTGCATTCCTGTTGAGTGGTCACATCTCAATTTTGGACAAGATGAAGCAGAGTTGGGTGACAGAAGTTGTACAGTTGAAAACAACTTTTGCAGACATACTACAGTATATCTAAGTATAACCTGTTTATATACTTATGTGGCTAAGTATAGTTGAATTTTTGGAATTTTGGTGTACGGACCCTACCCTTTGCATTGATGTTAAAGGGGGAGTGAGGAACAGTGAAAAATGTAGAATCCAGCTAAGGGGGAGCTCCAGAAAAATGTACATTAGAAGAGAGCATCAACCAAGGGGGAGTATAGTATAACACTTAGTCATTTATTACTAATTGTTGCCATCAATGCCAAAGGGGGAGATTGTTGGCAAGAGACACATTGGAGCTTCATGATTGTTGTCATTGATGGCAACAAAGTTCATCCCACATATCTGCAGGACATAGTGTACCTATATTGGAAGTCAAATTGAAGAGTGTTGTGGTCCGGTAAGCAAGAACAAAGTGTTGTGGCAAGGTCTGACAGTCAGGTCTGGATCTCTAAGAGGAAGTCTCTTTGGAAAGTGCAGACTTGGGGAAGTCAAGAGGAATACCTTGACTGGTAGATTCTAGGATTTGAGCCTCTGATGATGAAAGAGTGAAGAGTTATAAGCATTCAAGTATTGGCATCCTGTTTGGCAAAGTAGACAGAGGAAGAACTGACCAACAGAGCATCAAACACTATTCCAGATGAGATTTTGATGGTGATCAAGATTATTAAGGTATCATTCAAAATTGGCTGACTTGTTAGATGACTTCTATAAGTATCTCTTTGATACACATCACTTGATAAGTAAGGATTCAGCCGACAGAACAGAATTTGGATAAATATTGACTATTCTAGATGCTGACTAGAAAGTGGATGAAATCCTTGGTGCAGATATATATACCAGATTGATTTTGGTATGAATGTGTGTGTGGTGTGTTATGTTGTGTGAAGAAAAGTAGAAGAGCAGTGCGAAGACAGTAAGACAGGTCTAGAATATAACAGGACAGTATCACCCAAGAGAGTAAGAATGAAGTGTAGCAGATTAGTATAATGAGCTTAACCAGAACTAAACCTTAGCATATGTGGATACTTCTCATCAGTTCAAGTAACTAGTTTTCTTGTATAAACTATTGTAGGCAGTGAGCCTCTTGTGAGCAGTGTGCTCAGGCAGTGAGCCCTAATTGGCAAGTGCCATTTTGTACTATCTTATTCTTCTAACAGAGAATACATTCTTGGGTTAATCACCCTATGGTTTTTCCCCTAACAGGGTTTTCCACATCAAAATCTTTGTGTCATATGTATTGATGTTATTTCATTTTCAAGGTAATGTTTTCTTATTTGATTTGATACTGTACTAATTAATAAAGAATTTTAGAAAGCTAAAATAATTAAGATAACTAATTCACCCCCCCTCTCAGTTATCAACAGGATCACCCCATGGAAAGGAGGGAAGGGTCCGTGTGTGTGCCAAAATTTGACCCGACAGCCCCAGGAAATCAAAGTCACTATTTTGAGCATATATATTTTGGTGAACCTCATGTGAAATTTGAAATCCTTCTAAGACGAGTAGTTTTACATTCCAACTTTGAATATTTATTTAGCAAAATCTTCAAAACATTTTCATGCTATTCTTCATAGTTGCTTCAACTGCTTTAGCTTCTATTATCTACACTATCATCTATTCCATTCATTGTGTGGTGTCTATGGCACCCTTGAACGTGACCGAACCTGACTTGAACTAAGGGAATATTCCCTCAGGAGAACCAAAAACTTCTTGCTTTGATAGGTATGTGTTTCCGCATCCTGATGCACCAATTACCAATCACTATGACTACAAAGATTGTGATTATGAACAAGATCAAAGAGAATCTAGGTTTTCTCTATCTTTCAACAACCTATCTTAGGAAAACAATCTAGCCATACCAAACATGCCACATAAAGCTATAAGGATAAGGTCAAAAATACATCAACCTGATTAACCTTCTACAAGAACATCAGGTACTCATTTTGATGAGGAAGGCAAACAATTAGAAAAACATCTGCAAGAAGCAAAAGACACTTAAGAGGCATTAACGATTGCCTTACAAGAAGAGAAAAGAGAAAATGATGCATGAGAAGAAGCATATCACTGTGAAATAATCAAATAAAAAATCTTAGAAATGAAGAAACACCTAGAGCTTCTATGCCTGCAGACTTAATCGCAACTCTAGTGCAAAGGATTAGAATCCTGAAAGCAGAGCAAGCTACTCTAGAAAGAAGGAAAAAAATCTCATGAACAAGACCAGGGGGCATCTTAAAATCCCCCTACCTCAATTACTATTCACAAAACACTAGTAACGACACATGTCTGAATGGGAATCCTCATGTTCAAAACAACCAAAAAAATCTGACAATGGGTTATCAAAACCCACCTACATGTTTATTTCTATCAACCCCACAATCTCAAAGTACCTTTCTCAAAACATATCTTAAGTATTTGAAAGAACCTCTTGACCAAAACATAAGAAGCATGCAACTACCTCTTCCATTAGCAAATCTCCTGAAGTTCAAAGGAGAAGGAGATTTAAACTCCCACATTAAAGCCTACACCACAGAGATAAGAGAACTCCTCCCTTGGGATGGAGTTGTAGAAAAAATATTTCCAAAAACTCTTGAAGGTATAGCTATAGATTAGTACTATCGCTTACTGGAAGCTTTAATTCACTTGTTTAGACAACTAATTGGAGAGTTTGTCATGGCATTCAACATGAACAAACTCGTTAAAATGGGGATTAGAGAATTCCTCACAATGAAATAGGAGCCAAATGAATCCATAGCTCACTTCATCACTCAATGGAGGCAAGTCCTTTACTCTTCGACTAGTGCCCCAAACATGGATCATTGAGAACTATGTGACCTCTTCTTGCGTGCCCTTAACAAAGACATGAGAGAAGACATTCAAAAAATTCCATACAAATCCTATGAGGAAGCATTGGAAAGTGCTTTGAGGATTGAGAAAGATGCCATTGATAGTGGTAGAAAGGTCTATGGATCAAATGAAAAGTTGATGAAGGAAGACATAGGAAACCATGCCTCTATAGTTAAGATCCTTAAAAACAATAGGAGTACAATCACAAACAGGTTGACAGATCAACCCCCAAACAAGAAAGTTAAAGATGCTTACAATGGGAGAGATTACTATCCTCCTAATGTAAATGCCATAGACTGACCTAGGAATGATGGGTACTACCCTAGAAACAATTACCAAAATTGGAACTGTAATGGAAACGAGAATGGAAACGATGGAAGATATGAAAGACCCCATTGCAAATTTAATCAGTTTTATTCTTTTTGTAGAACAAGGGGGGACAACATAGAATCTTGTAGAGAATATAACAGATTCATAGAAAGGCTACTGGAAGACCAACAACGTTTGTTCATAGAGATGTTCTTGAACCCATAGGAGGTCACACCAAATAACAAGGATACAAGACAAAATCAAGCACCAATAGCTCCATAAGATGCAAACATGAGAATTTATTTGGACTTGTTTCCTACACATAAAGACACAAAAACAATGAACTGAAATGAAATAGCTCAAAGTAGTAACCCTAAAGTCCCTCCACAACTAGGACAAAAAGGAGAAGTAAGGATGACGGGATTGTTGGCAGTGAGCCAGCATCTCTCATGAGATCCGTGACATGGCTTAACCACCTCCCATGGATTCATTAACTCTGGCAATTGTATCATACATTAATAGGTAGACCTTTTGGTACAATGACAACCATGTGGCCAACAATTAGTATTAGACCCAAAGGTTTCAGGTTTGAATCTCCCCCGTGAGTGACACGGGCTCCTACAAGTGACGCTGAGGGGTGATTGTTGGTAGTGAACTAGTATCTCTCATGGGATTTGTGACATGGCTTAACTGTCTCCCATGGATTCATTAAGTCTAGTAGTTGTATAGGGCATTAATAGGTTGACCTTTTGGTGCAACAGCAACTATGTGGCCAATAGGGATTAGTCAAGATTATGCACAATGAAGTAGAAGAGGAAGACCATGAGGATGAAAATGAACAAATAGAAGCATATGGAGGTATCATTCTAGTAGTGGAGCCAATACAAGCTCCAATTAGACCTTATGAATTGATAGAAGATTTAAAGAAGACATATGCCCACATTTTGTTCATTGACTTGCTCAGGAACTCCCATTCACATTACTCAATGTTACTAAAAGCAATAGGTCTAAAATACCTTGACCAAATTATGCCATCACCTAGTGAGCAAATTAATCATGTGGACTACAACATCAATCCACCAAATTTGGAGCTTAAAGATCCAAGGTTCTTCTTTGACTTACAAAAGATGCCTTCTGAGGTAGAATTAACTAAAAAAGGAGGCCCTCCCCTATATCTTCAAGTATGGATCTATGATAATTGCATCAAGCGAACCTTAATCAATGATGGGGAAGCCATTAACATAGTTCCTTTCTCCCTATTAGAGAGGATGGGCTATGGGTACACTAATATCACCACTTTACAAGATACTCTAAGAGGATATAACAATCTAAAGTCTACCACCATATGTAAGATTACCCTTCTGGTGACCTTCAGACCTCAAACCATTCCTACCACATTCTACATCATACACAAAGACATGGGATATAATTTGATTCTTGGAAGACCGTGGATACATAGAAAGAAATCTATTCCATCCACATTATTTCAGGAAGCGCGATTCTTGCATTTAGGGAAAGTATATGTCGCAAAGGGAGATTCAAAACCTTTCAGCATGTTGAAATCAAACACACCAAACAAATGTATAGGTATCCCCATAGACTATGAACTTCCTACCAATAAATTGACCATCCCTAATCCTACACCTCAATCAATCTACATCAAATGAATGGAAATCCTGGAAAAGACCATAAATGCCACAAAGATCAAAACTCTAGAGAATGAGGCATTGCCAAAACAAAAGGAAATGGTTCCCAAAGAAAAGACAATTAAGATCATGGAATGGATAAAGCAGGATGGACCACTCCATTTCCCCCTAGATGTACTCATGATCAACATCCAATAAACCTACAAACTCTTCTTTTGCATAGGAGAAAGATGGCATAGAACTGAAGGTCCAGTTTTTGAGACAACCACATTAGATATGAGAAATGTAGACTTGCAGGCTTTCTTAGACACTAAGGAAGACATAATAGAAAGTTACACTCCATTGTAACCACTAAGTGAATAACATGTCCTTGAGACACTAGAAGAAACAGAGTTTTATGAGCCTCTCACACCAATAGAGGATTCATATTGACCATTGACACCCATGGAGGAGGTGCATTCTATGACAATGAATCAACCAACACCATAGGAATGCTACCTAGGATGTTCATGGTGTCCCAACCGCAAGAGAACCCAACCACCTCTAACTCAGTTCAATCAAATGAACTTGGTGAGTGGGAAGCACCTCTAATACACATTGAAATGGTTTAAATACTTCCTGATGAAGATGAAGAAAGTGAAAGTACTTTTCATAGAGAATGGAAGATGAGAGTGACAATTGGCATTGATGACCTTGTCATTTTCAAATTATCAAAGAGTTACATCAGATATGCCGTGGACTTAAGACTAGAACCAAATGGGAGGACAAGTATAAGATTTGTCTCTCTTGATTAGAAAAGGGAGCCACAAACTCCCCTTGAGTTGTTCCAATTTTTGCAAAGAATCCATGAGAGACTAGATATGAAATTCTACATGCAAGAACAATTTGAGCTATTAGCAAAGTTATTAAATTTCTGATGGAGTCTTGTATTGGACCCCTTCTCATCAACAAGCCTTTTAAGACTTACTTCATCTCACACTACTAAGAGAAACCACCATGTTGGTAACAATAGAATCAAACGACAAACCCTACATAATAGGAGAACTTGTCCTAAGAAGAGGTAGCATGAAC
The DNA here is from genome assembly GCA_027924645.1 of Cunninghamia lanceolata. Taxonomy (NCBI): domain Eukaryota; kingdom Viridiplantae; phylum Streptophyta; class Pinopsida; order Cupressales; family Cupressaceae; genus Cunninghamia; species Cunninghamia lanceolata. Next base: position 7,049,139 of record BSBN01001670.1, on the reverse strand, counting down.
AATAAGAAAAGAAGACAAAAATAACCTTTTTTAGAACACTGGAAAGGTCCTTACATGGTGAAAGAAGATTTCAGAAATGGTGCCTATCTCTTGTGCACAATCAAGGGAGAGGAATTTGGTGAAATAGTCAATGACTTTCATCTTAGGAAATATTATGTCCAAAAACCAAAAAAATCATAAAACATAAAAATACAAAAAAAAAAAATCAAAATGTCAAAAACAATTTGTTTCTTGCATTTCTGTATCATTCTGTTCATCATGCATTATAGTCAGTGACTTGCTCTTGTACTATGTTTTTTTTCAGTAAGGAGTCTAATGTTACCTAAATAAATATCATCCTTTTAGGATCTAGAGATTCCCTATTTTCACAATCACCATTATCCCCTTTTTCATTCCTAATGATTCTAATCAAAGCCTAGCTCTTAGCTTTACACTGATCCCAGTCTTAATGAGTCAAGACGTTAGTTCTAAACAAATTTTGTATTCAAACCTATAGTGTTCAAAGGAAGATTGTAAGTAGACCTTCCCAATTCTTCCCTAGTATTAGAGAAGTCCAAACAGACTAGACAAAAAATTTAGGTGGTGCTCAACCCCTTATCTTTCCTAGCCAAAAATGTCAGGAGGATGAAAACTTTAAAGGAAGCAATCTAAAATTTGAGTGAATAAAAAAATGAGTGATCAAAATAAGAGTGTCAAAAAGTGAAAATTGAGAGATCAAAGTATCACATATCAAGAGTTCCAAAAGCATTTATTTCTTGAAAAGTCAAAAAATCCAAAAAAATGAGAAAAATCAAGTGAGGAAAATATAAAAAAAAAGTGAAAAAACAAAAAAAGAGAGATCTATAAAAAAAGAGTGAAAGAGAGAAGATTGTTGAATGTCTATGCTCTTGGGTGGAGATTAGTCTAAGCTTGAACCCTTAAGAGTGACATTCTAACAAAGCAAGGAAGGTACAAAGCACACACATGCACTAGCTGAGCAAAATTGAGAGTCTAGTAGTCTAAAGGATCATGTTCTACTGAGGGACCCTTGTTCTTTCCTATTTATTCTTTACCCTAGGTCTACCTTGCTTTCCATCTATGATCTAAGTCTAGCGAACACAAATAAAATTTGTTACTTGTCTAAGTTGAAATCTTGTTAGATTGTCTTATCTAGATAAGGATTAGTGTTTAGCCTTTAATAAAGCCAAAATTTAGAAGCACTTCATTTTCATTCCCTCTCCCCGCTTGAGTTTTAAAATCCTATCCACAGCCTTGAATAGATCTCTTATATTAGGACAACTCGCAATACCCTGGGTGGAAAATCTTATTTAAGAGTGGTCACATTGTTTGTTCCACATTGCATCCATGCCAAAATCATAAAAAGAGTCTCAAAGCAATACTGTCTAATGTCATATCTCATGACTTTCAGTAGAAGTAAATGTTTCATTTTAGCATTTCTTGTGCTTCTACATTATCATATCGTAAACTACATCTCATATATATGCCATAAAAAAATTACAAAAACATGTAATTGTTCTCATACTTGGATTATTAAAAGAGTTGAAAAGGTCAAACACATAATCAAAAAGTTCTCAAGCCTCCAAAACATGCACAAGAGATGAGTACAAATCCGATAGGTGAAAACTATAAAAGGATAAACTTTCATAGATACATCTAAAGTTTATAGATACAAGAGTATCTATTAGAAATTAATCTTTACTTAGTGAAGATTATATTTGTAATTTATTATTTGGTGTATTATCCCCACACATGTCAGATAATCCACCTCTTTTATTCCTTATGTAGGAATAATCTATTTCTATAGATTCCTCCTCAAGAGGAAACATGTGGTACACACCTTATGCAAGGTGGAATATGGGAGTTACATATAACTACATTATTCACCTCTATTTAAGAGGTGTCTTCTCCTCTCTTTGTAGTATTCCTCTTCATAGATATCTTCCTCTATTCTTCTTCTTCATCTCTTCTCATTTCTCTCATTGAGAAGCTTTTTTAATCTCTCTGTAATCTTTTTCAGGCTTCTTGCCACTTGCATAACACAGGGGGTTTTTCTTTATTTTCCCCCCTTCACAATCTTGGTCTCCATTGGTGCAATCTAGTATATCTCTTTTATTTTGTTTTATTTACTTTGCATGATTGATTAGTACTATTGATCCTTTAAATATCCTTTACATAGTATCAGAGCCATGAATTACTAATCTTTCTGTGTGAAGTTGAAGGTTCTACAATTTGTTGTCTGGTCCTACACCTTGAAGACTTGTTACAGAGAACAGAAAGAAACAGAAGAATCTCTCCTTGACAAAAAAAAGATATTTACATTTGTTATCAGTTTCCTAATCTAGGGTTTATTAAAAGAATCATTACTTCTCTTCAATATATATATATATATATATATATATATATAGTTTTTGGGGGGGACTTCAACCCTCTTGTTCCTACAAATTGTAGTTGTTTTAATTTTTTTTAGGTTTTTATGCCATCTACCTAATCTATTTTTAAAAATTTTCTCAAAAATTTTAAACTATATTAAAAAAATCTTCTTTTCGGTTAATTTTTTTAACAAAAGTTTATTTACAAATAATTTTTTTTACAAATAAAAATCCTTTCAATAAATTTTTCAAAAATTAAAAGTTTTAGAAAAATTCTAATAAAAAATTAGGCTTTAAATTTTATAGGTGACTTCATGGGCCCTAAGGCCTCCACCCCCTCCTGCTTCCGTAACAGTTAAAAAAATAATAAGCAACCCTAAGTTTTTTAATAAAATTTAAAGTTTTTAAAGGGGGCTTCTCAAGCCCTAAGGACTCAACCCCATGCCCCTGTTTACTTCCAACACCAGCCTCATAAAATTTTTAAAAAATTACACAAAAAAAACAACAAAAGAGAGGCCACCACCGGCCTCTGTCTGCGCCCACACCGGCCTGCTAGGAATTCACCCCCACCCATGCTTCTTAGTAGAGCCAAACCCTGCCTACGGCCTCTCTTTTCTATAGCTCCTCTACTACCCCTCTGTCACCCTCCTCTCCCACCATCCTATGTTCAATGCCCGTCGCCCTACATTCTTGTCTCTCAGCAAAAACAAACTTTTAAGACAATATTTTTTTAACCCTAAGCTGCTTCATTTTATATATTTTTTTCTTCCTTTTTATTAGTAATTTCTCTTAAAAAGAAAGTTTTTTGTTTTATAAAATCATTTTTTTAACTACTTGTTTATATTTATGGGTGTATAATTTTTATATTAATTTTTTTTTTTTACACAAGAAAACAAAAAAGTTAATTTGTTTTTAATAGTGTGTTCTTTTTTAAAGAGTATCATTTATAACTAAAATCATTTGCCTTTAGTGTTTGTATTTTTTTAACAACCTTTTTGGTTAGACTTTTCAAAAATATTGTATTTCATTTAATTATTTAAGTTTTTTTAAAATTGTTTTTGCTTTTTCTTCATATAATAAGGTAATTTTTTCAAAAAAAAATTGTGTTATGTTCAAGTAATTAGGAAAAAAAAAATTCTTCAAAATTTTTGCAAAATGTCTACCTTAATTCATAAGATTAAACTAACTTTGACTAATTATCATTCATGGAAGAAACATATTAGATTTATTTATTTATTTAAGCATCTTTAGGATGTAGCTACAAATCTAAAGTCAGAACCTAGTGCTACAACAACCCCAAATGAAATAGACAAATGGATGAGAAAGAATGATGAAGCTCTCAGCTTGATAGGTATTTCAATGTCACCTAAACTATATGTTCACATAGGGACATGCACAAAAGCCCATTCTGTATGGGAGATTCTTAAAAATATTTACGACAGTGCAAATGAATCTAGGAAGATTCAACTTCAAGATCAAATCAAAGATCTTAGGTATACAGATTTCAAAACCATGGATGAATTTTTTCTTAAATTTAATGATATTAATGTTCAATTGACTTATTTAGGAGTTAAGCTTGAACATCTTAGATTGATTCATATCATTCTTAAAAAATGTTTACCTAAATTGTTTCAACAATTTATTACAAATATTCATTCTCCATTAGCTATTCCTACTTTAGCTACTCAATTATCTTTTGATATATTTCAAAATTTGTTAAGGCAAGAAGAAGCTATGTTGATTTAGTTTGGTACTCTTAAAAATAATGAACATGCTTTTATGTCTAAACATAATAATAAATCTAACTATAGACCTAATAACAAATCACAATTACAATCCAAAGTTTCATAACAATAAAAATAGTTCTAGAAATTATAACAATATACTTATGATAGTCGAAAGAATAATCCTTCTAATAATTGACAAAATAATACTCCTAAGAAGCCTCATTGTAACTATTGTAACAAAGATGGTCATTGGACTAGTGATTGTTTCAAAAAGCCAAATGCTAATATGAAGCAAAATTATAGGCACAATAATAAAAAAAATCATAAGTCTCAACAAAATAATCAATCGGGGCATGCTTTTACTTGTGCCTTCTTTGGTTATCAACTAGTTGAGTGGATTATTGATTCAGGTGCATCTCAACATGTTACTTCTCATAAGGAGGTATTTCAATCTATGCACCCTGATACTACTATTATTCCTCTTCCACTAGGAAATAATCACAGTTGTAAAGTAGAAATAGATGGAGATGTGAATGTTTGAAATGATAATCTACATGATGTTTTATATGTTCCTAAATTGAAAACAAATTTTCTTTCTGTAGATAAGCTCTATCAAGATTACAAGATAGAGTTTTACAAAGATATGTGTTATGTCATTGATCCTAATCAAAGTGACAAAGTCATTGCTAATGCTAAATTAGACAATGATAATTTATTCAAGTTCTATGAATTTCCTTCTTCTAAATACTCTTTATTATCTACCATTGATTTCAATATTTGGCATGAAGGACTTTCTCATATCAATGCTGAGAAAATTGCCTTGATGCAAAAATGCAATATGGTAGATGGATTGCCTAGTATTGTTCCTTCTAAAATTGTATGCACAAGAGTGGTAAGATGCATAGGGAGCCCTTTCCTCAAGGTAAAGCATGGAGGGAAAAACATATGTTGCACCTCATTCATAGTGACCTTTTGGGACCCATGGAAAATACATCCATCTAAGGATCAAGGTATGTACTTACGTTTGTTGATGATTTCTCATGAACGACTAGGATCTATTTTCTAAAACAAAAAGATCAAGTTCTTGATACTTTCATTGATTTTCATAAATTTGTTGAAAGGCAATCTAGTTTTAAACTAAAAATTTTAAGGACTGATAATGGTACTAAATTTGTGAATAATGCTTTCAATAGCTATTTAAATTCCTTTGGTGTTAAGCATGAGCTCACCATTCCCTATACACCTCAGCAAAATGGTGTAGCAGAAAGGAAACATAGAACCATTGTACAGAAATGGCTAGATGCATGTTACATGCTAAAAATATGTCTTATAAATTTTGGGTTGAATCTATGTATTGTGCTACTTATCTTATTAACAGAACTCCAACAATAGCCCTAAGTGATATTACACTTGAAGAGGCTTGGTCAGGTAGAAATCCCAATCTTAAAGACTTAAGAATTTTTTGTTCTATTGCTTTTATTCATACACCTAAACAAAAATTAGAAAAGTTAGATTCTAAATCTTCTGCTCAAATTTTTGTTGGGTATGATGAACATTATAAAGCATATAGAGTTTATGATCCTGTTACAAATAAAGTTGAAGTTGTTAGAGATGTTTTCATTGCTGAAAATGGGGTTCATGATTGTTCTAAAGTTGATAATGATTCCTCTCAAAAGAATGTTCTTGTTATTGAGGATGATCTGCCTTCATTCAATCCTCCTTTGAACCCTCCTAATCTATCTCTTAGTCAAAGTGATAGTGAACATGGTGATAGTGAACCTTTTCATCATGATTCTTCTTCAAGTGATGATACACCTACCTCTAAAAGAATTCCTAAATGGTACAAAAAATTTGTTCAAGAAAGTGATGAGATTCTCACTAGCATGAATAGATCTAGCACTAGTAAAGAAAATTATTGCAACTATGCCTTAATGTCTAAGATTATGGATACAAATGATCCTCAAACTTATGAGCAAGCTAAGCATCAACATCATTGGAAAAAAGCCATGCAAGATGAATATGATATGTTGATTACCAATCAAACTTGGGATCTTGTTCCTCTACCTCAAGGTAAAAATCTTGTTTCATGCAAATGGTTGTATAAAACCAAGTTCAATGCTAACAATGAAATTAGCAAATTCAAAGCTAGATTAGTAGCTAGAGGCCTTTCTCATATAGAAGGCCTAGATTACAATGAAACTTTTGCTTTTGTGGAAAAAATGCCAACTATTAAATTAGTTTTAGCTTTAGCTTCTCATATGTATTGGCCTATTCATCAAATGGATATTAAAACTGCATTCTTAAATGGTGATTTGCATGAAGAAATTTATATGACCTAAGGGTTTTTTTCAAAATGACAAAGAACATCTTGTTTGTAAATTGAAGAAATCTATTTAAGGTTTAAAACAATCACCTAGAAAATGGTATGCTAAACTTAATGCTTTGTTTACTTCTAAAGGTTTTATTTGGAGTCAAAATGATCCAAATCTTTATATCAAACATAGTAAAAATAATATTGTAATAGTTATTTTATATGTTGATGATTTGATTCTTACAAGTACTTCTAACAATTTGATTTGTGGTACTAAGTCACAACTCAATCATCAATTTGAAATGACCAATTTAGGTTTATTACATTATTTTTTGGTTATGGAAGTTTGACAAAATCCTAATGGTGTTTTTCTTTCTTAACACAAATATACTCAAGATCTTTTAGAAAATTTTAAAATGAATGATGCTAATCCTATTCCTACTCCTTGTGAATTAGGAACAAAGTTAATGGTTGATATGAGAACTCCTTTTGCTGATTCTACATTATATAGGCAACTAGTTGGAAGCTTAAATTATTTCACTCTAGCTAGACCTGATATTTCTTATAGTATCAGTTTAGTATCTAGATTTATGTCTAAACCACAACAAACTCATTTTAAAATTACAAAAAGAATTTTAAGATATATTAAAGGTTCCATTAATCTTGTTCTCTTTTATAATGCAAATTGTAAATTTTCTTTATATGGTTATACTGATTCAGACTAGGACGTGATCCCAATGATGGGAAATCTACTTGTGGTTATTGTTTCTTTTTTGGATCAAGTACCATATCTTGGAATAGTAAAAAGAAACAATCTACTTCTGTTGGTTCTACCGAAGCTAAATACAAAGGTTGTACTAATGCATCTAAAGAAGCCTTATGGTTACATAGATTATTTGAGGAATTTGGTCTACCTCAAAAGGACCCTACTCCTTTGTATTGTGACAACCAAAGTGCCATTACCTTAGCGAAGAATCCAAATTTTCATGCAAGGACCAATCACATTGCTCTTCAACATCGCTTCATTAGAGAGAAAATTGAAGACAAAAAAATTTCTCTTCTATATTGCAGGGGTGAAGATCAAGTTGTAGACATTCTTACTAAAACCCTTTCTAAAGAAAAACTTCTTTATCATTTTAAATCTCTTGGTCTATATCCCATTGATGGGTTTCTTTTAAATCTCCCCAAGTAAAGCTTAAGGGGGGTGTTAGAAATTAATCTTTACTTAGTGAAGATTATATTTGTAATTTATTATTTGGTGTATTATCCCCACACATGTCGGATAATCCACCTCTTTTATTCCTTATGTAGTAATAGTCTATTTCTATAGATTCCTCCTTAAGAGGAAACATGTGGCACACACCTTATGCAAGGTGCCATATGGGAGTTACACATAACTCCATTATTCACCTTTATTTAAAAGGTGTCTCCTCCTCTCTTTGTAGTATTCCTCTTCATGGATATCTTCCTCTATTCTTCTTTTTCATCTCTTCTCATTTCTATCATCGAGAAGCTTCTTTAATCTCTCTGTAATCTTTTTCAAGCTTCTTGCCACTTTCATAACACAGGGGGATTTTCTTTGTTTTTCCCCCTTCACAATCTTGGTCTCCATTGGTGCAATCTGGTATAGCTCTTTTATTTTTGTTTTATTTACTTTGCATGACTGATTATATTATTGATCCTTTAAATATTTTATACAATATCAAAGAGCTAGGACAAAATGCTCTAAAAAAGGAGTAGAGGCTCCCCATACAAGGGGGCATGAGTTCAAGAAAGGAAGTCAAGGCTGGTTCCCTCCAATTGAACCCTCAAGACTTCGGCTCCTCTGTCTATGAATACCACCCGTCACTCCATGAGACCTATAGGAGAAAGGTGCTCTATTATGAGCATGTGACTGTGAAGGCCCCACCATACTAGCATCTCATCGTCTAAAACTAAGATGAGTTATCTCTTGGAGAACCTGATTCTCATGCTTAATGGTGTGAATCTCGGCCTTCAAGTCTACATTCTCCTGACATCCATGATAGACAAGAGAAAAAATGTTTGTGTGTCAGCCAACAATAGTAGGCATACCAGGATCATCTAAAAGATGGTCTAGAGTCATCCTAGTGTAGGGAGAAGCTAAGCCAACATTAATCTTGTGAACGAAATCCCTCCACTCTCTAACATTACCTAAAAAAGTGAATCAAAAAAGAAAGACAAGTTAGTTGCCCATGAAAAGAGGAAGGACAAAAATATGAAAAGTAAGCAAACAAAACTCACATGGATCACCCAGCTACCAATCACGGTCAATTTGTTGCATCACCTCATCCGAATGAGGAGGTTAGGGAATAATAGGAGGACCCTTAGGGATATTAGGTGCATCATTTGCATCATCGACATCATCAAGACCCTCATCCTATGCATCCTTGGGTAAGCCCTCATCTAATGAATCATCATCATCAGGAACATAGTCCTCATCAGTAGACTCTAAATCCACAACAATAATGAGAGATCAGGAAGGAGTCCCTCTCCCTCCCCTCTATCCTACTCTCAAAAGGCTCCAGGAATCAAAGAAGTCTAAACAAGTAACCTCTATCCAATATCACACATCTCCCAAACAATCCTATAGCAAGTGGACATTTGGAGCAATTCCTTAGGGAAGTCCTTGTTGAACTGTTGTGAAACACGCTCAACATGATGGGCCTTAACAAGACCATTAAAGTCTAAAATCTTAGATACTCCATGACAGTACTCTCTAACTTGGCCATCATGAGCCCATGATCCCTCCATGTCACAATAAGGATAAAAGATCATGTCTTCATCTATAAAAGTAGCGACAGTGGGTAAAGAAGCATCAAAGTGACCTACATGCATCCATGTGGCTGCTCATGGCAAACATTTATCTGGAATTGGAATGAGCTTTTGATAGGGCCTAATGTTCTCAAATATCCATATCATGATCAACGAAGAGTAGCTAAAAGCTAGTACCCCTCACCATGAAATATGATAGAGGTCCCTATAGACCATGGCCAAAATATTTGGTCCATAAGCATAGACTGTACCCTCCTCAATACCATGAATGATGGGTGTCCAACACCATCTCAAATGAGCCCAGGCCTTGTCTCTTGATAGCCTTGATGCAATCAAACTGATCAAGAATCTCCTCAGAAGTGGGATGCAAAGTCAAGGCACAGAAGTGAGATAGACTCATGTCTGATCCCTATGGTGACTAACCCCCATGAACTCTGCTCAGGATACCTTGTCCTTAAAGGACTTGCTAGCTGGAAGGACCAGAGGATGTCCTCTCATAGGAACTCCAAGTATATGATAGGCATCAAATAGAGTGATGGACCATTCTCTAGAGATCTATGGGAACCTAAATATGTTTCTATCTACATCCCAGTAGGCCAGAATATCAATACATATGTGGGACACAAGGTGAATAACATGGATGTGACAAACTCTATCTGGACCTACTCTCCTCAAAATAATATGGTCCTCACTGCCCAGTGAAGCAAACATCACTGAGAGCCACCCCTATTCTTGGCAGGCATTCCATCGGATACACATGTTCTTCAAGATCAGAAAAGAACTTTAGATTAGATCTCGTAATCTCATAGAAATCCCTAAGAATCATAAAATTGCATAAAACTTACACAAAAAAAAAGCATATAACCCCTCAAAATTGCAATAAACAAATGAATATAGTAGTCAAAACAAGTCAAATTAGAGTGAAAGAAGCATAAAAAAACATGAAATTTTAGTCAAATTCAACCCAACAGGGTCACCCCCAGGTGACCCAGATGTTTTATAGGATCTCCCCTGGGTAACCTTGCTGTTCTATATGATCTCCCTCAGGCGACCCTACTGTCAAACAGGATCTCCCTCGGGTGACCTTCTTAACAAAAGGGGTGACCCTAGAGGGAGATCGCTCAAACTAAAACTTCTCTAAAAACTTAATTTTTTGGTCAATTTCAGAAAATGAAAAACCTATTTTACTCTAAATGACAAAACAGAGACAATGCAACAAGAAAAATTGACAAAAATAGACAATTGCAAGAGATTTTTCAAAAAAATCAAAATAGCATTTCAAGAAGGGTTTTTTACTATGTGTACTCAATTCTTTGCAATTGAAGAAGAGGCATCCATCTTTTCGATCTCCTTGATGATACCTTTCCAATGACTTCTCGTATGATGAATTCTGTCACCATTTCACTCCAATCTCACAATTTTACTTTCTTTGTTTGCCCTTAGCTTAGTTTCATTTGTATATTTTAGATTAGTTCTTTGCTTTTATGCATCTCCTTCATGCATTTTTTGCGTGCTTTCATTCCTATAGGTCTAAACCGACAAAGGCAAACATTTAGTCAAACTCAAACAATCTGTGGTAAGTTCATCATTTTAGTTTTCATTATTCATTTTGGTACATTTAAATGATGGACTAATACTAGTTATTGCAGGTACAATTGTGGGAAAATTGACAACAGGTAAGGCCTAGTTTGTGAATGGTACCTACCTTTCATGTAGACTACCATCCCCCAGGGGACAAATATGTAAGTACAAAAGTCATGCACAGCCTCCACGAGCACCCCTATGATGATTTTAATCCTTGTCATGTGCGTGTAAGCATGAAATAATGTCCTCTAAGTAGCAAACCTCTTGATGATGTGTCTTTTTTCTTGTCTTGTGTTGTTTCCTCTTTGTTAATTTCTCTCTTTCCCCATTTGTGACGCTTTTTGACACTTTTTACGACACTTGTTGATTTACATTTTTTGAGCTTTCAACCTTATTCCTAAGCATTGTGTGCATCTTGTAGGCAAGTTTTCATCTTTCCCCTATGTTTTTCATCCTCTACACCCCCTGGAAGCCTTGTAGAGGTCCCCCTATCCATCTCCCACTTTTAGTTTTTAGTTTCACTCAACCAATCCAAATCTCCCCCTATTATTTCCAGATCTCCCCCGGGAGATCCTATAGGTCCAAGTGGAGATTTGGATTCTTGCACATGAGTGACCTATTTCCAGAGGCATAACTCCTTTTTCTTTCTTTGGTCGTCTCACTTGTGTTGTTCTTCAGAAAACCCTGTTTTGCCTTGATCTCCCTTGAGCAACCCATGGTCGCCCAGGGGTGACCCTACTAATGAAAGGGGCAACCCTGTCACATTTTTAGCTGCAGAAAAACTTGAGTTTCTCACTCAAATTAGCTTTTTTTTTGCCTATTTTTCTTCTAGTTTGCATGATTTTTTATGCCTAATATGGAGTTGACTATTTCATACACCCACACATGCATAATTAGGTCCATTTGATCTAAAATTAGCAACTAAATAAATCTCATGCATCCTTTCAACTCCATTTCCTCGTTAGTGATAAGCTATCTTGCATGTTATAATAATTGTTTTCATATTCCTAGATCTAGATCTTTTGTAGAAGCAATTTCCCTTTTTTAGATTAGATTACTTCAAAACAATTGAAAACCCAAAAACATAGATTTAACTTGCATCAAGAAGAATCATATTAGCTTGAATCCATATTCCCCTTCCATAGATTAAAGGGTACTTTTCATTTCCATAATACTAAAAAAACACAAAAAAATGTTTGCATAACATTTATCTTTGCATGCATATATAAACCCTAGAAAAAGACAAGCATTCAAACCCTCGATACCATCACAAGATAAACCATGATAAATGATTCAATCAAACCCTTGATCACATCACAAGGTAAAAACAAGTCAAAGCATAACCAAACCCAAGGTCAACTAAACCCTATTTCAAAACTCTAAGTCTAATTAAGGTTGGTCATCACACATTTACCTCCATCTTAGCTCACGAATGTGCCTAGCAGTGAGAGGTGAGTGGGTAAGGGTTATCCTCGACCATATTGAGGAGATAAATCCATGACAACAACAAGAGACATTTACTTTACCACAAAAAGATCCATTTGTCCTCTTATTAATAGAACAAAGAGAACTCCAAAAACAATGATAACTCATTCAGCGAATTGAGAGACAAGAGGATATAAATAAAAGAATCTTATGCACACAAAGGTGGAATAAAAGAAACCCAAATAGAAGAAGAGAAACTAGTGACCCTTCAAGTCATAGGGTTATCTCAACAACAACTACCTTTGAATGAAACATTCAACTTAGCACACAACAACAAAGGCCATAGAACTTGTTGACCCCTCTCTGCGAAGTCCAACTCTTCGAAGAGCCAGAGCCCCATCATGTCTAACCTCCTCTCGAATGGCTACTTCCATGGGAGTGAGAGTGACATGGAAGATCACCCTGTGGAAAGGAGGAAAGTTTTTTTGTGTGCTGAAACCTAACCTAATAGTCCTAGACAACCGAAGTCATAATTTTTAGCATATAGACATGAGCTCCATATAGCATTCCAAAGACATACTATATGTCTTAAACATGACAAACAAGGTGATGGAAGGAGCTTATTGCTAAGTTACCACCATCTCAAACATGCTATAGGCACACCTAATAGTTGGGCTTATGCCACAACAACTACCAAAGACAGGCCTAAGGGAGGATACTCTTAGATCCAACCATACCTCTGCAAGGGAATTTTGAAATAAAAGGATGTGCACTAGCTCAAGAGATACACCATATTTCCTTAGCATAGGGATTTTAGAAATACAACCCCACCTACATCATGGAGACACCTTACAATGAAAAGGAAGCATGTGCCAAAAGTATACAACTCCACTCGCATCACAGAGATGCCTTACAATTAAAAGGAGGTATACGCAATAGATCAATGTATGCACGCACAATTTATTAGAACAAAAATCATCAAACAAATTACCTTATATATGCCCCCACTTTAAGGTGGTTGATGTCATGTACTGATATCAAGTACATTAAGGTAGAGAAAAAACACACAAGGCAACAAGAGATTTTGCAAATCCCATGCCCCCAAAGGTGACATGTGCTCATGATCACTGACTGTTCCCACAAACACATTTTAATCTAAGAAAAACATGAAATCTATGCATGAAAACAAAGAGGCCAAGGCTACACATGCAGGTTTGAATCTAGGTATAGGCATTGGGCTTATACTGTAGACATCTCAAAACTGAGTGTAACAAGGCAAGATATAAAACAATCAAAGTACATGGAGTGGATGTATTGTTATGATTTGTTAGAAAGATAAGACAATGTCAAATATCACGTAGAGTGATTCTACTAGACAAGTGTCAAATATATAAATCAATCCCATCTTCATATATGGACTGGGTCCATTTTTTCTTTCTTTTTGAAGGGACACATAGTCCATATCAGTTAGTTGTTTATTTTTCATCATCCACTGACTAGATAGAATCACTAGAAGAAGTTAAAGAATAAAATGAGAGAAGAGAATGAGTGCCTTAGGAATAATCATGTAGGAGGATGCCCCCAGGTCATCAACTACAATGCTATGCCCCTAAGGCATGACAGACAATAATAGAATAGAAGAGAAGCAATATAGAAGAATGGTCAAAATAAAGGCAGTCTCCTAGTATCCTTGACCTTACGAGAGTATCTAGGGTCATCCTAGGAGGCCTAAACAACACATAACACATCAAGGGGGAACACAACACAAGATGGGAGGCCACATAAATGAAAAAATAATGCTACAACATAGGTGACCAACAGGGTTAAAAATACTTACCTATTACATAATCAAACTAGCAGTTGTCGACAAGCAAATCATCATCTTCCCAATTCTGAATGCTAGAGGAAAGAGGTACATAAGGTACAATACCCCAACTTTTGTCATTATCTTTAATCTCTTTCTCTTTAATTTTTTCTTTGTTTGGTTCAATGTTAGGTGGAATGTTTTCTTGTTGAGGTGCATTTTGTTATGCAAAATCTTGTCTTCTCTTCCTCCTTTCTCTTGATTGTCTATTCCTTTTTTTTTATTGCTTATATCTCCAAAAGGAGTCTCATGTTTTTTCGTAGGCTTTTGTATCTCAAAGGAGGAATCTAGCACAAATTTTATTTCCTTTGATGAAATGCTTTATTTTCCACTAGTACCTCCCTATCCTTGTAAGGATGACAAAGGAAAAACCTCAATATAGATTCCCTTACCTTTTAATCTAGGCAGTTCTTCTAATGCAGGTTATTCTTCTCTTGCTTGAATAGGAGGCCCAACCACTTTAGATAGTAGTTTTTCCTTATATAATTTGTATGCTAGGAAAAGTTGATGTCTTCGTGGCTCGTGTTCTCTATCAGGTTGTGGCTGAAAGTAATCAAGAGTAAAGTTCTTATAAGTAACAATGGGCTTCCATGTATTATGATGAATATTGTGCACTTGTCCATGTAAGGGGAATTTTATATATTTGTGAATCATTGAGCGGATAGCCTTCATAGCATTAAGCTATGGATGTCCTAATTTTATGTGGAAGAGGTTGGATGAAGGGATGAAATCAAATAATTGTTCCATAGTTTTGTCATGTATCGTGACCAATAAGGATATCTTCCCATATATAGCAATAAAAGCTCTAGGATGCATCTTAATCATTATATCCATAGGTTTATAAGATTCTTTTATCAACTCATGTGAAAAAAAGGAACTCTTCCATTGTAACATTAGTCATGCAATTAGGATCTATAAGTGTTCCATGCATAGGAATCTCCATTACTTTCACTATGATGTAAAGAGGTTATTCGATATCTCCAATCTTTCTATCATGAGGTGTGAATGCTATTTTAGGTACGAAAGTCTTTATTTTCAAATAAAGCCTAGGAGGAACCCTAGCATTATTGTTGCAATGAGAAGCCATGCAATGTGAGATTATTTCACCCTTTAAACACTTATTTGAGGGAAGCAGATCATGAAAGACACACATGGTCCACAACAAACCAAATAAGTAGAATGAAATAATACAACACAGCAAGGCAATATTAGTGGTTTGTAAGTTTGTTTAAATAAAGTGTATACAAGCCTTAGTGTTGAAATACACAATGTGTAATTAAAAACATGCAAGTTTTCAAGCAAAAGTACAAAATGATGTCAAATTTTTAAATGATAAATACAATGGCTATGTTCAAATGAATTCAATATCAGATTTAAAAATATTTTTAACACCTATGGAAGGAAATAGATGTGAACCTATGTTTGTTTATGCCTTAAAAATGCTTGATTTTTTTGCTTTTTTTAATGTAAATATTCTAAAATGTAAAAGTAAGATGCATATACATACAATGCAGAAACACTACAGTCCAAAATCATATTTTAAAATGTTTTTAAAAGAGAAGTAAAATTTTAAACAAGATTTTAACAATGAACCCTAGTGTTTGCAAAGACTAGGTTATATGAAAAATGCACAATTTTATGCAAATTCTAACAAATAAAGCATTAAAATGCAAGGTAAAGGATTATGTAATGATGTAATATTATAATTTATATCAGATCTGATTCAAATATTATAGAATTAAATGATTTAAATGAGATGCAATTAAAATAGTGTAAACTATGTCAAAATGCAAGCCTAGGATGCTTGATTTCTCAAATTTGTTCAATTTTTTTTTATAGATTTTCTAATCCAATATGATGAAAATGAAATGTATGATTGAAAATCTGAAGTACAAAACTTAGAAAGGTGCAAAATTCAATCAAAACATGGGTTAACCAAAATGTAATGTATGAAAAGAGGGTTCACATGATTGATGAATGATTTAGTTAGATCTTCCTTTCACTACACACATTCAAGGACGTTTAACTGAGTTGAATCACAAATTCTACAAGAAGTCTCAACTACAAGTTGGTTGTCACTTGGAATGATAGGGAAATTTTGAATTGATTGATTAATGTATTGATTTTAGTCTGATTTAGGTTAAACCCTAATTATGTAATGTCATAAATTAACAGATGAAACCTGATAAATCCCTTTATAGAAATAGACTAAATACGGATCATATACATACTAAATTTTGAGTTTTGGAATACAAAAAAGTTAGGGGCTAAAAAGTAGGAGCCCAAGCCCAAGGTGTTACTTTTTTGAGGTCTTCAGGATCTTTTTCGTCATTGATTGCAACCACTTCAGAGATTCTCTGTGACATGAAAACTAAGGGGCAAGAGAGTGGGCATCAAAGCCCCTCCTAAGCTATTTCCCAGCTTTTTTTTAAGATTTTGATTCCCAATGCTCTACAATAGTCTTCTGCAGCTCCACTTTGCAAGATCTGACACCTGTCACCTGCAATCACAAGGAGAGGGGTTGGGGATTGTAGTGTTTAGGAGCCTACCTTTGTCAAACCATAGAATGAATTCAAGCCTTCTAACACAATTGTTATATAGAGAGTGTGTGTCCTTGTAGAACAGAGGCAAAAAAATTTGATAAATTATTGATTGAATCACAAATAGATATCACCTCAGAGGTTTAACTCTCAAGTAGATGAAGATCTTTCACAACATGAGAAGATGAAGTCAAATCTACAATAACAAACACAACAACACAATTCTTCTCTACAACACAATGAATGCCTTGAATGCTCTAAAATCATAAGTTTGCCAAAATCTCATAATCATCTTCTAGTTTTTAAATGAAGTCCTAAACATGCTTTAATATGCATTCCTACTTTCATTTCATAATTTAAACTCAAGATGTCAGCAATGGACACCTTTTAACGGTCTCAAACTGACATTCAAATTTGGTACCTCACCAAAATAGGGCAAGGCAAGGGCACGGGTACCTTTGTCTTGGGACCTATTTTGGGATAGGGTTAATCCCCACAATGTCCCTTATGTCCCATTTGTCATGGGTTTCAGGACATTTTGTCTCAAGATTCATTTCTAATGTGCATGATGAAAAAAGAGACCTAGGGAGCTAAACTTAGGAGGTATAATTCCTAGGGAGACATTTTAGGACATAACAATTTTGACAAATGAAAAGCATATATAGACTAAAGAAAAGAAACTAACATAATGCAACAAGAAAAATTGACAAAAATAGAATCTTTTAAGAGAAATCACCAAAATGCAAACTAGGTTTAGAAACAAGTTTTTTCACACTATTCATACCTAATTTTTAGTGGGGAAAGATTCATTTCCATCCTTGCAATCCTCTTGATGGTAGCTTTCTGATGACTATTCACATGCATGATTCCATCATCGTTTGACTCCTTTTCCTCAAATTCCTTGACTCTTCTTCTCTCTTAGCTTAGTTTCATTTTATGCATTTAAAACTAATTTATAGCTTTTGTAGAATCTTTGCACCCTCATTTTATGTGCTTTCATCCTTACAGATCTTCTCAGTGAAGAAAATAGCTAGACAAACTTGTGACTCGATCTATGGTACATCTTCATTCATTTTAATTTCTTTATATATTTTAAATATCTTAAATTTCAAACTAACACTGGTTATTGTAGGTGTAATTGCAAGAAATCAACAATAGGTAAGGCCTATTTTTTGAACGGTACCTACCTTTCATGTAGACTACTATCCCCAAGGGTGGAAAATATGTAAGCACTATAAATGCACATGGGCTTGCACAAGGACCCTATGATGAGTTGTAATCCTAATCATATACATGGAAGCATGAATATAATACCCTCTTAGTAGTACTTTTATTTGTAACACATGGAGATCAATTCCTGGTGAAAACACATTGGAGGATGATCTTGGGGGGTAAAAGAAGCAATATTGGGGAGACAAGTCAAATATAGACTATTTAAACAAGATCCCTCCTTTCACCAGTAGGGTCACCTAGGAGAGATCGATGGGGGATCCAAAAATAATAGGGGGATCAAGAAATCACAAAAGTTAAGTAAATTTTCAAAGATTGGTTTGGTCTGGGAGGTCATTTAGAGGCCTCTAAAGGGCATAGACACAAGAAATAGACATGGGAAAGGTGGAATTACTAAGTTATAATTAAAATTAGCTATGTAGGAAAGGTTGAAAATGCACAAGAAGAAATTTTGACAAAGGGGAAAGTGAAGAAAAGTCTAAAATAAGAAGAAATGATGAAGTAATGAATTTTAATTAGTGAAAGGGGCAACCCATGGGTGACCCTATCACGTTTTCATGCATGTGTTTCTCTTCAATGTGAGTCTCAAAAAGCCCCATTTTTGCTCTAGTTTGCATGAAATTTCAACCCTAATATAGACTTAACTATTCTTAGCCCATCCATCATCCTTAATCATGCATAATTAACTCTATGGATATATGCTTATCACCTTTTTAACTCATCAAAACTCCATTTTCTTATCTTTTAATAAACTTTCATAACTTCATCACTCCCTAATTAGCCCCATCTTCTCTTCAATCAAAACTTTTAGCTCTCTAATAAGGAGAGTTAACTCCTCAATCATCCCCGCCTATCATGAGCCATACCATCCTATAAGTACCCACCTCCTTCAAGAAATAAGGGAGGAAAATTTCATAGTTGTAGCCATTCATTGCTTGTTGTTTTCTCTCCATTACCATCCTTGATGCTTGCGTAGAATGCACGTGCCTTTTATTTTTTCTTAGCATAAGATATCAAAGCTTTCCAAATCTTCTCAAAGCATGTTAATGCCCATATTTTTCTCAAGCCAAGGTTGTTATGACCATTTAGCATGCTCATATAGTGCTCATAGCTCAACTAGAGCTTAATCATTAGCCTTTTTAAGCTCAATTCAATCATTTACTCTCTTCACAATTTTTCCAAGAGGACCCCACTACTGCAAGAGCATGAAGAGGTTTCCATACAAATGATTCCTAAGGGTAGTGTGAAGACTCATGTGTTGACCATATTCTAGGTTCCTTAATGCATTTGAGTTGTAATTAAATCATAGGTTGCTCTTGGAAAAAGTAATCATGTTTTTTCAATTTCCTTGATAGGATTTATTTCAAGTTAAGTAGATTAGCTTTGCTAAATTCATCTCATTGCAATTCATAGATTAGTTTCATTCCAAGTATTTTTGAGTTCATAGTTTAGATAAAAAATTATTATGGAAAAAACACCAAAAACATAGTGTAAATTACATTAGGTAACTTCATAGTAATGTGCATACATATATGATTTCATATATAATTAGCTCATTTCATTATTTGATTCCAAGAAAATAACAAAGAAATATTACATTCATATAGTTTTATCCATATCAAAACTCACAAAATTACAAAAACATTATAAAAGATTAAAAACAAAACTAGTACACAAAATGCTCAATTCAACCACGAGGTATACTTACATAGTCAACATAAAAAACAAACCCTAGATCAACACAATTTCAAATCTAGTCAACTCCATCTTATCTAAGCACTAGAATGTACCCAAGGATTAGAGGTGAGTTGGTTAGCACTATCCTTGAGGAATTGGGGGAAATACACCCTAGGCCACAACTTACACAAGAACAAGAACATATCCTTAGGGTTGTGCACCAAGATAATCAAATCCAACAAAAAAATCATGCTCACAAAGAAATACTATAATGTGCTAGGCACATCAACAAACATAATATATTTCACACTAGACCTTGGAATCTAAGAAAACCAAATAGGAGAAACATCACAAGTGACCCTTCAGTTCATATTATTATCACAATAATAATAATAACCAAAGAAAGGGATTGACAACTAGCCAACTGCACAAGGCCTCATGATAGGCTAACTGCTCTCTATGACATCCTACTCCCTTGAGAGAAAATTGCCCCTAGGTCTCAGCTCCACTCGACTGGCTCCTACTACGAGAGAGACAATGACCTTGAGGTCACCAATGGCAAGGATAGGTTTCATTTGTGAATCGAGGCTAACTCAACTCATGGGTCACATTTCAAGTAATACTAGTTTAGACATAGTAATCTATTAGCTCACTGACATAAACCTTGGTTGAACATAACATGCATCTATCCCAAGGCAATAAGGGTGAACCTTTGATGCATGGAGTATCACCACACACCTATCAATCTTATGTGGCTTTATGTAGTTATGAGTCATAGAACTTTATCATTAGGCACATAACACATGGTGTATCTATTGATGAGGATGGTCCATAGGTAGATTAGGATGCTCTATAGAGTATGTAGGATGCTCCACAAATTAGGAAATATTCCACATAGGATGAGTGACATCATGCTTCCATGTTATAGAATATAGTCATCAAAGATGGCTTATTAGAGGAGACCTTTGGTATTGTTCAAATCACATGTAATTTTAAATAAAGTTATAAAATTTAGTATATGTGTTAGTGTAATTAAATAATCAATTACACTTTGTTAACTTTACTTTAAGTCACCTAGGGTTTTTTTACCTTACAATTATAAAAGTAAGATGTCATATGTAATTTAGAATTCCAATTTATTATTTGCATCCATATTGTGCAATTTCCTTATAGAAGGCTAATTTCAAATTTCAGAGGTGATCCTAGTCTCTTGAGTCTATTAGGGACTCTCACATGGTATAAGAGCTCCAAATCTGCAAGCCCCTTCTTAGATCTAGGAAAAATTTAGCTAAGAGATTTTTCTGGATGCATTTTTAGGAAAAAAAAAACTATGTAGTAAATAGCCATTAAGGAGCTCTACATATCCATCTATGCACATTTTCCTTAAAGGAAGCAAGGTACACAAAACACACTTCCTACACCAATCTAATGAGGGGAATACTTTGCAAATTGTTTTAAATCCTTACAATTATAGTTATGTCATGTGTTTAACATAGAGACTACAACAGAAAACACAACACAAGAATGCAAGAGAGACACAAGATATATCGTGGGGAAAGCCTTTTCAGCTAAAAAACCCCACACTCCAAAACTTGCACAATATATTATCAAAACAAGATTGTTTGCAACACAATTGTAATGCAAGTTCGTCTAGGAGTCTACAAATATCATTTATAGAGTAATTCTAGTAGCATAATAGTACCTATAAAAACACTATATTATTACTACTCCAAAATACCTCATTATAGAGTTACAAGGCATAAACAAGAAGCTTCTAGAGATGGGCATCCATATTGGCCACATGGCCCATTTCACACACCTGAGGACACTTTTAAAACATGGATACACTATCTTACATCTGTCATACATGGAAAATTTGACTTCCCAAGAATGGAGTGCTCCAGGCTAAAAATAGGCAATGACAGATGCTCTTACGCATCTTACAACTGTCATAAAAATCTGCAATATAACAACCCTTAATGTTGTAAGAGAATCTATCATACACAAATAAAAATAACATATTCCTCTTACAAGATGTCATAACCCAACTTGGGTGCCCAAAGATGCCTTCTCCACATACAAAGATGCTCTTCGACACTTGTCTTCACTTGTCATAGGAATCTCTATACTAGATCTTACACGTCATAGATGAACTATCATACAAAATAACTCCTATGTCATACCACAAGTTGCTGACACATGGAATATTAGTGCCACCTCAAATGGGATGCCTAAATCCACATGTGTTTGACTTGACCATCCATATCACATTACAAGTAGGATGACATGTCTCAATGCCACCTCAAACTAAATGACAAAATAGGATGTTCAAGTAAATACAAATTTAGGCAATTAAATAAATAAATAATCTAATAATCAATGCTAGGAATTACAAGGTTGAGACACCTTAATTCTCAGCATTCTCTCACTTGTCAAACACCTTGCAAGAGCCAATAGAATGACAAGATTTAACTGCTAGGGGTCAAGAGGCCCATAGACTCCGATCACCATCTAAACTTATTTGTGCCCATAGGTTTCGTCAATGCATCTACAATATTCTGCAAAGTGTCAACCTTCTCCTACATCATCTTCCCATCTTCTACCATATCATGGAAAAAATGATACCAAACATCAATGTTCTTCATTCTAGCATGGAAAGTAGGATTCTTTGCTAAGAAAATTACACTTTGACTATCACAATAGATAGTAATATGTCTGCATCAAAGCCAACATCTAAATATAACCTCTTAAGACAAATGGCTTCCTTACAAGAATGAGTTGCTGCCATGTACTCTTCTTCTATCATGGATAAAGAAACCACAGTTTGTCACTTACTCATCTAACTAATAGCACCACCAAACATTGTAAACACATAAGCACTGGCAGATCTCTTGCCGTCAATGTCACCTGCCCAATTAGAATCTGCAAATCCATGAATACTCATAGAATATTGAGGTCCTATAAGATAACCATGATAACATAAGGAATACTCAGAAGTACCCGTCAAATATTTGAACACTCTCTTCACTGCATCCCAATGTACTTCTCTAAGATTAGCCATAAACTGACTAAGGACTCCCACTTCTTGGGCAATGTCTAGTCTTGTACATACCATAGCATACATCAAGCTACCAACTGCACTAGCATAAGGTACTCTGCTCATGTCCTCTATCTCAAAAGGAGAATTTGGACAATCACAAATAGATAACTTTATCCTGACTTAAACATGAATAGTCAATGGTTTGCAATCCACCATACTGAATCTCTCCAACACAGTGTTAACATACCTACTCTAGCCTAACCAATGTTTTTTGTTTTCTTTGTCTCTTCTGATCTCCATCCCTAGAATGTACCTAGCTGCCCATAAATTTTTCATTTCAAACTATGCTAACAACTGAGACTTCAAATTAGAAATCAAACTTTTACCATTCCCAATTAGTAACATATCATCAATATATAATGCTATAATGAGAATATGATCATTATAAAATTTGAAATAAACACAATGGTCTGATTTCAATCTCAGAAATCCAATACTCAACACAAAGGCATCAAACTTTTGGTTCCACATCCCAGGAGACTATTTCAAACCATACAAAGACTTCTTTAACTTGTAAACTAGATTTTCTTTACCTTTCACCACATAGTGCTTTGGCTATGACATGTAGATTTCTTCCTCCAAGTCACCATGAAGGAAAGTTGTCTTCACATCCATTTTTTCCACTACTAAGTCATCATTTGTTGCAAGAGATAACATAAACCGAATAGATGTCATCTTTGCAATGGGAGAGAAAATCTCACCATAATCAATTCCCTCCACTTGAGAATACCCCTTCGCAACCAATCTAGCCTTATATTTCTCAACACTGCCATCTACACCAAATTTTTTCCTGAACACCCATTTATGTCCAATAGGTTTTTGTCCATTAGGCAAAGGCACCAAGTCCCAAGTTTTATTATTTTCCAAAGAAGCCATCTCTTTTTCCATGGCCTCCATCCAGGAACCTACATCTTTCATGCCCATAGCCTCTCTAATAGTTCTAGGTTCATCAGTGTTAGAAATCAAAGAAAAAGCATAACTAGAATCAAGCAATGCATAACTAAACCTATCAGGTTGCTTTTTGATTCATGTGGACCTCCTCACAAGCTGAGGTGGAGGTTCTTCTTCTTCTGAAGTTTCAATGTTGCTAGAGCTCTCCTCATCATCAGGTCCAACAGGATCTTTTGGTTTACTCTTCTCAGTGGTAGTAGGAAACTAAACCACATCCTCTTTCCTTTCTTTTCCATTTAGTTGTAAAACAACATGAGGAGTTACTTCTCTAAAAATAACACTTCTGCTATAGGATCCCAAACCTTGTACCCTTTCACACTAACACTATAGTCAATGAAGATACACTTAACTACCTTGTTCTCCAATTTTGACCTCTTCTCCTTAGGCACATGTGCATATGCCTCACAACCAAAAACACAAAGATGTCTCAACAAAGGATTCTTACCAAACCACACCTCCATGGGTGTCTTATCAATGAGCGTTGAAGTAGGAGACTTGTTAATGAGGTAGCAAGAAGTGGCTACAGCTTCAGCCCAAGATTTCTATTCAAGGCTAGCTCCACTAAGCATACTACTAGCCTTCTCCATCAACATTCTGTTCATCCTCTTTGTAACTCCATTTTGTTGAGGGGTGTATTGAGTTGTCTTATGTCTTTCAATCCCATGTTATCTGTAGAAATTATCAAACTCTACAGAACAAAACTCAGCACCATTATTAGTTCTCAAGCACTTAATCTTTTTACTAGTCTGATTCTCAACAAAAGATTTCAACTCTTTGAACTGACTAAAGACTTCATATTTGCTTTTGAGAAAATAAACCCATGTCCTTCTACTATAATCATCAATGAATGTTACAAAATATAATGATTAAGAAATCAAATAAACATTCACTAGACCAAACACATCAGAATGAATAAGATCCAACACACCAGAAGACTTGTGAGAACTAGCATAAAATTGAACATAGTTTTTCTTTCCATATATATAATGTTTGCAAAGGTCAAACTCGAGATTACAATCATTTAACGCCTTGATGAGGTTTTTATTTTTTAGGGCTCTAAGACCCTTCTCACCAATGCGACCAATTATTTTATGCCACAACATTGTCTTCTCAGTAGGAAGTTTCATTTCTAAAGCATGAGCACCCTTAGGTACCTAGAAAGCACTACCATCAAAAGTTGAAGCAACACATCTCTTCACCTAGTTCCAATGGTAAGGATGAAGAATCTGAAGCTCTTTTCTTTGAAACAAAAGAACTATTGCACTAAGTACTACATGCATGTAACTGAAATAGAGTACCTCTCTGAGTACCCTTAGCAAGCACCATATCTCTTCTTGTCATCTTGCATCCTCCACTTCAAAAGACAACCTGCACACCTGGATCATTCAATTTATTTATAGAGAGAAGGTTTTGTGCTAAACTGGGGATGTTCATAACCCCATTGATCCCCTTCACTCATCCATTAGGGAATCAGATCAAGACTCTTCCACAACCATCTTTAGGTGAGATTCATCACCCAGGTACACCTTCCCACCATCAAACTCTTCATACTTTGTGAACCAACCTCGATGTGAGGCCATGTGGAAGGAATCACTAGAGTCAATCAACCACACATCTTCTGATGCATGGGTGGCCAAGGAAGTAATAAAAGCATCACCATCATCTTGATATTTGTCAGAATTTGAATCGGATGTGTTCTTTTTCTTCTTCTCCTCCTTGCACTCTTTTTGGCAATGGCTAGATTTACCATAGTTCCAAAATAGTGCCTTGGACTTTCCAAGAGATTTGGATCTCCCATGGGACTAGGATCTTCCCTTTTCAACTTTCTTGTCCTTGTCCTTCCCTTTCTCTTTGGGTCTACCATGAACCGCAAGAGCCTCCTTAACTGATTCAGAATACTTTCTTTGCATTTATTCAGATAATAATAAAGACACCACTTCATCCATCTTGAAGGTGGTTGTAGTACCCCCAATTGCCATGACAAGGTGGTCCCACGAGTCTGGCAAAGAACAAAACAAGGTCATGCAACAATCCTCCTCCTCCATTTTCACACCAACAGAAGTCAATTATGCAAATAGCATGTTAAAGGCACTCAAGTGATTTACAACCAATCCCCCATCTTCCATCCTTAGAGAATACAACTTCTTCCTTAGGAATAACTTGTTTACCAAGGATTTGGCCTAATAAACATCACCAAGTTTCTTCCATAGCTCTTTCATAGTCTTCTCTTCATAAACATTTAAAAGTATATAATTAGCTAATTAGAGTCTTACAAGACACTTAGCTTTATGATCTTTGAGATCCCAATCTACCTAAGCCATTGTCATTGGTTTTGTTCTAGAAATTGTTTCCCATAGGTCTCTATCAACAAGCATGTCTTCCATTTTAAGTTTCCATAACTTGAAATTGTTTCCATTAAACTTTTCCAACTCTATTTTTCCAGATGTACCTGTCATCTCCTTCCTATAAGAAGATTGTAAAATACTCTGTACAAACTCCCAATCAATCAAAGATTATCTCAAAAAACCCCTACCCAACAACCAAGATCAAAGGTGATCAATCTCTGATATCAACTAAAATGAAGCAAGGTAGGCAGAACACACTTCCTACACCAATCTAATGAGTGGAAGAGTATACAAATTCTTTTAAATCCTTACAATTACAGTTATGTCATGCATTTAACTTAGAGATTACAGCATCAAACACAACATAAGAATGCAAGAGAGGCACAAGATATATCATGGTGAAAGCCTTTTCAAGTAAAAAACCCCACACTCCAAAACTTGCACAATGTATTATCAAAACAAAATTGTTTACAACACACTTGCAATGCAAGTTCTTCCAAGAGTCAGAAAATGTTGTTTTTGGAGTAATTCTGAGAGCATAATGGTTCCTATAAAAACACTATATTACTACTACTCCAAAACACCTCATTATATAGAGTTACAAGGCATAAACACAAAGATTCTAGAGATGGGTGTCCATCTTGGCCACATGGCCCATTTCACACACCTGAGGACACTTGTACAACATGCATATAATCTCTTACATTTGTCATACATGGCAGATTTGACTTCCAAAGAATGGATCGCTCAAGGCTAAAAATAGGCAATGACAAATGCTCTTACACATCTTACAACTGTCATAAAAATCAGCAACATAACAACACTTAATGTTGTAAGATAATCCATCATAGATGACTAAAAATAGCATATTCCCCTTACAACATGTCATAACCCAACTTGGGCACCCAAAGATGCCTTCTCCACATGCAAAGATGCTCTTCGACACTTGTCTTCACTTGTCATAGGAATCTCTATGCTTGGCTCTTACGCATCATAGATTCTGTCATACCACAAGATTACACCTCAAACTAAATGACAAAATAGGATGTGCAAGTAAATACAAAATTGGGCAAATAAATAAATAAATAATCTAATAATCAATGCTAGGAATTGCAAGGTTCAGACACCTTAATTCCTAGCATTTCCAAATTCAACCCCAACTATCTTTTATTTAGTTTGTTAGTTTTATGCATTATGCTTGATAACTTGGACATAATAGCACCTGGAAACATTCTATTTATTTCTATGGGCTTCCTTTACTAGAATTAATACATATTGAGATTGTCAATCTCTTACTTTATCATTTGAGGAGATATCATGGGTTTTTCTATTCACCCTTATGTGGTAACACTAGATAAAGATAATTATGAGTCTTGGTGAAAGGGCCTCTTGACACATCTCAGGTGGTTTAATATTTTTCCTTATCTCTGTGGACTCATACTTGAATGAATGATTCCTCCCAAAATATTTTTCCTTCTCTCTTCTCATCTCTATTTTTGGAGGAATAATTTGCTCACATGGGGTTCCATCCTTCTAACTTATAGGGGGTTGCCAAAATTTCTCTCTACATCATCTCTTATGGGGGTTTATATACATTTATTGATTGTATCTTTGGAATATATTTTTTCCTTGGGGGGTCTTGATGCTGAGTCCTTCTTCCATTACTTATTTTGTATTTTCTCACATTAGAGGGGTTTTTTGCCACAGGGTTTTTCTCCTTTTCTCCATTTGTGAGAGATTGTTTGTACATGGGTACCTAACATGTCGTTGTAGCTAGGACCCACCCTTGCATTATTTGCATGTTTCTCATTCTCCCTAAGTTGCACTTAAGGGGGTGTTAGTGTAATTAAATATTTAATTACACTTTATTAAGTTTACTTAGGGATTTTTAAGTCACCTAAGGTTTTCTTATCTTGTAATTATCAAATCAAGATGTCATATGTAATTTATAATTCCAATTAATTAATTGCATCCACATTGTGCAATATTTCTCCCCTATAATTTTTTTCCTTGTAGATGGCTAATTTTAGGTTTTGCATGTGATCTTGGTCTCTTGAGTCCATTGGGGACTCTCACAATATATTCTATAAAATTTTAGAATTAACTATATTAATCCATTACGAATGAAAAATAATAAAAAAATATGTATTTATTATAATTATAGTCATTCAATTCATCCTACATCCCATGCTACATCATTAAATACTTTTGTAGGCTTGAAAAATCCTCAGGATTATGTGTAAGAAATTAGTAAATATATTAGGTGTCAATATACTAGACAAGTTTTTATGTTGAATAGGTGGATGTTGGACCTTTGACATCGATACACTTTGGTGGTAGTGGTCATTTCTCAAGTCTTATTGAGGTAAGTTTTAGTATTTTTAAGCATCGTGTATGTAGATAATGAAATATGTAATATAATAAAATAATTCTAAGTATTTTATATTTGTGTAAGATTTATTATTTTGGTTAGATAAACTTATTATTTCTTTTAGTTAATGACTTCATTAGAGACTCCAAGCACATCTTTATGGATCATTATGGATGGGTGTTGTTGTAGTAGTATTTTCTTCTATGCCTTTTACACAAACATGTATGAACCAATAATCCAAATGTCATTATGGATTTCTATTTATTGAAAATAAATGATAATCATCTTTACTCTAAACTACTTCTTCATGCTTTCCATATGAGGAGGTAAGAACTCTAGTTTTTGCACCTTCCCCTAAAGTTGATGATAAGAAGTAGAGGATGATTCAAAGGGATCAAGAGATTTCAACAAGTGATTATTTACTCATGTCATTTTATATCACATTTTGTATACTAATGTGTATTTTGTTTAATTTTATTGATAGGTGGAGCTACAATATAGTCTTGAGCATTGGAGGTCCAATCAATAGAGGATAGTTATAATTATAAGATTGGTTCTTCATTGGCAAGCTAAGATTCATCGATTGTTTGATGAAACTTCATGGTTATTATATACAGAAATTTCATTTTATACCTTCATGGAATGTAGCTCTAGATTTGTATTTTATTGATGTATAGAATTGTATTCCTATATTCTTTTGTTTAGACATTCATTGTAAATATATGACATGGGCATTGGTGCAGGAGCACCTAGTGGAATTCATGCCTCCATGAGGCCATTTTTGTAAATATTTATTTTACATGGTGTTTGGGTCATGTAATAAGGTTATTTAGACCATATTTAACATGTTTGAGTCATTAAATAGATTATTAGGTGATTATAAGTTCATTTTGTCAAAAATTGTAAAAATTGTCAAAGTTGTCATATTGTCATATTGTTAAAATTGCAAAAATGCAAAAATAAGAAGATAAAAGGTCATATGAGGAAGTTAGACAGTTGTAGGTGGTTGGTTAGGCTTATAAATGGTTTAAATACCCTTGTACTGTTGAATCTTGGGGGAGGGGATTGGGAAAAATGAATATGTAATGAAATGAAGGTAAGAGACCAATGAAAATTCTGAGTTTGAACACTGTTATCCCTATCCTTTGATATGATACAATCTATATGGACTATAAATGAGCCTAAAATTAGTATGGTTTGAAAGTATAATGAATCTAGTTCATTTTGGTCTTTGTTTCACTTCATTTCATGGAGTAGAATGAAAGTTATGAATGTTTTTGTGGCTACAATTCCCAGATTTTCCTGTAACAGTCCTGTAGCAGCATGTTGTACATCCTTGTATGAACTGGTATTGGATTGAAACCAATGGGAAAAAAAGGATAAATGAATCTAGTTTCATCTTTTTTTTGTTTAGTTCAATTTCATGAATATTTGTAGAAGTTATGATCATTTTTGTAAGTGCAGGTCTGAAACCCTCTTAGGGTAGACAGCAAGTAGTCAAAATTGTGTTTCTCTCAATTGGCACTATGGAATGGTCTGAAAATTGGTGAAAAGGTTCATTTTAACATATATTTTTATATTCCAAAGTTACAGATAAAAAAGAATTAAGTTTACTATCAAAGAAAGGATGCCCTAGGACTATTTTCAATGTGTTTACAGATGGTTATGACAGTAAAAGTGGGAGTTCTTGTGTTTAGTTGTTGAAATAAAAGGTTCATTGTAAGTATGATGGATTGGAAATGGTGTTAAAGGTTCCTTGGGACCCCTTTCAATGTGCATTTGTTAAAAAATCATAAGTGTTTGAGTCTTTTATCTACACTGTCCTATCATGACAATGTAGGACTGTTATAGTCAAGTTGAACACAATGCCATTTTGAAGTCTTTTATATTCATGAGATGTGCCAAAATACCATGCTTATGAGTTTATGCTTTGGATGAGTAAAGTGATTGAGAGAGAAGTTATTGGTTTGATCTCCTACCTCTTGCATTAGTTGGCATGGTTGAGTTGTTTTGTTGATGATTTCATGGTTTGTGTTACTGCAAAGTAAGCAAAGCATGTTTAAGAGAAAGGATTTTGTAACGTTTCCTTGAATGATTGGTTGAGTTGAATTGTGATCCTCCTAGCTCTACATCAAAGTGGTATCAGAGCCCAGAAAGGTCTGGGCAGAGAGTTGGTTTTGTGTTTTGTGGTTGTGTGTAGGTTAAGAAAGAACCTAGTTGTTGGCCAAAAGACTAGGTAAAGGAAATACCTAGGTGAGGCTAGAGAAGTTGAAGCAAGGAGAAGCTTGCTTGAGTAAAGAGAAAATGGATTGGTTTAGGAGAGTAGTGAATGGTAGTTTGCAAGGTAAAGAGGTATCAAATATGAAGCAAGAGATGAAAAAGAGAAAAGATGAGAAGATAGTAAAAGAAATGAGAAAAAAGGAAAAAGAGAAGGCAAGTCAAGAGGAATTTGACCAAAAGATTAGAGAATTGAAACAAACCATAGAAAGAATGGAAAGGGAACTACATCAATGGAGCAGTTGGCATTTGCCATTAAGTAGAATGGTGCAATGGCCCATTAGAAAGATTATGCAAAGAAGAAGAAGAAGACAAGCAAGGCAAACAGCAATAGAGGAAGAGATTGATGATGAAAAGGATGATAATGTTAAGATGGATGAAGAAGAGGATTTATGTGACAAGTTTGCAGCCATTGAGAGTGAGGTTGGAATGAGTGGAGAATTTGTTGTAAGTGGAAACAATGAAGCTATTAATTGTAGCAAGTTGCAGCAGTTGGTCTTAAAGGACATGGTTGAAGAGGAGTTTGTAATGCAAGGAGGCAAGGAGGAGACCTCAAGGTCTCAATATTTTGTTTCTTACTTTTCATTGGATTATGTATGTGCAGACTATAAGGAACAAGCAGAGGTGTATGAAGACATAAGTAGTGATACTAAACCATCTGTACAAGAAATGGAGTTTTGGAATCTACAAGTTGCAAAGATGATGGATAAAAGACGACACAAGAAGAAAAAGAGGAAGAAGGACCCAGGAAGAGTTACAAAGAGGAAGGACAAGTTGCAAAAGAATTGGAAGATTAGAAAGAAGGAGCAGCCCACCATTCAATGGGACTTGAATTTTCTTTTCACCGGGAGTATGGTGCAGGAGCACCTAATGGAATTCATGCCTCCATGAGGCCATTTTTGTAAATATTTATTTTACATGGTGTTTGGGTCATGTCATAAGGTTATTTAGACCATATTTAACATTTTTGAGTCATTAAATAGGTTATTAGGTGATTATAAGTTAATTTTGTCAAAAATTGTAAAAATTGTCAAAGTTGTCATATTGTCATATTGTTAAAATTGCAAAAATGCAATAATAAGAAGATGAAAGGTCATATGAGGAAGTTATATAGTTGTAGGTGGTTGGTTAGGCTTAGAAATGGTTTAAATACCCTTTTATGGTTGAATCTTGGGGGAGGGGATTGGGAAAAATGAATATGTAATGAAATGAAGGTAAGAGACCAATGAAAATTCTGAGTTTGAACACTATTATCCCTGTTCTTTGATATGATACAGTTTGTATGGACTATAAATGAGCCTGAAATTGGTATGGTTTGAAAGTATAATGAATCTAGTTCATTTTGGTCTTTGTTTCACTTCATTTCATGGAGTAGAATGAAAGTTATGAATGTTTTTGTGGCTACAATTCCCAGATTTTCCTGTAATAGTCCTGTAGTAGCATGATGTACATCCTTGTACGGACTGGTATTGGATTGAAACCAATGGGAAAAGAAGGATAAATGAATCTAGTTTCATATTTTTTTTGTTTGGTTCAATTTCATGAGGATTTGTAGAAGTTATGATCATTTTTGTAAGTGCAGGTCTGAAACCCTCTTAGGGTAGACAGCAAGTAGTCAAAATTGTGTTTCTCTCAATTGGCATGGTGGAATGGTCTGAAAATTGGTGAAAAGGTTCATTTTAACATATATTTTTATATTCCAAAGTTGTAGATAAAAAAGAATAAAGTTTACTATCAAAGCAATGATGCCCTGGGACTGTTTTCAATGTGTTTGCAAACGGTTATGATAGTAAAAGTGGGAGTTCTTGTGTTTAGTTGTTGAAATAAAAGGTTCATTGTAAGTATGATGGATTGGAAATGGTGTTAAAGGTTCCTTGGGACCCCTTTCAATGTGCATTTGTTAAAAATCATAAGTGTTTGAGTCTTTTATCTACACTGTCCTATCATGACAATGTAGGACTATTGTACAGTCAAGTTGAACACAATGCCATTTTGAAGTCTTTTATATTCATGAGATGTGCCAAAATACCATGCTTATGAGTTTATGCTTTGGATGAGTAAATTGATTGAGAGAGAAGTTATTGGTTTGATCTCCTACCTCTTGCATTAGTTGGCATGGTTGAGTTGTTTTGTTGATGATTTCATGGTTTGTGTTATTGCAAAGTAAGCAAAGCATGTTTAAGAGAAAGGATTTTGTAACGTTTCCTTGAATGATTGGTTGAGTTGAATTGTGATCCTCCTAGTTCTACATCAGGCATAGATTTATGTTTTTCTAATGTATATCATTGTACACATATTTGTCTTTTTTGAGTCATTCATTATATGTCTATATGGTATTGTAGGCCTGCTAGCAATAAATGACATTTTATTACATTATGTATGCCTTCATGACCTTATATATGTATGTATGTATGTATATATACATACATATATACATATATACATATACATATATATACATATACATCTATATGTATGTGTATATATATGTATGTGTATATGTGTATATATATATATATATATATATATATATATATATATATATATATATATATATATATATATATATATATATATAGAAGAATTAAAATTACTCATTATTGAGAGTAACCATAAATAATTTAAATTGTTTTAATGCTCACTTCAAACTTAAGATTGCTTTCATTATTGATACATAATTAAAATAAGATTCTTGTGTTCCCTATGTACCTTAGTTTGTTATGACATTATTTTATTTTATATTCTTGTATTTTATAGAATTCATTCATCTCTATATATCTCTCTTCATCTCTTTATCTCCCTCTTTATATCTCTCCATCTCCCTCTATCCCACTCTCCCTCTCTACCTTTGTTTAGTTAGTTCATATTCTAAATGATGCCTGTATGTGCAAGGATAATGATAAGGGAGCCTATGTGAGGCTAGAATTCCTTTACAATAATAAGTTATAAGCTATAGAAGGCTACAACTACATAAAGCAATGAACGTTTATTGTATACAAAGCTATCAAAATACCAAATAGTGATAAAAAAAAGGTTTATATTGCTAT
Source organism: Cunninghamia lanceolata (assembly GCA_027924645.1). NCBI lineage: Eukaryota > Viridiplantae > Streptophyta > Pinopsida > Cupressales > Cupressaceae > Cunninghamia > Cunninghamia lanceolata. The sequence goes on along the minus strand of BSBN01001670.1, from coordinate 7,015,528 downwards.
CACAATGGAAGAATTGTGAGAATTTTAGTTGTTTGAGACCTTATAAGGTCTATGGTGATACACATAGGCCTTGTAATTCATCAATAATATGTTGACATCTATAGGTATTGTAGACCCCCAAATTTGTCCCAACTTTGTCCATGTCCTGCAACACCTAGTCAAATACATTATCCTAGACATCATGTAGCATTTTGTCTTAATCCCACTCTTAATCCCATTTATCCATTAGCCAATTAATTAAATAAATTTTATTTATTTAATTAAAATCTCATTTAATCCCATCCTTATCCCACTTAGCCAATTAATTAAATAAATTTTATTTATTTAATTAATTTCCACATCATATCCTATCCTCATTCCAATTAATTAAATAAATTTTATTTATATTAATTTCCACATCCTATCCTAATCATGTTCCCAATTAATTAAACAAATTTTATTTATTTAATTAATTTTCCAACTCATATCAGAACTACTTCAAATATTTTATTTGAATTAAGTCACATGACCTTTCATCTCACCTTGACATTTGTCAATTTCCCCTTAATCATGTGTTGTAGTATAACTTTCATTTAAAATCCTTCACATGCACAAATAATGGGACCTAATTTTAGTATTTATCTACACAAGCATACATAAGCCTTATCCTTCTCTTGACACATGTCAAATGACTACAATTTCTTAATGTGCAAGGAAAACTAACTTAATCCTATCCATCCATTTCACCTAAAGCCCTAATTGATTCTAGCCATCCATTTAAACCAAGCCAAGCCTATAAATCAAGCCATCTACAAGCCATTAAGGAGAGGGAGGAGGGATCTATTCTTTAAGTATCCTTATTCTGCCAAAATTATTTTTCAATCTTGCTATCCAAATCATCCAACTATCATCCTCATATCATCATTATGCTGCAGAAGTGAGCATGCAACATTCCTTCAACAATCATCCTTCAAAATCTTGCATGCTCATGTGAAGTGGAGAAGAGAAATGGAGATAAATCGAGTTTGACATGGAGATCAGTTTGTATTTACATTTGTTATTTTGATTTTCATGTTGTCTTGTGCTTCATTGTGCATTGTTAGCGTTTTATCATTATTGATTATACATTTACCCGATTTGCAATTTTACCTTAACTACATTTGGCACGCCTGGTGGGACTAACCCTCGCTTTGCAGGTTTATGTGCTTTGATTTGTAGGTTGAAGATATTTTATATTGCTGATTTTCTTTATTTAGGACCAGATCTGTTGCTAAGGGTTTTTTCTTTTATACAGGTTGTGGAAAAATGAGATCTTAGATTCATTGGAAAGAGGACTTCGAGAGCTTTCTGAAAAGTGGTTACATTAAAGATTTGACTCAGTATTCAAAGATTTATGATGATTTGAAGTTGACCCTGCGATTGTAATTTTTTTGAAATTTTTGACGCGCGACTTTTAGAAAAAAAAATCATATCTTCCAATCTAGCTAACCAAATCACATTCTATTTTTTATAGATGGTTAGAAATATTTAAATCCATTTTTCTATATCTTTATTTTTCAGATCTATGGTACAAATGGATTTTTAGCGAAAAAACTATATTTTTTTTCATACCCTAGTTTATGACATAACTTTTGCATATGGAGTCCAATTTGAGCAATTTTTTTTTATATTGATTAAAAAATCATAAGGGATCTCATGATCATATCTATTTTATTGTTGGATAACATTATTTGTTGATTTTTTGTAGGGTTTATTTTTCAATCTTAACACTCTTTTATTGAAAACTTCAAACGGGCATAACGTTTGCAATTTTGATTCTTTTTCAATGAATTTTTTTTTTAAAGTGCATGAAATTTTCTAAATTTTCTATTTATGCAATCCATTCTGCTGTATCATGTCATCTTAATTAGAAATTTTTATATTTTATCTTTTTCACATAGCTTTCTTCTATGCAAGTTTACTTGTTTCTTTTTGGAATTGGTGACTTGTAGGTGAATCAAAGGAGCTGGAGAAATGTTTGGATCAATCATAACAGCAAATTGGAAAGCAATTTTTATGAGATGCACTCATTCTAATCTCCCATCTCTAATCATTTTTTGATCACACATTTGGACTTTGGGCATAAAACGAACAACTTGCTTGCTATCACATCATCAAGAAATTGGGCTTAAAACAAATCATTGTCTTCCATCACATTTGGATTTGGGTTTAAAAAGAACAAGTGCTTGAATTGTCTTCCACACATTTCATTTTCTAAGGGTCAATTAACAAGTACGAGTGTGAATCAAGTGATAGCTCACTTGGTTTGCTTTTGTAAGCCCTATTTAGGAGGCCTACTTGGAGACACACCACTCCAAGGGACGACCTCAACTGAGGTTAAATTGAAAGACATCCTCATTGGGAGTTGTAAATCTTGTCACTCTTGGCTAAGCCCCAAAGAACTTTATACCTTTAGGAAGTGAAGGTGAAGGGTGGGTTACCCCTTTCTCCTGACTATGTGATAGGATTTCACTTTCAATTCCCTGGTCAACCTTGTGCAATAGATAGCCTAAGACCTAATTGGCCATACCCACTTGACTAGACATTAAGCTTGTTGATGTGTCTTCCATGTGTGCTTGCTTAATCATCACATTCTATTTTCAAAGTCAAAAAATTGCTTATGTGTCTTGCGTGAGTGATTCATGCATGTATATGCATAATCATTTCTTTGAACATTGTCAAATCAAGCTCTAAACACTAAACACATAAACAAATCAATCTAAACATTCATCCTAGTCAACACACATCATATCCAACTTAATTTCATCCACATCATCCAAACAATGCACATCATCATCTAAATCCCTAAACAAGCACTTTCCAAAAAGGACTTAAGTCAAACATTTGGGTGACAACATGTTTACACCAGAAGACCCAGAAATCAAATTCCAAAGATTCCTCCAAAATCTTTATCAAGGATCACAACCCCTAAACCAAGATGCCATTGAAACATTACAATTCTTCATCCAAAGAGCTCAACCCCAAGCAAGCCAATCACCTCAACTGCAACACTTTATAACCCAAGTCCAACACCTTTTAGCCACTAGTCAAGCTCGACAAGCACAATAATCCTTAACCATTCACTCCCAACGTAATCCATCTTGCCACATGTCATATCCATCCACTTCATATCAACCTAATCCACCTTATAGGCACATGTCATATCCATCCACTTCCTATCAACCTAATCCACCTATCCACCAAGTCAATGCCACATCAACCTATGAATATCCACCTCAAGCTTATCCAATCCCTCATGCCACCATTCCAATGCACTACCAAGCCCATCCACAAACCAATCAAGTGATATCACACGAACAACAATCAAGTCCCAATGGCCTTTTGTATATAAATCAAGTGAGCACAAGTCAACCTTGCCAACACGACCAAATGCCCGCATCTTTGAGTCCACCTCGAGATATTTTATCTACATATCCTACCATTACACCTAGCTTCCAAGATTATCAATGGCCTCCCCAACAATCACAAGTGAGCCCAAATCCACCTTTGCAACAAGAAGCATATGCAACTCCAAGTGGCCCTTTGTATATAAACCATGCGAGCCTAATGCAACAAGACCTAATTACCTTTGACAAGGGAGATACAAACCTAGATAATTCATCCTATGAATACCCTCCATCATCCAATCACATGCCGGCACATGAGCCAACTAATCCTATCCCAACACCACCATGTGATCCTACTCCTAGTCCATTGGTCCATCAACCTTCCAAATCACCAAGCCCTCCATTACCTTCATCACCATGTCATTCTAATCCTTCACCAAAGGATGTAGCTGAGATAGTTTTACAAAGGATGCTTGAAGCAAAACTCATTGAACTTCCTAAAGTCAAACCATGTGAAGAAAGTCCATATGATGAACATGATTATTGTGCATACCATAGGACCAAAGGCCATAATACAAATAAATGCCCAATATTTGTCTCAATTATTTACAAGGTGTACCCACCTATAATGGGAAATCATGCCACATCATTCAAATCCCATGTGTCACCCCCATCTAGTCCAAATCCTAATCCACCCAATCTAATTAGCCCTCAATCTAATCCTAATCATAAGCCTACAACACATCTACTATTATCATCCATCCATTATATTGCTCATCCACTCATACACTTGCAAAGGATGTGATCCATTGGCTACTAGCTAGGAATAAACTACCCCCATGTCAAACACCCATTCATGAGCCTACCAATGAACTTCCAAAGGTCATGTCCAATCCTACAATCTCATCATGTGGTTCGCATATCCTCAAGCCTCTTCAAGAGCCTTCCATTAACATACCTAGCCCTTTGAGCCCATCATGTGACCTACAAGCCAACAAATCTATTCAAGAGTCTCCAACCACAAGCCTAAGTCAAGAGCCATCATGTCCTCATGACAATAACCCTCAAGAGCCTATCAAGTCCACTCAAGAACCTTCCACTTTCATCAAAAGTCAAGAGGTATGTCAAGAGCACAATCTTAAACATGTAGAAATATTAAACCCTAATCTTAATCAAGATCAAAGCACCTCTAAGTTCCACCTATCCATGACCTACATATGGTTTGCCCTTAAGTTATTAGCCATCACCATGACCCTATTCATGAGAAAATTTATCCCTTTTATAGCCCACTTAATCCTATTTTTGCTCATAGTTATGATCAAGGTTTTATCTATGATCATGAAAACCATGATGATCCATTTGGCTAAACTTTATCTATCTCATGATCAAGATGATATCTATGATGAAGAACCTATTCAAAAGTACCTTGATCCTATCAATAATCCCATAACCATCCATGAGCAAGATATCCAAACTACTCTTATCCATCCTCCATCTAGCCCTATCCATAATGAACAAACATCCACTTGTCGTGATGAGACACTTGTCCCCCAAGTAAGCATAAAAGATCAAACAAATAACTTGGATCGTAGTGAACACAATGCTAATCAAGATCCTAATGATCCTCCTTCCACATCCACCATCAATTCCACTTCAAGTCCACCATCATGTCCTAATCATCTTACCACCTTTATACATGATTGTTCTTCCTTAGGACAACAACAACCTTTATCCAGTTCACCTTCTCAATCCAATAATGAAATCAAGTCTAGTGTTCAAACCACACCTAGTCCCATTGTCTATAGTATCATCTGAAACATGAACTACCAAGGTAAAGGCCTAGGCCTTTATGAACAAGGTATTTTGGAGCCAAACCATGTCAAGATTCCTCCATGCTCATATGGCCTTGGATACACACCCCAAGGTAAACAAGCTAAAGATGTTGGTAGTTCCTCCATCCAACCTAAGTCCACTTTCCTTCACAAACCACATCATCTACCAAAAACATATGTTGCCATTCCACCTCCATCATCCTATAAATGTCAAAAGCATGTGATCGTACACCTTCTGCCATCCACTTTGCCTCCACTTTTACCAACTCCAAATATCCCTCCATCCACCTTGCCACCATTGCTTCCAACACCTAACATACCTATCATTCATAAGTATCCTTACATCCCTAATCATGGCCAACAAATGCACACATCGCCTAACCATAAAGCTTCCACTCATTCCACCAACCCCGCTTCCACCAAATCGATGGGATTCAAAATAAACATTTGGATGCCTTTATCTATAAAGCCAAAAATCCAACTAAAACTCCTAAAGACCCTCATACCTTAGGTCATAAATGTGAAAAGTCTCTAAATCATCCATCTTCTAAGCATAGTACATTCACAAAGCTATCCAAGCCCATACCTCCAAATGCAAAGCCTAAAAGCAAAATGGTTTGGATTCCTAAGCAAATAGGTAACAAAATGAATGAGGCATCCTCATCCACAGCTCAAGAATCCCAACCACCTATATCCATCCAAGAGCCTATTTTCATCCAAAACTTCCATTCCCTTCAAAAATCCCACAAGCAAAATAAAAGCACTAAAAATACTAAGTCCATGTGGGTTTCTAAATCACTTCATCAACCATCTCCTAAGCAAACATCTCCATTGCTTCCTACACCACCATCCAATCAAAAGCTTTAATGTTTATCACAGTGTGTGCAACCATTGGTCATGGTTCCCTTCCACTCTGCAGTACCTCCACATAACTACATCTCCCCATCTTCCATCCATTATCCTACATATCTCCCCCATGCTAACCCTATGGTCCATGCTTTTGCATAAACTTTTCATCCATCTTCATTCCATAAGCCTATATAAATCCACACCATAAGCCACTAGCCTACCCTACCATAATTTCACATAATAATCCACTATCCCCATCCATATATCCTTGCATGAACCTTTCATAATCTATTTCATCATCCACTATCTACCGAATCCATCTCTCATCCACATAATCCCTTATCAACATCTATGAGCATAATTACATGGTCCATGCGATGACATCCATCTCTAATGGGACATTATCAACCTTCATAGCACTAGACACTTGAGTCCCTCCTATCCATTACCATGGTGAAAACCTGGCAAACAGGTGCCATGTGTAATTGTCATGCTATCCCATCAAAAAAAAAAGAAGAAAAAATAAAAATAAAAATAGTAAAGAGAAATCCCTTCGTCCAATGGTGAAAACCTAGTAAACAGGCACCTTGGATAAGTACCATGATGAAAACAGGGCAAACAGGCGTCATGTGTAGGTTGATCTTCTATGTCACTTACACTTGGGGGCACCTTATCTCATCCAACCTATCCATTTCTAAACTATCTATCCCATTATATCATTTTCCATCCTATCATGTCCTACCATTACCATACCATCCTACCATCCTTAGCCATTACATAAACATGCCTATCCTACTGAACCCATTTACCCATCCTTCTGCCTTTTGATTTTGATGAAGACATAGGGGCAAAATGTTGAAACATGCTTGGATATTTCTTGACATACCTTCTTTCCAAACCAAGTCCTATCCATTGACCATTTATCCATCACATCCAATCTTATCATCCCATTGTCATGAACATTGTCATGTAAGAATCCTAAGCATTACCACCTAGAATGGGGCAAGTTCTTCCAATGCAACATAGCCTTTGGAGATCACATCCTAGCTCCCTTATAATCCATCCACTATGGCTTATCCTTATCATGAGCTTTCCATCTTATAGCTTATCCCATTCATTTATCTTGAGCTTTCCACTATAGCCTACCTATCCGTTTATCATGAGGCATGCATACATCCCTTATATGGCCTATCCTCATATCTATCCATCTATCATGATCTTTCCCTTTTATGGTCTATCCATATATCATGAGCTTTCCATTCCACTATAGCCTATCCCTTTATCCACCTATCTATCATGAGCCTTCCATCCCATTTACTATCACTCATCCTTTTATCCATCCTACCTCCATCATTGCACCTAAACTTGGTTTTCTCCCTTGTCATTGGTATCAATCTCAAAGGATACCCAAATTGTAAATCCATTGATGTTCTAAAACATTTAAAAACACAAAAAAAATCAAAATATTCCCCAAAAATCCCAAAAAAATAAAAATATGTCAAAAAAATCCAAAACTTAAATATATCCAACAAAAAAATTAAAGCAATAAAACCAATCACATCATCCAAAACAATCAACTCCATCAACATTCAATCAAAATAATCATCATCAATTCTTCTTATCAATAACATTCATTCATCCATTTCAATCAATCACTTCTTCTAATCATATCAATCAAATCAATCTAAGCAATGATCTTAAATACAAGTCACACTAATCCATATCAAGCAAGCTAATCAATTAAGGAACATTATCCAATAAAATCAACAAGTTTTGATCCTAATCTTTTCATGAGCCCAATTAATCATCATCAATCATCATCAATGGGATATATCGTTCCCACAGCATCCTTGTGTTGATCTAGGGATATAGCTTTCCCTGCAATGACAACACTATCTATCATCATCAATCAAACAATCAATCATTGGTTTATGACTTGATAAGGGCAATACCTTGTTTGTTTTGCATCCTTTGAGCACACTAAGAACACTTGCTTATGCTTAGATTGAGTAGATACTCTAATCATCACACCATCACTATCATCATTCAAAACAATCCAATCATCAAAATGATCAACCTAGCAATAGAAAATATCACAACCAAAGCACATCAATCCAACCATCAAAACAAATCCTATCAATCATTAGCATCAACACTAGAGCAAGTCAACTCAAGCACATCAAGCCAACCGTCAAAACAAATCCAATCACTCCAACATATCAAAAGTAGCTCAATTCACCACATATAATCCCATCATCAACATTTCTTCAAATCAATCTTCATCCATCATTTTATCATCCTAAAATCAATCCAAACAATGATCCAAATGCAAGTCAATCCTTAAAGCTATACCAATCAAGTTAATCAATCAAACCAAGTTATCCAAATGCAATCCATGGTCTTGATCCTAGCCTTGTTGTAAGCCAAATCAATCATCCAATCAGCCAACCAACTCAACAAACAACCTTGTGTTGATCTAGGGATATATCTTTCCCCGCCATGACAACACTCTCAACTATCATCAATAAAAAAATAAATCATTGGTTTACAACTTGACAAGGGCAATACCTTGTTTGTTTTTTAATCATTTGTGCATGCTTGCTTGCTTGCTTATGTATGTTATCATTTTATCTTGCATTTGTTTCACATCGGTATCATTCTAGCTAATATTCATATCTTGTGTATGTTGGAATAACTTTTTGCACTATCCTTTGCATCTAAGGTCATATCATACCTTTTATGCATTAGGACTTTAATGCTCTAAGTTTACTTCCTCGTACATTAGACAAGGTTGTATTATACCAGGGCATGAGACACATCGTCACCCTGGTCCTTATACCTTGGTGCATAACGTCTAGTGCTATATCAAACATCATGGTTGCTCACTTTCATTGCAGCATAATGCATCATTCATTTCTTCTATCCATTCCCTTATCTTTCTTTCTTATCCAATCTATTTCTTTTGAGAGCCTACCCGTGTTTGTCCAACCTGCCTATCCTCTTGAGGGGGCATCATCATTCTATCATTCCATCATAATCTTATTCTTTCCATCCTCATTCTATCCTACATCATCATCTTATTATTACATCATCATCACTATCATTTTCCTCTATCCATACCTTATCTTCTTTGAAATGATGTTACTTGACATAAATATTATCATCTCGAACATCATCTCAAAGAGGGGCAAAATGTAGGCACCCAAATTTCTCCCAACTTTATCCATGTCCTGCAACACCTAGTCAAATACATTATCCTAGACATCATGTAGCATTTTGTCTTAATCCCACTCTTAATCCCATTTATCCATTAGCCAATTAATTAAATAAATTTTATTTATTTAATTAAAATCTCATTTAATCCCATCCTTATCCCACCTAGCCAATTAATTAAATAAATTTTATTTTTTTAATTAATTTCACATGCATAATCCCATTTATCCTATCCCCATCCCAATTAATTATTTTATTTATTTAATTAATTTCCACATCATATCCTATCCTCATCCTAATTAATTAAATAAATTTTATTTATATTAATTTCCACATCCTATCCTAATCATCTTCCCAATTAATTAAATAAATTTTATTTATTTAATTAATTTTCCAACTCATATCACAACTAATTCAAATATTTTATTTGAATTAAGTCACATGACCTTTCATCTCACCTTGACATTTGTCCATTTCCCCTTAATCATGTGTTGCAGTACAATTTTCATTTAAAATCATTCACATGCACAACTAATGGGACCTAATTTTAGTATTTATCTACACAAGCACACATAAGCCTTATCCTTCTCTTGACATTTGTCAAATGACTACAATTTCTTAATGTGCAAGGAAACCTAACTTAATCCTATCCATCCATTTCACCTAAAGCCCTAATTGATCCTAGCCATCCATTTGAACCAAGCCAAGACTATAAATCAAGCCATCTACAAGCCATTAAGGAGAGGGAGGAGGGATCTATTCTTCAAGTATCCTCATTCTGCCAAAATCATTTTTCAATCTTTCTATCCAAATCATCCAACTATCATCCTCATATCATCGTTATGCTATAGAAGTGAGCACCCAACATTCCTTCAACAATCATCCTTCAAAATCTTGCATGCTCATGCGAGGTGGAGAAGAGCAATGGAGATAAATCGAGTTTGACATGGAGATCAGTTTGCATTTACATTTGTTATTTTAATTTTCATGTTGTCTTGTGCTTCATTGTGCATTGTTAAGGTTTTATCATTGTTGATTATACATTTACCCTATTTGCAATTTTATCCTAACTACAGGTATGTTGCTCTTAAGAGACTTTAGCAGATCAATGTAGCCAAGAAGGATCTAGATGTCCGGATAGATCTTTGATGCCTTTAGTATAATTAAACAACCCACCAAGATGTGTTGACACAATCAATTTGGTGCAACAAGGTGTAACACTAATCAAAATTGAAGCATTTTGTAACATTGTGTTCATCATCTCTATGAGAGAACAAGTTCAAGTTGAGAAAAATTAAGATAGTTTTTAGAGGTGGACTAATGTTCACATATAGGTTCAAATAAGAAATCCTAGGTGTTATGGTTTGAGAGAAGAGTCACCCAACAATTTGGCACTTTTTTAATCTTATGATTATTGGGAGAATTTATCAAACAAATGTATCCCAAAAGGATTAGGATGCTTGGGAAATAAAATGAGTCCTCCACAAGCATTCAAAAACCCACTCAAATATGATCACATGTTCAATTCAATCCCATGAGGTCTAGAATGCAAAATATTTCTCTTAACACCCTTTCACTGATTGAAATTGAAGTATTTTGGAATATTACGTTCATCATCATGTAGGAAAATGAATTCAAGCTCAAAAAAAGTGAGAGGTTCTTGAAGGTGAACCTAATTCCCACTTAATTATATATATGAGGTATTCTTAGGTGCCATGGTTTCAAAGAATAGTCACACCAAATTTTGGCACTTTTTCAATCTTAAGGATCTTAAGAGACTACAAGAAACTGATGGAGCCTAGAAGGATTAAGATGCTTGATTAGAAAAATTATGCTTAAAATAGCTCTAACATACCCACCCAAATGTGTTGGCATGCTTATTTTGCTTCCATGAGGTGTGCAATGTAAAATATCACTCTTAGTACCCTTTCAATGATATAACTTGAACCATTTTGCAACATTATATTTATCACTACCATAGGAAAATGAATTCAAGTTAAGAAAATTGAGAGAAGTTTTTGTAGATGGACCCAATGCCCACCTATAGGTTTAGACAAGAGATTCCTTGTAGACATAGTTTGAGATAAAATTCATGCCAAAGTTTGGCATTTTTTAGTATCAAAGCTCTTAAAAACTTTGTTAGATTGACGTAGATTGAAAGGAATGAGGTTCATGGGTACTACAATATTGCCTCCACTAGATTAACAACCCACCTAAACATGTTGGTACAATCAATTTGGTTCCATGAGATGAAAAATAAAAAATATAACTCCTAACACTCTTTCACTAAATGAAATTGAAGCATTTCGCAACATTATGTTCATCACTACCATGGAAAAATGAGTTTAAGTTCATAAAAAATGAGAGAAATTTTGTAGGTGGATCTATCATCCACCTATAGGTTTAGAAAAGAGATACTTTGGTTCCATAGTTTGAGAGAACAATCATGCCAAAGTTTGGTATTTTTTTAGTCTCGGGGCTCTTATGAGAGTTTACTAAATTGATGTAACCTAGAAGTATCAAGATGGATGGGAATTTAAATGACACCTCCACTAGCATTAACTATCCAACCTGGATTTTTTGGTGTGGTTAGTTTGGTGCCATAGGTTATAAAATGCAAAATATCTCTCCTAACACCCTTTCACTAAATTAAATTAAAGTATTTTACATTACATTTATGGCTACCATGGGAAAATGAATTTGCATTGAGAAAATTGATAGAAATTTTTCTAGGTGGTCTTAGAATTCACCTGTAGGTTTAGATGATAAGTTCAAGGGATCTATGGTTTGAGAAAGCATTCATGCTAATGTTTGGCACTTTTTTTTATCTTATGGCTCTTATGATAATTTATGAAAATGATGTCACCCAAAAGGATTGGGATTCTTGGCTAGAAAAATGATGGATCCGTTAGCTTTAACCAACCACTCAAATGTGTTGGATCTATTAGTTTTGTGCCACAAGGTGTGGAATGCAATATATCTCTCCTAGCACCCTTTCATTGAACAAAATCCGAACATTTTTCAATGTTATGTTTGTCACTTCCATGGGTAAATAAATTTGATTTGAGAAAAATTATGATACATTTATGTAGGTGGATCTAATGTTCTTGTGTAGGTTCAAATGAGATATTCCTGGGTGCCATAATTTGAGAGAATAGTCATGCCAAAGTTTGACACATTTTTTTATCTCAAGGCTCTAAAGAGACTTCACTAGACTATTTTAGTTGAGAAGGATCAATATTCTTGGGTAGTTTAAATATTCCTCCAATAGAATTAACCATCTCCTAAGACATGTTAAGGCATGGTCATCTTGATGCCATAGGGTGTGCAATACAAAATATCACTCCTAGCATCCTTTCGTTGAATGTAATTAAAGCATTTCACAACATTGTGTTTGTCTCTGTTGTGGAAAAATGAATTCAAGTTGAGAAAAGTTAAAATATGTTTTTGTAGATGGACCTGATATCCACTTATAGGTTTAAGAAATTGATTCCTATGTGCCATATTTTGAGAGAATAGTCATGCCAAAGATTGGCACCTTTTTGGTCGCAATGCTCTTAAGAAACTTCACTAGACCAATGTAGTCTGAAATGATTAGGATGCTTGGATAAAAAAGGACACCTCCACTAGCATTATCCAACCCCCCCAAACATGCTGGCATGGTCAATCTAGTGCTATGAAGTGCATAATGCAAAATATGGCTCCTAGCACCTTTTCGCTTAATGGAATTGAACCATTTTGGAGCATTGCATTCGTCATCACCATGGGAAAATGAATTCATATTGACAAAAACCAAGATAAGTTTTTTTTTTTATTTCACCTTATTTCTACATATAGTTTTGATGAGATATTCTTGGGTGTCATGGTTTGAGAGAACAATTGTACCAAAATTTGGCACTTTTTGGTCTTAGGGATCATAAGAAACTTTATCAGACTAATGTATCCTGAAAGGATTAGGATGTTTGGGAAATAAAATGCCACCTCCACTAGCTTTAATTATCTCACCTAGATGTGTTGGCATGGTTGATTTGGTACCATGGGGTATGGAATGGAAAATATTTCTCATAACACCTTTTCACTAAATGAAATTGAAGCATTTTGAAACATTACATTCATTACCACCATAGTCAAATCAATTTAAGTTGAGAAAAAATGAGATAGGATTGTTTAGAGGGACCTTAGATGGTCCTATGCATTTAGATGAAATGCCTCTAGGTGCCATAGTTTTATAAAATATGTTGTGCTAAATATCGGCACTTTTTGATGTCAAGGCTCTTAAGAGACTTGGTCAATCTAATGTATCCTAGAATGATAATGATGTGTGGGTAGATAAGTGATGCCTCTAATAGTAGTGACATACCCACCTAGATATGTTGGAAACACTAGTTTGGTGACATGATATGTAGAATGCAAAATATCACTCTTAGTGCCCTTTCACGAAATGAAATTGAAGCATTCTATAACATTGTGTTCATCACCACTGTTGGAAAATGAATTCAAGTTGAATAAAAATAAAGAAATTTAGGTGGACCCAACATCCATAGGTAGATTTAAACAAGAGTTTTGTGGGTACTATGGTTTCAGAGAACAATCGCATCAAATTTATGTACTTTTTCAGTCTAAGGCTCTTAAGAGACTACACTAGTTTGATGTAGTCTAAAAAGATTAAGATGCATGGGTAGTGAAAGGATGACTCTAGTAGTATTAAATTTTCTAGATAAATGTTTTAGCGCTATCGATTTGGTACCACAAGGTATATAATGCAAAATATCACTCATAGCACCCTTTCACTAAATTAAATTGAAGCATTTTACAACATTATGCTTGTCGCCACCATGAGAAAACAAATTTGGTTTGAGAAAAAATAAGATAGGTTTTCATATAAGGACTTAACATCCACCTATAAGTTTAGATGAAACATTCATGGGTGTCATGGTTTGAGAGAATAGTCATGCCAAGGTTGGTCACTTTTTTATCTTAGAGATCTTAAAAGACTTTAGAAATCTGATGTAGACTATATGGATTAGAATGTGTGGGTAGTGAAATGATGTATCCAATAGTATAATCCACCCACCTAGATGTGTTAGGATTGTCAATTTGGGGCCATGAGCTACAAAATACAAAATATCACTACTAGTACCCTTTTAACTAAATGAAGATGAATCAATTTACATCATTGTGTTAATCACAAACCATGGGAAAAGAAATTTGAGTTAGGAAAAAATAATATAGCTTTTAGGTGGACCTTGTTGTGTATGTAGAAATATGGAAATTAAATAAGGAAACTGTTGAACATGCCTAATATTGAGAACGGGTAAATCAATATTCAATCAAATCACAAATCCTCTGGAGCAGATCAAAACTTAAACATTACAGTATTAACAAAAGCACAAGATATCAACACAATGCACAACACCACATAACACTAGATGTACATGGAAAACCCCAAATGGAAAAAACCATGGTGAGGATTAACTCACAATATATGAAGCCCAAAATTACAACTTTGGTTTAGGGCTACAACCCAAGGAAGCAACTACTCCCTAAACTAAGAATAAACTCATAAAGGATTATAGCATGACAATCCTCCTACTATTTGAAATGGACAATGAAGCTCAATCCTTTGATGATTTCACTTCTACCTATTCACTTCTCTTTTGATGATTGAATTAATTAGGCACACTTTTCACTTCCCTCCTGTCTGAAAAATGTCTTCAAGATGAATTAGGACAAGCTGTATTGCTTTTATGTTTTCTTCTTTAGTTACACATCATAATGCATATCATATTCATATTCTACTCTTCATACACTCATCTTCACAATCATACTTTACCGAGATCTTGACTAGGTTTACATGATATTACATTGATTACATTACAAGTCAGCCATTATAGCAAGAATATTATAATTTACAAGTCAGCTAGAGATCACACAACATGAAATAGGTAAAGGGCAAGCCCTAACATGAACAACATAGAACACTAGGAAGAGGAACATGTCTTGCAGATCCCAATATATGCTTAACCCGGTCCTAAACATCCTTCATAGCATCATCCTTCAAGAAATAGCATTCACATGCTTCATACAATTGAATTAGGTCACCCTTAAGCAAGAAAACATGAAACTTTGTAGAACATTGGCCATTCCAACTTGGAGGTACACATGGAAGATTAAACATTGCTTATAGATCACCAAACCAATTGATAATTCACAGAAGTATGCACTGAACATCCCTAAATATATTCACAAAACCACATTGAAAAATATTCGCATCAGGACGAATGCGAAGCATTCCAACAAGTCTTCATCACCATTTTACTCTACCAGAGCATAGACTAGAACATTGTCACTCATAACTTTCATTGTTGAAGGTATACAAACTTTATCTCTTGGATATAACACCTTCATAACATACTAAACTTAGCTTCTCAACCATATGACCATATCTTCAAATGTAGAGGAATGTGAAGCATTTTCCCAAGCAATCTCCCAGGTAGCTTCCTACAACAAAAATATTCATCAAATTTTGGAGACCAAAACCTTCTTGTCACAACTCATACATCCTTAGGAACATAAATCTTATTGCTTCTAATTCCCATATTAATATATCTTCTTGGTGCTTCTAATTTCCATCTTAATATAGCTTCTTAATGCTTCTAATTCCTATCCTAATGTATCATCTTGATACTACTAATTTCCATCTTAATGTGTCATCTTGATGCTTCTAATTCCCATATTAATGCATCATCTTGATGTTGTTGCAAGTATGTGCTAATCAGTGTTGTCATTGATGTCAACAAGCTTGTGTTGTCATTGGTGTCAACTGTATCAAGAGTATGAGTAGTTTGTTTTGAGCAGAGATTAGAGATAAGGTTATGTAGAAATGAGGATATAAGCTATTGCTAAAGGTGATTTGTTTACTTTGTAGAGGTGCTAAAGATGTTGAGAATATGCTCTTGTTGTTTGTCTTCCAAGTGCTTTTGAGAAAATTTGATAAATAAAGGAAATAGTGTGCTGAAGATGTGTTCTGGCTTAACAGAGTAGTGATTGAGTTTTTCTTTGAATTTATTCCTAATTGAATATCTAATTGTGTGGTTTAGATATGTTGTTTAAAGGTGGTCACATATGTTATGTTCTAGATTTTGTTCTTTGGTTCATTGTATAGTGAAAGTTGTGTTCATTAGTGTGAGGACAGTGTTTCTGAATTGTGAAGAATTGTTTGGGAGAAACTTTTTTGCTCCACATTTTCCACAAATTCATTTCTACCTTTGTGATTGTAAATTCATGCTTATAAGGTCTATATATTTCTTTATTTCAAGTGGTTCATGGTTTGGTGCTTTGTAAGTACATCTCTTAAGTTGCAGTTGATGACAGAGTATGATATAGCTAGTTAAGTACTCTGGTATGAACTTTCTTCAGGTGGAAGATGTTGCAAAGGAATTTGTTGGTTTGTAGGTGCTTGTGGATGCTTATACATCATGTTCATACTTGGTATGTGGTCCACATCTCACCTTTTTATGTTGAGGAAGAATGCACTTAAAAGTTCATAGTGTTAACACAAGTTTTGCTGACTTGGTTTTTTACACTAATTGTAGTTGTGCTTCATTGATTCTAAAAGTGTGATGAAGTGTGTAAGAGTGGATTTAGGTCTATGCTAAGGTGTGATGTAGTATACATTCATTCCTTTCCTCCACGGGAATGTTTTGATCCAGACGTAATTTGAATTTTATGGGTTGAGTTGTGTTTCTGACCTTGGCTAATGTTTTCAAGATTGATGATAGTATAAATAAGTGTTGAGGATTCATGAATGCTAGTATGTGCAATGGAGAGTATGTTTATGATGTGAATTTAATTAGTGCAGTGAGAGATATCATGTGTTAGGCTATTGGATATGCAGAGTTGGAAGAAGAGGTCTACACTAAACAACTAGAAGGTTTCTAGTTATCTGATGAAGGAGATAAGGTCTACAGATTGAAGAAAGCATTGTATGGACTTAAACAAGCCCTAAGAGCCTGGTATGCAAGATTAGATAAGTATCTGCTAAAGTTAGGTTTTAGCAAAGGCATAGCTGATAGTAATATTTACTTCAAAATTGATCATGAACACATCTTGATTATTGAGGTATTTGTTGATGATATCATCTTTTGCAAAAATGAGAGCAGAAGGTGTCTACTATCTTTTAGTGTTGCTGCGAAGGTGTCATTTGTGTTGTGTTGAATATTGAGCTTCATTAGAACTAAACTCCATGCATAGGTTAGATGCAATTATATTAGTTCAACCCTGGCAGTGAGCCTCTTCTTCTTCTATCTCTTTCTTTTGGCTAGTGAGTCCTTTGGTAGTGAGGCTTCCTTTCTTTTGGGTAGTGATCCCTTTGGTAGTGAGCCTTTTGTAATTTAGTATTACTACTACTTTATATTGTAAGCTAATCCTCACCGTGGTTTTTCCCTTCTTGGGTTTTCCACATAAAATCTGGTGTTGTCTTGTGTTTGGTGTTGTTATGATTCAATTTATGTTATTTATTTTTCATGCTTAATCATCATAACAAAGTTAAAAGGTTAATGTGGATTTGAATGCTTGTGAGGGTTTAAAATTTTTGGTATGATTGATTCACACCCCCTCTCAGTTGTCTTGTGCATTTAACACTTGGTATCAGAGCAAAGTTCCTTTGAACAAATATTAATAGCTTGAGGTAGATCTAGGATGGCACACAAGAAGTAGATTCCCTTGTTTGATGGATCAGACTATGCTATCTGGAAGGTAAGGATGGAAGCCTTTCTAATTCCTCTTGGTTATGAGATCTAAAAAATTATTAGTTCTAATTACACCAAACCTGAGAATGGTATAATATTGAAGATAAGATTGAAGCTTCTCAAATAGACGGTAAGGAAAAACATGCTCTTTTAAGTGGTCTTACACATTTTGAATTGGTGAAAGTTGTGAATTTGAAAACTGCTAATGAGATTTGGAAAAGGTTGGAAATTATTTATGAAGGAGATGATAAGGTCAAACAATCTAAAATGCATAATTTGAAGCTCACATTTGAGACCATGTGAATGTCTAAAGATATAAATATTACAAGCTACTTATAGATGGTCGATGAAGTTATCAATGGAATCAAAGGACTTAACAAAAATATAGAGGATAAAAAAGTGATATTGAAGGTACTCATAACTCTTCCTAAAGCTTACAGTCATAAGGTATCTTCTATTGAAGAATTATAAAATTTGAATCAATTCACCAAGGATAAGTTGCTTGGCACCTTATATGCTTTTGAAATAAGAGAGTTTGGCAGAACTAGTGGAACTTCAAAGGATGAGACTGGTTTTAAGGCTAGAAAATTACAGAAGGCTGTGGAATCATATCTAGAAGACCTTGATGAAGTGGAAGCTAACTTTGTGAGAAGGATGAAAAAGGGTACTTGAAAGTTCAGTGGTAAGCTATCTTTTAAATGCTTCAGTTGTGGAAATATAAGTCATTATGCTTCAAGATGTCTAGATAGAGCTCTGAGAATTAAGAACAGGGAAAATAGAGGTAAGATTGTCAAGAAAAGTTACTATGTTAAAGAATATGCAAGCATATCTAATGATGAATCTAATTATGAGGATGATAATGATAATGAATTCTTATTATAGCCCTAAGAGATGAAACTATTTCTACTAACTTTGGAAGCTATGTGAAGGAAAAGAGTCCAGAAGCATGTACTAACCCTGAAGGCACTATACTATCTTATTTTCATGCTAAAAGAGAAAAATATGACTGGATCATTGATAGAAGATGTTCAAATCATATGACAGGTGATAAGATTAAGTTTTTTAAACTTGAAAAATATGATGGTGGAGTAGTTATGTTTGGAGATGATGTAGCTGCTAAGATTTGTGGAAAAGGTTCAATTAGTTTTTATGGAAATCATAACACTGATGATGTTCTTTATGTCAAAGGTTTAAAGCATAATATTTTGAGTGTTGGACATATGTATAGCAAGGGTTACAATCTTATGTTTCAGGATGATAGTTGTGAGATTAGAAAAATCTGCAGAACAATTATTGCTACTAGAAAGAGGATAGGTGGAAATTTTTATCATCTCAAAGGTGGTGTTAGTTATTGCTTTATGAGTCAGATCAATGAGAGTTTGATATGACATAGGAGATTGTGTACCATCAATTTTGATAGCCTAGTAAGGATAAGTTCAATTCAAATTGTGAGAGATCTGCCAAAGATTACAAAGCCCATCACTGTTGTTTGTAAGGAATGCTAGATTGGAAAGAAAACAAGAAGAAGCTTCAAAGTCAAGGATCAATCATCTACTAGACTGCTAGAATTTACACATATGTATCTTTGTGTTCCTACCATAGTAAGGAGTTTTCAAGATGATAGGTAGTTTATGTTATTTATTGATGATTGTTCTAGATTGACATAGGTCACTTTTCTTAAGGAAAAATCAAAAGCCCTAGATAATTATAAAGATTTTAAAGCAATGGTTGAAAAATGAAATGGATATGAAGATCAAATGTTTGAGGTCTAGAAGAGGTGGAGAATTTACTTCTGATCAGTCTAACATGTTTTCTGAGAATCATGGGATAAAGAGGCATTTATTTGCCCCTAGGACTTCTCAACAAAATGGAGTGGTTGAAAGGAAGAACAAGAACATTTAAGAAGGTACAAGGACAATGATCAAAGAACCAAACCTACCAAAATTCTATTGGAGAGAAGCAATTCATACTATTGTCTACATATAGAACATGGTACAAGTAAGTGAAAATGACAAAAAGACTCCCTATGAGCTATGGTATGGAAGGATTTCTACTATTAAATATTTTAAAGTTTTTGGAAATAAATGTTATATTAGAAGAGATGAGGAACTAGGAAAGTTTGATGTAAGGTGTGATGAAGGAAATTTCCTTGGGCATTCTACTAGAAGAAAAGCTTACCAATGCTACAACAAAAGGCTTAGAAAAATTATTGAAAGTGCTAATGATAAGGTTGATGAAGATATATAGAAGATTTTAGAGGTTAATGAATATGAATCAGATGAGTCTTCTTGTAGAGAAGAAGTGAAAGAAAAAGAAGTACATGTTGAAAAATAAGAACCTCCAAATAGAATCCCTAAAACTCCTAGGTATGTGCAGATGCATCACTCTGAAGACTAGATCATTGGTGATAAAAGCAAAGGTGTATTGACAAGAAGTAGAGATGTTGAAGAATAGGTGAATCTATGTTTACTTTCTAAAGTTGAACCTAAAATAGTGGTTGAGGCATGGAAGGATTAGTATTGGATCAAGGCTATGGAAGAAGAACTAATGCATATTGAAAAGAATTAGACTTGGGACCTTGTACCAAGTCCAGGGAACAAAAATTTAATTGGAACTAAGTGGGTATTCTAGAACAAATTGAATGAAAATGAAGAAGTGGTAAGGAGCAAGGCAAGACTTGTGTGTGAAAGCTACTCATGTGGAAGGAATAGACTATGAGGAAATAGAGGCCATTAGGATGTTTTTGGCTTTTATAGTACATAAGGATTTCAAAGTATATCAAATGGATGTGAAGTATTCTTTCTTGAATGGTGAATTGGAAGAGGAAGTGTACATAGAGCAACTAGAAGGATTTTAGTTATTAGATAAGCTAGATATGGTTTGCAGGACGAAGAAGGCACTATATGGATTGAAGAAAGCCCCCAGAGCTTGGTATGCATGGCTAGATAGGTATTTATTACAACAAGGATTTAATAAAGTGTTTGTATATAACAATTTGTACATCAAAGTAAGTGGAGATCAAAGTGTATGTAGATGACATAATTTTTTGTGGAAATGAAGGTATGTGTAAGAGTTTTGCAGATGAAATATAGAAAGAATTTGTAATGTCAATGTGTGTGGAAATTAATTTCTTCCTTAGGTTATAGATCAATTAGATAGATAAGGGTATTTTCATCTCTCAGTCAAAGTATGTAAAAGTGTTGTTGAATAAGTTTGGAATAGAAGATTCTAAACTAGTTTGTAATCCTATCATTATTGGTTGTAATTTGAGCAAGAATGATGAATCTCCTAAGGTTGATTAGATCAAGTATAGATCAATGATTGGAGGATTACTATATCTGACTGCTACTAGACCAGATATTATGCATGTTGTCTATCTTGTGGCTAGATTTCAAGTAGATCATAGAGAGTCAGACATTATGGAAATGAAGAGGATATTCATATATTTGAAGGGCACTCTTGATCATGACTTGTGGTATCCAAAAGATACTGACTTTACTCTAAGTGATTATACAAATGCAAATTGGGCTAGTTGTGTAGATGATAGAAAAAGTGCAAGTGGTGGTGCATTCTTTCTTGTATGGAGATTGGTGTCTTGGCTAAGTAAGAAACAAGATTTAGTGTCTTTATCTACTATAGAGGTCGAATATATTGCTGCAACATCATGTTGTACTTAGGTGTTATGGATGAGATAAACCTTAAAGGATATCAAAGTTGTGTATGATGAGCCAATATCTATTTTCTGTGATAATAAAAGTGCTATTAACATTTCAAAGAATATGGTGATGCACTCAAGGACAAATCATATCTCAATTAGGTATCACTTTATAAGAGAGAAGGTTGCAAAGAATGAAGTGAAGCTTGAGTATGTGCCTACAAAGGATCAAGTTGCTGACATATTCACTAAGGCTCTTCCTAAGGATACATTTGAGTATCTTTGAGAGAAGTTAGGGGTTATTTCCCCTCCTTTGAACTAGATACATAAGGAGATGCATCAGGCCAGTGGATTTCAAGATTCACTCTTTTCTAGACTAATGTTGGAGGCTACCTCTTAGGGGGAGAAAGTAGTGATCATGATGATTGTTGCGATCAGGGGGATTTAGAGTTGATACAGTTTGGTGTGCACTCCTAAGGGGGAGTATTTAGAGCAATGAAAAGAAAAGATCATGTGACTTGATGAAAGTGAAAGAAGAGATAGGTCACTATTTGTCGTTGATGTCAAAGGGGGAAAAATAAGAAATGTGAAAAAGAAAAGAATTAGTATCATAGAGAGTAAGATGTGTAAAAAGAAAGAGGAAGAGTAATAAAGAAAAGAAGATTGGTGTAGAGTTTTGTTTGTTGCAAGTATGTGCTAATCAGTGTTGTCATTAATGTCAACAAGCTTGTCATTAGTGTCAATTGTATCTTCTGATGAGGTTGTTGTTGTTTGATTAAGTTTTTTGGTTAAAAGGGATTTGTTTTCTTTATAGAGGCATTGAAAATGTTGAGGATATGCTTTTGTTGTTGGGTTTCCAAGTGCTTTTGAGAAAATTTGATTAATTATGGAAATAGTGTGTTAAAGAAGTCTTCTGGCTTACAGAGTGTTGTTTGAGTTTTTGCTCCACATTTATTTTGTGTTGGAGATTTGAGTATGTGGTTTGGATATGTTGTTTAGAAGTGTTTGAAGATGTTGAATCTATAATTTGGTTCTCTAGATCGTTGTGTAGTAAAAGTTATGTTCACCAATTTGAGAACTCTGTCTAACAGTGGTTACAATGTGTTTGGGAGAAAGTGTTTTACTCCACATTTCTCCATAGAATAATTTTAGGTGTCATGGTTTTTAATTTATGCTTATAAGATTCTTATCAATCTTCAATCCAAAGGGTTTGAGATTTGATGCTCCAAAATGTGACTTCTGTAGTAGAGTTTGATAGTGTTATTTGTAAGCATATTGTGAACTCCCTTCAAGTGAAAATTGTTGTGGTTGGATTTGTTGGCTTTTAGGCAACTTCAAGTTGTTCATGGATGTTTCTAGATTGTGTTAAAGCTTGGTGTAAGATTTGTGAGGTGTGTTTACTTTTTAGGAAGCATTTACTTAAATAGTTCTTAGTGCTTACACAAGTTTGGCTAACTTGGTTGTTTACACTAATTGTGGTCATGCTTTGTTGATTGAGGAAGCATGGTATAATATGTAAGAGTGGATTTAGGTTCATTCTAAGATGTGGTGTGATCTACATTCATACCCTTCCTCTGCATGAATTTTTAGGTCTATACCTAATTCAAATTTTATGGGTTAAGTGGTGTTACTGACCTTGGAGAATGTTTTCAAGGGTCACGATGGTATAAATGTCAAAGATTCATGAGTGGGGGTGTGCACATGGGGAGATGATGTTGTGATGTGAATATGATCAAAAGCAGCAAGAGCTTTCATGTGTTAGGCTACTAAATGCAGTGAACAAAAGGTGTCTACTATTTTAAATGATGCTGCAAAGATGTTGTTGGTGTTGTGATGGATACTGATCTTCATTGGAATTGAACTCCATGCATAGGTTAGATGCAACTATATTAGTTCAAAGCCTGGTAATGAGACTTTGTAATTCAGTATATCTACTACATTATATTGTGAGATAATCGTCATCGTGGTTTTTCCCTTTTAGGGTTTTCCATGTAAAAATCTCATGTTCTCTTGTGTGTGGTGTTGTTATGATTTAGTTTTAGTTATTTTCCTTTCATGCTTAATCATCATAACATGTTTAAAGGTAATTTGGATCTGAATATTTGTAAGGGTTTGAAGTTTTTGGTACAACTGATTCACGCACCCCTCTCAATTGTCTTGTGCATTCAATAGTGTCTTGATGGTTTTTCACATTATGTATTGCCATTGATGACAAAGGAGGAGATTGTTGCAAGTATGTGGTAGTTGATATTTTCATTGATATCAACAAGCTTGTGTTGCCATCGGTGTCAACTATGTCAAGAGTATGAGTAGTTTGTGTTGGGCAGAGATCAGAGATAAGGTTGTGCAGAGATGAGGACATGAGCTATCTCTGAAGGTGATTTGGTTGCTTTGTAGAGGTGTTGAAGATGTTGAGAATATGATTCTATTGTTTATCTTCCAAGTGCTTTTGAGAAAATTTGATTAATAAATGAAATAGTGTGTTGAAGATGTGTTTTGGCTTAACAGAGTAGTGATCGAGTTTTGCTCCACATTTCTTCCTAATTGAATATATGATTGTGTAGTTTGGAAATGTTGTTCATAGGTGGGAAAAGATGTTATGTTCCAAATTTTGTTCTTTGGTTTATTGTACAGAGAAAGTTGTGTTCACTAGTGTGCGCATAGTGTTTCTCAGTTATGCAGAAGTGTCTGGGAGAAACTATTTTGATCTGCATTTCTCTATAGATTTGTTTCTAGCTTTGCGGTTTTGGATTCATGCTTATAAGGTATATATCTTTCTTTAGTTCAAGTTGCTCATGGTTTGGTTCTCCACATGTACATCTATTAATTTGCAGTTGATGACAGAGTATGATATAGTTGGTTAAGTACTCCAGTATGAACTTTCTTCAAGTGAAATATGTTGCAAAGGAATTTGTTGGTTTTCAAGTACTTGTGGATACTTCTAGATCATGTCCATGCTTGGTACATGGTATGCATGTTATCTTTTGATGTTGAGGAAAAATGCACTTAAAATTTCATAGTGTTAACACAAGTTTGGATGACTTGGTTGTTTACACTAATTGTGGTTGTGCTTCATTAATTGTGAAAGTGTGATGAAGCATGTAAGAGTGGATTCAGGTCCATTGTAAGGTATGATGTCATTTGTATTCATTTTGTAGTGCCCCTCCATACTTTGGTTGTGCAGGTAGTTTGGCTAAGGTACTTGAAGAGGAAGATGGAACATGAACTTCTATTAGTACTTTCGTGGGTATGATGCATATTGTTATGTTATAATTTTTATGCAGAGAATTATTTGGATAGTCAGGTGATGCAGTAGTACATTTTTAGGATAGGTGGAAAGGGTGACATCATGTGATTCAACGTATGGGGGACATACATGAATGAGATATGAATGTTAGAGTTCCTTTCCAAGTGCTTTGGCTATTAAGAATTTGTGCTCTAATTGGTATGCTTGAGTGAACAGGTACTAGGTTACATCTCCACCTAAATTAGCAGGTCTGAGCTTACCTTAAAACCCAATGTATCAGTTGATCGAAGATAGCACTTGGTCCCCTAGTTAGTCATCATCCTTGAAAAGGACGAGTATCCAATTTTGCACCTAGTCAATGTTGTCTGTATGGGCGTAATGGTCAATTACTATCATTATGGTCATGCTTTCGATCATGCATTGTGTCAAGTATTGTTTAGCATTTAGGTTATTTTGTTTGGATTGTTTGATTGATGCAGTGGTTAATCATTGCATTAGAATAATATTATTAGTTATGAAGGTATTTTTGATAATTAAATAAATATAAATGCCTTTATGTAAATTTAGTCTATGGAAATATATTATATTAGAAGTTAAGTTAATAAATAATATTAATAAATGTAATTGCCAACTAGCGATAAATAAATATATTATTATAATTAAATGTTGTGTTGAGTGACATTAAAAAATAGGTAACATTTATGTGTTGTCATAAAACCTATATTTAGCAAATACTAAAATGAATAAAGTGTTAGGAATTAAGGTGTCTCAACCTTTGCAAGTTTCTAACATTTATTATTTAATTGTATTTATTATTTTGCCTATTATTGTAATTTGGATGCAAATCCTATTTTGTCACTTTGTGGGAGTTGGCACAGTGATGTGTCATCCTACATGGAAGGTGACCAGATGTATTTTTGTCCTCATATGAGGAGATAGGCATTCCACCTTGTGGTAGAAGAGTTTTGCTATGTGTTGGCATCTTTTGGGTGTTGTAAGCGGTTTATGATGCATAAGAGTTATGACAAATTCCTATGATAGAATCTATGACATGTAAGGCCCAGAAATGAAAGATTATATGACAGGTGAAGACAAGTGTCTGAAAGCATCTTGCATGGGGATGTAGGCACCCAAGTTTGACTATGACAAGGTTGTAAGAGAATTTTCTATTAATAGACAGTTATGACAGATTCTCTTACAACTGTAAAAGTTGTTATATATGACGGATTTTATGACATTGTAAGAGCATCTGTCATACCTTAATTGGGTAAATTTGGGGTGCCCAAGTTGGGGGGTTGTAAGGGATGAAACAGAATCACTTATATGTGTCATATGCATGTTTTATGGCATTGGAAATTGAGCCACATGGATTTGGACAAGTTCCTTGTGTGACTTGCTCTAGAAGCTACCTCCATCCGTACTACTTCTCTTTATATATAGGTGCTTGGAAATGGAGTTTGTATCACAGGTTTATAGGTACTGTTATGCTACCGGATTGACTCTAGACACAAGTGTTGAAGACCATTGAAGCTAGAATTGCAAGTGTATTGTAAACATTCTTTCAGATTTATTAATACATTGTGCAGGTTTTTGAGTGTGGGGTTTTTCACCCGATAAGGGTTTTCCCCACCGTAAATCTTTGTCTCTCATCTTCTATCTACTTTCTGATTCTTGTGTTTTGCTGCAATATCTCATGTTAGTGGTTTAACATTGCTGTAAAAGTTAGGATAAAATTGAATTTGCATAGCCCTCTCCTCATTAGATTAGTGTAGGAAGTGTTTTCCACACACCTAACTTCCTTTCAGTTAGTATCAAAGCTTGATCACCTTTGGTTCTAGTTGTTGGGTAAGGGTTTTTTGAGCTAATCTTAGGTTGAGTGGGAGTCTGTGCAGAGCATTCTGTATCTTATTGTAGCAAGGACATGGCGGGCACATCAAGAAGGTTTGAAGTGGAGAAGTTCAATGGCAGTAATTTTGAGCTGTAGAAGCTCAAGATGGAAGACATGTTAGTTGATCGAGACCTTTGGAATAGTGTGAATGGAACTAAACCAGTTGCAATGTCACAAGTTGACTGGGATCTTAAGGATTGGAAGGCTAAGGGTCTCATAAGACTTAGTCTTGCCAATTTTGTGTTGTTAAATGTCCATGAGGAGACTACTATAAGACTCCTTTGGAAGAAGTTGGGGGATGTATATCAAGCCAAATCTCTAGTTAATAAACTTTTTTCTGAGAAAGAAGTTGTATTCTCTTCGAATGGAGGATGGAGGATCCGTTGCTGAACATATGAATGCTTTTAACATGCTGGTTGCACAATTGACCTCTATTGGTGTAAAGATGGAGTACGAGGATTGGTGTATGACCCTACTTTGTTCTCTACCAGACTCATGGGATCATCTTGTCATGACAATCGGAAGCACTACATCCACATTCAAAATGAAAGAAGTGGTTTCTTCACTATTGTCTGAAGAGATGCAAAGAAAGTCTTCTGAGGCAGCCAAAGAGGCCCTTGCAGTTCATGGAAGACCTAAGGAGAAACAGAAGAAGAAGGACAAGAAAGCTGAGAAGGGTAGATCCAAATCCTATGGGAGATCTAAATCTCCTAGAAAGTCCAAGGTTCTTTGTTGGAACTGTGGCAAGACCGGGCATTTTTGAAAAGAATACAAAGAGGAGAAGAAAAAAAGAAGAAAGCTCCTAATTTAGATTTTGACAAATCACAAGATGATGGTGATGCTTTCATTGGAGCCTTGGCAACCCATGCATCTGATGATGTGTGGCTAATCGACTTTGGTACATCATTCCACATGACCTCACATTGAGACTAGTTCACTAAGTATGAGGAGTTCAATGGTGGAAAGGTGTATCTAGGTGACAACTCTCATCTAAAGATCATTGGTTGTGGAAGAGTCTCTATCTGATTCCCTGATGGTCGAGTGAAGGGGATCTTTGGGGTTCTACACATCCCAGGCTTAGCATGGAACCTGCTTTCTATTAGTATGTTGAATGATGCAGGTGTGTAGGTTGTCTTTTTGAAAGAAGGATGCAAGATGACTAGAGGAGCTACGGTGCTTGCTAAGGGTACTAGGAGAGGTACTCTGTTTTAGCTGGAGGCATGCATTTCACAATGCAATAGTTCTTCTAACTCAAGGAAGAGGGAAGAAATCACTTTATCCCCACCATATGAATGAGTAGTGAAGAAATCTATTGTTTCTAGTCTTGATGGTTGTAATCATGCATTAGAAGTTATACTTCCTATAGAAAAGATAATGTTATGGCATAAGAGATTTGGCCACATTAGTGAGAAGGGTTTGTGTACCCTAAAAAATAAGAACCTCGTTGAGGGGTTAGATGATTGTAATCTTGAGTTTGACTTTTGTAAACATTAGATTTATGGAAAATAAAACCGTGTTGAGTTTTACTCAAGTTCTCATAAGTTTTCTGGTGTGTTGGACCTGATTCATTCTGATGTGTTTCGTCTTGTTAATGTTCCTTCATTATCAAAATCTGTATACTTTGTATCTTTTATAGATGATTATAGTAGAAGGACATGGATTTATTTTCTCAGAAGAAAATCTAAAGTCTATATCAAGTTTAAGGAGTTTAAAGCCTTTGCTGAAAATTAGACTGGTAAAAAGATTAAATGTTTGAGAAATGATAATGGTGGTGAGTTCTGTTCAATAGAATTTGATAAGTATTTCAAGGAACTTGGGATTGAAAGGCACAAGATAACTCTATACACCCCACAGAAAAATGGAGTTGTAGAGAGGATGAACATGACATTGATGGAGAAGGCTAGGAGTATGCTTAGTGGAGCTGGTCTAGAACAAAAGTTTTGGGCTGAAGCTATTGCCACTACTTTCTATCTGGTAAATAGATCTCCTACATTAGCTCTTGTTGGAAAGACACCCATGGAGGTGTGGTCTAGTAGAAAGCTTTCAATAAGGCATCTTCATGTTTTTGGTTGTGAGACATATGCACATGTACCTAGGGAGAAGCAGTCAAAGTTGGAAAACAAAGCCGTTAAGTGTATCTTCATTGGCTATGGTGTTGGTGTGAAAGGATACAAGATTTGGGACCTTGTGGCTGAAAAGGTGTTGTATAGCAAAAGTGTCATCTTCATAGAGCTTACACTTTCTTTCACTATTTTTCAGCTAGAAGAAAAAGAAAAGAAAGAGGATGTTCAGTTTCCTCTCACCCCTGAGAAGACTGAACAGAAAGACAATGTTGGACCTGATGATGAGGAGAGCTCTAGCAGCTCTAAAATCTCAGAAGAAGAAGCTAAACCTCAACATTAGCTCTTGAGGAGGTCTACACGAATAAGAAAGCAACCTGAAAGGTTTGGTTTTACATTGCTTGATTCTAGTTCTGCTTATTCTTTGATTACTAATAGTGATGAACCTAGAACTATATCAGAGGCTTTAGATATGAAGGATGCAGGTTCCAGGAAGGAGGCCATGGAGGAAGAAATGGATTCTTTGGAAAAGAATCAAACTTCGAACTTGGTGCCTTTGCCTCTTGGACGGAAACCCATTGGATGCAAATGGGTGTTCAAGAAGAAAATTGGTGCAGATGGCAGTGTTGAGAAGTATAAGGCCAGATTGGTTGTGAAGGGGTATTCACAAGTGGAGGGTATAGATTATGGTGAGATCTTCTCTCCCATTGCAAAGCTGACATCCATTTGATTCCTGTTGTTTCTCATAGCAGTTTATGATTTGGAGGTAGAACAGATGGATGTGAAGATAGCTTTCCTTCATGGTGACTTGGAGGAAGAAATCTACATGTCACAGCCAAAACATTACATGGTGAAAGGTAAAGAAAATTTGGTTTGCAAACTTAAGAAGTCTTTGTATGGTTTGAAGTAATCCCCTAGGAGATGGTACTTGAAGTTTGATGCCTTTGTGTTAGCAATTGGATTTGTGAGATTGAAATCGGATCACTGTGTGTATTATAAATTTGATGGTGATCATATTCTCATTGTTGCACTGTATGTTGATGATATGTTGCTCATTGGGAAGGGTAAGAATATGATTTATGATTTTAAATCTTAGTTGTCAACACAGTTTGAAATGAAAGATTTAGGTGCAGCTAGGTACATTCTAGGAATGGAAATCAGAAGAGACAGAACCAACATAAAACTTTAGTTAAGCTAGAGTAATTATGTGAAGACCATGTTGGACAGATTCAACATGGAATATTGTAGACCATTGTGTGTTCCCATTTCTTTGGGGACAAACTTGTTTGTTGAGGATTGTCCAAAATCTCCTAGTGAGGTGGAGGACATGAGCAGAGTACCTTATGCTAGTGTTGTTGGCAGTTTGATGTTCGGATATTTGAGGGGTACTTCCGAGTACTCCATTTGCTATCATGGTAATGTTTTAGGACCTCCGCATTCTGTTGATATTCATAGATTTGTGGATTTAGATTAGGCAGGTGACATTGACAATAGGAGATCCACCAGTGCTTACGTGTTTACAATATTTGGTGGTGCTATTAGTTGGATGAGTAAGTGACAACCTATTGTTGCTTTATCCATGACATAAGCTGAGTATATGGTAGTAACTCATGCTTGTAAGGAAGCCATTTGGCTTAAGAGATTGTGTTCCAATATTAGTGTTGATGCAGGTCAGATCATGATCAGTTGTGATAGTCAGAGTGCAATTTACCTTGCAAAGAATCTAACTTTCCATGCTAGAACCAAGCACATTGATGTTTAGTTTCACTTTGTGAGAGACACGGTTGAGGATAAAAAGGTAAATTTGGAGAAGGTAGATACTTTGAAGAATGTTACAAATGCATTGATGAAACCAGTGAGCACAGAGAAGTTCAAATGGTGTTTGGAGTCTATGGGCCTCTCAGCCTATAGCAGTTAAATCCTATTTTTCTATTGGATCTTACAAGGTGTTAGACAAGTGGGAGAATGTTAGGAATTAAGGTGTATCAACCTTTACAAGTTTCTAGCATTCATTATTTAATTGTATTTATTATTTTGCCTATTATTGTAATTTGGATGCAAATCCTATTTCATCACTTTGTGGGAGTTGGCACGATGATGTGTCATCCTACATGGAAGGTGACCACATGTATTTTTGTCCTCATATGAGGAGATAGGAATTCCACCTTGTGGTAGAAGAGTTTTGCCATGACTCCATCTTTCGGGTGTTGTAAGAGGTTTATGACGCGTAAGAGTTATGACAGATTCCTATGATAGAATCTATTACCTATAAGGGCCAGAAATGGAAGATTATATGACAGGTGAAGACAAATGTTTGAAAGCATCTTGCATGGGGAAGTAGGCACCCAAGTTTGACTATGACAAGGTTGTAAGAGAATTTTCTATTAATAGACAGTTATGATAGATTCTCTTACAACTATAAGAGTTGTCATATATGATGGATTTTATGACATTATAAGAGCATTTGCCATACCTTAATTGGGTAAATTTGGGGCGCCCAAGTTGGGGGGTTGTAAGGGATGAAAGAGAATCACTTACATATGTCATACACATGTTCTATGGACTTGGACATTGGGCCACATGGATTTGGACGAGTTCCTTGTGTGACTTGCTCTAGAAGCTACCTCCATCTATACTACTCTTTATATACAGGTCCTTGGAGATGGAGTTTGTATCACATGTTTACAGGTACTGTTATGGTGCCGGATTGCCTCCAGACATGAGTGTCGAAGACCATTGAAGCTTGCATTGCAAGTGTATTGTAAACATTCTTTCAAATTTGTTAATACATTGTGCAAGTTTTTGAGTGTGGGGTTTTTCACCCCATTAGGGTTTTCCCCACCATAAATCTTTGTCTCTCTTGTTCTGTCTACTTTCTGGTTCTTGCGTTTTGCTGCAATATCTCATGTTAATGGTTTAACATTGCTGTAATAGTTAGGATAAAGTTGAATTTGCATAGCCCTCTCCTCATTAGATTAGTGTAGGAAGCGTTTTCTGCACACCTAGCTTCCTTTCATAAAGTCAGATAGGAGTTTTGGGGCAGTGGTAGATTTTATTTATTATTTTTTCCATTTTGGAATGAGAGGGAGAGAGAAGGTATGGACAGGAAATTTTTTTACAAGTTTGGGGTTTTCTCTGCATGAGGTGAGGGTTTCTATGGAGCTCTAGGGCCTTGTTTGTTCAAGAGAAGCCTCCATCTAGAGGAGTGGAAAACAAGATTGTCTTCTATGCCTTTGGGATTTTTCAACTCATATCATGCTCATCATCCAGGTAAGGTGATGATTGTAGTAGAGATTTAGGAAAGATTTGGTCGAATACACTCTTCCATGAAGCCGAAATTCCTTGAAAGTAAATAAGCTCTAATTGGGTTTTCATTTGTGTAGATTTATTATCAAAAGAAAAATTACTTCTATTAATTTTGAAAGGTTGATTCATAATACTACAAGTAGAATCATGATGCTCTCATACAAGAGTTTTAGGAATATTAATTTTATCCTTTCAAAAGGCCGAATCTTTGTGCATGTAGGAGGAACCATAATAATATTATCCTATAGCTGATCTATACCTTTCGGTAGAACTATTACATCCACTGTATATAAGTATTTCTCATTTAAACAATGGTTAATTTAAGTGTATGTCAATAGCTATATATAATAATTCATATGCCTTACTTGTTTTCCCATGTTTTGCTTCCTTATCTCCCTGCTCAG
Organism: Cunninghamia lanceolata; assembly: GCA_027924645.1. NCBI lineage: Eukaryota > Viridiplantae > Streptophyta > Pinopsida > Cupressales > Cupressaceae > Cunninghamia > Cunninghamia lanceolata. The sequence continues at coordinate 6,982,959 of BSBN01001670.1, read as the reverse complement.
AACCATTGAGACTATGGGAAAAGGAAAGGTGAACAAGTCATTACACCTGCCAATTGCATTTCCTTGTATGTTTCTAATCCTGTTCAACAAATCTATATGGACAATTCTGCAATCATTGTGTTCAATATCTCCATGACGCAGTCTAACAACTAGTTCACTCGCCTTCTCTATGCTACTAATTTTTGCATATATTTTTACCAGGGCAATCGCAATTACAATGCCCTGTGTGTGTATATAAATATTGCACACACAAAAACACTGGGGTTTGGCATTACGCCTGTCCATTGCATTTTGTTGAAAGTTTCTAAAGCCTTTTCTACAAACCCATTTTGTACATATCTTGCATTCATTGCATTCCATATCTTTATTTCTGTCGTAATCTTTGTGCTTATGTTCATTTCTTATGCTCTTGTCATCATAATTATTTTTCCCTCTTTTTTTATATTCTCTATGATATCTATTATTGCCCTGGCATGCCTCCTATCCATGTCTCGATCATTAATACTATGTGAGCCTTTTTTCCCTTTCCCTTTGATCGTGCTTTTCCTTCCTAGGCTTTCGATCAGTATTCTCAAACTCTATGTCAGTTATTAGGCATATAAAACACAAGAAATCTAATATATTTAGGAAGTAGATAATAAATTAATGGGTGGAATATTTGAGATTCACAAAAGAAAGGACAGAGTGGATGTCATTATGGATGGGATTCCCTTATAGGTGGTCAGAACAAAAGCTATTGAGAATTGTTTACTTTCCTTATGAAGATGGTTTGTCGCCAAAAATAGAGTTGGTAATGATCTCCTATTGCTAAATTTGAGTTTTATGTGGAACTAATGATAGAATCAATCTTTGTTTTAGAGTATTGTTATCTGTAAGTTACTAAGAACTCTTAAATATGTCATTTGTGCATTTCCTATGATTCTTTCGACATTACATAAGAAATCATCAATATCGAGGCATATTGTTTTATACTCTACATGTTTTGTTCTAATTACTGTAGCATTGAGATTTTCTTGCATTGCAACACCAAAGCTTCTCTTGTTTCCCCATGCTATGAATGACTTTAAGGGTGCACTACTCTTACAATTGGGTTGAAAATTACCTATGGTCCATGTAAGTGTTGTGCCATGGTTGTCCCTACTTTCACTAATGGCTGACATAAAATATGTCTCATCTCTTTCATATGGTTATTTCTAAAATTTTAGACCTTGAATACATGCATATCACTATTAAAAACTGATTTGATCATATCCTATTATCATTGCAATTTATGATACTATTTTCCATTTAATGATTATGTCTATTTGTCACTATCCTTAGACAATTAATAAGAAATCCATGAGAGTGTTAGTTTTAATTGGATAAAAGTGAGCTTTATAATTCTTGATCTAATTTACATTTCTTTAGCATTAGTTGATCTTAGATGATGACCTTTAGGAATTCATAGGTCCTTAGAGTAGAATATGATGTAAATGATAAATATTTTCACACATTATAACTTAAAATGGATTATAATTGTTAGATCAATCATCTAGTATTTTAAGTAGATAGGCATTTCAAGCTTGCTTTTATTTAATTAACTTTATATATACATCAAATTAGGGAGTCAAGCTTTTATTACTTTAAAAGTAATTTTGAATTGTTAAATTAATGTTTATTTATTTATGGTAATATGCTAGCATAGTATTTACTTGGTAACTTGAATTTTTCTAATTATAATTTTTGAGATCACAAAGATATGATATGAAATAGTACAAACTTAATCTTTTGCGTCCATAGTATTACTATATGAGGAAATATGATTATCATTACTAAGAGTAAGCTAGATCTTTTCATGATGTAGTGTTGTAGTTATATTTGCTTAAATATGGGGCAAATTGTGAATTTGAATAATTGAGAATGTTATATCTTACTTTGAAATAATGAAATTGAGTCAATGTTTATGAATATATCTTTAGGATTCATTGGATAAAAGACTATCTATTGTCTATTGAGACTAGCCTTTGATCCATGTTTATATTTAGGTAGATCACTATCAATATTGTTGATCTTTTATGAAGGCTGAATTCTTAAATATTATTTAATAAATAATTCCTAAACTTTCTTCATCACTATTTGGAATTCATGTAATGTTGTAATAGACTATGATTATATTTGTTAATAAAATGTTGTGATTCCTCTTATTTACTATATTCCTGGTTATAACTTCATGATTCCCTAAGTATTAAAAGTTCAAGTAGAGTGTTTTCTATTATGAAGAGACTAAAATAAAGTGCATGTAATGCACTATGATTTATATAGATTATAATAGGAAACAATTTAAGATCATCTATGAATTTTATACATCCTACAAACATCTACTATAACTATTTTTTATTGTATAAATAAGATCTGAAGTTTTATTATGTTATTAAAGGGTTGGGTACCTTGTTTGGTAAATTTTATAAATCACTTGCATGTTGCATTAGTCTTGTATTACCCATGATTGTGTTATCTTATTGCTTCCTGCCTATCTATTTGATGTGGGACCTAGTGTTATCTCCTAGCACAGGGGGTGCACCTAAGGGTTCCACATGGTCAGGTGGATGTGTTTAATCTCCAATGGTTTTTCCCTTGCTGATGCTCATGTTTAAAGAGGATGTAACTCATGTAGCAGATTCTAGAATCATGTTCTTGCTCAAGGAGATAGTATGTAAGTTCACATTCTAGTCCTGTGTATCAATTGAAATATGTAATATAACTTGATGTTTGCATCCCATTGAAGTAAAAGATGATAGTGTAAATAGAGTATTGTTGTGCTCTCATGTAAGTGAAAATTATTTATGTACTCGTAGTGTTATCTTCATGAACTTAAGGATTGTTTATCTGATGCTACAACATGGATATGTGTGAGTATGATCATTGATGGAACAAATCTAGAATAAATTATGGTTGTTAGCTAATTCATGATGTATGTTTAGATCTTGATGATAGTTCAGTTAGTAATGCATATATGGAACCTTAGAGGACATCATGTTAGCTTAATGGTATGTGTGGTTATGATTTACATTACTTGATATTTATTTCATTTTTAAAAAAATATCCTATTTGTATAGCATAACTGTGTTGTTCTTTAAGGTTCCTAGGTGGGGCATTACATCTTGTATCAGAGCCAAGTTGCAGCATTGGGATCTCTGGTTAATGTTGTTGCCCATGTCTAGTTATAGTAATTCTTCTTATGCCTGTGATAGGAACTCTTGTGTTGGATACCATGTTTTAATTTAAACACCTAGCTTGATGTGTTGGATAGATGATCATGATATTGACATTCAGCATCATGTGATATGTAGAAAAATTAGAGTGAAAGGAAACTAGAAAAGGGAAGTTGATAATAGGTAATGTTATGATTTTGCCAAGGGAATCACATTGGTTATGAAAATAAATGTACTTATGGTATGTGATCCTTGAGTAGTAATAGAATTGTGTTTGTAAATGTAAACTTTCCCCTGTAAATGTGAGAAACTAGTAACTGTCCATTGGCTGAGTTTTGTGAATACCCCGTACTTGCTTTGTGTGCCCATGGGATGGTGATACTGGGTACCCATCCATGGGGGAATATGTTGTTTTTTTAGGTGTGGGATTAACCATACCATTATGTGTGCTTGTATGTTTGTTCCCTGATTGAGGGCCAACCCATGTGTGCTTGAAAATATATAAATGAGTAGACAAAAGTTAGTTTCATAGATTATCTTCTTTCGGTTCTCTATTCCCTCATTCGGTGAAGGGGTAGTAGCAGCCACAAAGTTCCTTGGGTGGAGTGTACAGCATATGCATATTGCAGTGTAGAGCGGTCTTAGCTCAACTGAACCCGAGGAAAGTACTCACTACTTCCCCTTATGATGGATTGGGGTACTTGATCCATATGTGCTAGCCCAATCCCCAAAGTTCTTGAGCACATTGATGGTATTTCTTAGATGATCATCTACCTTGTCTTCACGAAAGGTATGATATGCCATATGAGTTGTCAGTTGGGGGTTGGGGTCTAGGGTGAGAAGGACCTGCATGGACAACCCAACTGGAACTATGTGATGACATGTGTCACCACTTGGGGGCCAGGGTCTAGGGTGAAAGGGACCTACATGGACAACCCAAGTGAGACTATGTGCCCCATGTATATTTTGAGGTCCAACATGTGGAGAGAGGTTTATTACCCATGTTGAGATAGATTTTGTATTTGCACATGTTCCAACATGATGCAATAGGTATGATGCCATACACCACTGATGTTCTGACACAATGCTGGTGATGATGTTCTCTCCTTTCTCATTAGGTGGCTAGTAGCTAGTCACACAGTGTTGTATAGTGTAATTTCAAAGATTGTGGACTTTCTTTATGGTTATTGATGATTTTCTATTGATTGTGAAGGCTAACACTTTGTTTATATTTAATTTTGATGGTTTAGCCACACCTTGTGATCTCATTTGCTTGTAGCCCTCGTGGTTACATTTGATTTTCTATTGAAATTGTGTGCATTTCTTGGCTTATTGTTGAAATTGAATTTTATTTTAATCTTTCTTTATGCCGTAGGTGGCTAAACTAGTTATCCTTATTGTTTTCGATCTTGGCCATGTGTTGTATTGTGATTCCTCTCCAAGGACATATGAGGCGGACTTAGTGAGTATATACAGAGGAAACAGACGCAGGGAGCCTTAAGGATGGGGGTATGTGAGGTTGTTATACAGCTAGGACCCACTACACACCTATGTGTGATGACTATCTCTTGGAGGCTAACCACCTTATACAATAAGAGAGAGGTCATTATGGTCTTGTTTGGATGGTATCACCTTGTGTGTGTTGCCTAACACCAACAAGCCATTGAGTGCAAGGTATGGATTATGTGAGATGGATTTTAGCTCTTGGCTCATGGATTATGTATCATGGATTAGTATACTACTTTTCAGTGTCTAGATGGACCCTTGTGTAGCCTTGTGATGTGATTCCCAGTGATGTGAATTAGTGTGTATGTAAAGAAGGTATGGTAAATCATGAAAATTGTACCATGAAATGATAAATTGTATTTCCATGCTTCAAAAAGGTAAAAAATCATGATCTTTTGTTGAATATGTTATGAGATTTAGTTTTGTAAAATAATTAAAGTGAAATGTTGATGAAGGGGGTAAATCATAAAACACACAACAATAGAAATTGCACACAGAAAAATAGAACTTTCTTTATTGATTTGGAAAACTTATTACATTACAGATGCTGAAATACAATCAGAGGAATCAACCCTCCACAAGCTACAACACATTACAGCTTCCTCTCCCAAGACTCTAGAATCATCTACCTTTTGTAACCCCAAATCAGCTAGGGTTTCTATTTTCCCACCTATTACTAACTCTACACTTCCCCCCTTAATTCTACTACCAACCAGGGTTCCCAAAAATAGTTATTAATAGCCTTTTTAGCGGCCAACAACCTAATTTCAAAATTTGCTTCTCCCTCCAAAAATAGGTCAACTTCTGGGAGCCAGAACTTTTGATCTGGGTGTTTGATTGAGGAACCGTCTTATACGTTGGAAATATCGTGGAGTGCTCTATGTGCTAATAACTTGTTTTTCTAGTTCTAGCCATTTTTGGGCATGTATGGGGACGTTTAGTGCCTCAAACCTGAGTTTGAATAATTTTCAGTTATTTTTTAGGAAATAGAAACTTTATTATCTTTTAGCTCACAAATGATCTTTGCATGATTCCTAGGTGAAAGGTCTTATTTTTCAATTATAAGCTTCCTATAAATTTTCACTTCATTTTGTGCCCAAATGCAAACTTTCTAAAAATAACAGGTTGCTATTTTTAGTAGTTTGAAAAAATTGAAAGTTCTACATCATTATTCAAGTGATTATGGAACCAAAACAATAAATTTTGAAAAGAAATGGAAAGAATAGCAACAATTTTGAAACATATATTTTTTTGGGTGATGCAAGATTGCCCTTACACCACTGGATTCTCCTATATCAGACACCCAGGGTAATTTGAGAAGTGACCCTATCACGTCTCAGGTGATTGTGTGAGGAAAACCCAAACGGTCAACCTCTGCCTTAGACAACCAAGAAGAATTTTGAATAGGCCTTCCTTTTGATTTCACAACGTATTCTTCATATTGCCTATTCTAAGTACTTCTTCCCACATGGCTTTCCAAGATCTCTTCTATCTCCTCTGTTGAAGTAGATGCTGGAATACTCCACTGTTCTTCTATTGGTCCATCCTCTGTTCCAGCTTCATGATATTCTGATAAATCAGTAATGTTGAAAATAGGGGAAATGTTGATCCCACTTGGCAACTTTCCCTCATATGTATTTCCTGAATCATGTTTCTTCAAAATTCTGCATGGTCCAAATTTCTTCATTTTCAACTTATTGTATGTTCCAATTGGGAATGTTTCTTTTCTCAATTGAACCATGACTTCATCTCCTACCTAGAATTCTTTATATCTTCTTTTTTAATCTGCCTTAGCCTTGTACTGAATATTCATCTTATTAATATGCTTTTTCACTTATTCGTACAAATTCTTCATGTGTTCTGCAAAGTCTTCAACCTCGACACTTGTCTTTTCTCCTTTGTCCAGATTCCTTAACTCTAAAGCATTTCTTGGATTATTCCCAGATACAATCTAGAATTGTGATTTACCAATACTCTAATTGACACAATTGTTGTAAGTAAATTTTGCCTGTGGTAAAATCAAATCCCATCCCTTGGGCTTATCTCCTACTAAGCATTGTAGCAAGTTACCCAAACTCCTATTCACCACTTCGGTCTGTCCATCAGTCCATGGATGGTGTGAAGAATGAAACTTCAAATCTATCTTCAACTTCTTCCACAATGTCCTCCAAAAATAATAAACAAACTTGGTATCTTGATTTAAAACTATACTCTTTGATAGATAGTGTAATCTCACCACCTCCCTAAAAAATAACTCTGCAATATGAACAACATCATTAACCTTCTTGCAAGGAATAAAATGTGCCATCTTCAAGAATCTGTCTAATACCACAAAATGCAATCATGTCCTCTCTATGTCCTTGGTAAACCAAGAATAAAATCTATACTAATATCATCCCATGGCTTCTCTAGTACAGGTAGTGGTTGATATAGACCTATATTCTCACTTGCTCCTTTCATCATCTGACATACTCTGCACCTCTTCACAAATTTCCTCACATCCTACTGCAACTGTGGCCAATAATAATTTTCACCAATAATAGCAATGGTCTTATCGAGACCAAAGTGGTCAGCCAATCCTCCACTATGCTTCTCCTTAATCAGGTTCTCTCTCATGGAACTCCTTAGAATGCACAACTGGATTCCTCTAAACAACATGCCATCTTGGATTATGAAATCCAACCATTTTGTCCTGTCCAAAGTAACAGGTTCCAAACAAGCTTTCCAGGCCTCTACAAAATCTGGATCTTCAGGATACAAACTTTTGAGCTCATCAAACCCAACAACCTCAATCTTCATATCTATCAACAAATTTTGCCTTCTGCTCAAGGCATCTGCAACTTTGTTGGACTTCCCACTCCTGTGCTTCAAAACAAAATTATAGCTCTACAAAAACTCAACCCATTTTAAGCACCTTTGGTTCAACTTTGCTTGACTATTAAGATACTCCAAAGCCTGATGATCAGTATATAAAACAAACTCCTTTAGTAACAAATAAATTCTCCATTTCTTCAAGGCTTGAACTATTGCACGAAATTCCTAATCATAAACATAATAATTTTTCTTGTCATCATTAAGCTTCTCACTAAAATAGGCAATGGGCTTACCTTCTTGGCTCAAAATAGCTCCTATAGCACTACCAGTTGCATCACGATCTACCTAAAATAAGTTATTGAAATCTTGAAGTGCCAAAATAGGTTGCTCTGTGATTTTCTGCTTCAATGTATCAAAGCTTTTGTCTACTCCTTTAGTCCATTTAAACTCTTTTCTATCTCCTCTCATTGTCTCAGTTAGGGGTGCACAAATGCTACTAAAATTCCTGATAAACTTTCTATAAAAACTTTCCAAACCATGAAAATATCTTACCTCGGAAGCACTCCTTAGCATAGGCCATTCAATGATAGCCCTCACCTTCTCTAGGTCCATCTTAAGACCTTCCTTTGAGACAACAAATCCCAGGTATACCAACTCCTTTGCGAAACTACATTTCTTCAGATTAATCAATAATTTCTCCTCCCTTAGCTTCTCTAAAACTCTTCTAATATGCATCAAATGCTCATCCCAAGTCTTCCTGAAAATTAAAATATCATCTAAATAAATAATAACAAAACTTTCGAAAAATTCTTTCAGTACCTCGTTCATGAGCCGCATGAATGTGCTTGGTGTATTGGTTAGCCCAAATGGCATGACTAACCACTCATACAAACCCTCCTTTCTCTTAAAGGCTGTCTTCCATTCATCTCCTTCTCTGATTTAGATCTGGTGATAGCCACTCTTCAAGTCAATTTTTGTGAAGTACTTGGCTGCTCTCAAACAGTCTATTATGTCATCCATTCTTGGTAATGGAAACCTGTAGTTGATCGTGATTTTATTGATGGCCTGAGAATCTATACACATTCTTCATTCTCCATTTTCTTTGGTGCTAGTACTATAGGTACCACACATGAGCTTAGGTTGTCCCTTATCTATCCCTTAATAGATCTTGAACTTGTCTATTTTGCTCTTCATTCTCTATAGAAGTCATTCTATGGGTTGCCTTATTCGGCAAACTAGCTCTTGGTATCAAATCCATTTGGTGACTTATCTTTCTCACTAGTGGTAAACCTTCTAGTATATTATTAAAGATAATATCCTAAAATTCTTCCAACATATCTGAGACTTCTACTGGTACATCTTCACATTTCTCTTGACTAATCTTAGGAATCGATGCAAAGCAATGATGCTCATGCTTCATACCCTCCAAAAATTTTCTTACATCTACCAAGCAAATTCATGTAGTACTACATACCTTTTCTTCCACCTCCTTCAAAGGCTTATATTTGTAACGAACTCCATCCTTTGTTAGAGAATATGTGTTTATAGGGCCATCATGGACAATGCTCCTATCATACCGCCACAGCCTCCCTAATAGCATATGACATGTGTCTATTGGTATGATATCACACAACACCTCATCATGGTAGTCTCCAATCTTCAACTTCACTAAACACTACTCATTGACCAAAGCTCTATGGTCCTTCTACAACCATGCAATCCGATATGGATGTGGATGCTTTCTTCCTGTCAACTTCAACTTGTCAACCATTGCCTCTGAAACAAGATTATTAGTGCTCCCACTATCAATAATAATATCACAACACTTACCTTGACATTTGCACCTTATGCAGAATAAACTCTTCCTTTAATTGGGTTCTTTTTCCTCATTCAACAAAGTTCTTCTGACAACTAGGGTTTCTCCCCTTTCAGCATCTCCAGAATGTGCAGACTATGTATCTTCATCTGCATGTGCAACTCATACATTACCTTCAGGTCTTCTATTTGTCCTTCCTTGATGTTGTAGACACTCATATGCTTGATGTCCTTCTTCTCCACATTGAAATAGGTTCCTCTAAAACCTCATCTTCGCAGTCCTTGCCCAGGTCTGCCTCTTCCTCTCTGCTCACCATTATTCTGGTCACAAGGGTAGTAGGTATTATCTCCTTTCTAATTTTGACTGGTGCCAACTTCTTCACTTTTCTTTGAATATTCATTTCGGCCCCCATAGGGTGTTCCACCAGTCCTTCCACCTTGAGCTCTTCCTTTGGAGTTGCTATAAAATCTTTTATTCAGCTTCTCTTCCACCTTCAGGGAAAACTAGTACGCATCTTCTATGTTGGTAATTCTGACTAGGCACAGCTCCTCTTGAATACTTGGCCTCAACTCATTAATGTAATAGGCTACCTTCTCCTTGTTGGGTTCTACATGGCCTATCCTGATAGTAATTTTATAAAACTCTTCTCTATACTCCTTAACAGACTTGTTACCTTGCTTCAGTCCTTGCAGCTTCTTCAACAACTCCATCTCATAGTCCATAGGAATGAATCACTTCTTCAGTTTCTCTGTCATCTAATCCCATCTAGTGAACTTTCCTTTTCCTCTTCTGTTACTCTCTAATTATACCTCCTTCCACCAATTATTGGTGTGGCCCTTCAAATTTATTTTTGTAAACTAGACCTAATCTAGGTCCTCTACATCTTCATATTAGAAATACTCCTCCATGTCATTGATCTAATTAATAAGTTGTTCCAGATTCAAATCTCTAGAATATGTAGAAACTTTGATCATGGGCCTCTTTCTGATCTTTGAAATGACCCTCAACAACCTAACTTCTATAGGATCTCCTCCAACTTCTTGTTCTTCCTTAGATAGCTCTTCTTTAGGTTCATCCTCACTTTTCTCTCTTGTTCTCAGATCAAACACTCTTCACAGCTCCTCTTGCAAAGCATCAATTTGCCTTTGCAGGGCTCTAAAACCTTCTTCCATCAAATCATTCCTCCCAATATAATTTCTTTGTGGAGGCATCCTGATCTCCGCAGCAAACCCATAACCTCAGGTCCTTGTGCAAACTGCCTCATGGTCAGTGATATGTCTACACACTCAAGAACCCTTGCTCTGATACCATTTGATGAAGGGGGTAAATCATAAAACACACAACAACATAAATTGCACATAGAAAAATAGAAATTTCTTTATTGATTTGGACAACTTATTACATTACAGAAGCTCAAATACAATAAGAGGAATTGACCCTCTATAGGTTGCAACACATTAGAGCTTCCTCTCTCAAGACTCTAGAATCATCTGCCTTCTATAACCCCAAATCAAATAGGGTTTCTGTTTTCACACCTATTATTGACTCTACACTTCCCCCCTTAACTCTACTACTAGCCAGGGTTCCCAAAAATGGTTATTACTAACTTTTTTGGCGGCCAACAACCTAATTTTGAAATTTACATCTCCCTCCAAAAGTAGGTCAACTTCCGGGAGCCATAACTTTTGATCTAGGTGTCTGATTGATGAAGCATTTTATGCGTTGGAAATCTCCTGGAGTGTTATACATGCTAAGAACTTGCTTTTCTAGTTCTGGCCATTCTCAGGCCCATACAAAACCGTTTAGTGCCTTAAACCTGAGTTTGAATAATTTTTAGGTGTTTTTTGGGAAATATAAACTTTAATATCTTTCAGGTCTTTTAGTTATGAAGCTTCCTATAAATTTTCACTTCATTCCATGCCCAAATGCAAACTTTCTAAAAATAGCAGGTTGCTATTTTTAGCAGTTTGAAAAAACTACAAGTTCTACATCATTATTCAAGCGATTTTGGAACCAGAACCACAAATTTGGAAAAGAAATGGAAAGAACATCAACAATTTTTGAAACACATCTTTTTTTGGGTGATGTAAGATTGCCCTTACACCACTAGATGCTCCTGCATCAGATGTCTTGTTTATAAATGATGGATATTTAATGGAAAGTGTGTGTTTTATGTGTATAAATATGTTGATATTTTGTGAAAATGTAGCATTCTAACCTATTGATTGCTTAACAACAAATTGGAAGAGGAATTGCAATGGTGGTGTATTTGAAATTGAATACTTTATATGTTTATGATATGAGAATTTCTACTAGTTAGGATTAAAAATGGTGCAATATTTTCTTTGTCCTGAAGAAACTGATGGGTACCAATGTTGACATGTAAGGATTTTGAGTGGTTTATGTACTATAGAATCATTTTTCTAAAATTCAAGTTTTAATTGTGTTACTATTGTGACATTGAAAACTAGAAGGGTAGATTAAGTTTGAAATAGAATATATAAGTTTAGATTTTATAAATCATTTCCATAGGCAAAGAAGTGTATATTTTTTTTATGAAATGAATCAGCTTTGATGTTGGTACTAACATGTTATGTTTCCACCCTAGTTTGTAACTTCCAAGAGTAAGTCAAGTTTTAGGGGGGGAGGATGTAGTGCCCCTCCATATTCACTTTGGTTGTGCAGGTATTCTGGCTAAGAAACTTGATGATGAAGATGGAACATGAGCTTCTATTAGTACTTTCGTGGGTATGATGCATATTGTTATGTTATTATTTTTATGCAGAGAATTATTTGGATAGTCAGGTTATGCAGTAGGATGTTGTTAGGATAGGTGGAAAAGGTGACATCATACCATCGAACATATGGGGGACATACGGGAATTAGATACGAATGTTAGAGTTTCTTTCCAAGTGCTTCAACTATTAAGATTTTTTACTCTAATTGGTATGCTTGAGTGAATAGCTACTAGGTTATGTCTCCACCTAAATTGGCAGGTCTGAGCGTACCATAAAACCCAATGAATCAGTTGATCAGACATAGCACTTGGTCCCCTAGTTAGCCATCATCTTTGAAATGGATGAGTATCTAGTTTTGCACCTAGTCAATGTTGTTTATATGGGCGTAATGGTCAGTCACTGTCATTGTGGTCATGCTTTCGATCGTGCATTATGTCAGGTATTGTTTGGCATTTGGGTTATTTTGTTTGGATTGATTGATGCGGTGGTTAGTCATTGCATTAGAGTAATATTATTAGTTATGAAGGTATTTTTGATAATTAAATAAATATAAATGCCTTTATGTAAATTTAGTCCATGGAAATATATTATATTAGAATTATGATATTTTATTTCAGGGTTTAACTACGTAGTTTTTTAGTCAAACACATGATCCATATTTCATGAGTAGTGGTTCATATCAACCCATCTCTCATGTTAATGAATGGTCCACTTAGCACTCATTGCATTTAAGTGATGCTCACAAGGGTGAAGCATCGGGACTTCCCAGGAGGTCACCCATCCCAGTACTACTCTGACTCAAGTGCACTTAACCATGGAGTTTCCCCCAAGATCAAGCCCACTTAGCTTTCTACCCCATTTGGAAAACCTTCAGCAAGTGTTTTGCCTTATGAACCAATCATTATAGAGCCCCTTTAGCTCATCAATTGATAAGTAGGAGGTATTTTTCGCAGCGTGTCAAATTATGATAGTACTGGGATGGGTGACCTCCTAGGAAGTCCTGATGCTTCACCCTTGTGAGCATCACCTAGATGCAATGAGTGCTAAGTGGACCATTCATTAACATGAGAGATGGGTTCATGTGAACCACTACTCATGAAACATGGGTCATGTGTTTGACTCAAAAACTACGCAGTTAAACCTTGAAATAAAATATCATAATTTGACACGCTGCGAAAAATACCTCCTACTTATCAATTATATTAGAAGTTAAGTTAATAGATAATATTAATAAATGTAATTGCAAACTAGAGATAATAAATATATTATTATAAGTAAATATTGTGTTGAGTGGCATTAAAAAAATAGGTAACATTTACGTGTTGTCATAAAATCTATATTTAGCAAATACTAAAAAAAAATAAAGTCAGATAGGAGTTTTGGGGGAGTGGTAGATTTTATTTATTATTATTTTCCATTTTGGAAGGAGAGGGGGGGAGAGGGTATAGAGAGGAAATTTTCTGCAAGTTTGGAGTTTTCTATGGCATGAGGTGATGGTTTCTACGGAGCTCTAGGTCCTTGCATGTTGAAGAGGAGCCTCCATCTAGAGGAGTGGAAAACAGGATTCTCAACAATAAAATAAAATCAGGATTGTCTTCTATGCCTTTGGGATTTTTCAGCTCATATCATGCTCATTGTCCAGGTAAGGTTTAAAGATTGTTTCTTTTGTGTGCATATGTTCACTGATGATTGTAGTAGAGATTTAGGAAATATTTTGTCGACAATACTCTTCCCTGAAGCCGAAATTCCTTGAAAGTAAATCAACACTAATTGGGTTTTCATTTGTGTAGATTTATTATCAAAAGAAAAGTTACTTCTATTATTTTTGAATGGCTTATTCATAATACTAAAAGTAGAATCATGATGCTCTCATACAAGAGTTTTAGGAATATTAATTTTATCCTTTCAAAAGGTGGAATCATTATGCATACAGGAGGAACCATAATAATATTATCCTGTAGCCGATCTATACCTTTCGGTAGAGCTATTACATCCACTGTATATAAGTATTTCTCATTGAAAGAATGGTTGGTTTAAGCATATGTCAACAGCTCTATATAATAATTCATATGCCCTACTTGTTTTCCAACATTTTGCTTCCTTATCTCCCTACTTAGAACCATCGAGACTGTGGGAAAAGGAAAGGTGAACAAGTCATTACACCTGCATATTGCATTTCCTTTAATGTTTCTAATCCTGATCAACAAATCTATATGGGCAATTCCATAGTCATTGCGTTCAATATCTTTATAATGCAGTCTAATGAACAGTTCACGCACCTTCTCTATGTTACCAATTTTTGCATATATTTCTATTAGGGCAATTGTAATTACAATGCCTGGTATATATATATATATATATATATATATATATATATATATAACACACAAAAACTCTTGGATTTGGCTTTATGCCTGCCCATTTCATTTTGTTGAAAGTTTCTAAATCCTTCTCTACAAACCCATTTTGTACATATCCTACAATCATTGCATTCCATATCTTTATTTCTACTGTAATCTTTGTGCTTATGTTCATTTCTTATGCTCCCTTCATCATAACTATTTTTCCCTTTTTTTTAATATTCTCTATGATATCTACCGTTGCCCTGGCATGCCTTCTATCCATGTCTCGATCATTAATACTATGTGAGCCTTTTTTCCCTCTCCCTATGATCGTGCTTTTCCTTCCTAGACTTTCGATCAGTATTCTTCTCAAACTTTGTGTCAGTTATCAGGCATATAAAACACAAGAAATCCAATATAATTATTGAGTAGATAATCAATTAATTGGTGGAATATTCGAGACTCACAAAAGAAAGGATAGAGTGGATGTCGTTATGGATGGGATTCCCTGATAGGTGGTCAGAACAAAAGCTATATAGAATTGTTTGCTTTCCTTATGAAAATGGTTTGTCGCGAAAAATAGAGTTGGTAATGATCTCCCATTCCTAAATTTGAGTTTTATGTGGAACTAATGATAGAATCAATCTTAGTTACAGAGTATTGTTATCCATAAGTTAATACGAACTCTTAAATATCCCATTTGTGCATTTCCTATAATTCTTTTGACATTACATAAGAAATCGTCCATATCGAGGCATATTGTTTTATAGTTTGCATGTTTTGTGTTATGTTCTCATTACTGTAGCATTGAGATTTGCTTACATTGCAACACCAAAGCTGCTCGTGTTTCTCCATGCTATGAATGACTTTATAGGCGTACTACTCTTACAATTGGGTTGAAAATTACCTATGGTCCATGTAAGTGTTGTGCCATGGTTGTCCCCGCTTTCACTAATGGCTGACATAAAATATGTTGTCATATTTATATCATATGGTTATTTCCAAAATTTTAGACCTTGAATACATGCGTATCACTATAGAAAACCGTTTTGAACATATCCCATTATCGATACAGTTTATGATAGTATTTTCCATTTAATGATTATGTCTATCTATCACGTGACCATTCTTAGACAATTAATAAGAAATCCATGTGAGTGTTAGATTTAATTGGATAAAATTGAGCTTTATAATTCTTAATCACATTTACATTTCTTTAGAATTAATTGATCTTAGATGACAACCTTTAGGAATTCGTAAGTCCTTATAGTAGAATATGATGTAAAAGATAAATATTGTCACACATAACTTAAAGTGGATTATAATTGTTAGATCAATAATCTAGTATTTTAAGTAGATAGGTATTGCAAGCTTGCTTTTATTTAATTAACTTTATATATACTTAAGTATTGAACTAGGTAGTTAAACTTTTATTACTTCAAAATTAATTTTGAATTGTTAAATTAATGTTTATTTATTTATGGTAATATGCTAGCATAGTATTTAGTTGGTAACTTGAATTTTTCTAATTATAATTTTTGAGATCACAAAGATATGATATGAAATAGTATAAACTTAATCTTTTGCGTCCATAGTATTACTTATGAGGAAATATAATTATTAGTACTAAGAGTAAGATAGATCTTTTCTTGATGTAGTCTTGTAGTTATATTTGCTTAAATCTGGGGTGAATTGTGAATTTGAATAATTGAGAATGTTATATCTTAATTCGAAACTATGAAATTGAGTCAATGTTTATGAATATATCTTTAGGATTCATTGGATAGAAAACTATATGTTGTCTGTTGAGACAAGCCTTTGATCCATGTTTATATTTAGGTAGATCACTATCAATATTGTTGATCTTTTATGAAGGATGTATTCTTAAATATTATTTAATAAATAATTACTAGACTTTCTTCATCACTATTTGGAATTCATGTAATGTTGTAATAGATTGCGATTATATTTGTTGATAAAATTTTGTGATTCCTCTTATTACTATATTCCTGGTTATAACTTTATGATTCCCTAAGCATTAAAAGTTTAAGTAGAGAGTTTTCTATTATGAAGAGTGTAGACGCCCAAAATTATCCCAAATTTGTCCATGTCCTTCCAACACCTAGTCAAAAACATTATCTAGACATCATGTAGCATTTTGTCCGAATCCCACTCTTAATCCATCCCACTTACCCCATTAAGCCAATTAATTAAATAAATTTTATTTATTTAATTAAAATCTCATTTTAATCCCATCCTTATCCCACCTAGCCAATTAATTAAATAAATTTTATTTATTTAATTAATCTCACATTCATAATCCCACTTTCCAATTAATTAAATAAATTTAATTTATTTAATTAATTTCCCATTCATATCCTAGTCCTATCCTAATCATCTTCCCAATTATTTAAATAAATTTTATTTATTTAAGTAATTTTCCTCACATATCCCAACTAATTCAAATATTTTATTTGAATTAACTCCTCACCTTTCATCATAAGCCGACATGTGTGCCTCTTTCATTTAAAAAAATAAGTGGTACTACATCCTTTATTTAATATCTTTCACATGTAGTACTTTTTATGTACACGGTCACACATGAACCCTATCCTCCTTTGTACACTTGTCACATGATTACACCTTCCTTGAAGAGTGGGAATAATCGAATCAATCCTAGCCATCCACATCAATCGTTTAACTTTTTAATCTCAACCATCTATTTGAACTAAGCTTTTCCTATAAATCAACCCCCTCACAAGCCATTGGCAAGGATGCATTGAGCCTCAAGTACCCTTATTCTACCAAATTTTCTAGGATGCATTGAGTTGGAGTATCGTTATGCTGTTGAAATCACATTAGATCCTTTGCATCTATCATCATCATCTTCCATCTATGAATCTTACATCTATCATCTAAATCCTATGCAAATGTTATGTTGTCGAATTGTGAGCAACCAACATATCAAATCAATCAAACAATTCATCTTACATTTCTGAGGTATTAAATGATTTAGGTTTAGGTTATGTATTTCATTGTCTGATCATTTCCATTTGCAAATCCAAAAATTTTCATTATACATTTTGGCACGCCCGGTAGGACTCACTTCACTTGATCATTTTTCTAGGTTTTTATAGTAAAAATTTGCATTCATATAACCCCCATTGACGAGTTTCGCAAGTTTAATTAACTTTTTGTTGCAGATCCACTATTTTTTGGACAAAACCATAAGTTTTAAAGATTTCATCATATCTTCCAAACAACTATGAATTTTTCTACAAGATTTTAGCAGATGTTTGTCTATGATATAAGGAAGATACAGAAGAAATTTTTTGGATTTATCACCATTTTTGTGGGAGTTATCATGTTTTTTTGTTTTTTCATAAAATCACAATTTTGGGTACAAATTATCAGTTTTTTCAGAAATTTTTACATTTTTGGAAATACCTTGAAATTCTAATGGGCCTCTATGTTTTATAGATTTAATTTAGAGGTCATATATAGTGTGAAAAAATTAGATCTTTACCGACTATAGATTTTCCATACATCCATATCTGTAGGTGCAAAACAAAGAATTTTTCTAATTTCTTTACATTTTTGGAAAGCTCTCAAAAAATTAACTAGGGTGTATTCTTTGATTTTTTTATTTTTCAACTAAAAAATATCTTGAAATAATCAAATCTTATTTAGCTATGTATCTAAAATTACAAATTTCCTTGCCTAATGAGCTTTTTTTTTATGCCTACATTATAATATCATTTTTGATGTTGTAGGTGATCATAAGGAGCTTCAGTAGCAGCAATATCAATCATATACAACATCTTGGAAAGTGAAAATAATCCAGGTGCATTCATTTCTATCTTTCATCTTTTCATTTCAATCAATTTTGTTTGCAAACACATTTCAATTTGGGCATAAAATGAACAACTTGTTTTCTATCACATAAAAAATTGGGCTAAAATAAACCATTGTCTTTCATCACATTTAGATTTGGGCTTTAAAATCAACAAGTTCTTGCATTGTCTTCCACACATTGAATTTCTAAGGTTAATGAACCCCATGCGAGTGTGACCAAATGAATGTGTATGCTTCTCTCCTTGCGTGCTAACATGAACTTGGAGATCAAAAATAATTATTTGTGTTGCTTTTGTTAAACCTTAGAGAGGCTTGCCTTGCTGGGAAAAGAGGCACTCACCCCAAGGGAATGACCTCAAGTGGTACTTTCATTCGGTCCACTATAAAAATTAGAGGATAAGGCGAAAGCCAAGTCTAAACAGTATTAGCGCTTACCATACAGTGCTAAATCGAAAGGAGGTGTACCTTTGTGTATATTTAAAACTCTTAGTAGGGTTAGTTAAAGTCTTAAGTGGCTTGCTGGATGCTCGTGGGGTGTCGGTCCCCCAAATTTTTGTTAGAACGTCCTTGTGATAGTGGCCTTGCCTTGACTAGGACTTATTGAATTGTCTTCACATGCTTGATTAACCATCATCACATTCTTCTAAACTAACAACTTATTTATGTGTCTTGTGTGAGTGATTCATGTGTGTATATGCATAATCATTTGTTTGAATTTTGCCACATCAAGGCCTAAACACCAAAACACATAAAGACAAGTAATCCTACACGTTCTTCCAATAACATTCAAACCCAATCACTCTCATCCCAAACATAGCCTAGTCATCATCCAACCCTTCATAGCCAAATCATTTTTACATCATCATCTACATCCCTAAACAAGCACTCGCTAAAATAACTTAAGAAAAACACTTGGGTGACAACATGTTTACACTAGAAGACCCAAAAATCAAATTCCAAAGATTCCTCCATAATGTTTTTCAAGTATCACAACCCCTAAACCAAGATGCCATTGAAATGTTACAATTCTTCATCCAAAGAGCTCAACCCTATGCAAGCCAATCACCTCAACTACAACACTTCGTAGCCCAAGTCCAACACCTTTTAGCCACTAGTCAAGCTCGACAAACACATCAATCCTTAGCCACTCCATATCAACCTAATCCACCTATCCACCAAGTCAATGCCACATCAACCTATCAACCTCCACCTCAACATTATCCAATTCCTCATTCTAACATTCCAACACACCACCAAAACCATCCACAAGGCAACCAAGTGTTCTCACAAGAACAACATGTAAGCCTAGATCCACCTTGGCAACAAGATCAAATACTCTCAACTTCATACCAACCCCAAGATATTTTGTTTACATATCCTACCATTACACCTAGCTACCAAGACTATCAATGGCCTCCCCAACGAGCAAAAGTGAGCCCAAATCTGCATTTGCAACAAGAAGCATATACAACTCCAAGTAGCCCTTTGTATATAAACCATGCGAGCCTAATGCAAAAAACTTAATTACCTTTGACAAGGAAGATACTAATTTAGCCAATGCATCCTATGAGTGGCCTTCATCATCCAATCACATGCCAACACATGAGCCTACTAGTCCTATCATAACACAACCATACAATCCTACCCCTAGTCCATTGGTCCACCAATCTTCATCACCTTCATCCCCATCTTCTACCAATCCTCCACCACAAGATCCCTTGGACATAACCATAGAATAATTGGTTCAAGCAAATTTCATTGAGCTGCCACCGATAGAACCTTTTGAATCAATCTTTAAACCCCCTTGGTATAATGAAAACTATTATTGTGCATACCATAGGTATAAGGGCCATACAATAACCAATTGTGTCAAACTTAAGATATTGATCACAAACCTCATAAATTGTGGTAATGTTATCCCTTCATCCAATCCAAATCCTAATCCACCCAATCCAATTAGCCCCTAACCTAATCCTAGTCCTAAGCCTACAACATCATCTACTATTATTGCTCATCCATTATATTACCCATCCACTCATACCCTTGTGAAGAGTGTGATCCATTGGCTACTAGCTAGGAATAAGTGACTTCCATGTCAAACACCCATTCATGATCCTACCAAAGAACTTCCAAAGGTCATGTCCAATCCTATAATCGCATCATGTGGTCCACCTATCCTTGAGCCTATCCAAGATCCCTCAATTAACAATCTTATCCCTTCAAGCCCGTCATGTGACCTACTAGCCATCAAGCATTCAAGAGTCTCCTATTATGAATCCAAGTCAAGAGTCATCATGTTCTCATGTTGTTGACCAAGAGCCTTCCACTTCCATTCAAGCTACCCAAGAGGTATGTCAAAGGTTTAATCCTAAGCATGTGGAAACATTAAGCCCTAGTCCAGATCAGGATCAAAACACTTTCATGCAACCCATCCATAACATTTACCTTCATTATGATCAAGATGATACCTATGAAGAAGCTATCCATGAGTACCTTGATCCTATCCATAATCCTATATCTATCCATGAGAAAGATATCCACATTGCTCCTAGTCATCCACCATCTATCTCTATCCATAATGAGCAAACATCCACTTGTCATAATGAGCCATGTGCCTCCCAAGAACACATAAGCATAGAAGATCAAACAAATAACTTGGATCTTAGTTAATAGAATGCTAATCAAGATCCTAATGATCCTCCTTCCATATCCACCATCGATTCCACTTCAAATCCACTATCATGTCCTAGTGGTCTTACCACCCTTATCTATGGATGTTCTTCCTTAGGACAACAACAACTTTTGTCATCCACTTCACCTTCTCCATCCAATAAAGAGCTCAAGTCTAGTTCCCTAAGCACACCTAGTTCCATTGTCCATTGCATACTCCAAAACATGAACTACCAAGGCAAAGGTCTAGGACTTTATGAACAAGGTATTTTGGAGCCAATTCATGTCAAGATCCCTCCATGCTCATATGGCCTTGGATACACACCCCAAGGTAAACAAGGCCAAGATGTTGGTAATCCCTTCATGCATCCTAAACCTACCACTTTCCATTGCACCCCCATTATCTACCCAAAACATATGTTGCCATTCCACCTCCATCATCCTATAAATGTCAAAAGCATGTGACCATACATGTTCCACCATCTACTTTACCTCCACTCCTTCCAACT
The DNA here is from genome assembly GCA_027924645.1 of Cunninghamia lanceolata. Lineage (NCBI taxonomy): Eukaryota > Viridiplantae > Streptophyta > Pinopsida > Cupressales > Cupressaceae > Cunninghamia > Cunninghamia lanceolata. The sequence goes on along the minus strand of BSBN01001670.1, from coordinate 6,961,518 downwards.
CCTAATATCCCTCCATCCACTTTAACACCATTACTCCCAACACCTAATATCCCTATCCTCCAATCCCCTTATCCATTTATCCATAAACCCATTTTTAATCCACATATCCATAAGTATCCCTACATCCCTAATCATGACCAACAAATGCACACATCATTTAAGCATAAATATTCCAATCATTCCATCCACTCCACCCACCCCATGGGATTCAAAAGAAATTTTTTTGATGCCTCTACTTACAAAGCTAAAAATCCTACCAAAAATATGAAAGGTCTTCATACCTTAGGACATAAAGAATCAAACTTAAAGCAGAGTTCATCTAAGCAGCCATCCAAACCCTTACCTCCAAATGCAAAGCTCAAAAGCAAAATGGGTTGGGTTCCTAAGCAAATAGCTAGCAAGTCAAATGAGACATCCTCATGCACACCTCAAGAATCCCAACCACCTATATCCATTCTAGATCCTATTTCCATCCAAAACTTCCATTCCATTCAAAAATCCCATAAGAAAAACAAAAGCACTAAAAATACTAAATCTATGCGGGTTCCTAAATCACTTCATCAACCATCTCCTAAGCAAACATCTCCATTGCTTCCTACACCACCATCTCATCAAAAGTTTCAATGTTTAACATAGTGTGTGCAACCATTGGTCATGATTCCCTTCCATTCCAAAACATTTCCACATACCTCCATCTCCCCATCCTTCATCCATTATCCTACATATCTCCCCAATCACCTTCCTATGGTCCATGCTTTTTCATAAGTCTGATATAATCCACATCATAATCCACTATCTAATATAATCTTGCATAATCCACATCCTAATCCATTATCTACCTAATCCATCTCCCATCTACGTAATCCCTTATCAACATCGATGAGAATAATGACATGGTCCATGCGAAGACATCATCCATATTTAATGGGACACTATCACCTCTCATAGCACTAGCCACTTGAGTTCCTCCTATCCATTACCATGGTGAAAACATGGCAAACAGGTGCCATGTGTAATTGTCATCCCATCTAAAAAATAAAAAATTCAAAATAGTAAAGAGAAATCCCTTCGTCCAACGGTGAAAACTTGGTAACTAGGTGCCTTGGAAAAGTACCATGATGAAAACCTAGCAAATAGGCATCATGTGTAGGCTGATCTTCTATGTCACTTACACTTGGGGGCACATTGTCTTATCTAACCTATCCATTTCCAAACTATCTATCCCATTATATCATTTTCCATCCTATCCTATCCTACCATTACCATACCATCCTACCATCCTTATCCATTACATAAACATGCCTATTCCACTAAACCCATTTACCCATCCTTCCGGCTTTTGATTTTGATGAAGACATAGGGGCAAAATGTTGAAACATGTTTGGATATTTCTTGACATACCTTCTTTCCAAACCAAGTCCTATCCATTGACCATTCATCCATCCCATTCAAACCAATCCATCATGTCCTATCATCATAAGTGTCATGTAAAATCCAATCTTATCATCCCATTGTCATGAGCCTTGTCATTTAAAAATCCTAGGCATGACCACGTAGAATGGGGCGTGTTATTCCTATGCAACATAGTCTTTAGAGATCACATCCTAGCTCCATTATGAGGCATACATCCATCCACTATAACATATCCTTTTTATCCACCCATTTATCATGAGCCTTCCATCCCTTGTTGTCCATCCTTTTATCCACCCATTTATCATGAGCCCTCGATCCCTTGCACCTAGACTTGGTTTTCTCTTGTCATTGGTATCAAGCATAAAGGCTACCTAAATTGTAAGTTCATTGGAATTTTCTGAAACATTTCAAAAAAATCTAAAAAAATCAAAATATTCCCCAAAAATTTAGAAAAAAAATAAATATCTCAAAAAATTTTAAAAAAATCAAATATCCCAAAAAATCCAAAAAAATCAAAATATGTCAAAAAATCCAAAAAATTGAATATCCAATGAAAAATCCAAGTAATAAAACCAATCATATCAATCAAATCAATCTAGGCAATGATCTTAAATCCAAGTCAGACTAATCTATATCAAGCAAGCTAATCAATCAAGGAACATTATCCAATCAAATCAACAAGTTTTTGATCCTAATCTTGTCATAAACATCATCAATCATCATTAATGGGATATAGTGTTCCCATATCCTTGTCTTGATCTATGGATATAGCTTTCCCCACAATAACAACACTATCATCATCAATCAAACAATCAATCATTGGTTTATGACTTGACAAGGGCAATGCTTTGTTTTTTTACATTATTTGAGCACACTGAGAACACTTTCTTATGGTTATACTGAGTGGAAACTCTAATCATCACACCATCACTATCATCATTCAAAACAATCCAATCATCAAAACAATCAACTCCACAATAGCAAACATCAAAACCAAATCACATCAAGCCAACCATCAAAATAAATCCAATAATTTCATCAATCAAAATCACATCAATCCACCACATATCATCACATCATCAACATTTCATCAATCCATAAATCACATCAATTCAATCCATTTTCATCATCTCATCAATAAAACAAATCAGAACTACATCTCATTTCCATCATTAAGTGCCTTGATCCCATGGATACAGGGTATGTAGGCAATCTAGAGTATGAAAGAAGTCCCTAGATTCAGGCATAGATGATTTTTCTCTTTCTCCTCTCATCATTTCTTCTATCATCTATCTTCTACCTCATTAATAAATAACTTCTTCCAATCAATCTATCATTCAATCAATCCATTTCCTTCAATCAAATCATCCATTCATATCAATTCAATTTACTCCAATTCATTTTCATCCATTTCCTTCATCAATCTTCATCCATGATTTCATCATCCTCAAATCATTCAAAGCAATAATCCAAATGCAAATCATCCTTCTGTTGATAACTGAGAGGGGGGGTGAATCAGTTATCCTAATTATTTCCCTTTTTGAACTTTCTTATTAATTAATGCAGCATTGAATCAAACACAAAAACATTACCATGAAATAAGAAACACATGACACAGTATTTTTGACGTGGAAACCCTGTTAAGGGAGAAAACCACGGGGTGATTAACCCAAAGATTATTCTCTGTTAGAAGAATAGGGAATTACAAAAATGGCACTTGCCAATTAGGGCTCACTGCCCAAGCACACTGCTCACAAAGAGGCACACTGCCTACAGGGAGACACACTGTCTACAAAAGGGTGTTATACAATACTTGAACTGATTGGATGCATCCACATATACTGGTGTTCAGTTCCGGTTAGGCTCAGTATACTGATCTGCTGCACTTCATCTTTCCTCTTTTCTATATTCTTCTATCCTTTCACATACCGGATCTCTCTAGCTGTTTCTGCTCTGCTCTACACTTATTCGCATACACCAACTCACAACTTCATATCTCACAACAAAATCCATCCTCTATATATATCCGCACTAGTGATTTCATTATCTTTCTAGTCGGCACCCGGAATAGTCTATCTTCTCAGAAACTTTGATTTGTCGGCTGAATCCTTGCATATCAAGTAATGCGGATCAAGCATATACTTGTAGATATCATTAATCATGTTATCCAAACATGATTCATGCCTTCACAACCTTTACTATCAACAGTAACACATCCGGAAAATAGTCTGATACTCTGTCAATCAGTTCTTCCTCTGTTCTCACTGTCTCTCAGGAATCCGGTACTCAACTATTCATATCTTTTTCCTTGTCCATCACCGGAGGCTAAATCCTTGGAATATACCACTCAAGGTAGTCCTCTTGACTTCCCCAAATCCGCACTGCACCAAGACACTTCCTCTGAGAGATCCGGACCAATCTGTCGGACCTTGCCACATGCTCTGTTCTTGTTCACCGGACCACAACAATCTTCATTCTGACTTCCGGTAGAGACACACCATGACTTGCGGATATGTGGGATGACCTTTGTTGCCATCAATGACAACAACCATGAATCCATATAGTGTCTCTTGCCAACAATCTCCCCCTTTGGCATTGATGGCAACACTTAGTGAAAAATGACTAAGTGTTTACACTATGCTCCCCCTTTGCTGATGCTCTGTCTTTATATACAATTTCCGGAACTCCCCCTTAGTTGGATTCCTCATTTTTCACTGCTCCTCACTCCCCCTTTGACATCAATGGCAAAGGGTAGGGTCCGCACACCAAAATTTTAAAAAAATTTCTATACATAGCTGCATATTTACATACTCACATATACCGAAGAATGTCTGCAAAAGATGTCTTCAGTTGGATCAGTTCTGTAGCCCAACTTTGCTTCATTCTATCCAAAATTGAAATGTGACCACTCAACAAATATGCAAATGCATCTGCCCTTTTTAGATCTTTCGGATCACTTGTCTGGACTGTGATTTGAGCTTCTGCTATGGCCTCATGCATGGCCTCTAGCTTAGGGACAATTAACCCCCTGAGCTCACTCAACCTGCTTATTCTATTTTTCCTTTCCTTCTCCAATTTCTTGATTTCACTCAAGACTGCAATAGTCTGACATTCTTGATTTTTTATAGAAGAAAGAGGATCAAAACTTTGAGACAAGCTTAGTAGTGTGTCCTCTTGCGCTTTTATTTTCTTCTCAATGTCCACTGTTATCTTGGACCAGGAGATACAAAATTTGTATATTTCACCGCCATCCTTAAGAGCATTTTCTAAGCTCTTTATCCCAATGTTCATGTTTCTCCTATCATTAATGATCAAACCCTGAACCTCGGAGAACCTTTTATCCAAAAACTCCTTCCGGACCTTTTCTTCAGCTGATTTTTCTAGAGATTCAAAATGTGTACTAACACTGCTGACTAAGGTTTTGAGATTACCGGAAGAGGAGGCTGCCGGATCTATCTGGACCGATGGCATAATCTTCTCAAGCACTCCGGAGGCAGCCTCTATCAACTCACAGTCTTCCATATGAGACTTTAGGAGCTTTTCATTTGCCTTAGCATTTGCAAATGAGGCTATCTTCATTGTCTGCACCGGAGAGAGGGAATCAAAGTTGAATGGGCCTTGTAGTAGCTCCGGTTCATCGATCTCTATTGTTTCTTTGCTCAAAAATTGTTCAACAGTTTGTGCAGTGTCTCTTGCCGAAGACAGATGTTTCTTTTCTTCTGCAGTCTTGGAACTATCCTTTGGGATTTTCTCTCCTTCCACATTCTTACCACTATCAGTCATGGTCTTCTCTGATGGAGTCTTCTCTTTCTCTGCACCCTTGGTACTGTCAACCTCTTTATCTTTCACCACTGCTTCCTTCTCCTGTAATTTCTCTTCTTCTTTGGATCCAGAGACTGTAGGGGAAATCAGAGGAGAGATGCTAGCCTGTTCATAGGCCACTTCTTCTGGAGCAGAGGGTTCCAAGTCCACAGCTGTTTCTGCACCTAAGTCCTCTACAACAAGAAGATTGAACCTTTTGAAGGCCTTCCGGAGGATCTCTTCTGTCTCTTTGGCCACCTTGTCAGTCTCACCAAGCATGAGTTGATTCATCCTGGTTTTACTTTTGAACTCATCTTTGCAGTCTTTGAATATTATGTTCATTGTCTTGGGATCAATTTGAGGATATAGCTGAATAGCTATCTGCTCCCGGATCTCAAGATCTTTTGCATGAGCATTATTCTTTCTTATTTCTAATTCCTTTTCTAGGATTTTAGGAATTAGAGATATGATCTCAATGAAAGCCTTATTGTATATGTTCAGATACTTGATTGTGGCTTCCTGCAGAATCTTTTGGTCAGCCTCATTGTAGTCATCATAAAATTCAGTCATTGGTTGAAGGTTTCCATCCACCGTAACCGACTTGATTACACTCTCTAGAGACAGAGTGGGCTTTTCAACAAATACCTCTGCCATTTCATCCTTGTCTTGGCCTATGGAGGGTTTACCAGATCCTTTCTTCTTCTGCTTCTTTATTTCTTTTACTCCCTCATCTGACTCAGTTTCCTCTTCATCCTTTTGGCTTTCATAAGCCCTTGTGGCTTTTGTCTTAGATCTTTTACCAGATGCCTGGACTTCCGGTTTTGAACTTTTGGTTGTGGGAGGTGCAGATCTTTTTGATGATCTGGTCCAGGTGGAAGTTTCAACCGGAACACTTTCTTTACTTTTCTTTTCTTCCTCAGCCTTTCTCCTCTTTTCCCAGCTGGCATCAAGTGCCTCTTTTGAGATGCCTAGACCTTGAGCAATATGCTCTACTTCTTTTCTCACCTTCCTCTTTATCTCAGGTTCCCTGAGTTCTACATGGATCTTTACACTCAGCTCCTCAAAGGTTCCAAACCTTTCTGCCTTTGGATCTTTGGGCTGACTTAGCATGTGTTGAACATGCAGCTCCACTATCTGTTCATCCACTTCATACCCCATGGGCATGATCCAGACAGTCCTTGGCTCCACTACCTCCATTAGGCACTGATCAGTGTCCACCATAAAGCACACTGAGTCTTTGTATTTTTCAACAAGAGACTGGGGAATTCTCTCTCTTGCTTGCATCATGCTTTGGAAGTTTTTGAAGTATCCCCATAGGCTGTATTTCTTGCTTTGGCATCCCCAAGCCCATGTAAATAGTCTCTTATCTAGACTGCAACAGGTTTGTCATTCTGCCATGCACATCCACTTGATCCGGGCAGCTCATTCATGAAGTAGAAAAATAGACATAATATAAGAGTACCATACTTAAAGGAATTCTTTTTGTCCTTCTTGATTTTCTGTATATTTTCCATTAATTGGCTTAAGAGCAGTTCGCAGAGATCATATTCTGCATTCTTCCTTAGCATTTCATAGGTAGTATATACTGCAGTTCTGGATACAGAATTCTCCCTACTGGAATGATAGATCTTGTATCATATTATCATGGATGCATACTTGATATCCGGATCTGAAATATCTTCAATGGTCATTGCCCTCTTATCAAATTTTGATCCGGTGGCCTCAGTTACAATGTTGTTCTTGACAGATTTGAGGATGGGTATCCCTTCGGAAGAGTATAGACCAGTTACTGCCCTAATTGCCTCTTTTGTGATCTTGTGAGGTCTATCCAGCCATAGGAAGTTGTCATGCATTCTGCTCAATACATATCGGACCCATTCTTCTTCTTCAAAGCAGGGGAAATGAATGAATTGATCAAACTGTTTCTTCTGGATGCCCTTGTATTATGGTTTAAGCTCAAAAGCATTGTCTATCAGTTGTTTGTGATAGAGATCTCTCAATTTGAATTCCCCGAATTCCTCAATGCTTCCATGTATGTAAACCCTAATGTCTTCTGTGTGTAAGACTCCATGAGGAACACTGGAGAATGCTCCTAAGTGATCTACCTCCAATGACTTGTATGGATGTTTCTTAAATTCAGGTCGGGGCCTATCTGAGATTTTTACTATATTTGGAGTAGCCATTTCTTCAAAAGATTTGTAGCAAGATATCGAAAGTGGAAAATACCTTTTGCGTCTTCGGTTGCACGGAGTGGCTGGATTGATTTCTGTATGTAATGACTTCGGCAGGAGATCTTCGGTGAACTTGATGAATTTTGTTGCAGAGCTCCGCTTTTCGCTTCTTCTTAGATGTGGAATGATCAAGTGATTGTTGAGAAATCCCTTATATCATTTCACAAACCCTAATATCTGTTTGCAATAAATGCTCCACCTTCATTATTCTGGTTTGCCTTATCCAGATAGCTTGGAGTATCCTGGATCAGTCCTGATCTATGAACATCATGCGGATCTTTCAATCATGAATAAATCAAGATAACACATCACAAGGACATCCCAAACACTCTGTCCAATCCGCAGAATAAGACAATGCACTTCCGGATCTCTCCGGACCTTTTTGTAATCCTCTGTCATTTCGGAGCATCTCCCGGAATAGGTCTTACTTGATCGATCACAGCTTCTTCACATCTCCATGCGGACCTCTGAAATCTTATCTGGATCATCTCAAGACTTATATCTTTAAACCCTTTACTCCGCATCTTGTGCCACATCCGGCACCACTTGATTGGCTGGGGGAACAGGATTTTCTTTGAGTCTCCCCCTAAGCCAGAGCTCACTTTTTAATTTTCGAAAGGAATATCAGCACTAGAATCTGGTGCGGATCCAGTTTCTATATTCTCTAAACTTTTCTTTACCCAAATCTTGCTCATCTGATTCCTAACTTCATCTGCATTCATCTTTTGTTTACCCTTGTCTTGATTCTGATTATACACCGGACCTCTTTTGTCCTGATTCTTGCTTCTGCAGACTTTAGCATTATGACCGGACCTATTACAGATTTGGCAAATAACATTTCTTTGCATATTTGACTGATAACCTCTTGATCTGCATTGATTAGCCATATGACCTACTCTATTGCATGCAAAGCATCTACCATTGAATGATTTGTTTATTTGCATATTTCTGCATTCATGAGACTTGTGTCCATACCTTTTGCAATTAAAGCACTATCCAGAGAAGGATGAATTAGTCTGATTCATTCTCTTCCTACACTGATTAGCTTTGTGACCAAAGTGATTGCAGTTGTGGCAGTATCCATTGAAGGATGGATATTTTTGAGCATTGGGCTGTCTTACCGGAGATCTTCTAGGCCTATTCCTTGGATTTTCTGATCCAAAATTCTTTTGACCGGATCTGGAGCTTTCTCCTTTCTCATATCCCAAACCATACTTGTCATCTGTCCTCTTTTGACTTCCAAGAAGAACTTCAAGTTGAGCAGAACTTATCTTGAATTTCTCTTTATATTCATTTGCTGTTTGAAGGTCTCTTTTGAGAGAGACAATTTGATCCTCAAGTTTTTCTTCATTATCTTTGGCATCTTCAAGATCAGATTCAAGATGTCTGATAATCCTGTCCATCTGGGGGCATTCTTCTGATTTCTCTTTAAGGGATTGTCTTAGATTGTCTTCAACTTTTCTTTTCTCTTCAATCTCTTGAGTAAACTTTATAACTCCTGATTCCATTTCATGTCTTACCATAATGACTTCTTTTGATAACTTTTCACATAACTTGGTTTTCTCAGTCAATTCTTCATTTGTATTACTTTCTTCACTTTGTCTTGCCAATTGTTAGATCAGCTCCTTTCTCTTTTTCATAGAGAGACTTAATTTGTCCTTTAGTTCTCTCATGAATTCATCAGCCTGTTTGAGTCTTTCCTTTAATTCATTGACTTCAGAGTTTGACTGTTCAAGATCCTCAAGGACAGTTTTGAGTTGCTCCCTTAAACCATAAGCATCCATTGGAACTCCCAGATCTTCCTCAAGCTGTTAGGCTCTGTTAGGAGGAACTTAGCTCTGATACCAATTGTTGATAACTGAGAGGGGGGGTGAATCAGTTATCCTAATTATTTCCCTTTTTGAACTTTCTTATTAATTAATGCAGCATTGAATCAAACACAAAAACATTACCATGAAATAAGAAACACATGACACAGTATTTTTGACGTGGAAACCCTGTTAAGGGAGAAAACCACGGGGTGATTAACCCAAAGATTATTCTCTGTTAGAAGAATAGGGAATTACAAAAATGGCACTTGCCAATTAGGGCTCACTGCCCGAGCACACTGCTCACAAAGAGGCACACTGCCTATAGGGAGACACACTGTCTACAAAAGGGTGTTATACAATACTTGAACTGATTGGATGCATCCACATATGCTGGTGTTCAATTCCGGTTAGGCTCAGTATACTGATCTGCTGCACTTCATCTTTCCTCTTTTCTATATTCTGCTATCCTTTCACATACCAGATCTCTCTAGCTGTTTCTGCTCTGCTCTACACTTATTCGCATACACCAACTCACAACTTCATATCTCACAACAAAATCCATCCTCTATATATATCCGCACTAGTGATTTCATTATCTTTCTAGTCGGCACCCGGAATAGTCTATCTTCTCACAAACTTTGATTTGTCGGCTGAATCCTTGCATATCAAGTAATGCGGATCAAGCATATACTTGTAGATATCATTAATCATGTTGGCCAAACATGATTCATGCCTTCACAACCTTTACTATCAACAGTAACACATCCGAAAAATAGTCTGATACTCTGTCAGTCAGTTCTTCCTTTGTTCTCACTGTCTCTCAGGAATCTGGTACTCAACTATTCATATCTTTTTCCTTGTCCATCATCAGAGGCTAAATCCTTGGAATATACCACTCAAGGTAGTCCTCTTGACTTCCCCAAATCCGCACTGCACCAAGACACTTCCTCTGAGAGATCCAGACCAATCTGTCAGACCTTGCCACATGCTCTGTTCTTGTTCACCAGACCACAACAATCTTCATTCAGACTTCCGGTAGAGACACACCATGACTTGCGGATATGTGGGATGACCTTTGTTGCCATCAATGACAACAACCATGAATCCATATAGTGTCTCTTGCCAACACCTTCATCTATACCAATCAAGTTAATCAATCAAGCCAAGTTATCCAAACGCAATCCATGGTCTTGATCCTAGCCTTGTTGTAAGCCAAAGCAATCAGCCAATCAACCAACCAACTTAGCAAATAACCTTGTGTTGATCTAGGGATATAGCTTTCCCCACCATGACAACACTCTCAATTATCATCATCAATCCGCAATAAATCATTGGTTTACAGCTTAACAGGGGCAATACCTTGTTTGTTTTTGCATCATTTGTGCATGCTTGCTTTCTTGCTTGTGTGTGTTATCATTTTATCTTACATTTGCATCATATCAGTATTAATCTAGCTAATATTCATATTTTGTGTACGTTGGAATAGCTTTTTGCACTATCCTTTTTATCTAAGGTCATATCATACCTTTTGTGCATTAGGACTTCAATGCTCTAAGTTTACTTCCTCATACGTTAGACAAAGTTGTATTACGCTGGGGCACGAGACACATCGTCACCCTGGTCCTTATACCTTGCTGCATAACGTCTAGTGCTATATCAAACATCATGGTTGCTCACTTTCATTGCAGCATAACACATCATCATTTCTTCTATCCATTCCCTTGTCTTTCTTTTGTAGCCAAGCCATTTCTTTTCGAGAGCCTACCGATGTTTGTCCAACCCACCTATCCTCTTGAGGGGGCATCCTTATCCTATCTTCCCATCGCTATCCTTTTCCTCTATTCATAACTTAGCTTCTTTGAAATGATGTTACTTAACACAAATCTTATCATCTCGAACATCACCTCAAAGAGGGGCAAAATGTAGACACCTAAAATTGTCTCAAATTTATCCATGTCCTTGCAACACCTAGTCAAAAACATTATCTAGACATCATGTAGCATTTTATCTTAATACCACTCTTAATCCATCTCACTTACCCCATTAAGCCAATTAATTAAATAAATTTTATTTATTTAATTAAAATCTCATTTTAATCCCATCCTTATCCCACTTAGCCAATTAATTAAATGAATTGTATTTACTTAATTAATTTCACATTCATAATCCCACTTTCTAATTAATTAAATAAATTTTATTTATTTAATTAATTTTCCATTCATATCCCAGTTCTATCCTAATCATCTTCCCAATTAATTAAATAAATTTTATTTATTTAAGTAATTTCCCTCACATATCCCAATTAATTCAAATATTAAGTCCTCACCTTTCATCATAAACTGACATGTGTGCCTCTTTCATTTAAAAAATATAAGTGGTACTACATCCTTTATTTAATATCTTTCACATGTAGTGCTTTTTCTGTACACAGTCACACATGAACCCTATCCTCCTTTGTACACTTGTCACATGACTACACCTTCCTTGAAGAGTGGGAATAACTGAATTAATTCTATCCATCCACATCAATCATTTAGCTTTTTAATCTCAACCATCCATTTGAACTAAGCCTTTCCTCTAAATCAACCCCTTCACAAGCCATTTGCAAGGATGCATTGAGCCTCAAGTACCCTTGTTTTGCCAAATTTTCTAGGATGCATTGAGTTGGAGTATCTTTATGCTGTTGAAATCACATTAGAGCCTTTGAATCTATCATCATCATCTTCCATCTATCAATCTTCCATCTATCATCTCAATCCTATACAAATGTTATGCTGCCAAATTGTGAGCAACCAACATATCAAATCAATCAAACAATTCATCTTGCATCTTTAAGGTATTAAATGATTTGGGTTTAGGTTATGCATTTCATTGTTTGATCATTTCCATTTGCGAATCCAAATTTTTTGATATACAAAGAGACTAGAATAAAGTGCATGTAATGCCCTATAATTTATATAGATTGTAATAGGAAACAATTTAAGATCATCTATGAATTTTATACATCCTAAGAACATCTACTATAACTATTTCTGAGTATATAAATAAGATCTGAAGTTTCATTAAGTTATTAAAGGTTTGGTACCTTGTTAGGTAAATTCTATACATCGCCTACATGTTGCATTAGTCCTATATTACTCGTGATTGTGTTGGCATGTTTCTTTCTACCTGTCTATTTGATGTGGGACCTAGTGTTATCTCCTAGCATGGGGCATGGATCTTAGGGTTCCACATGGTCAAGTGGATGTGCTTAATCTCCATTGGTTTTTCCCTTGCTGACGCTCATGTGTAAAGAGAATGTAACTCATGTTGCATATCCTAGAATCATGTTCCTACTCAAGGAGATAGTATGTAAGTTCACGTTCTAGTCCTCTGTATCAATTGAAATATGTACTATAACTTGATGTATGCATCCCAATGAAGTAAAAGGTGATAGTGTAAATAGAGTATTATTGTACCCTCATGTAAGAGAAAATTATTTATGTACTCGCAGTGTTATCTTCATGACCTTAAGGATTATTTATCTGATGCTACAACATGGATATGTGTGAGTATGATCATTGATGTAACAAATCCAAAATAAATAATGGTTATTAGTTAATTCATGATGTATGTTTAGATCTTGATGATAGTTTTGTTAGTAATGCAGCTATGGAACCTTAGAGGACATTATGTTATCTTAATGGTATGTGTGGTTACAATTTACATTACTTGATATTTCTTTCATTTAAAAAAAAATTATCCTATTTGTATAGCATAACTATGTTGTTCTTTAAGGTTCCTAGGCATGGCATTACACATTCCTTTCCTCCATAAGAATGTTTTGGTCTAGACCTAATTTGAATTTTATGGGTTGAGTTGTGTTGTTGACATTGGAGAATGTTTTCAATGTTGATGATGGTATAAATAAGTGTCAAGGATTCATGAATTCTAGGATGCATGATGGAGATGATGTTTATGACGTGAATTTGGTCAATGTAGTGTGAGCTTTCATGTGTTAGGCTACTAGATGTAGTGAGCAGAAGGTGTCTACTATTTTCAGTGTTGCTATGAAGGTTTTATTTGTGTTGTGGTGAATATTGAGCTTCATTGGAACTAAACTACATGTACATGTTAGATGCAATTATATCAGTTCAACCCTAGCAGTGAGCCTCTTCTTCTTCTATCTCTTTCTTCTAGACAGTGAGTCCTTTGGCAGTGAGCTTTTCTTTGTTTTGGGTAGTAAGCCCTTTAGTAGTGAGCCTTTTGCAATTTGGTATTGCTACTACTTTATATTGTGAGCTCATCCTCACCATTGTTTTTTCCTTCTTGGGTTTTCCATGTAAAATCTGGTGTTGTCTTGTGTTTGGTTCTATTATGATTTAGTTCCTGTTATTTTCTTTTCATGCTTAATCATCATTACAAGTTTAAATGTTAATGTGGATCTGAATGTTTGTGAGGGTTTGAAATTTTTGATACAACTCATTCATCCCCCCTCTCAGTTGTCTTGTGTATTCAATAGATGCTTCTAATTTTCATCTCAATATATCATCATACTCAATACTACATTAACCAAGGCATGATATCTAACAATAAACATCAGTAACTACATCACATCCAACATCAACAACATATCTAACAACCCAAACTAAGTGCTGACATCAATGACAACCACATCACAACCTTAGGTAACATATGTGCAACATAAACAATACGATGAAGGTACCAATTCCATACTTGAACAACACCTCATCTAGGTATCAAAGGGCTAAGAGATATAATGAAAATGATAAACAATCCTATGATATTGGATAATGATTTTGATATGTCAATTGCTCATTTCTACATCATAACATTAAATAATAATAATAAATATGGTAATGGATGATAATGGAAGAGCTCAGATGATTTTGATAGCATGGTGTTACTTTGAATATGGATATCAAAATGTCTTGTTTGAGAGGTTGGATACGGTCAATGAAGGGATATAATTAAAAGATTAAATCAATGGCTATAATTTGTTGAGAGCACATTAGAGAAACGATAAGGATTTCTAGGGTTTTAATGGAAGCTTCTATATTTTATACATATGTGAATGGCTAGGATTGAGAGATGAAGTATGAGATGGATGGTTAAGATGATAAGCTCATTTAATGATCATGGACCCTCATGGAAAGTGGATGAGGATAAGGACAAGCTAGTCATGTGACTCAATAATTATATTAAATAATAAAATTATTTAATTAATTATTGGAGAGGGGGTGATGGGAGGATAAATTATTATTTTTAGACTATAGGAATCATCATAGCCCCCTACAAATTGCACTGCATTGGGTAAAATTTTTAACGTGACTGGTGGTAGTGGCATGACATGCCCTTCAATACCACATGAGCAAAGGGATTGGATCTTGTGACCTCTTTCTTGCAATAGGATACAAGTTTAGCCAATCGAGCCAAGGCCCCTTCCCGAGAGGATAAATTTATTAAATAAATAATATTTGTTCAATTAATTTTGGATACAAGGGATAAAAAAGGGAAATATAATTTATTTATTCATTTTAGGTGATAGAGGAAAATGGATTAATTAAATAAGTATAATTTAATTAATTAATTTAGGAAAGGGATATGGTAAAGGTGACTCTTAAGACTATATGATAAGAAAAGATGAAATAAAAAATTATGAACTAACTAGATCATACATTCTCAATCAAACATTAGAACACAAGCCACCAATGACTCTAGGCTTGGTTGTTGTCCCTAGAGAAAAGCGAAGTTGTGTTGGTGGGGGATATGTTTCTTTGTTGTAAATATAAGAGATTGATTCAATGACCTAGGTTAAACAAGTGATCCATTTGACTAAGATAATAGAATGTAGGTGTTATAGAATAGATGTACAAAAACATAAAGCAAATTTGGGAAGATAACAGAGAGAGGAACCTTGCATCAAAAGTAGGGGAATAATGGGTAGGACACTAGCACTAGGTTCTAGTCACTTTAGGGTTTGAATAGAACTTCCATTGATGATCTATGTCATTGATCCTTTCATCTTCCTATCACTCCTCAATGTCTAAAACTCCTGATTTGGATATGCACATACAAAAAGAAGAAAATGGTTGTGTTATATAGGGGCTTGGCTCAGTCAAACCATATGTTGGTGTTCACACCTCCACAAAAGAAATTAAAATGATGATAGAGAGTGTGTGTTTACAATGAATAGAGGCAAAAGAAATGATAAAGATTACAATAAACAAAATCCATGAAATAGAGTTACCATGAGTGTGAAACCCTTGTTGGATTGATGTTACAAAATGATGCATCCATAAGGAATTGGTGTAGAAGTAAGAAGCTTCTTCCAATACCTACAAGGGTTAGTACATACAACAATAGACTTCACAAATAAAGATCTTGTAGTGAAAGAGAAATTGTTAGCAAGAATTCTCAAGTCAAAAATGAGGGAGAGAGGATTGTTTATATATGAATCCCAATTACTCTTCGAGAGCCCAATTAGGTTGAGGCCAACAAGGTGCATCACTCAAGGAAAGAAGACCAACATCCAAATAAAATCTTTTTGAGCCAACTAACAATTCACCAACACCTAACACTATTGTCCTAGTGGAATTTGCACTTAGAATGGCATTTGTGAAGGGACTTCACATAGTTACTTACAAAAGTAGTGGAATATGTACTGCAAGTAGAGATAAACATACATGCTAAGTTGATTACTACAAGGACAAAAGTGTCGCAAGGTGGTGTTGACAAGGTCATGAAAGTGACATGGTCAATTTCAAGTGTCTACATGTTTCTTTTTTTGAGATGATGTTGTGAATAAGATAAGTAACATCATTTCAAAGAAGATAAGGTATGGATGAAGAGAAAAAGGATTCCCTGGACACTTGAAGCAGTGACAGGGAGAACAATGTAAGAATGGGATGCCCCCTTAAGAGGATAGGTGGGTTGGAAGAACATGGGTATGCTCTCAAAATGGATGAAAAGGGAAGGGATCGATAAAACTGGATAAAAAAGGCATTATGCTACATTACAATCATATAGTTTGATATAGCACTAGACATTATACACCAAAGTATAAAGACCACGGTGACCATATATCATGTCCATGAAAGGACTGACACAAAAAGGATAAAAGGAACAAGTAAACATATGCCTTTGGGCACCATGATATGGAAGACCATGATGTTATCGTAGAAATATGTTGCAAGGAATTGATACAATGCAAGATAAAATGATAACACACGCAAGAAATCATGAATAAATGACTATAAAACAAATAAAGTGCTGCCCCTATCAAGCTAGAAACTAATGATTTATTGATTGATGGATTAAGATAGTGTTGTCATTGTGGGGAACGATATATCCCTAGCTCAACACATGGATGTGGGAATGATATATCCCATTGATGATTATGATGATGATGATTGATTGGGTTGATAAAAAAGGTTGGAAAAAAACATGGATGCAATTGGATAATTTGACTAGATTTATTTGATTAGATATGTATGGGTTAAGGATGGCTTCCATTTGGATTTATTTCTTGGAGTTTTTTAGATATTTGATTTTGTTTGTGTTTTTTAGAATATTTGAATTTTGGAATTTTTTCATTTTTTTTGGATTTTTGGAATGTTTTTGGATAGAATTGGATTGCAATTTGGATAACCTTGATTCTAGATGCATATGGCAAGGGAAAACCAAGTCTAGAGGCATAGATGTAAGAAAGGATTAGATAGATTGACAAAAGGATCATGGATGGAAGATGCATAATGGATGGAAGAGGGGGGTTAGGATCTCAAAGTACTATGTCACATAGGAAGAACATTCCCCACTCAAGATATTAGATTTAGGTTTTTTCATGACAATACTTGTAATGATAATGTGTGCAGGAAAAATCAGGTTAGGAAGATCAAGCATTACAATCAAAACCCAATCCTACCACCTTCAAGAAATCTATCTAAATGACACAAAATGAAAATAAATCAAAGAACAATGTCACAAGATTGTATTGATTTCTTGGTTGAATGTGAATTTCTTCTCAATAGTGAATAGTGAATTTCTCATGAATAGTTGTGGGATTATGGATAAGATCAAGGTGCTCATAGATAGCTTCTTCATCATAGATATCATCTTGATCATAGAAAATATATGTGTTATGGATGGGTTGGATTTGGATTGTTTTATCATGGATAGGTATAGGATCAAGTTGCTCATGGATAGCTTCTTCATAGGTAATATCTTGATCATAAAGAAGGTATAGGCTGTGGATGGGCTGAATGGAAGGGATTTGATCTTGATTAGAACTAGGGCTTGATGTTTTCACATGCTTTAGATTAGACTCTTGACATAACTCTTGGTTTTCTTGAATGGAAGTGGAAGGCTCTTGGATAGGCTTGACATACTCTTGAGGGTTATCAACATGAGGGCATGATGGATCTTGACTTGGACTTATAGTTGGAGACTCTTTAATAGGCTCGATGGGTTGTGGACCACATGATGGGGTCGTAGGAATAGGCAAGGTGTTGGGAGATTCTTTGATAGGCTCAAGGATAGGTGTTTGGTGACATGGAGATGGTTGATTCCTTTCTAATAGCCAATGGATCACATCCTTCATAAGTGTATGGGTGGATGGACAATATAATGGATGGATAATAATGGTAGATGGTGTTGTAGGCTTAGGATGAGGAGATTGATTGGATGGAGAGATAATGGGATTGGACATATTAGATTTGGATTGGATGGAGGTATAGGAGGATTGGATGGATTAGGACTTGGAATAGATGGGGGTGACACATGGGATTGGAATGATTTAGCATTCTTGAAGATGCTATGTTTGTACATCTTGTAGATGAGTGGGATAAATATGGGGCATTCATTTGTATTATGACCTTTGATCCTATGGTATGCACAATAGTCATATTCATTGTACCCACGGGAACTAAATACACTTTCCTCACATGGTTTGATTTTGGGAAGTTTAATGAGTTTTTCTTTGAGCATCCCTTGTAAAATCATCTCAACATTATCTCTTGGTGGAGGATTAGAGTAACATGGTGATGAAGGGCTTGATGGATTAGAAGGTTGGTGGATCAATAGACTAAGAGTGGGATCACATGGTGGTATTAATATAAGACTAGTAGGTTCATGGATTGGCATTTGGGTCGATGGTGATGGAGGGTACTCATAGGATACATAATCTAGATTGATATCTCCCTTGTTAAGGGTAGCATGAGGACTAAAGGATATTAGGTCTTGCTGCTTAGGGTAACTTTGTCTCACCTATTCTTGTTGTGAATGCACTTGATAGTCTTGGTGATTATGTGAAATGGTGGGATATGTAGATAAAAATCCTGGGGTTGGTATGAAGTTGAGGACATTTGATCTTGTTTCCAAGGTGGACTTGGGCTCACATGTTCTTGTTGTGAAGGGACTTGATAAATTTGGTGGTTAGGTTAAATGTTGGGATATGTAGGTGGAAGATTTAGGGGTAGGAATTTATATGAATGTTGGTTAATATTGGAAGAAGTGAGGTAAGGTGATGTAGAATTGATATGATAGGTGGATTGATTAGATTGGTATGAAGTGGGATAAGTTGATGTGGAATTGATTTAACATGTGGATGGATTATATTGGTATGAAGTGGGATAAGTTGATGTGGAATTAATTTGACATGCGGATGGATTAGATTGGTATGACCTAGAGGGCGATGACACATAGGGTTGAGGTGGCATTGGTTAATAGTGAATGGATAGAGGATGATGTGCTTGTTGGGTTTGACAAGTGGCTAGGAAGTGTTGGGCTTGTGCTAGGAGTAGTTGCATTTGAGGTGATTGATTTGTTGAAGATGTTGGATGATGACATGGACCTTTTGAATAGTTTGTTGGTCTAGAGGTTGTGGAATTTGGTAAAGTGTTTGAATGAAGTCTTAGAATTGTGGTGCTAGGTCTTCTAATATTGTCATGATGTCACACATGTGTTTAAGGATTAAAAACCTTTTGGAAAGTGCTTGACTAGAACTATGAAAATGATGTGGAATGATTAGAATAGATAAGATGCTATTAGGATGATATTGATTGGATTAGAAAGAGGATGAATAGGATGAAAGTGACTAGGATAACTTGGCTTGACATGATTGAAATGGATTTTTGAATTAGATAAACTAGAAAGAGTCTGTAGATTGCCAGAGGTGACACTGTACCAACCAAAGGTGAGTCAAGATAGCTCAAAGGTGACTCAGGAAAATCCAAAGGCATAATTATGTTGATCAAATTAGGTGATTTTTTGCAGCCTAAAGGTAGTCTGGCATGATGCAAAGGTGATGCAAGATAGCTCAAAGGTATTCTATGTGATGATTACAGGTAATTTTCAAGATGGCTCGGAGGCAAGTTTTTGTCATTCAAAGGGAATTGGTTGTGATGTAAAGGCAATTGTGGATTGTGCAAAGGCAAGTTTCTATGGTAGTGACTAGTTTTTTAATAGTTATTCAGCAAGATAACACACAACAAAGACACAATGGCTAATGTTTTGGGTGAAAATGATACAAAATCAAAGTAAAAGTCTGAATGAGCCCACATAAATTAGCCCAAAGTTTTGCATGGGTCTCGACAAATTTGAAACACTTGTAAGAATGTATAACCTAGGCTAAAAAGTGGATAATAGTTGTTGAGTCCCTACTTGGATTTCTCCATATACTAAGACAAAGTGGACAGCTAGAGATATTGGTGACACTAGCTCCCCCACCATAGCATGGGCACACCAAATCTCTTACCCCAAAGATCTAGAGATCTTATGAACTGGGGGATTTTCTACCCCTGCAATAAATAGTATGTATAGGGAAACTTTACATGTCTAACCTCATGCACCAGTAAGCAAAAGGGTTTTTGGAATCTACAACGAGTAGTTTCTAATGATGATTTGGGGAATCAACATGTTACAAGCATCCAAAAAGCTACTTAAAGCTTTAACTAGTTCTACTAGAAGTCTCATATATGTAAGGTACACCTCTTTTCAAACTAGCATTGCACAATAAGTGCTAATAATGGTTAGATTTGGTTTTTCCTTAACCTTTTTTATATAGTGGACTGAACAAAAGTACTGCTTGAGGTCATTCCCTTGGGGTGAGTACCTCTTTTCCCACCAAGGTAGGCCTCTCTAAAGACAATGACAAGTTCTCTTACACCCAATATCCATTTGATAAGCAAGGGGAGAGGATAATTTTGTTATTAGCTTAGGGATCTAACTAACAAAAGATATGTACAACAAGCAATATAAACAAGAAAAAGCAAGCAATCAAAGCAAACTAGGCAAACAAGTTCTTTTTTAAGAACCAAATGAAATGTTCCTAGACTAGTGAAGATGATGTAAATCTTTGACTGATCAATCCTACAATAGATTTTTTAGTAGTTTTAGATCCACCTTTCTTCAACAAATGATAAAGAGGTGCACCAACAGATGTTAGCTTCAAAGAAATCAAGATTAAAATAGTGCAGACCAACAATGACAAAATAGAGTGCAAAGGTGATTGTCTGTAAATCAAAAGCAACTATATTTATACCAAAGGTGATGGACTATTGATCAAATCCGATGCCAAGGGATTCAAATGTGACTAGGTATTGTGAGGAGAGGATTTTTTGTTAACTAGAGGCACTTAGATGTCTAAAATATGAAAAACTCAAATGACAGGGTTAAACAAATGATCATAAAAAGGATATAAGAGACCTTGATAACCTAGAAGGATGGATAAATTGAATCAAATCTGTACCCTACAACCAAAACAGAAAAGATCCCACAATATGATATGTTTAGGTCAAAGATAAACCAAACTCCAAATAAACTAGCTTGAGGATAGAAAAGAGAATTAGGGTAAGCAAATAAACTATCTTCCAACCCCAAATCAGACACACTTAGTTAAGAAAAAACCTTATAAAGATGGATATATCAATAAAACCCTAATCAACTAGAGGTGATGAATGACTATTCAAAGGCAATTTTGCCCCGATTGAAAGCAACATAGAGCCATGCAAAGGCAATTTTCTACAGACCAAATGCAATTTTCTATATATCAATTGTGCTATTCCATACCTAGACTTTAAAAAATGACTTTTCAAAGAAAAATCAATCAAGGATGTGAGTCCCACCAGGCATGCCAAAATGTGTGAACAGGGAAAATCAAGTTAGGAAGATCAATCATTACAATCAAAACCTAATCATAGCACCTTCAAGAAATCTGTCTAAATTATACAAAATGAAAGAAAATCAAATAACAATGTCACCTAGATTGTATTGATTCATTGGTTGAATGTGGATTGCTTCTCAATAGTGGATAACCATAGTTACCAAAACTGTCATGATGATAGATGATATGCTTAAAATGCTTAATGAATTCTCAATGGAGGTAATATACATAATATGATAATTTAGATGCTATATAGATTGTGTGTTATGAATAGAATGGGGTGAGAGGGTGTATATATATCTCTCAACTAAGCTTGATCAATGGTGGAGAAAAAGTTGCTACATGAATGGTTAAGATAATTCAAGAGGCATGGATGAATGTGTACAACAAGACATGTCCATAGGGATAGCTTTTATTAAATGATTTAGTTGGCTTTGTTTGTGGAGATAAGATTGATTTTCTTAAAATATGATTCTTTTCTATTTTAAGAGTTGGATGACAACAATAATTGATTTTTAAACCAATTAAATCATTTTTGTATTTAATTTTTGACATACTATGGACAAGGCCAACTTGTACACATAGAAGAAAGTGATAAAAGATTGAAATGATAAGGTAAAAAAATAAATTAAACAAATAAATTTATTTGATTTATTTTTAAATGATAGAGGAGAAGGCTAAATTTAGAAAATTAGAAGAATAAATATAAATTAATTAAATAAATTTATTTAATTTATATGCATGATGAGAGGATAAATAAATAAAATATTAATTTTATTTATTTAAAAGGGGCAAATTATATAAATTTAGAAAATTTATTTAATTTTAGAAGAATAGTAGGATAATTAAATAATTAAGATTATTTAATTGTAGATAGAGAATAGAAGAATAAAGATGATTGAAATAGATGGAATTAATTAAATAAATATAATTTATTTAATTAATGATAGAAGTGGATGATTTAGAAGAAAATAGATAATTGATACAAGTGTGCTAGACAAAATCGTCAAATACAATGGTCAATAATGCGACAAATCGATAAATGGTATGAAGGGTCAATTTTGGGTATGTACATTTTGCCCCTCTTTGAGACAATGTACTTTAGGACATTGTTTCAAAGAAGATATGATTCATATGTAAGATAAACAAGATATGCTCACATGTTCTCATTATGAAAGCACTTGATAAATTTGGTGGTTAGGTGAAATGGTGGGATATGTAGGTGGAAGATCTAGGGGTATGGATTGATATGGATTTTGGTTATGTTGGCAAGAGACACTATATGGATTCATGGTTGTTGTCATTGATGGCAACAAAGGTCATCCCACATATCCACAAGTCATGGTGTGTCTCTACTGGAAGTCAGAATGAAGATTGTTGTGGTCCGGTGAACAAGAACAGAGCATATGGCAAGGTCTGACATATTGGTCCAAATCTCTCAGAGGAAGTATCTTGGTACAGTGCAGATTTGGGGAAGTCAAGAGGACTACCTTGAGTGGTATATTGTAAGGATTTAGCCTCCGGTGATGAATAAGGAAAATGATATGAACAGCTGAATACCGGATTCCTGAGTAACAGTGTGAACAGAGGAAGAACTCACTGACAGAACATCAGATTGCTTTCCGGATGTGTTACTGTTGATGGTAAAGGTTGTGAAGGCATGAATCATGTTTGGCTGACATGATTAATGATATCTACAAGTATATGCTTGATCCGCATTACTTGATATGCAAGGATTCAGCTGATAGAACAGAGTTTGTGAGAAGATAGACTATTCCAGGTGCCGACTAGAAAGATAATGAAATCACTAGTGTGGATATATATAGAGGAGGGATTTAGTTGTGAGAAGGGTTGTTGTGTTGTGTGGTATGCGAATAAGTGCAGAGTAGAGCAGAAGTAATAAGAAAGATCTGGTATGTGAAAGGAAAGCAGAATAAAGAGCAGAGGAAAGATGAAGTGCAGCAAATCAGTGTACTGAGCCTAACCAGAACTGAACTCCAGCATGTGTAGATGCTTCCAATTAGTTCAAGTATTGTATAACATTCTTTTGTAGACAGTGTGTCTCCTTGTAGGCAGTGTGCCTCTTTGTGAGCAGTGTGCTTGGGCAGTGAGCCCTAATTGGCAAGTGCCATTTTGTAATTCCTTAGTCTTCTAATAGAGAATAATCTTTGGGTTAATCACCCCGTGGTTTTCTCCCTTAACAGGGTTTCCACGTCAAAAATACTGTCATGTGTTTTTCATTTCATGGTAATGATTGTTTGTTTGATTCAATGCTGCATTGATTAATAAGAAAGTTCAAAAGAAGAAATAATTAGGATAACTGATTCACCCCCCCTCTCAGTTATCAACAATTGGTATCAGAGCTAAGTTCCTCCTAATTGAGCCTAACAGCTTGAGGAAGATCTGGGAGTTCAAATGGATGCATATGGTTTAAGGAAGCAACTCAAGACTGCCCTTGAGGATCTTGAACAGTCAAACTCTGAAGTCAATGAATTAAAGGAAAGACTCAAACAGGCTGATGAATTCATGAGAGAACTAAAGGACAAATTAAGTCTCTCTATGAAAAAGAGAAAGGAGCTGCTCCAACAATTGGCAAGACAAAGTGAAGAAAGTAATACAAATGAAGAATTGACTGAGAAAACCAAGTTATGTGAAAAGTTATTAAAAGAAGTCATTATGTTAAGACATGAAATGGAATCAGGAGTTATAAAGTTTACTCAAGAGATTGAAGGAAAAAAAAAGGCTGAAGACAATCTAAGACAATCTCTTAAAGAGAAATCAGAAGAATGCCACTAGATGGACAGGATTATCAGACATCTTGAATCTGATCTTGAAGATGCCAAAGATAATGAAGAAAAACTTGAGGATCAAATTGTCTCTCTCAAAAGAGATCTTCAAACAGCAAATGAATATAAAGAAAAATTCAAGATAAGTTCTGCTCAACTTCAAGTTCTTCTTGGAAGTCAAAAGAGGATAGATGACAAGTATGGTTTGGGATATGAGATAGGAGAAAGCTCCGGATCTGGTCAAAAGAATTTTGGATCAGAAAATCCAAGGAATAGGCCTAGAAGACCTCTGGTAAGACAGCCCAATGCTCAAAGATATCCATCCTTCAATGGATACTGCCACAGCTGCAATCACTTTGGTCACAAAGCTAATTAGTGCAGAAAGAGAATGAATCAGACTAACTCATCCTTCTCCAGATAGTGCTTTAACTACAAAAGGTATCGACACAAGTCTCATGAATGCAGAAATATTCAAATAAACAAATCATTCAATGGTAGATACTTTGCATGCAATAGAGTAGGTCATATGGCTAATCAATGTAGATTAAGAGGTTATCAGTCAAATATGCAAGGAAATGTTATTTGCCAAATCTGTAATAGGTCTGGTCATAATGCAAAAGTTTGCAGAAGCAAGAATCAGGACAAAAGAGGTCCAGTGTATAATCAGAATCAAGACAAGGGTAAACAAGAAAAGAATACGGATGAAGTTAGGAATCAGATGAACAAGATTTGGGTGAAGAAAAGTTCAGAGAATGTAGAAGTTGGATCCGCACCAGACTCTGGTGCTAATATTCCTTCTGGAAATTAAAAAGTGAGCTCTGGCTCAGGGGGACACTCAAAGAAAATCCTGTTCCCCCAGCCAATCAAGTGGTGCCAGATGTGGCACAAGATGCGGAGTAAAGGGTTTGAAGATATAAGTCTTGAGATGATCCAAATAAGATTTCAGAGGTTTGCATGAAGATGTGAAGAAGTTGTGATCGATCAAGTAAGGCATGTTCCGGGAGATGCTCCGGAATGACAGAGGATTACAAAAAGGTCCGGAGAGATCCAGAAGTGCATTGTCTTATTCTATGGATTGGACAGAATGTTTGGGATGTCCTTGTGATGTGTCATCTTGATTTGTTCATGGTTGGAAAATCCGCATGATGTTCATAGATCAGGACTGATCCAGTACTCCAAGTTATCTGAACAAGGCAAACTGGAATAATGTAGGTCGAGCATTTATTGCCATCAGATATTAGGGTTTGCGGAGCAATATAAGGGATTTCTCATAAATCACTTTCTCATTCTACACTCAAGAAGAAGTGAAAAGTGGAGCTCTGCAAAAAGATTCATCAAACTCACCAAAGATCTCCTGCAGAAGTCATTACATACAGAAATCAATCCAACCACTCTGTGTAACCGAAGGCGCATAAGGTATTTTCCGTTTTCAATATCTCACTGCAAACCTTTGAAAAATGGCTACTCCGAATATAGTTAAGATCTCTGATAGACCTCACCCCACATTCAAGAAACATCCATACAAATCTTTGGAGGTAGATCCACTAGGAGCCTTCTCTAGTGTTCCGCATGGTGTATTGCATACGGAGGACATTAGGGTTTACATTCATGCAAATTTTGAAGACTTTGGAGAATCAAAATTGATGGATATCTATCACAAATAGTTGATAGACGACTCCTTTGAGATTAAACCTCAGTACAAAGCCATCCGGGATAAACACTTTGCACAGTGCATCCATTTCCCCTATTTTGAAGAAGATGAATGGGTCTGTTATGTACTAAGTAGAGTGCATGACAACTTCCTATGGTTGAACAAGCCCTTCAAGATCACCAAAGATGCAATTAGGGCTGTAACCGGTCTGCACTCATCCAGTGGATTACCTGTTCTCAAGTCTGTCAAAAATCAGACAGTTAGTGATGCAACCGGATCTAAGTTTGACAAGAGAGCTATTACAGTTGAAGACATCACTGAACCGGATGTCAAATTTGCATCTATGATAATTGGTTACAAGATCTATCACTCTAGTAGGGAAAATTCAGTACCGAGAACTACAATTTACACAGCTTATCAAATGCTAAAGGAGAATGCAGACTATGACTTGTGTGAGCTTCTTGTAAACCAACTTTTTGAAAATCTGTAGAAGATCAAGAAGGACAAGAAAAACTCCTTCAAGTATGGCAATTTGATCCTTTGTCTTTTCTTTTATTACATGAATGAGCTTCCCGGATCCAGTGGATGGATATGGCAGAATGACAGACCAGTTGCCATCCAAATCAGAGATTATTTGCATGGACTTGGGGACGCTAAAGCAAGAAAAATAGCTCTATGGGGATATTTCAAGAACTTCCAGAGCATGATGCATGCAAGAGAAAGAATACCCCAATCTCTTGTTGAAAAGTACAAAGACACAGTATGCTTTATGGTAGAAACAGATCAGTGTCTAATGGAGGCAGTAGAACCAAGAACTGTGTGGATCATGCCCATGGGGTATGAAGTGGATGAACAGATAGTGGAGCTGCATGTTCAACACATGCTAAGTCAGCCTAAAGATCCAAAGGCAGAAAGGTTCGGAACATTTGAGGAATTGAGTATAAAAATTCATGTTGAACTCAGAGAACTGGAGATCAAGAGGAAGGTTAGAAAAGAAGTAGAACATATAGCACAAGGCCTTGGAATCTCCATGGAAGCACTTGATGCTCACCGGAAGAAGAAGGAAGGGGATGAGAAAGAGAAGAAGAGGGTAGAAAAGAAAAGTGAAGAAAGTGTTCTGGTTGAAACTTCCACCCAGACCAGATCATCAAAAAGATCTGCACCTCCCACAACCAAAAGCTCAAAAATAGAAGTCCAGGCATCTGGTAAAAGATCTAAGACAAAAGCCACAAGGGCTTATGAAAGCCAAAAAGATGAAGAGGAAACTGAGTCAGATGAGGGAGTAAAAGAAATAAAGAAACAAAAGAAGAAAGGATCCAGTAAACCCTCCATAGGCCAAGACAAGGAAGAAATGGCAGAAGAATTTGTTGAAAAGCCCACCCTGTCTCTAGAGAGTGTAATCAAGTCAGTCACTATGGATGGGAATCTTCAACCGGTGGCCAAATTTTATGATGACTACAATGAGGCAGACCAAAAGATCCTGCAAGAAGCTACGATCAGGTACCTCAACATTTACAATAAAGCCTTTATTGAGATTATCTCCGAAATTCCTAAGAGTCTAGAGAAGGAATTAGAAATAAGAAAGAACAATGCTCAAGCAAAAGATCTTGAGATCCGAGAGCAAAAAGCTATTTAGCTATATCCTCAAATTGATCCCAAGACAATGAACATAATATTCAAAGACTGCAAAGATGAGTTCAGAAGTAAAGCAAGAATGAATAAACTCATGCTTGGTGAGACTGACAAGGTAGCCATGGATACAGAAGAGATCCTCTGGAAGGCCTTCAAAAGGTTTAATCTTCCTGTTGTAGAGGACTTAGGTGTAGAAACAACTGTGGACTTGGAATCCTCTGCTCTGGGAGAAGTGGCCCTTGAACAGACTAGCATCTCTCCTCCAGTTTCCCCTACAGTCTCCAGATCCCAAGAAGAAGAGAAATTACAGGAGAAAGAAGTAGCAGTTAAAGAAAAAGAGGTTGACAGCACCAAGGGTGCAGAAGAAGAGAAGACTCCAATAGAGAAAACCACGACTGATAGTGGTAAGAATGTGGAAATTCCAAAGGATAGTTCCAAGACTGCAGAAGAGAAGAAACATCTGTCTCCGGCAAGAGACACTACACAAACTATTCAAAAATTTCTGAGCCAAGAAACAATAGAGATTGATGAACCAGAGCTTCTAAAAGGTCCATTCAACTTTGATTCCCTCTCTCTGGTACAGACAATGAAGATTGCTTCATTTGCAAATGCTAAGGCAAATGAAAAACTCCTAAAGTCTCATATGGAAGACTGTGAGTTGATAGAGGCTGCTTCCGGAGTGCTTGAAAAGATCATGCCATCGGTCAAGATAAATCTGACAGCCTCCTCTTCCGGTAATCTCAAAACCTTAGTCAGCAGTGTTGGTACACATTTTGATTCTCTAGAAAAATCAGCTGAAGAAAAGGTCCAGAAGGAGTTTTTGGATAAGATATTTTCTGAAGTACTAGGATTAATCTCTAATGATAGGAGAAATATGAGCATTGGAATAAAGAGCTTAGAAAATGCTCTTAAAGATGGTGGTGACATTTACAAATTTTTGTATCTCCTGGTCAAAGGCAACAGTAGAAATTGATAAGAAAATAAAAGAGGAACAGGACAAACTACAAAGTTTGTCTCAAAGTTTTGATCCTCTCTCTTCCTCCATAGTAAATCAAGAATGTCAAACTATTGCAATCACAAATGCAATAAAGAACTTTGAGAAGGAAAATAAGAATATAACTAACCAGATGGCAGAACTTAGAAGGATTATAATCCCTAAGTTAGAAACTATGCATGAGGCCATAAGTGATGCTCAGACTATCACCCAAACCAATGATCTGACAGATCTCAAGAGGGCAGAATCTTTTGCATTTTTGTTGAGTGGTTACATTTCAATTTTGGATAGAATGAAGCAAAGTTGGGCTACAGAACTGGTCCAATTGAAGACATCCTTTGCAGACATTCTTCAGTTTATGTGAGTATGTAATATGCGGCTA
This sequence comes from Cunninghamia lanceolata, assembly GCA_027924645.1. NCBI lineage: Eukaryota > Viridiplantae > Streptophyta > Pinopsida > Cupressales > Cupressaceae > Cunninghamia > Cunninghamia lanceolata. Next base: position 6,932,657 of record BSBN01001670.1, on the reverse strand, counting down.
AGTATAGTAAATTTTTGAAAATTTTGGTGTGCGGACCCTACTCTTTGCCATTGATGTCAAAGGGGGAGTGAGGAGTAGTGAAAAATGAGGAATCCAACTAAGGGGGAGTTCCAGAAATTGTATATAAAAATAGAGCATTAGCCAAGGGGGAGCATAGTGTAAACACTTAGTCATTTTTCACTATGTGTTGCCATCAATGCCAAAGGGGGAGATTGTTGGCAAGAGACACTATATGGATTCATGGTTGTTGTCATTGATGGAAACAAAGGTCATCCCACATATCCGCAAGTCATGGTGTGTCTCTATCGGAAGTCAGAATGAAGATTGTTGTGGTCCGGTGAACAAGAATAGAGCATATGGCAAGGTCTGACAGATTGGTCTGGATCTCTCAGAGGAAGTATCTTGGTGTAGTGCGGATTTGGGAAAGTCAAGAGGACTACCTTGAGTGGTATATTCCAAGGATTTAGCCTCTGGTGATGAATAAGGAAAAAGATATGAACAGCTGAATACCAGATTCCTGAGTAATAGTGTGAACAGAGGAAGAACTCACTGACAGAACATCAGATTGCTTTCCGGATGTGTTACTGTTGATGGTAAAGGTTGTGAAGGCATGAATCATGTTTGGCTGACATGATTAATGATATCTACAAGTATATGTTTGATTCGCATTACTTGATATGCAAGGATTCAGCCGATAGAACAGAGTTTGTGAGAAGATAGACTATTCCGGGTGCCGACTAGAAAGATAATGAAATCACTAGTGTGGATATATATAGAGGAGGAATTTAGTTGTGAGAAGGGTTGTTGTGTTGTGTGGTATGCGAATAAGTGCAGAGCAGAGCAGAAGTAATAAGAAAGATCCGGTATGTGAAAGGAAAGCAGAATAAAGAGCAGAGGAAAGATGAAGTGCAGCAGATCAGTGTACTGAGCCTAACCGAAACTGAACTCCAACATCTGTAGATGCTTCCAATCAGTTCAAGTATTGTATAACATTCTTTTGTAGATAGTGTGTCTCCTTGTAGGCAGTGTACCTCTTTGTGAGCAGTGTGCTTGGGCAGTGAGCCCTAATTGGCAAGTGCCATTTTGTAATTCCTTATTCTTCTAACAGAGAATAATCTTTGGGTTAATCACCCCGTGGTTTTCTCCCTTAATAGGGTTTCCACGTCAAAAATACTGTGTCATGTGTTTTTCATTTCATGGTAATGATTGTTTGTTTGATTCAATGCTGCATTGATTAATAAGAAAGTTCAAAATAAGAAATAATTAGGATAACTGATTCACCCCCCCCCCTCTTAGTTATCAATAGGTTAATATTAGAAAAAGTGAGGTAAGGTGATGTAGAATTGATATGATAGGTGGATTGATTAGATTTGTATGAAGTGGGATAAATTGATGTGGAATTGATTTGACATGTACATGGATTAAATTGGTATGAAGTGTTATAAGTTGATGTGGAATTAATTTGACATGTGGATTGATTAGATTGGTATGATGTGGAGGGAGATGAAATGTAGGGTTGAGGTGGCATTGGTTGATAGTGAATGGATAAAGGATGATGTGCTTGTTGGTTTTGACAAGTGGCTAGGAAGTGTTGGGCTTGTGCTAGGAGTTGTTGCATTTGAGGTGATTGGCTTTATTGAAGTTATTGGATGATGATATGGACCTTTTGAATGGTTTGTTTGTCTAGAGGTTATGAAAATTAGTAAACTGTTTGAATGAAGTCTTGGAATTGGGGTGCTAAGTCTTCTAATGTTGGCATGATGTCACACATGTGTTTAAGGATTAAGAACCTTTTGGCAATTGCTTAACTAGGACTATGATGATGATGTGGAATGATTAGAATAGATAAGAGGTGATTAGGATGAAGGTGACTAGGATGAATTGGTTGGACATGATTGGAATGGAATTTTGGACTAGATAAATGAGAAGGATGATAAGGTTATTTGGAAAGGATTGGGTATATCAAAATATTTCCAAAGTATTTTTTAACATTTTTCCCCTGTCCTTATCAATCAAATGAAGGAAGCAAGGATAGGTGTGTTGGTTAAATGACATAGGTAGGTGGAGATAATGGATGGGTGGAATGATAGGTGAAAATGATAGGATGGGATAGATGAGACAACAGGCCCCCAAGTGTGAGTTGCACAGATAATCGATCTACACATGACACATGTTTACCAAGTTTTCATCATGGTACTTATCCAAGGTATAGCTGAGGTGGTTTTCACCATTGGATGAAGGATTTCTCTTTACTATCTTAATTTTTTTATTTATATTTTTGGATGGGATAGGTGGATATGGATGAGGGATTTGGGAAAGGATGGGGACTCAAGAATCTAGTTCCATGAAAGGTGATAGTGTCCCATGATAGATGGATGTTGCACATGGACCATGTCAAGTGTCATCATGTGCATGGATGTTGGTAGAGGGTTGCATGAAATGGAAATGTAGATAGACGATTATGATTTCAACTATGGATGGATGTGTTAGCACATGAAAAAAAGTCAACTCCTAAAATGCCTTATTGTACACTAAAATCTATCAAAATCCTAGTTTTTTCCTTTGCAGTCAAAACCCATCATTTATATCTGATATGAGAAATATTTTATTTGGGTTTCATTCAAATATTCTAAGTAAAGTCATCCCAAGTCTTTATGTTTTCTTCTTTGTAAAAATTTGTCCATTTGGGGCCTTGGTTGGCGAATCAGCAAGTTCACCAACTACCAATTTTGCTAACCACATTTGCATGTTCATCTTCTTCCTAATTTCCTTGATTTTCCAATAGGGTGAAGAAGAAAGAAAGGAGATCTTGAAAGTTTTAAGGAGAGAAATGAAAGTGGTAAAGGGTAAGTGCAACTTGGGTTGAGGGACCAAAAAGTCACCACATGACTTTTGGTCCCATACAAGACAAAAAGTGAGCACATTATAATGCTCTCATGTTTTAGCTTGTTAAAACACAAAAATAGAAATAAAAATAGAAAGTCCACAACTCATTGAACTCAACCTAAACCAAACACAACTGCCAAATTTTTATGAATTTCTAGTCCTATGAAGATAAATTCAAGTTTTAAAGTTAATCTATAATCAATGACATCAAGTTTACGATGTCCTCTCACTACTTAAACATTCTTAGTTTGCATTTTTTCCTAAGTGTTTCCTTATTGAGATGTAGAAAACTTTTCCTAGATATCCTAGAGTATAGAATTTGGTTGCTCTTCTGACTAATTTCCCATTTTCTATCTACATTTGTTTCTGTAGTATAGCTATAAAGAGAAAAATTATTGCTTAATAATAACTTGACTATCAAGAGTTCCAAAATGAAGAGCTACGTTTATTATAAATAACATTACACAAATAATAATGCATGCATCAAACTTTTAGTTTGAATGAAACTATTTATTTACTTTACTATTAACACCAATGACACAAGAATCATTTGATGCTATCAAGACTCAAAAGATAGATTAGCTTAGTTTCAAGTTCTAAGTTATAAATGACAATTACTTATTGTTTCTAGTAGTTTTAGATTTAGATGTAACTACTTGCTACATTTTAATTCATTTACTAAACTTTGATTTCATTGACTTAATGTTCAAACTAAACAAAATTTCCACTTGGTTATACTACTTTTCTTGATCAAAGGTCTAAATAAGTTAGCTATACTTTGTTGACTTGGTTTTCAATTTAGGATTTCCTCACTCATTTGCATTTCAAGAAGATCTCCTACATTTCTCCATGGAATTATCCTATCTACTATATTCATTCATTGAGATAAACTTTAAGATTAATTACAACTCCAACTTATTACTATTAATGTCAAATCATAACTTTATAATTTATTAGCAATTGATTCACCACCACTAGATGAGTTTAACATTTAATGATAATCTAATTCTAAGTTTGATTAACATCTACGTCAAGTTAAAATACACGTATATATTACATCACAATATTAATGGTTTTAGAATTTTTAATTACACTTTCATTAAATTTTAAATCGATAGATTTATTACAATTATATTTTAACTCCATTTAACTAAATTTTTATTACCCAAATCTTAATTTAAAGATTCTTAAATAGAAACTACCTTATTCTTAACTCAAAAACTAGTTCTCTTCTTATTGATTTCCTTTGTTGAATCATACAACGCAATCAATATGATTATACATTCAAATCATTTTTGTCTTTGTTTAACATTTTCTAAATCAAGTGTATAAGAAATAATTACAAAATAATCTATGAAACATGAGGATCCTTGATAACTAAATAATGTAATGATACAATCTTTTCTTCCAAAGAAACACATAACTTGCTTTTCTTGCACATCCATTTTTTTACTTAAAACTTAACAATTGATCTTTTCTTTTTCTTTTCCCTCAAATGCACAAGTAACAATACAAGTTTTCTACTTTAACACTTTTCAAATGACCTCCAAAATTTGGTACATAAAGTACATCATGAAAGAAAGATGTCTTTCTTGAAAACAAAACAATATTTATTTTCTGTCCAAGAGACTTGAACAACTCCAAAACATCTTCAACCTCCATCCAAGAACCTGGAAATGAACAAGAGAGGGAAACAACAATATACCAATGGGCTCTCCACCCATCCATAGGGTTGTATAACAGCCCACCCCCAAGCATGGGGTAATCACTTAGCCATGTGAATCCACACAACTCGTACACAAGTACAACTATGTTTTATATATACATAAGCACAACACATTTCTATCACAGTGGTTTACCTCAAGAGAAAACCACTAAGGGGGAGTGGGGGCTCAACCAGACATGGGAACAAAATATATCATACTCTCCACCCAATCCACACCTTATACCTCCCAAATATATATATACATTTCTGCAAAATACAAGGGGATACTCATATCCCATAGATACAAGGGTACTCATACCTCGGTAATGGCCATTACCTAAATGGAATACTCATATTCCAAAAATGAAAATCCCCAATGTGAGGGAGCTACTCCCACTCAAACCCCTATACATGGAGGACCAAAGCTCCTCTATACAAGAGGGGGTCAACTCCTCTATCAAACACATAAAGAACATCACACAACACAAAGTAAAGCATGTATTCACAAACCCCAACAAAATCCTTAAATAAAAATTGTTCCTTCTTTCAATTTTCAATGCAAGAAGACATATGGCATGAGGTACAACAAATTCAAATCAGATTTAAGAATGTAAATTACAGTAGTAAATCTAAAACAAGATATTAAATGCAAATCCTAAATTTCAATAGTAAATATGTCTTCTAAAAAAATGTTCTTTTTTCTTTTTAGTAAAATATAGCAATGAAGATATTTTAAATGTAATATGTATAATTATTAAATGACAAATTACTTTTGTTCTAATTAGATCTAATGTAAAAGTCCAAAATATAATTCATGCTATGATGATCTAGGTTTATGACATGCAAATAAGGCAACAAATATGGTTCTTGCAAGATCTACATTGAAATGTTTGTTTTTATGATTTCACAAGCAACATACCCTTAGAAAACAACATTTACATTTAATAAATAAATAAAACATATAATATTTAGGACATACAATATTTACATTTAACCAATAAAGAAAAACATATATTATTTACATTAAATCAACAAAGAAAAACGTATAAAATTTACATTTAATCAATAAAGAAAAATATAATATTTACATTTAATCAATAAAGAAAAAAATGATACCTCAATCGTGATATCTCACTAATGGTAGAGTCCTTGAATGAAAATCATAAAAATGAGCATATACCCCTACTGCATGAAGATTTTTTAAAGAGAAGAATGGAGTAACTTCCTACCCAAAACTAACTCAACCACCCAACTAACTCAACCAACCAACTACCTCAATCACTCAACTACCTTCCCATTTTCGTCACTTTTGTAAGTGGGGCTTAAAGGAGGGTCTAAAATCTTTTTAAAATATTATAAATGACAAAAATAAACTTCTAACCTATGTACCTTAGACATGAGACAATTTTTCAAACATAAAATATAACCTAGACCTCTTAAATACACTTAAAAATCATTTTAAAAATTACAAGGTTAAAACCCGCACAAGAACATAATCATTTAATCACATAAAACTAAAAATAACATTTCTTAAGATCATGACCAAAAGACCTCAAGGCTCCATGCCTAGGTCCAACATCACACAGAAAGACATAAAGTGGCTAAATGACCCCCATCATCCATTGACATAATAAATTTACATGTACACTCAAAACGAAGTGTTAGTACAATATATAGCCAAAATATATCCATCATAAATGACATATTATCACAAATCCATTAGTAACCATAGACTAACATATAAAATTCATCATTCACAAATACATAAATCAAATAATCCCATCAAAGGATACCATATGGAATCGAATCCTAAAATATAACATCCATAAGTATATCAAATACCATACACAATAAATAAATGTGTGATCCATAACTATCATGTATCATAATCATCAAAATGTCTCTAGGAACATCAAGGATCTCAAATAAACAAGAGTACATAGAATAGGGTTCTCACATTTACAGTGTGAGTGCATTACAAGAAGAACGATTCAAGCAATTTCTAAGTGGAATCAACATTTTTACCATGTCACCTCACCAATCCCACTCTCAAGGACATCATGAATAAAGTATAGAGGGTATAGTAGTTGACCAAGGTAGGGTTTGATTGATTTTTGTGAATTTGAAAAGAAATTTTTAGTTTTATAGTGTTTGATTAGGTTTTTATGTTGAACTTAGGTCATTGAGGCACCACAAAATACTAATCCAGCAGAGGAGGCTCAAACAACCCCCAAACCCATAAAACTATTAGAAGTGAAGGTACAAACAACACAACAAAAATTTGATTAAAACCTTATTAATGTCCTCCAAATAATGTAGACTCAATGGAGATTGCAATACAAATGAAACCTATTACATAAAAATAACATGCATCAAGAACTAAACACAACACAATATGTAATGTGGAGAAAACCTTTTTGAGTAAAAAAATCCACCAAGAAAAGAGGCTCCAAGTTGTATTATCTTTAAATATGAGATTACAATACATGCACTTCATTTTCTTCTTTAGTCTTCAATACAGTGGTTCTTGTTACTCTCAACTCTTCTAAAAATGTACTACTAATATCCTTATAAAAGGGAGTTGCCTTCTATCACAAGAAAACTAACATAATATCAACTGTTAGATCTATAACCTAATGATGAACATTCTAGGTTTACAAGGGAACCCCCCCCACCCGACCCCTTGTTGCATATAAATTAATATCAAAGATCAAATATAAACATGTGGCTGAAACAAGATCATTGCTAGTGAAACCTTTCATCTCTCATGGGTGATTTACAAACAATAATATGAGTAATAAATTACATAGTATTTACAAAGTTTATGTTATGGCACCTTAATCCTAACTTTCTCCCACTTGACATCATTATTGTAAATACCCATAGAAAAACCATAAAATAATCAAGCACTAGAAACAAGGCCCATGGCCTAGACTGGGTCATCCCACAATAACAGGTTGCCCTTTTTGGCCAAAATTGACATTGAAATCAACATTTTGAACTAAATCTTCACTTTCTTAAACCTAGAGCTGCTAGACCATTAGGAATTTGAAGATGATGCAAACTAGTGATTTGTGAGATTTTGTTTGTAGATTGTAAATATATTTAAAAAAAATTAGAGTTAAATTGTAAGATTTTTTGCATCTCCTTTAATAACTAGTTTTTAATAGTAAACAACATTTTTTTAAAGTGATGTGTATTATGTAGCACATAACTTTTTTTTTTATAAAGGATAAAATTCTGATTCTTTTGAATTTAGATTGGTAACACCAATATATAGGGCATGCATTTGGTTTTATAATGTTTTGTTGAATTTTTTTTAATTAAGTATTGAAGTCAAACCAATTATAATTTAGACATAGTTGTATTCCGTAAAACATAACATTTTCTATTGGTATCAAAATTCAATTTTTCTTTCTTTTTTTGTTGAAACAAGGACATCAATACCTAGGGCATAGATATCTTTTAGATTTTTTTAATTAATTTACTAATTTTCCATGTGTGTAGAATAGAGAACTTGATGTTCGGTGAAAAACCTATATTCAAAAGAAATAAAAAATAAATATAATAATCAAATTAAATATATTTAAAATTATATTTTTTGGGAAACTTATAATAAGGACTATATACTTACAAAACATAAATTTTAAATGGATTCATTTGATTGAACAAAAGGTAAATCAAAAGTTATTTTTTATCAACATTTTCATAGGTGTAGAGGAGACTCCATTATAGGTATGGTTTAAAACTAGTGGGGTTATAACTAAGGGAGTTTCAATCTAAGGGGGTTTGATCTAACCCTCTTCAATTAAAATCCTTTAAATAGAACCTTTCAAGGATTAAATCATTATATTTTCTAAAAATATGTGATTTTAGTAAAAATTAGGATGTCCTAGAAAGTGTAACCCATTATTGTGGTAGCACCAAATAATTTTCTCTATGCTCATAGTCTTGGTCAAAGCATCTGTAACATTCTCCTAAGTGTCTATCTTCTTTATATCAATCTATCCATTTTCTACCATTTCTTGAACAAAGTGATACTATACATCAACATTCTTAGTTTGAGCATGATACATAGGATTCTTGGCCAAACAAATAGCACTCTGGTTATTGCAACCAATCTAAATGATCCTACAATCAAAACTAATACCTATACACAATCTTCTCAACCAAATTAACTCCTTAGAAACATGGGTAGCATCCATACACTCTACTTCAATCCAGTGGACAAAGCAACTATGGGTTGCCTTTTGCTCATCCAACTCATAAACACATAGCCTAGTGGACCTTCAACTATTCAAGTCACTTGCCCAATCTGCATCAACAAATCCATGTATGTCTAATATTTTTTCAACACTGTTAGTACCACAATAAACCAAATAGTAATCAAGAGTGCCTACTAGATATCTAAACACCCTCTTCACATAATTCCAATGCTATGTACCAGGGTTATACATAAATCTACTCAAAACTTCCATTACTTGGGTAATATCTGGTCTAGTGCAAACAACTGCACACATGAAATTCCCTATAGCACTAGCATATGGCACATTAGACATATCCTATAAAGCATCATCATTCTTTAGACACATATCTAATGAAAGATTAGTACCAATGGGTAAAAGGACTCTAACTGGGTTATAATCTTGCATACTAAATCTCTGCAAAATGGTATTTGTTGTATAGTCTCACAAAACACCCCATTCTTCCTAGACAAAATGGGGACCCAACCCATGCTTTGTTTGTCTATATATGTTTTCTAATTTGAGTGGTATTGTTGAGTCTAACCAAAGCTTCAAGTTGATGTTTTCCCTTTGTGAAGGTCATGAATGGATGGAGGATAAAATTATGATCAACTTTGCCTTTTGAATCATGTTGAAATTTGTTGTTATAAACAAGTTATGCTCATTTAAATTTTTGGTCAACTAGATATCTTGGTCAACATGATATGGATATTACAAATGTGCAATATCATGTTTGGTCTAAAATATCTAGTCCAGTCCTTGTGTTAAGTCTCAAATGCATCCTAGCAATATCCATGCCTAAAAAGAGAATTAAATGTCATTAATTTGACTATCCATCCTGAATAGGTTTTCAAGAAATATCCCAACTTAAATGGCCATAACCATGTCTAGTCCCAAACTGTAAAATTTGTCACATCAAATTGCAAAACCATATACTGGACTGGATGTTTCGATAGGACATGATAACATGACCAAATATCATATCCATGTCCATATCAAGTGTCAGTCGTCAAATTTGCCATAGCTTTTAAACTCTCTAATGCAATGGATATTTTAAACTAGATGTTAAAATTCAAATATCTATATCAATATCCTATCTCAAAGATCCTCATCCTAGATGCTTTAAGGTAAAAGCACAAACATGTGTCACACTTTATAAAGGAATCAACCAATAGCAAAAAAAAATCTAAACTTTGACCTCATAAAAGTGGCATTTATGTTTTGAATTTCAAAATGATGTAAACTAATGAAATGTAAATCTCTTGATGAATTTTATGCTTCTAATTTAAAATAAAAATAAAAAATTATTTTGACATTATTTTATAACTTTAAAAGCAAATTTTAAATTGCTGAAAATTTCAGGAAAAAGTGAGTTTGAGTCCACGTCAAAAAAAAAAAAAAAAAAAAAACAATATTATTTTTCCCTAATTTTTTTTCCCAAATAGATAAGTTCAATATCTAGTGAATGGAGAAAAAAAAATAGTTTTCAATACATATTTTCTTCATAATATGATTTTAAAGTTAAAATTTATTGAATCTGATTGTTTTCATTCCACACCAACTTTTGTATAATTTTTTTATTATTTTGAAAAAAAACAATTATACTCTTTTGGAGAGGACTTGTTCCTCTAGTGAACCATATAATTTTGAGAAAAATTGGGTGTGTTTTGATTTTCTTTTATAATTTCTAATCAGTGTTATCTTTGATTTTAACAACCTACTTGGAATAATTAAAAAAAACATATTAAAACTAATCAAAATATTAAAAAAAATATATTTAGATTTTAGACTTGGAGATCTACAAAAAGGTTTTTTTTTTTTGAAATAATTCTTTTTGATTGAAGAAATATTCAGTTGAAGTTGAGAATTTTAGAAAACTAGAAAAAATGATGAGGTGGCTGCCAAGTGGAGTGCCACATAGATATTTTTGGGGGAAAAAATTTCTCCTGAAATTAGTAAAATTTGGCAACCACCCATGCTCAGAATTTTTTTTTTTTTAATTCTTTAAACTTAATTATATATATAAGGCTTTACTTTTTTAGTTTTTACTCAATTCAACCATCAAGGAGAAAATAAAAGAAGCAAATTTTTTTACAATAAAGGATAAAAAAATATTTTTTCAATTCAAGCATTTGGAGAAACCATACAAAAGGAGTTTTTTTGGCAAGAAGGGCTATAAATTTTCAAGTATGTAACATGATTCCCAACTTATTTACTCATTTTACAATGTAGAAACTGAACTTCATGTGTTATTTATTAGGATGTATATGTGTGTAGGTGAATTAAAACAAGCAATTTGTGATGGGGAATAAAAGAACTAGATCAAGGTTGTATGACTGAAAAAAAGTTGAAAATACGTACAAGATGAACAAGTACAAGATGAAATTGGTAGTAGTGATAAACATTTTTTGCATGGAATGGAAAATCTTTTGGAGATGGATGAGGATGCTCTTTTTAAAAACATTTCATCTGAACATATGTTACCTAAAAGCACAATAAAATTGCACTCATAAAGAATTTGGAATGAGTTTTTTGAAGATAAATCTCTAATTGGAAGAGCACAATTATGTGCAAAGTTATTTAGGCAAAAAGAAATGACCCCCATTTTGGAGTTGTTAGGAGTTGATATCAAGAAAAAAAATTTAAATTTAGTAAATCAGACAATAATTGAAAACTTGCAAACAACATTGGATTCTATTCAAACCAAGAGTTGAAGTTCGGATTTAAGTGTTGCACATAGAGCATTAATGACTGTAATTTCTAGTAAGAAATTATCACATAGAAGACAAGTTAAAGCAATTACCTAATTAGTAAATGTATCTAGGATAACTGTTCAAAGATATATCAATAACAAAAACATATTAGATGAAAATATTGAAAATAATTGAGTAAATATTTGTCGAGTCCCTCAGAGAGATATACTTTTAGAAGATGTAAAACAAAAAGTAATTAGAAATTGGACCTACAACTCCCATGTTTCTTCCAATAGAAGAGACACTATACAAATAAAAGATGAAGATGGTAAAAAAATTCTCATCCAAAGCATTTTATAGATACAACACAAAGTGAATTTTTTTAAGCATTCAAGAAAGAATTTTCACCAGTGAAGATTTCTCAAAGGATGTTTGAGAATTTACGACCATGTTTTTTACGTATAAATAAACTACGTGAAACTTGTTGCTGTTGAAATCATGTTGAATTTGATCTACACCTATAGCCATATAAAAAACTTATGGAAATATTTAATCCAAATGTAGCCATCCCTGGAAGTACAACACAATTTGTGAAGTCTATCTTATGTTAAAAATCAGAAGATTCAGATGAATTCAATGTACATTGTATAAAAAACATATGTGTAGAGTGTGAAAATTTGATGAAATTATTACCATTTGAGAATATTGATCATTCAATTTCAATTGTTTGGAAGAGATTCGAATATGAGAAATACTCAATGAAGTCAGGAGTTGAATCTAAAAAAATAGTTTTGAGAGAGTGAATTGCCCTGCAATGAGTTTATGAACAAATTTCTTAACATTGTATACCCACATATCCAACATTGTCATGGCACAAAATGGCAAGCTAAGTAATTTCATGACTCAAAGAATTGTTTTCCACTAGGTTGTATTCTCTCTATTGTAGATTTTTTTAAAAATTATACATTTAGTCCTCAAAGTGAGATTCAAAGTCAATATTATCATTCAAAGAAAGTCTTAATCTTTGTACAAGTTTTCTATAGACATGTTGAGTTATTTATAGATGAGTTAGAGAGTACCGAAGATGAACAAATTATCATCAAGGAGGTTCACTTTTATATTAGTGATGATATAGGTCATGATAGAAGCTATGTAGAACATTGCTTTCAAATATTTTTGAAGATTTGGGACAACGTGGCATTACTGCATCACAACACTGGATTTGGTTTGATGGATGTGCTAGTAAGTGTTGATTTTATTGTATTTTTGAATTTTTAAATTTTTATTTAAAAATTTATATATTTAATTTTAATTTGACTTGAATTTTCAATTAATTTTTTGTTTTCAAATCCTTGTTTATATATAACTATTTATACATGACAATTTATGTTTGCAAAAGCATTAAATTGGTTAACGCAACATGTTAAATTTGGAATAAAGTTTTTGTGGTTTTTTTTAGAGTGGACATGGAAAAGGAGAGCATGATGGAGTAGGAGCATGTGTAAAACATGCACTTTGCAAATATGAACTTGCAAGTAATATATACTAAATATGTAAAATTTACAAAATAAATTAAAATTGTTGAATACTTCTACAATGATTTATGTAAGTGATCTATGTATGTGTATTGTAATAGTTGGATGTACATGTGAACTTTTTAAAATTCTTAAACCTCTTATCTGGGCATTGAACACCAACACAAAATTGTTGCAAGTATGGGCCTAACTAGTGTTGTCATTGATGTCAACATACTCCTATTGCATTAATGATAAGGATTGGATGAGCTGTGTGCTAAGGATATTGAGAAAATTAGTCCTAATTAGGAATAGAGAAGAATAGTGAAGATAGTGAGATAAAGATCCTAGTTAAGATGAAGATTAGAGGATGCGTTTCAAAGGGTTTGTAGAAATGTGTCTTGAGATGATCCAGTAAAGATTTGATGAATGGGGCAAATCCTAAAACACACAACAGAAATTGCACACAGAAAATAGAATTTTTTTATTGATTTGGACCACTTGTTACATTACAAAAGCTCAAATACAATCAGAGGAATCAACCCTCCACAGGTTGCAACACATTACAGCTTCTTGTCACAAGACTCTAGAATCACCTCCCTTCTGTAACCCTAAATCAGCTAGGGTTTCTATTTTCCCACCTATTCCTGACTCCAAACTTGCCCCCTTAACTCTACTACTGCCCAGCATTCCCAAAAATGGTTATTAATAGCCTTTTGGTGTCCAACAACCTAATTTTGAAATTTGCATCTCCCTCCAAAAATAGGTCAACTTCCAAGAACCATAACTTTTGATCCAGGTGTCTGATTAACGAACCATTTTATGCGTCAAAAATCTCATAGAGTGCTCTACATTCTGAGAACTTGCTCTGCCAGTTCTAGCCATTTTCAGGCCCATACGGGGCCATTTAGTGCCTCAAACCTGAGTTTGAATAATTTTTAGATGTTTTTCAGGAAACAGAAACTTTAATATCTTTCAGCTCACAAATAATCTTTGTGTGATTCCTTTTCCAAAGGTCTTATATTTCTGTTATGTAACTTCCTATAAATTTTCACTTCAATCTATGCTCAAATGCAAACTTTCTAAAAATAGCAGGTTGCTATTTTTAGTAGTTTGGAAAAACTGAAAGTTCTACATCATTATTCAAGCGATTATGGAACCAGAACCACAAATTTTGAAAAGAACTGGAAAGAACATCAAAAATTTTGAAACACATCTTTTTTTTCGGTGATACAAGATTGCCCTTACACCACTAGATGCTCCTGCATTAGACACCTAGGGTAATTTGAGAAGTGACCCTGTCACGTATCAGGTGTTGGTGTGAGGAAAACCCAAATGGTCAACCTCTGCATTAGACAACCAAGAAGAATCTTCAACAAGTCTTGTTCCTTTCCATTTCATGAGATATTCTTCATATTACCTATTCTGAGTACTTCTTCTCACACGGCTATCCAAAATCTCTTCTATCTCCTCTATTGAAGTAGATACCGGAATACTCCACTGTTCTTCTATTATTCCATCCTCTATGCCACCCTCATGATATTCTGTTAAATCAACAATGTTGAACACAAGGAAAATATTAATCCCACTTGGCAGCTCTACCTCATATGCATTTCCTAAATCATGCTTCTTCAGGATTCTACATGGTCCAAATTTCGTCATTTTCAACTTATTCTATGTTCCAATTGGGAACCTTTCTTTTCTCAAGTGAACCATGACTTCATCTACTACCTGGTACTCCTTATACCTTCTTTTTTGATCTGCCTTAGCCTTATACTAAATATTCATCTTATTAATGTGCTTTCTCACCTCTTCATGCAAATTCTTCAGATGTTCTAGAAAGTCTTCAGCTTCAGCACTTGTCTTTTCTCCTTTGTCCAACTTCCTTAACTCTGAAGCATTTCTTAGACTATTCCCATATACAATCTAGAATGGTGATTTACCAATACTCATATTGACATAATTGTTTTAAGCAAATTTTGCCTGTGGTAAAATCAAATCCCATCCCTTGGGCTTATCTCCTACTAAGCATCGTAGTAGGTTACCCAAACTCCTATTCACCACTTCAGTCTATCCATTAGTCTGTGGGTGGTGTGTAGAACTAAACTTCAAATTTCTCTTCAACTTCTTCCACAATGTGCTCTAGAAATAACCAACAAACTTGGTATCTCTATCTGAAACTATGCTCTTAGGTAGACTATGTAATCTCACCACCTCTCTGAAAAATAATTCAACAATATGAATAGCATCATTAGTCTTCTTGTAAGGAATGAAATGTGCCATCTTCAAGAATCTGTCCACCACCACAAAAATGGAATCATGTCCACTCTGTGTCCTTGGTAATCCAAGAGCAAAATCCATACTGATATAATCCCATGGCTTCTCTGGTATAGGTAATGGCTGATATAGCCATGTATTCTAACTTGTTCCTTTTGCCATCTGACACACTTTGCAACTTGGTACAAATTTCCTCACATCCTACTACAACTGTGGCCAATAATAATTTTCACCAACAATAGCAATGGTCTTGTCTCAACCAAAGTGTCCAACCAATCCTCCACTATGCTTCTCCTTAATCAGGTTCTCTCTCATGGAACTCCTTGGAATGCACAACTAGCTTCCTCTAAACAACATGCCATCTTGGATTATGAAATCCAACCATTTTATCCTGTCCAAAGTAATAGGTTCCAAACAAGCTTTCTAGGCCTCTGCAAAATCTAGAACTTCAGGATAAAAATTTTTGAGCTCATCGAACCCAACAACCTCTATCTTCATTTCTGTCAACAAATTTTGCCTTCTACTAAAGGCATCAGCAACTCTATTGGACTTCCCACTCCTATGCTTCAAAACAAAAGTATAGCTCTACAAAAACTCAACCCATTTTAAATGTCTTTGATTCAACTTTTCTTGACTATTAAGATACTATAAAGCCTGATGATCACTATATAAAACAAAATCTTTTGGCAACAAATAATGTCTCCATTTCTTCAAAGCCTGAACTATTGCATAAAATTCCTGATCATAAATAGAGTACTTTTTCTTGGCATCATTAAGCTTCTCACTAAAATAGGGAATGGGCTTACCTTCTTGGCTCAAAATAGCTCCTATACCACTACCACTAGCATCACAATCTACCTGAAATACCTTATTGAAATCTGGAAGTGCCAAAACAGGTTGTTCTACAACTTTATACTTCAATGTATCAAAGCTCTTGTCTCCTCCCTTAGTCCATCTAAACTCTTTTCTATCCCCTCTCATTGTCTCAGTTAGGGGTGCACAAATGCTACTAAAATTCCTGATAAACTTTCTGTAAAAACTTGCCAAACCATGAAAAGATCTTACCTCCATTTCACTCCTTGGTATAGGCCATTTAATAATAGCCCTTACTTTTTTGGGGTCCATCTTAAGACCTTTATCTGAGACAACAAATCCCAAGTTTACCAACTCCTTTGCAAAACTACATTTCTTCAAATTAATTAGCAACTTCTCCTCCCTCAGCTTGTCTAGAACTCTTCCGATATACATCAAATGCTCATCCCAAGTCTTACTAAAAATCAAAATATCATCCAAATAAACAATAACAAAACTTCCCAAAAATTCTTTTAGTACCTCATTCATGAGCCGCATGAATGTGCTCGGTGCATTGGTTAGCCCAAATGGCATGACTAACCACTCATACAAACCTTGCTTTGTCTTGAAGGTTGTCTTCCATTCATCTCCTTCTCTGATACGAATCTAGTGATACCCACTCTTCCGGTCAATCTTTGTGAAGTACTTGGCTCCACTCAAACAATCCATGATGTCATCTATTCTTGGCAATGGAAATCTATACTTGATCCTTATCTTATTGATGGCTCAAGAGTCTGTACATATCCTCCATTCTCCATCCTTCTTTGGTACTAGTACCACAGGTAATGCACATGGACTTAAGCTTTGCCTTATTAGTCCCTTCCTCAACAACTCCTGAACTTGTTTGTTCAGCTCTTCATTCTCTACAGGGGTCATTCTATGGGCTACCTTATTCGGCAAACTGGCTCCTGGTATCAAATTGATTTGATGACTTCTTTTCCTTACTGGTGGTAAACCTTCTAGTACATTATCAGAGATAATATCTTGAAATTCTTCCAACATCTTTGAGACTTCGGCTTGTACATCTTCACATTTCTCTTGATTAATCTTAGGAATCAATGCATAGCAATGACACTCATGCTTCATACCCTCCAAAAAATTTCTACCATCTACCAACCAAATTCTAGCAGTATTACATAGCTTATCTTCCACCTCCTTCAAGGGCTTCAACTTGTGACAAACTCCATCCTTTGTTAGGAAATATGTGTTTGCACAGCCATCATGGATAGCACCCCTATCATATTGCCACAGCCTCCCCAACAACATATGACATGCATCAATCAGTATGATATCACACAACACCTCATCATGGTAGTCCCCAATCTTGAACTTCACTAAACACTGCTCATTGACCAAAGCTCTGTGGTCCTTCTGCAACCATGTAATTCAATACGGATGTGGATGCTTTCTTCTTGTCAACTTTAACTTGTCAACCATCTCCTCTGAAACAAGATTGTCAGTACTTCCACTGTCAATAATAATATCACAACACTTACCTTCACATTTGCACTTTGTGTAGAACAAACTCTTCCTCTGATTTGGTTCTTTCTCCTCATTCAACAAAGTTCTTCTGACAACTAGGCTTTCTCCCCTTTCAGCATCTTTAGAGTGCTCAAATTGTGCATCTTCATCAACATGTGTAACTCATGCATTACCTTTAGGTCTTCTATTTGTCCTTCCTTGATTTTGTGGACACTCATATGCTCGATGTCCTTCTTCACATTAGAAACAAGTTCCTCTAAAACCTCCTCTTCCAGGTTCTTGCCTAGGTCGGCCTCTTCCTCTTTGCTCACCATTGTTCTAGTCATGAGGGTAGTAGGTATTATCTCCTCTCTAATTTGGACTGGTATAAGCTTCTTCACTTTTCTTTGACTCTTCATTTCGTCCCCCATAGGGTCTTCCACCAGTCCTTCTACCTTAACCTCTTCCCATTTGCTTGCTATCAAATCTTTTATTCATCTTCTCCCCCACCTTCAGGGAAAACTGGTATGCATCTTCTATGGTGGTCATTCTGACTAGGCTAAGCTCCTCTTGAATACTCGGCCTCAACCAATTAATGTAATGGGCTACCTTCTCCTTGTTGGGCTCTATATGACCTGTCCTGATAGTAATTTTATAAAACTCTTATGTATACTCCTTAACATACTTCTTACCTTGCTTTAGTCCTTGCAGCTTCTTCAGCAACTCTATCTCATAGTCCACAAGAATGAACTGCCTCTTCAGTTTCTCCACTATTTGATCCCATCTGGTGATCTTTCCTTTTCCTCTTCTATTCCTCTCTAACTGGACCTCCTTCCACCAAATACTGGCATGGCCCTTCAATTTTTTTTTGCAAACTTTACCCAATCTGGGTCTTCCACATCTTCATACTCAAAATACTCATCCATGTCATTGATCCAATCAATAACCTATTCTAGATTTAAATCTCTAGAATATGTAGAAACTTTGATCCTAGGCCTCTTTGGAATCTTTGAAATGGCCCTCAACAAACTAACTTCTGTAAGATCTCCTCCAACTTCTTGTTCTTCCTCAGATAGCTCTTCTTTAGCTTCATCTTCACTTTCTTCTCTTGTTCTCAGATCAAACCCTCTTCGCAACTCCTCTTGCAATGCATCGATTTGCCTTTGTAGGGCTCTAAAACCCTCTTCCGTCAAAGCATTCCTCCCAATACGATTTTATCGTGGAGGCATTTTGATCTCCATAGCAAACCCTTAACCTCAGGTCCTGGTGCAAATTGCCTCATGGTCGGTGATCTGTCTACACACTCAGGAACCCTTGCTCTGATACCACTTGATGAAGGGGGTTAATCATAAAACACACAAAAACATAAATTACACATAGAAAATAGAATTTTTTTATTGATTTGGACTACTTGTTACTTTACAGAAGCTCAGATACAATCAGAGGAATCAACCCTCCACATGCTGCAACACATTACAGCATCCTGTCACAAGACTCCAGAATCAGCTCCCTTCTATAACCCTGAATCAACTAGGGTTTCTATTTTCCCACCTATTCTTGACTCCACACTTGCCCCCTTAACTCTACTACCACCCAGGGTTCCCAAAAATGGTTATTAATAGCCTTTTTGGCAGCCAACAACCTAATTTCAAAATTTGCATCTCCCTCCAAAAGTAGGTCAACTTCCGAGAGCCATAACGTTTGATTCGGGTGTTTGATTGACGAACTATTTTATGCGTCAGAAATCTTACGGAGTGCTCTACATGCTAAGAACTTGCTTTTCTAGTTCTTTCCATTTTCAGGCCCATACAGGGCCATTTAGTGCCTCAAATCTGAGTTTGAATAATTTTTAGGCATTTTTCGTGAAACATAAACTTTAATATCTTTCAGCTTGCAAATGACCATTGTGTGATTCCTTCACTAAAGGTCTTATATTTCCATTATGTAACTTCCAGTAAATTTTTACTTCAATTCCTGCCCAAATGCAAACTTTCTAAAAATAGGAGGTTACTATTTTTAGCAGTTTGGAAAAACTGTAAGTTCTACATCATTATTCAAGTGATTATGGAACCAGAACCACAAATTTTGAAAATAAATGGAAAGAACATCAACAATTTTGAAACACATATATTTTTTTAGGTGATACAAGATTTCCCTTACACCACTGGATGCTCCCGCATCAAGATTTCAGAGGACCACATGAAGATTTGAAGAAGTTATGGCAACTTAAGTAAAACTGGTTCTGGCAGGTGTTTAGAGGTGACAAAGTGATATAGATAGGTCCAGTGAGATCTGAAAGTGTAATATCCTATTTTGTGGATTTGGTGGAGTGTTTAGGAAGTTCATGTGAAGTGACAACTCAATTGGTTTGTGATCTGGAGGTCCGCAAGCATCTATTCCAATATGACAGTGATGACAGACTGTGTTCTTGAGGTTATGGATGAAGGAGACAATAATTTCAGTAGATAGTAGTAGTGTGGATGTTCTTGGTGATTCAGGTAAGCTTGTGGAGGTCTTTAGATTGTGTCTAGTTCATTTTCCTGGTCCACATTAAAGATTGAGCTAGTAAATGAAGAATTACTTCTAGATGATGATGTTCTTCCTGAGTATGGCTGACCGGATGAGTTACACAACCTGAAGATGATCTTGGAGATGTTTTGTGAAGAATGACATGTTCCTAAAGGAGTATTGAAGTCTCAGATCTATGTGGCTGATAGTGTGTTGATCTGCGTGAAGTCTTTGTAATAAGTCATGTTGTATTTATGTATTTGCTCTATAATGTATGCCAACTTGGATGATAATTTCTAAGTTGATGTCTTGTATAAATAAAGAGTTGTTAAGTCATTTCAAAGGTATCTTGTGGAGATGAGAGTGTGATAGAGAGGAGCAGAGTGAAAAGCAGAGTAGAAGTATTGAGCCTAAACAGAATTGTCTCAAGCATGGTGAAGATGCTATTCTCCAATTCAAGTATGTGATACTTATTATTCTGTAGACAGTGTGTCTCTTGTAGGCAGTGAGCCTCTTGTGAGAAGTGTCCTGGGTAGTGAGCTCTAATTGGCATGTGCTATTTTGTTCTTTCTATTCCTCTAAAAGAGAATACAATCTTGGGTTAATCACCTCGTGGTTTTTCCCTTAACCGGGTTTTCCACGTCAAAATCTTGGTGTCTTGTGTGTTAATGTGTTTCTACTCTTGATTTAATGCATCATGTTTCCATGATTGATTTATTATTATGCAGTTGAATTACAAAGTGGATTTAAGTGTTTAATTGGAAGAAAGTTTTTGAACTGATCCACCCCCTCTCAATTGTTTGTCGTAAATCTAACAATTGGTATTAGAGCTAAGTTCCTCTAAAAGAGCTTAACTGCTTGAGGAGATCTAGGATGTCATCTTATATGAAGGATAGTCTAAAGTTTGATGGAACCAATTTTACTCTTTGCAAAAGTCGCATGCAATGCCACTTGCAATGTATGGGAATGCAGTATTGGACCATGGCTTCAAAGAAGTATACTTCTCCATAGAATGGTCCAAAAATCATAGATGAAATCACAGATGCTGAAAACAATCTGTAGACTAAAGAAGCTCTTCTAAATGCCTTGTTCGATTTAGAGTTGACAAATGTTGTTGACCTACAAACTACTTCTGAGATTTGGGAAAAACTAGAACTTCTGCATGAAGGAGACAAGTATGTTAAATGTGCCAAGCTACAAAGTCTGAAAGAAAAATTTGAAAATCTGAAGATGAGACAAGATGAAAATATCACTACTTTTATGCCAAGAGTAAATGAGCTTGTTTGTGGCATTAGATGTGTTGGTGGAGTCTTGGATGAAGATGAGATTGTTGGCAAAGTTCTCAGATCCCTTCCTGCTTCTTACAAATACAAGGTTGCTACCATTGAAGAATTCAGATCCTATTTAGGTATCACAAGAGATCAATTGGTTGGCAAATTGGTTACATTTGAATTGACCGAGTTTGGAGATGCCCCCCCAAGATTGAATCTGCATTCAAAGGTAGTGGCTCTGTAAAAGGAAAACAAAGGTTTGATCTAGGAGAGAACTCTTCAAGGAAACTATCATGGTATGAAAAAGAAAGAAAAGACCTGGAAGAAGATGAAGCAAAAGCTGATCAACTTGAAGCCCTTATTGCAAAAAGGCTGCTAAGAGGATCTGGTAAGTATGAAGGGAAATTGCCTTTTAAATGTTTTAACTACAATAAGATTGCTCATTTTTCATCAAGGTGTCCATAAAGATTTTCAAGGCCAAATCCTAACAGATCAAGGTTCTAGAAGAATTGTTACTATGTTCATGAAGATGATGATAATGAAGGAGTAATAGATGATGAATCAGAGACAAGAAACAAAGCTAGAAGTGACTGGGTGTTTATTTCCATCAAGGAAGAAGATCCAACGCGTTCTGAATCTGTCAATCATAAAATTGTAGAAAGAGCTTTAGCTGCCCAAGTTGAAGAAAAGGATGATTGGGTCATTGACAGTGGATGCTCTCACTATATGACAAGTGAAAAAAATTGTTCATAGATTTGGAAAGGTATGAAGGAGGAGTGGTAAAGTTTGGTGATAATTTTACTAGTAGAATTAGAGGAAGAGGAACCATTTCTTTTGATGGAAAGAACAAAACCAATAATGTACTATATGTTGAAGGTCTGAAGCACAATCTTCTCAGTGTTGGATAGTTGGTGGACAAAGGCTATGATCTCTGATTCAAGAATGGAAAATGCAAGATCTTTAAAATTTTTGGAACATAGATTACATCCGGTACTCAAACTAAAGTTAATATCTTCCACTTGGTTGGTACTGGTAAAATTTACTTATTTGTTCAAGTTGATCAGAGTTGGTTGTGGTATAGGAGAATGTGTCATGTGAATTTTGATATTATCATCAAGATAACCAACACTTAGGCTATAAGAGATCTTCCAAGACTTCTAAAACCTATAAATAATTTGTGCAAAGAATGTCAGTTGGGTAAACAAAGTAGAGTCTCATTCAAAAGCAAGGAACAATCTTCTACCGGATTATTGGACTTAGTTCATACTGATCTATGTGGTCTGGTAAGAATCAGAAGTGTGCAAGGTAATAGATGCTTCATGTTAATTGATGACTACTCCTACATGATGTGGGTTACTTTTTTGAAAGAGAAATTAGAAGCTCTTGAGAAATTAAAAATATTCAAGGCTATGGTAGAGAATAAAACTAGATTAAAATTAAAATGTCTAAGGTCTGATAGAGGTGGAGAATTCACATCTGGTGAGTTCATAGAATTATGTTAGAAACATGGAATAAAAACACAGTTGTCTGCTCCTAGGACTCCACAGCAGAATGGAGTAGTAGAGAGAAAAAACTAGACCATCCAAAAAGCATCTAGAACCATAATGATGGAAGCAAATGTTCCTCAGATCTATTGGAGAGAAGTTGTAAGCACTATAGTCTATACTCTCAATCGAGTACAAATCAGAAGCAATACTAGTAAGACTCCTTATGAACTTTGGTTTGGCATCACTCCCACTGTGAGGTATTTTAGAGTCTTTAGTAGCAAATTTTACATTAAAAGAGATGAAGAGCTAGGAAAATTTAATGCTAGAAGTGATGAAGGAATATTCTTAGGTTATTCTACTCAAAGCAAAGCATACCAGTGTTATAAGAAGAGATTAAGGACTATTGTGGAAATTACAAATGTGAAGGTTGATGAAGGTATTGAAAAACCCTCAATATTTTATGAATATGATGAAGATGATCAAAATGATGTTTTTGTTCAAGAAGTCCAAGCTCCCTCTGAAATTTAGATTCAAACTGATCCGATAAATCAGGAAGAAGAGATAAGTTTGAATGAACCTATTCAAGAATCAGAAGTGCAAGAAACTCCCAAAGTTCCCAGGTATGTAAGACTGAATCACTTTGAAGATCAGATCATAGGTGATAAAAGAAAAGGTGTACAAACAAGAAGGATTTCTCAAGGTTCAAAAGAGTATTGTCTGATTTCAAAGATTGAACCTAAGACAGTGAATGAAGCTTGCAATGATGAAAAATGGACTAAAGCAATGGAGGAAGAGCTGATGCAAATTGAGAAAAATCAC
The DNA here is from genome assembly GCA_027924645.1 of Cunninghamia lanceolata. NCBI lineage: Eukaryota > Viridiplantae > Streptophyta > Pinopsida > Cupressales > Cupressaceae > Cunninghamia > Cunninghamia lanceolata. Next base: position 6,908,940 of record BSBN01001670.1, on the reverse strand, counting down.
ACTTGGGATCTTGTTCCCATACATAAAAACAAGAATGTGATTGGAACCAAATGGGTCTTCCAGAACAAACTGAATGAAGATGGTGAAGTAGTTAGAAACAAAGCCAGATTGGTCTACAAGGGTTACTCCCAAGTAGAAGGAGTTGATTTTGAAAAAACTTTTGCTCCGGTGGCAAGAATTGAAGCAGTCATATTATTTCTTACTTTTCCTACCTTCAAGGATTTCAAAGTATATCAGATGGATGTCAAATCTGCCTTCCTTAATGGTGACTTGGAAGAAGAAGTATACATTGAGCAACCAGATAGATTTCAATTGTCTGATCATGGTGATATGGTCTGCAAGTTGAAGAAAGCATTGTATGGATTGAAGCAAGCCCCAAGAGGCTGGTATGAAAGATTGGATAAGAATCTTTTGAAGATTGGTTTCAACAAAGGTACTGCTGACAGTAATTTGTATTTCAAAATTGATCATGAAAATATCTTGATAGTTGAAGTGTTTATTGATGATATAATTTTTAGAGGAAGAGATAGTATGTGCACAATCTTTACAAATCAAATGAAAAGTGAATTTGAGATGTCCATGTTTGGGGAAATGAATTTCTTCTTGGGTCTGCAAATCACTCAAACAAAGAAAGGAATCTTCATTTCTCAGACCACATATGTGAAAGACTTGTTGAAGAAATTTGGGATGGAAGACTCAAAACCAATGAATACTCCCATGGCAACCGGATGTAAATTGAGCAAAGATGATGACTCTCCTAAGATTGATCAGAAAAAGTACAAGTCAATGATTGGAGGATTGTTGTATCTCACTCAAACTAGACCTGACATTATGAATGTTGTTGGTCTTGTTGCTAGAATCTCATGACATGGCAATCAAGAGGATTTTTAGATATCTAAAAGGGACAGTTGAGGATGGATTGTGGTATCCCAAAGATCATGATTTTTCTCTTCATGCATATACAGATGTGGATTAGGCAAGAGATGTGGATGACCGGAAGAGTATCAGTGGTGTAGCATTCTATTTAGGGAAGAGATTGGTTTCTTGGCTGAGAAAGAAACAAGAGGCAATATCTCTGTCCACTATAGAAGAAGAATATATTGCAGCAACAGGTAGTTGCACTCAACTTTTGTGGATGAAGCAAATGCTAAGAGATATCAGAGTAGAGTATGAAGAACCTATCACAATCTTATGTGATAATTCAAGTGCAATAAATTTATCTAAGAATCCGGTGTTGCATTCAAAGACTAAACATATATCCATCAAGTTTCACTTTTTGAGAGAGCAAGTGAACAAGAATGAAGTCAGATTGGAGTTGTGCCTTCCAAGGATCAGATTGCAGATATTTTTACTAAACCTCTACCTAAGGACTCTTTTTGAGTATCTCAAGGAGAAGTTAGGGGTTATTACCCCTTTGGTTCTACATTAAGGTGCACTAATGTGCATCAGTCCGGTGGATCTCACAATCATCTCTTGTGGTTTAGACTAATGATGGGAAGCTGCTACTCACGGGGAGTAGCTGGCATGATTCTGAAGTAATGCAAGTATGTACCCTTTGCCATTGATGTCAAAGGTGGAGAGAAGACATGTGAAAAACAAGTGGTTGCTGATGAAATGGGGAGTAGGAAAGGAAGAGAAGACATGTGAATGGTTTTAGCTAGGGGAGTTGTGATAGTAAGGAGAAGCTATTGTTTTGATGGTCAAAATAGTTTTTCACATTATATGTTGCCATTAATGACAAAGGGGGAGATTGTTACAAGTATGGGCCTAACCAGTGTTGTCATTGATGTCAACATACTCCTAATGCATTAATGATAAGGATTAGATGAGTTATGTGCTGAGGATATTGAGAAAATTAGTCCTAATCAGGAATAGAGAAGAACAGTGAAGACAGCGAGGTAAAGATCCCAATTAAGATAGTAGTAGTGTGGATTTTCTAGGTTATTTAGGCAAGCTTGTGGAGGCCTTTGGATTGTGTCTAGTTTGTGTTGGTGGTCCACATTAAATATTGAGCTAGTAAATGAAGAATTACTTCTAGATGATGATGTTCTTCCTATGTATGTCCAATCAGATGAGTTACACACCTTGCGGATGATCTTGGAGATGCTCTGTGAAGAATGGAGTGTTCCAAAAGGAGTATTGAAGTCTCAGATCTATGTGGTTAACACTGTGTTGATTTGCGTGAAGTCTTTTTGTAATAAGTCGTATTGTATTTATGTATTTTCTCTGTAATGTAGGATGACTTGAATGATAATTCCTAAGTTGATGTCTTGTATAAATAAAGAGTTGTTAAGTCATTTCAAAGGTATCTTGTGGAGATAAGAGTGTGGTAGAGAGGAGCAGAGTGAAAGGCAGAGCATAAGTATTGAGCCTAAATGGAACTGACTCAATCATGGTGAAGATGTTATTCTCCAGTTTAAGTATGTGATACTTATTATTCTGTAGACAATGTGTCTCTTGTAGGAAGTGAGCCCTAATTGGCAAGTGCCATTTTATTCTTTCTATTCTTCTAATAGAGAATACAATCTTGGGTTAATCACCCCATGGTTTTTCCCTTAACTGGGTTTTCCACATCAAAATCTTGGTGTCTTGTGTGTTAATGTGTTTCTACTCTTGATTTATTATTATGTTGCTGAATTACAAAGTGGATTTAAGTGTTTAATTGGAAGAAAGTGTTTGAACTGATTCACCCCCCTCTTAGTTGTCTACCCTAAATCTAACAGAAATTGTAGGTAAGACCATACGAAATGCAAGTCAAATTGTTGAATGGTGCAAAAGCCATTTTGCTACTCGTGACTCAATATACAACAAATGCTATTTTTGGGAAGTTAAGGTGTGTTTTACTTGAATTTATGTAATTTGAAAACTTTATAATATTTAAATTTAAGTATGTGTGCATGTGATTTAATTTCAAATTTAAATAGTTTTAATTGAGATGCTCAAGAATTTGTTCATACATGCAGATATTGATCGCTTGATTCCATATAATTGTTGACCTATTAATGGTGTTAGAAGTTTGCATCAAGTCATGACTATAGGACATATCAAGCCTCTTGCTATTCAACTGAGAAAAATCATTTTTTGTGTTGATTGCATTGAGAACAATTAAAATATTCTACAATGTCCAAATGTAAAGGATGGATATGTTTCACAATGGGAAATGAAACAAATAGTATCAAGTCATCCTTTTGAAGATAGTGACATTGTAGGTGTATATGATTCTATATATCCAGCTAATTATGAATGTGTGTTAGATTTATTTGTTATAGATAAGTTATAGAATTGATTTATATTCGAGATTGTAATAAAGTTTTGAACATTTGATAAATACATTGTTCAACTCAAATGTACATTTACATGTTTACTTGTGGTGTGTATAGGAGATATTTTTGTTGTGGTTACAGATCCGGACAATACAGAAGGTGTAGATTACTATCTACTAAAATGCACATACGTACAATCAAAATTGTAAGAATCAATGATAGATGGTGATGGACAATCATATCCCATTGGATCAATTGTTCTTGAAGGCACCTATTATCAACATGTAAAGATAGATAAAAATGGTATTATATTTATTGAATATATGCCAAGACAAAAGGTTCTACACTACAGTCACTTAGTTTTAGCAACAAGATTAAGTTTGGAAACTTTACAAAAAAGAGGACGTGGCCAACAAAAGTGGAGGTTGTCTATTAAAGATCATGAAAAGATTTTAGAGATAATAAAAGATAGAGAAGATCCAAATAATATGTACCAAGAGCTCTAACTACATTATTGAATCTATTGAGTTGAAGCAATCGACACATCTAGTATGAAGGTATATATGCACTTCAATTATCTAGATGTCTTAGGTGTCTTAGGTGTTTGAGGTGTTTAGGTGTCTTAAATGTCTTAGGTGTCTAGGTGTCTCTAGGTCTTAGGTGTCTTATTGTATGTCTTAAGTTTCTTACGTGTCTTAAAGATAGGTCTTAATTCTTAGGTATTTTAAATCTAGGTGTATAGGTGTCTTATAGATGTCTTAGGTGTCTAGAGGTGTCTTAGGTCTTACAGTTTCTTAGGTGTTTAGGTGTCTTAGACCTATTTACCTATCTTAAGTGTCTTAGGTGTTTTAGGTGTCTTAGGTGTCTAGGTGTCTCTAGGTCTTAGGTGTCTTACTATATGTCTTGAGTTTCTTAGGTGTCTTAAAGATAGTTCTTAATTCTTAGGTGTTTTAAATCTAGGTGTATAGGTGTCTTATAGATGTCTTAGGTGTCTAGAGGTGTCTTAGGTCTTACAATTTCTTAGGTGTTTTAGGTGTCTTAGACCTGTTTACCTATCTTAAGTGTCTTAGGTGTTTTAGGTGTCTAGGTGTCTTAAATGTCTTAGGTGTCTTAGTTGTCTAGGTGTCTCAAGGTCTTAGGTGTCTTACTATATGTCTTAAGTTTCTTAGGTGTCTTAAAGATAGGTCTTAATTCTTAGGTGTTTTAAATCTAGGTGTATAGGTGTCTTATAGATGCCTTAGGTGTCTAGAGGTGTCTTAGGTGTCTAGAGGTGTCTTAGGTCTTACAATTTCTTAGGTGTTTTAGGTGTCTTAGACATGTTTACTTGTCTTAAGTGTCTTAGATGTTTTAGGTGTATAGGTGTCTTAAATGTCTTAGGTGTCTTAGGTGTCTAGGTGTCTCTAGGTCTTAGGTGTCTTACTGTATGTCTTAAGTTTCTTAGGTGTCCTTAAGATAGGTCTTAATTCTTAGGTGTTTTAAATCTAGGTGTATAGGTGTCTAGGTGTCTTAAATGTTTCAAGTACCTGTATGTCTTCTAGGTCTTAGTTGTGTTCTAGGTCTTAGGTCTTAGGTGTCTTAGGTCTTAGGTGAGGCCACTGAGCTTCCACCTTCATGTGGTTGGCCTTATCAGTATAGAATAAATATTTCTCGAAGCTAAGGGAAGCTCTTTTTTTGTATCCTTATCATGTAGAGGTGGTAAAACTTAATTTTGATCTTTACTTAATCAATAGTATGTTTCCTTAATGTAGAGGTGGTAAAACTTAATCAATGGTATCTTTACTTAAAATTTAAGTTACATGTAGAGGTGATAAAACTTAGTTTTGATTGGTTAAGAGTTAGGTATATGTTATGTAGAAATAAATGTGATTTTATGTTTGGTGGGTCTATCTTTCTGGGTGAAAACCAATAAGTATGCAAAATAGGAAGTGTTACTTTTTTCTTTTAATGTAACTTGTGGAGTAGAATATAGGAAGGTGAAGTAGAAGAGGACTCTCAAATTGTCGTGAATGTGGTTAAAAATGGTTAGTGTTCAAATTGGAAATTGAGATCAAACAAGTAGAACAAGTGTTATTTTTACAATCAAAATTTGTTCTTTCCAAACATTTCATTACTATAGATTGCAAAACAAATTGGAAATTGAGATCGAACAAGTAGAACAATTGTTATTGTTGCAATAAAAATTTGTTCTTTCCAAACATTTCATTACTATAGATTGCAAAACAAATTGGAAATTGAGATTGATCTTATAATTAGTGTTATTTGACCACAATCAAAATCTCATTTATGTTCCAAAAATCTCATTGCTATATATTGCAAAAGAAAGAGGCTGATTTTATGGCCAATCAAGGAGCCATTCAAGAGGATTTTACCTTGTTAGAAAACAAGGAGATTTAGAATTGTGATAATTTAGCCACTATCATAGATTTGGATAGGCTAACCAAGGAGGTTATTTAATGTGGTTTACTGATAATGGTCATTTTAGAACATGAGCTATGATTCTAGAAACAACACTATCATTCTCAAAATGAAGATCATTAATGGAAAAACAACCTTAACTGAAGCCATATTGCCCACTTTTATTTAATTTAATATATGAGATAGTTCCACTTTATATTTATTAATAGATATGTTTTTTTGGATTTACAATTTTTAAAAATAATTTAAGTTTGTTAAAACTAGAACTTTAGCTAAATTCTAGGTAGTTTCTAATTTTACTAGGTTTAAATATGTACTACTTCATTTGCTTAGATATCTTCCTATATGAACATTTTCTATTTCCCAACTTAATCTTATTTTAGATTAGGAATATAGCCTAATTAGGACACATTTAGAAATTTAGATAAACAGAAAAATAACACTAACTTATAAAGCACGTAAGTCATAAATTATAAATTTTGAAATGTAAATATAAAGCATGTGACTCATAATAAGAATGTCTCTAAGATATAAAACATAAGTACGTACATATAATGTCCAAATATAAAACATGTGACTCATAATAATGTCTCTAGATATAAAAGTTCATGTGACTCATAAAAACATCTCTAAGATAAAATATAATAACATGTAAGTCATAATGTCCAAATGTACTGTAAATATAAAACATTTGAATCATAATATCAACTCATGAATGTCTTTCTCTACAAGTGGATTGAGCCTCGCTCTATTACGAACTGTGTCTCGAGCTATGACATCTTGATCCTTGATTGGAGCCCTCGACTGATCCATGACCTGAGCGCTATGCTGAGATGTGGTTGGGGTCTGCACATGAAACACCATAAAATTTTCAAATTCTATATATATATATATATATATATATATATACACACACACACATACATATACAAATATAATTTATTTTGATTTTAAATAAATAAATAATAGTTGACAAATCTAAATTACCTGACATACATGGTCTTCATCATGTAGAGGAGTCTCAATAGAAGCATGACCTGATCCTGCAACCTATAAATGACATGTTCATACAATATATAAGCATATGTGTATTTAATTAGAAAACTTACATACACTTGATGTTTGTACATGTAGAAAGTTAAATTGATATGTGTGTGTGTGTACACTTAAATCAAACTTGTATGTACATATGATATATAGACTTGGTTTTTAAATACCTCATGATGATGACTAGGATCGCTAGCATGATGCAAATCTGCATATCTAGGTTGTAAAATAGTAGCTTGTGTCTAATACACATGAACATTTAAGATTGTAATCAAGAGTCAGAGCTTCAATATATGTGATTTTATTTAAAATTGAACTTATAATTTTTAAATATATAATTTATGAATTTAGATTATAATTTTTAAATAAATTGTACATCAAATGTACCAGCAAGGGCCCTCTCAATCTCACTGAGGTCAGAATCATGGAGAGACAATGATACACCTGTAGATGGTATAGTATCAATGTCAAAAATAATCCTGTTATACTCACCTCCCATAACATTATGTGCAGTAACCTCAACCTCAAGATCAACTAGAACATGCAGAGGGGCAGAGCCTGTAGGACCAACTGGAACATCCTGATGTTCCCCCAAACCCTATGAACCTAACTCACCATGGCTCCTCCATCTACCAAAATGTCACTTGAGATGTGAGGATACAAGATCAAGTGGGATCCCATACTCATCGTTGATGAACTAGTATCAATCTAATAAATCACTAGCCAGGCATCTAGTCATATTCTGTAAAGCACTCTCTCCACTAACTTATGCCACATCATGTGGCAATGGCATATCAGTATGAATGTAACGAGATGAATAGATGGTTGATGTTGCCTCTGTGGGTGGAATATCAATCCTTGGATGTACGAAATACCTATCAACACAATCAGATGACAACTGATCAACCTTAGTGGCAATAGTCGCCATGCTCTCAAAAAACTTACGTCTCGAGGGGGTCAATGTTGGTTAGGCAGCATTTTCTAGTTTTGTATGTTTTGGAAGAACCAAAAGATTTGGGCCAACTACAGACCTCTTGTTCTGAAGAGGTGCCACATCTACTCTTCTATACTCAAGTCTCTCTATAAACCTCCCTTTCCCCTGACCAGCATTTTTAGGGAAAAATGTATAATCGATAGATAAATTTAAATGGAACTCTACATATAATTGTTTGCAAAAATACAATGGCAACTCATCATTATTTGGCCATTGGTGATGAGCTACCAAAAACCTAGGATATATGAAAGGACCAACAATTGCATCCACACACTTAGTGGGAAAATAGCCTTTCACTCTCTATTTTCCCCTATAAGAAGGGAACATGCTGAGAACATTATCTACTGAAACTAGCCTAAAATAGAAAACCATTTCTCCTAGCCAACAACACTTTGAGAAAGAGATGCATAGAACTTGTCAACACTAATGTCATCATAGGGATTGTATGATCGAACAACATGGGCCATACATGTGATCTCATTCCCAATCCTAACCAACCTATCTCTACCTGACAGGTTTGGTGTATTGTGAATAGAACTATTTAGTTCATCCAAAGCTCTTTTAAACCTTTGAATGGTGTCCGCATATAATTTAGAATTATCACTATTGTCAGGTTGATCTGATTGATATGATTGATGTAATGATTGATCATCCATGTGGACCTAAATTTATCTGCAGTATAATAATTAATTTTTTTATCAAACATATTGTATGTCAAGATGTTAACAAAGGAGGCCTATAAATTTTCCTACTACATACATCTTTAAAAAATCCATGATATAAATGCACACGTGCTTCTCAAATAAACATGTACCTTAGATGCTTGCAAATACATAAATAATAGGCCTGTAAACCAAAACTGAATCAACCATAAAACACAAAACTAGGAATGCATAGAAAATCCAAATTTAAAGTGACGTGTAGCATGTAGCTCATATTGACATGACATCCATGTTGTTACCTTCTTTAACCATTTTATTCCCTAGTATTTGATGGGCAAATTTGAATGGATAACCTTTCAAGGGATAAAAGTACATGTCCTACATTGCTATAGTACTTGATTTGACCTATTTTATGTGTGAATTGACTCCAACCCAACAACCATTAGCCACTTTCTACTTTTGATCATGCCACAACCTTTCAAAAAACTTATGTACAAATTCTTTCTTGAATAGTTTCAAATTGTGATTAATTTTCCATCACCACAACCTTCATAAAAACTTATGCACAAAATTCAATAAAGAAGAATTTATGCACAAATTCTCTCTATCTGGAATGATTTCAAATTTTGATATTTTTTATGACAGTTATCTATTCAATGTTGCCTTTAAATACTATGACATACCTTAGTTTAAATAGATTCTATAAAAATCAGATATATATATATACACAAATATATACATATATATATGTATATATATATATATATCTATCTATCTATACATATATATATACATATATATATACATATATATGTATACATATATATACATATATATATACATGTGTATATATATATACACATATATATATGTATCAGCAAAATCATATGTAAATTTTGACAATTTGTCAAAAATCTTTCCTTTCATATGATATGGTCTTTTTAAAATTTTGATTGTATTTTACAGCAAAAATGGCTAACAGCTATATACAACTGTCAAATAGTTTTTACTATAAAATACAATCAAAATTTTAAAAGACTATGTCATAGTATTTAAGCCATGCTCCCTAGCATTTGATGGGAAAATTTGAATGGATAACCTTATAAGGGATAAAGTGCACGTCCTACATTGTTGTAGCACTTGATTTGACCTATTTTATTTGTGAACTAACTCCTGCCCAGTAGCCATCAGCCACTTGCTACTTCTGATCGTGCCACAATGATGAAGGGGGTAAATCACAAAATACACAATAACAGATATTGATCACAGCAAATAGAACTTTCTTTTATTGAACTGGGCAACTCATTACATTACAGAAGCTTAATTACAATCAAAGCATGAATCCTCTATTGGCTACAACACATTACAGCTTTCCCAACCTCTAGACTCTAGAATCTTCAGCCTTCTGTAACCCCAAATCAGCTAGGGTTTATGTTTTCCCGCCTATTCTTGACTCTACACTAGCCCCCTTAACTCTACTCTGCCTAGGGTTCCCAAAATAGTCATAAATAGCACTTTTTGGCAGCCTCCATCTAAATTTCAAAATTTGCAACTCCCTCCAAAAGTAGGTCAACTTCTGGGAAGCATAACTTTTGGTCCGGGTGTCTGATTGATGAACCATTTTAAGCACCGGAAAGCTCGCGATGTGAACTATCACACCAAATATTTGTAAATGGATTTTTGTCAACTTTTTGAGATGTTATGAGAAGTTTTAGTGCCTCATATCTCTTTCCATAAATTTTCCAGGGGCTTTTCAGAAAACAAAAACTTTAATATCTTTCATCTCACAAATGATCTTTGCCTGATTCCTTCACCAAAGGTCTTATATTTCCATTATGTAACTTTCTGGTAGTTTTTTCTTCATTACATGCCCAAATGCAAACTTTCTAAAAATAGTAGGTACACTTTCCAAAATAGGCAGGTCACTATTTTTAGTAGTTTTGGAAAAACTGAAAGTCCTACAGTATTATTCTGGATATTATGGAACCAAAAACACTAATTATGGGAAGAAATGAGAAAAACTACAATGGTTTTGAGTTAAGCTCTTTTTGGGTGATGCAAGATTGCCCTTACACCTCTAGATGCTCATGCATCAAACACCCAGGGTAATTTGAGAAGTGACCCTGTCACGTCTCATGTGTTTGTGTAAGGAAAACCCAAATAGTCAACCTCTACCTTAGACAACCAAGAAGAATCTTCAATAAGCCTTCTTTTCCATTTCACTAGATATTTTTTGTATTGCCTATTTCGAGTGCTCCTTCCCACATGGCTATCCAAGATCTCTTCTATCTCCTCTGTTGAAGTAGATGCTAGAATACTCCACTACTCTTTTGTTGGTCCATCCTCTATTCCACCCTCATGCTATTCTAATAAATTAGCAATATTGAAAACAGGGGAAATATTGATCCCACTCAGCATCTCTACCTCATATGCATTTCTTGAATCATGCTTCTTCATGATTTTGCATTGTTTAAATTTCTTCATTTTCAATTTATTGTATGTTCCAACTGGGAACCTTTCTTTTATCAAGTGAACCATGACTTCATCTCCCACCTGGAATTCCTTATACCTCCTCTTCTGATCTATCTTAGCCTTGTAGTGAATATTCATCTTATTAATGTGCTTTCTCACTTCTTCATGCAATTTCTTCAAATGTTCTGCAAAGTCTTTAGCTTCAGCACTTGTCTTTTCTCCATTGTCCAGCTTCCTTAACTCAGAAGCATTTCTCAGGCTATTACCATATATAATCTAGAATGGTGATTCACTAGTACTCCTATTGATAGAATTGTTGTAGACAAATTCTACCTATAGTAAAATCAAATCCCATCCCTTGGGCTTATCTCCTACTAAGCATCATAGCAAGTTACTCAAACTCCTATTCACCACTTCTATCTATCCATCAGTCTGTGGATGGTGTGCAGAATTGAACTTCAAATCTGTCTTCAACCTCTTCCATAATGTCCTCTAGAAATAACCAACAAACTTGGTATCTCAATCTGAAACTATGCTCTTCGGTAGGCCATGTAATCTCACCACCTCTTTGAAAAATAATTCAGTAATATGAACAGCATCATTAGTCTTCCTACAAGGAATAAAATGTGCCATCTTCGAGAATCTATCCACCACCACAAATATGGAATCATGCCCTCTCTGTTTCCTTGGTAATCCAAGAATAAAATCCATATTAATATCATCCCATGGCTTCTCTAGTATAGGTAATGGTTGATATAGACCTGTGTTCTGACTTGTTCCTTTTGCCATCTGACATATTTTGCAACTCTGCACAAATTTCTTCACATCCTGCTGCAACTATGGCCAATAATAATTTTCACCAACAATACAAATGGTCTTATCTCGAACAAAGTGTCCAGCCAATCCTCCACTATGCTTCTCCTTAATTAGGTTCTCTCTCATGGAACTCCTTGGAATGCAGAACTGGCTTCCTCTAAACAACATGCCATCTTGGATTATGAAATCCAACCATTTTGTCCTGTCCAAAGTAACAAGTTCCAAACAAGCTTTCCAAGCCTCTGCAAAATCTGGATCTTCAAGATACAAACTTTTGAGCTCATCGAACCCAACAACCTCTATTTTCATTTCTGTCAACAAATTTTGCCTTCTGCTCAAGGCATCTGCAACTCTATTGGACTTCCCACTGGTGTGCTTCAAAACAAAAGTATAGCTCTGCAAAAACTCAACCCATTTTAAGTGTCTTTGATTTAACTTTCCTTGACTATTAAGATACTGCAAAGCCTAATGATTAGTATATAAAAAGAACTCTTTTGGCAACAAATAATGTTTCCATTTCTTCAAAGCCTGAACTATTGCATAAAACTCCTGATCATAAACATAATACTTTTTCTTGGCATCATTAAGCTTCTCACTAAAATAGGCAATGGGCTTACCTTCTTGGCTCAAAAAAGCTCCTATACCACTACCACTAGCATCACAATCTACCTAAAATACCTTATTAAAATCTGGAAGTGCCAAAATAGGTTGTTTTACGACTTTCTGTTTCAATGTATCAAAACTCTTGTCTGCTCCTTTAGTCCATCTAAACTCTTTTCTATCCCCTCTCATTGTCTCAGTTAGGGGTACACAAATGCTACTGAAATTCCTAATAAACTTTTTGTAAAAACTTGCCAAACCATGAAAAGATCTTACCTCTGTGACACTCCTTGGCGTAGGCCATTCAATGATAGCCCTTTACTTTTTCTGGGTCCATCTTAAGACCTTCTTCTGAGACAACAAATCCTAGGTACACCAACTCCTTCTTTGCAAAACTACATTTCTTCAGATTAATCAACAACTTCTCCTCTCTCAGCTTCTCTAGAACTCTTCTGATATGCATCAGATGCTCATCCCAAGTCTTACTGAAAATCAAAATATCATCCAAATAAATAATAACAAAATTTCCCATAAATTCTTTCAGTACCTCGTTCATGAGCCGCATGAATGTGCTTGGTGCACTGGTTAGCCCAAATGGCATGACTAACCACTCATACAAACCTTCCTTTGTCTTGAAGGCTGTCTTCCACTCATCTCCTTCTCTGACAAAGATCTGGTGATACCCACTCTTTAGGTCAATCTTCGTGAAGTACTTGGCTCCACTCAAACAATCCATGATGTCATCCATTCTTAGCAATGGAAATCTATACTTGATCGTTATCTTATTGATGGCTCGAGAGTCTATACACATCCTCCATTCTCCATCCTTTTTGGGTGCTAGTACTGTAGGTACCGCACATGGACTTAGGCTCTCCCTTATCAATCTCTTCCTCAACAACTCCTGAACTTGTTTGTTCAGCTCTTCATTCTTTGCAAGGGTCATTCTATGGGCTGCCTTGTTTGGCAAACTAGCTCCTGGTATCAAATCCATTTCATGACTTATCTTCCTTATTGGTGGTAAACCTTCTGGTACATTATCAGAGATAATGTCCTGGAACTCTTCCAACATATCTGAAACTTCTGCTAGTACATCTTCACATTTCTCTTGACTAATCTTAGGAATCAATGCAAAGAAATGATGCTCATGCTTCATACCCTCCAAAAATTTCCTACCATATACTAAGCAAATTCTGGTAGTACTACATACCTTTTCTTCCACCTCCTTCAAGGGCTTCAATTTATGATGAACTCCATCTTTTGTCAGGGAATATGTGTTTGCACAGCCATCATGGACAGCGCTCCTATCATACTGCCACTGCCTCCCCAATAGCATATGACATGCATCCATCGGTATGATATCACACATCACCTCATCACAGTAGTCCCCAATCTTGAACTTCACTAAACACTGCTCATTGACCAAAGCTCTATAGTCTTTCTGCAACCATGCAATCTAATATAGATGCGGATGCTTTCTTCTTGTCAACTTCAACTTGTCAACCATCTCCTCTGAAACAAGATTATTAGTGCTTCCACTATCAATAATAATATCACAACACTTACCTTCACATTTACACCTTGTGTGGAGTAAACTCTTCCTCTGATTTAGTTCTTTCTCCTCATTCAACAAGATTCTTCTGACAACTAGGGTTTCCCCCCTTTCAGCATCTTTAGAACACTCAGACTATGCATCTTCATCTACATGTGCAACTTGTGCATTACCTTCAGGTCTTCTATTTGTCCTTCCTTGATGTTGCAGACACTCATATGCTCGATGCCTTTCTTCTTCACATTGGAAATAGGTTCCTCTAAAACTTCCTCTTCCTCTTTGATCACAGTTGTTCTGGTCACGAGGGCGGTAGGTGTTATCTCCTCTCTGATTTCAACTGGTGCCAGCTTCTTCACTTTTCTTTGCATCTTCATTTCGGCCCCCATAGGGTCTTCCACCAGTCCTTCTGCCTTGACCTCTTCCGCTTTTCTTGATGTCAAATCTTTTATTCAGCTTCTCTTCCACCTTCAAGGAAAACTGGTATGCATCTTCTATGGTGGTCATTTTGACCAGGCTCAGCTCCTCCTGAATACTCGGCCTCAACCCATTAATGTAACGGTCTACCTTTTCCTTGTTGGGCTCTGCATGGCCCATCTTGATAGTAAACTTATAAAACTCTTCTGTATACTCCTTGATAGACTTGTTACCTTGCTTTAGTCCTTGCAGCTTCTTTAACAACTCCATCTCATAGTCCACAGGAATGAACTGCTTCTTTAGTTTCTCCACCATCTGATCCCATCTGGTGATCTTTCCTTTTCTTCTTCTATTCCTCTCTAATTGGACCTCCTTCCACCAAATACTGGTGTGGCCCTTCAACTTTGTTTTTGCAAACTTGACCCGATCTGGGTCCTCCACATCTTCATACTTGAAATACTCTTCCATGTCATTGATCTAATCAATAAGCTGTTCCGGATTCAAATCTATAGAATATGTAGAAACTTTGATTCTGCGCCTCTTTCTAATCTTTGAAATGGCCCTGAACAACTTAACTTCTATAGGATCTCCTACAGCTTCTTGTTCTTCCTCAGATAGCTCCTCTTTAGCTTCATCTTTGCTTTCTTCTCTTGTTCTCAGATCAAACCCTCTTCGCAGCTCCTCTTGCAATGCATCGATTTGCCTTTGTAGGGCTCTAAAACCCTCTTTTGTCAAAGCATTCCTCCCAGCATGATTTCTTTGTGGAGGCATCTTGGTCTCCGCAGCAAACCCACAACCTCAGGTCCTGGTGCAAACTGCCTCACAGTCGGTGATCTGTCTACACACTCAGGAAAACTTGGTTCTGATACCACTTGATGAAGGGGGTAAATCACAAAATACACAATAATAGATATTGATCATAGCAAATAGAACTTTCTTTTATTGAACTAGGCAACTCATTACATTACAGAAGCTCAATTATAAACAGAGGATGAATCCTCTATTGGCTACAACACATTACATCTTTCCCAACCTCAAGACTCTAGAATCTTCATCCTTCTGTAACCCCAAATCAGCTAGGGTTTATGTTTTCCCACCTATTCTTGACTCTACACTGGCCCTCTTAACTCTACTCTGCCCAAGGTTCCCAAAATAGTCATAAATAGCACTTTTTGGTGGCCTCCAGCTAAATTTCAAAATTTGCAACTCCTTCCAAAAGTAGGTCAATTCCGGGAAGCATAACTTTTGGTCCGGGTATCTGATTGACAAACCGTTTTAAGCACTGGAAAGCTCGCGATATGAACTATCACGCTGGAAATTTGTAAATGGATTTCCATCAACTTTTTGAGATGTTATGAGAAGTTGTAGTGCCTCATATCTCGTTCCGTAAATTTTTTAGGGGCTTTTCAGAAAACAAAAAACTTTAATATCTTTCAGCTCACAAATGATCTTTGCCTGATTCCTTTGCCAAAGGTCTTATATTTCCATTATGTAACTTTCTGGAAGTTTTTGCTTCATTACATGCCCAAATGCAAACTTTCTAAAAATAGCAGGTCACTATTTTTAGCAATTTTGGAAAAACTGAAAGTCCTACATTATTATTCTACATATTATGGAACCAAAAACACTAATTATGAGAAGAAATGAGAACAACTACAATGGTTTTTAATTAACTTTATTTTGGGTGATGCAAGATTGCCCTTACACCTCTGGATTCCCCTGCATCAGACAACCTTTCCAATAACTTATGCACAAATTCTTTCTTGAATGGTTTCAAATTTTAACTGTAAAATACAATAAAATTTTTAAAAAGACTGTATCATATGAAAGGAGAGATTTTGGACAAACTATCAAAATCTATATGGGATTATCTCTGTTGATATATATATTTGGTTATTTATATAGATAATTGTCATAGTATTTTAAAGGCAATATTGAATAGATAACTATCATATAGTAATTAAGCCATGTTCCCTAGAATTTCATGGGCAAATTTGAATGGATAACCTTGCAAGGGATAAAAGTGCATGTCCTGCATTGCTGTAGCACTTTATTTGACCTATTTTATTTGTGAACTCACTCCAACCTAGCAGTCATTAGCCACTTACTACTTCTGATCATGCCACAACCTTTCCAGTAACTTATGCACAAATTCTTTCTTGAATGGTTTCAAATTTTAACTATAAAATACAATCAAATTTTTAAAAAGACTGTATCATATGAGAGGAAAGATTTTGGACAAACTGTCAAAATTTATATGGGATTATGTTCATATATATATATTTGGTTATTTATATAATCTATTTATACTAAGATATGTCATAGTATTTTAAAGGCTTCATCCCATCTAGTATGAGGATAATTTACAATGGTGAGGATTAGCATTTTGAATGATGCTCTTGGGAGCATGTACAATGCAGAAAAACATGGGAAGCGCCAGGTGATGATTAGGACATCACCAAAAGTCATCAAATTGAGTTTCTCCGAGTCATGCAAAAACATGGCTATATTAGAGAATAAATGAACTTGTTGATGATCATCGATCTAGAAAGATTGTTGTAGAGCTCAATGGAAGGATCAATAAATGTGGTGTTGTAAGTCCTTGATTTGATGTTGGGGTGAAAGAAATTGAATCATGGACTACTAGGTTACTTCCATCTCAGTAGTTTAGTTTCATTGTCTTGACCACATCTGCTAGTATCATGAACCATGATGAGGCTAAGAGAAAGAACATTGGTGGGAAAGTGTTGGGATTTTTTTACTAGATTTAACTCATATTATTCACTTTGAGCACAAGGTTGAGGACAGGGTGATTCTAGTAGTGAACTAGACCCTATCCAACACTATAAGAAATTTGAGTCTCGTGTATTTGAATTAAGAATTTAATTTTATATTTTGCATTCTGCTTTATCTAAAAATAGTATATTAAGGGCTGTATTGAATAGATAACTGTCATATACTATTTAAGCCATGTTCCCTAGCATTTGATGGGAAAATTTGAATGGATAACCTTACAAGGGATAAAAGTGTATGTCCTGCATTGTTGTAGTACTTGATTTGACCTATTTTATGTGTGAACTCACTCCAACCCATCAGCCACTTACTACATCTGATCATGCCACAACCTTTCCAATAACTTATGCACAAATTCTTTCTTGAATGGTTTCAAATTTTAACTGTAAAATACAATCAATTTTTTTAAAAGACTATATCATATGAAAGGAGAGATTTTAGACAAACTATCAAAATTTATATGGGATTGTGTCGATATATATATATATATATATATATATATATATATATATATATATATATATATATATATATATATATATATATATATATATATGGTTATTTATATAATCTATTTATACTAAGGTATGTCATAGTATTTTAAAGGCTTCAAGCCATTCAGTACAAGGATAAGTTACAATGGTGAGGATTAGCATTTTGAATGATGCTCTTAGGAGCATGCACAATGCAGAAAAATGTGGGAAGCGCCAAGTGATGATCAGGCCATCATCAAAAGT
This sequence comes from Cunninghamia lanceolata, assembly GCA_027924645.1. NCBI lineage: Eukaryota > Viridiplantae > Streptophyta > Pinopsida > Cupressales > Cupressaceae > Cunninghamia > Cunninghamia lanceolata. The sequence continues at coordinate 6,891,178 of BSBN01001670.1, read as the reverse complement.
CATCAATTTAAGTTTCTCCAAGTCATGCAAAAACATGGGTATTTTGGAGAATAAATGAACTTGTTGATGATCATCGATCTAGAAAGGTTGTTGTAGAGCTCAATGGAAGGCTCAATAAATGTAGTGTTATAAGTCCTTGATTTGATGTTGGGGTGAAAGGAATTGAATCATGGACTACTAGATTGCTTCCATCTCAGCAGTTTGGTCTCACCGTCTTGACCACATCTACTGGCATCATGGACCATGATGAGGCTAGGAGAAAGAACGTTGGTGGGAAAGTGTTGGGATTTTTTTACTAGATTTAAATCATATTTTTGACTTTGAGCCCAAGGTTGAGTACAGGGTGATTCTGGTAGTGAACTAGACCCTATCAAACACTAGAAAAAATTTGAGTCTAGTGTATTTGAACTCAAAATTTAATTTTATATTTTGCATTTTGCTTTATCTAAAAATAGTATTTTAAGGGTAGTATTGAATAAATAACTGCCATACTATTTAAGCCATGTTCCCTAGCATTTGATGGGCAAATTCGAATGGATAACCTTACAAGGGATAAAAGTGCACATGTTACATTGTTGTAGCACTTGATTTGACATGTTTTATGTCTAAACTGACTCCCACCCAGCAGCCAGCAGCCACTTGCAAAAGACTATCATTTTAAAGGCAGTATTGAAATTTTTACTGTATCAGGCATTTTTACTATAAAATACAATCAAAATTTTAAAAAGGTTGTATCATATGAAAGGAGAGATTTTGGACAAACTGTCAAAATTTATATGGGATTATATGTTGATATATATATTTGGTTGTTTATATAGATAATTGCCATAGTATTTTAAAGGTAGTATTGAATAGATAACTATCATATAGTATTTAAGCCATGTTCCCTAGCATTCGATGGGTAAATTTGAATGGATAACCTTACAAGGGATAAAAGTGCATGTCCTGCATTACTATAGCACTTGATTTGACCTATATTATGTGTGAACTAACTCCAATCTAGAAACCATCAGCCACTTGCTACTTCTGATCATGCCACAGCCTTTCCAATAACTTATGCACAAATTCTTTCTTGAATGGTTTCAAATTGTGAGTAATTTTCCATCACCACAACCTTGATAAAAACTTATGCACAAAATTCAATAAGAGGTTCATTTATACACAAATTCTCTCTTGAGTGATTTCAAATTTTGATATATATTTTTAATGAAATTTTACAAACCCATTTTACTTGCACATACAATCATATAAGGTGCAAGTTTATTTCAAACACTCAACTAGATACATCATGCCATAAAAAATGTTTGACATAAAATGCCAAGGCAAATATCTAGATACATCATGGCATACAAAATGTTTGACAGAATTTATGCATGCCAAGGTGAATATGGCATACCTAGTTGATGAGACTATTGCAAAAGGTGGCGCTCGAATGTCCTTTGAGCGAGACTATACCAAACCCTAGGTCACTGTCACTATCAAAAAAAGGCCACCATGAAATGTGGCATTTTTATTTTTTTTTGTTTTTAATAGCCTAATTTCAAGTGAAACTATCTCGGCCCCAAATTAACTCACTCAAAAATAGCTTGCCACATATATGCCATGCAGCAGCTACATGTATTTAGGTGAAACTATCGCATTGCCAAATTAACTCACTTGAAAATGACTCACTCTAAATTGTTTTGTTTGCCGAAAGTGTAACATAGGTTTGTGCTTTTACCCTTAAATCATTACCTTTTCAATTGGATATCTTGCAATGGATATTCTACAATGGACATTTCAAATATCCTAACCCTCACAATCAAATGAAAACCCACCACCTGTATCCTCGATCAAAGGAGTTTGACCACCCTATTAGTGATGTCACCGGACCAATTGCTTCCCTAATTTTTCACCCCACCTTTGGTCAAAGTCAAATGGATATTCCACAGTGGATATTTTGCATTGGATGTTAAGTTTAAAAAATCCATATCTATATCCTATCTTAAATATAATGTGGAAGCCCACTCCTAGCTATTAATATTTTCAATTAAAAATGCATGCCTTTGCCACCTATTATTTCCACGCATGCTCAAGTTGTAAATACTTACCTAACTGTAGTAAACATTAAATGCACTATGCTTAGTGAATTTTCTGCAAATAAAAGGTAATTATAACATGCATTGTTAATCACCAAATCATTTATGTTATGATTCAAAAGAGATTAAGTGCAAAAAGCAACGATTGAAGGTAAAATTATAGGAGGTCAATATGACATTTTCTTAGCTAAATGGAACCCATTGCATAGTAGGAAATCTAGGTGGTATTACAATTGTCAGTATGGATACGACAAACTCCCTCACTTTCTATTTCACCGTTATGTTAATTCTTTCTTACCTAGGGTAAATTTCTGCTACTAGGGTAAAATGCAAAGATTAATTTTAGCTTGCTAATTGTTGGCTATAAGGGGATTTTGGATTACCTGATAGATTAATGTTATTATCCCCATGTTATTTACCTAATGCATGAATTAAGTATGGATACATGTTCTTTGCAGGACAAGGTGTAGAGATGACAAACACATAGTGAAAAAGAATTTAGATAACCAATGTTCCCCGCTCCCAACAGCGTGTGGAACAAGATAGGTTATGCATTGCACACTATAGAAATCTAGACCTGGATGCCTTCAAGACAAGGATACCTGCTCAAGAAGATGATGACATATTGAAGAACATTGTATGAAGTGGAATGTACCATGTCATTAGGTTTCAATATGTAGCAGAAGTGTCATGCCCACCCCTACTTAACACTAATAAGTTAAGACTAAAAGTAAGAAATTGAGCAATTTTTTTTGTTTTTTTCTAAAATACTTGTTGAAAAAATTGTATGACAAAGAGAGTAAATCATAAAACACACAACAACAAGAATTGCACACAGAAAATATAACTTTATTTATTCATTTTGGAAAACTTATTATATTATAGAAGCTCAAATACAATCAGAGGAATCAACCCTCCACAGGCTACAACACATTACAACTTCCTCTCACAAGACTCTGGAATCATCTGTCATCTGTAACCCCAAATCTATTAGGGTTTCCATTTTCCCACCTATTCTTGACTCTGTACTTCCCTCCTTAACTCTACTATTGCCTAGGGTTCCCCAAAATGGTTACTAATAGCCTTTTTGGTGACCAACAACCTAATTTAGAAATTTGCATCTCCCTCCAAAAATAGGTCAACTTTCAGGAGCCATAACTTTTGATCCGAGTGTCTGATTGATGAACCATTTTATACATTGGAAAGCTCGTGGAGTGCTCTATGTGCTAAGAACTATCTCTACTAGTTTTGGCCATTTTCGGGCCTATACAGGGCCATTTAGTACCTCAAACCTTAGTTTGAATAAATTTTCAGGCATTTTTCAGGAAACAAAAACTTTAATATCTTTCAGCTCACAAATGTTCTTTGTGTGATTCCTTCACCAAAGGTTTTATTTTTAAGTTATGAAACTTCCTATAATTTTTTTCTTCAATCCGTGCCCAAATGCAAACTATCCTAAAATAGCAGGTTGCTATTTTTAGCAATTTGGAAAAATTGAAAGTTCTACATCATTATTCAAGCAATTATGGAGCCATAACCACAAATTTTGAAAATAAATGGAAAGAACATCAACAATTTTGAAACACATCTTTTTTTGGGTGATGCAATATTTCCCTTACACCACTGGATGCTCCTGCATCAGACACCCAGGGTAATTTGAGAAGTGACCCTGTCACATCTCAGGTGTTTGTGTGAGGAAAACCGATCAACCTCTACCTTAGATAACCAAGAAGAATCTTCAACATGCCTTCCTTTCCATTTCACCAGATATTCTTCATATTGCATGTTCTGAGTACTTCTTCCCACAAGGCTATCCAAGATCTCTTCTATCTCCTCTGTTAAAGTAGATGCCAGAACACTCCACTATTCTTTTATTGGTCCATCCTCTATTCCACCTTTATGATATTCTGATAAATCATCAATGTTGAAAATAGGGGAAATGTTGATCTGACTTGGCAGCTCTACCTCATATGCATTTCCTAAATCATGTTTCTTCAAAATTCTACATGGTCCAAATTTCTTCATTTTTAGCTTATTATATGTTCCAATTGGGAACCTTTCTTTTCTCAAGTGAACCATGACTTCCTCTTCTACTTGGAATTCTCTATATCTCCTCTTCTCATCTGCCTTAGCCTTGTACTGAATATTCATCTTATTAATGTGCTTTTTCACCTCTTCATGCAAATTCTTCATGTGTTCTACAAAGTATTCAGCCTCGGCACTTGTCTTTTCTCCTTTTTCTAGAGTCCTTAACTCTGAAGCATTTCTTAGACTATTTCCATATACAATCTAGAATGGTGATTTATTAATACTCCTATTGATAGAATTGTTGTAAGTAAATTTTACCTGTGGTAAAATCAAATCCCATCCCTTGGGCTTATCTCCTACTAATCATCATAGCAGGCTACCCAAACTCCTATTCACCACTTTAGTCTATCCATTAGTCTATGGATGGTGTGTAGAACTGAACTTCAAATCTATCCTCAAGTTCTTTCACAATGTCCTCCAGAAATAACTGATAAACTTGGTATCTTGATCTTAAACTATGCTCTCTGGTAGATTGTGTAATCTCACCGCCTCTCTAAAAAATAATTTAGTAATATGAAAAGTATCATTAGTCTTCTTGCAAGGAATGAAATGTGCCATCTTCAAGAATCTATCTGCCACCACAAAAATGGAATTGTGTCCTCTATGTGTCCTTGGTAAACCAAGAAGAAAATCCATACTAATATCATCCCATGGATTCTTTGGTACAGGTAGTGGTTGATATAGACATGTATTCTAACTTGCTCCTTTCACCATCTGACATACTCTGCAACTCTGCACAAATTTCCTCACATCCTGCTGCAACTGTTGCCAATAATAATTTTCACTAACAATAGCAATGGTCTTATCTTGACCAAAGTGTCCAGCCAATCCTCCACTATGCTTCTCCTTAATTAGGTTCTCTCTCATGGAACTCCTTGGAATGCACAACTAGCTTTCTCTAAACAATATGCCATCTTGGATTATGAAATCCAACCACTTTGTCCTATGCAAAGTAATAGGTTCCAGACAAGCTGTCCAAGCCTTTGAAAAATTCAGATTTTCAGGATATAAACTTTTTAGCTCATCAAACCCAACAACCTCTATTTTCATTTATGTCAATAAATTTTGCCTTCTACTTAAGGCATCTGTAACTAAGTTGTGCTTCAAAACAAAATTATAACTCTGCAAAAACTCAACCCATTTTAAATGCCTTTGGTTCAACTTTCCTTGACTATTAAGGTACTTTAAAGCTTGATGATTAGTTATAAAACAAACTCTTTTGGCAACAGATAATGTCTCCATTTCTTCAAATCTTGAACTATAGGATAAAATTCCTAATCATAAACAAAATACTTTTTCTTGGCATTGTGAGGATAAAATGTAGATTAATCAATAACAATAATAAACCCAAACATCAATAGAATATGAAGGAGAAAAGGAGATTTAAAATAACAAAACAAATGATACTTACAACCTTGTACCTTTCGTCTTCCATTGTTCACCTTTTCTATCCTGATCTTGATGGACATGAATATGGCCCTCAAGAAGCTTGCTTCCTTTCTTCAAAGTCCTCAAGATGATAAGATGAAGTTGTCTATGATACTTTTTGTGATTGAAGATGAGCTTCAACACACTATTGATGGATGATAAGTGATATGGAGATGGGGGTGCCGAAGGTGCACTAGTGTTTTTGCAGCATAAGTTTGCTCAAACAGTGGATATGAAATGAAGAAGAGGATTACATTTATATAAATATGTGAGAGAAGATCAATGGTTGAAAAAAAAAAGAAGATCAAAGGTTGAGAATGGTTGAGGAATGTGCACGAATAGAAAGAGGACAAGTGTCCAAGCTCCATCATATAACAGGGGAGTTAACAAAGTTGATTGAATAGTTAATAGAATAAACCAACCAGTTAAGTGAATTGATTGGGGAGTTGACTGAATTAATTGATTAGTGAACTTGTATGATTAATTAGTTAACAGATTTGATTGATGAGTTAACTGATTTTGATTGGAGGATAAATAGGACATGTGGGTGAGGGAAGATTAGCTAATTAAATATTTAAAATATTTAATTACATGTGCAACATGGTGAGGTGGAAGAGGTGAGGTGGAAAGGTGAGTTGGATTGGTGAGGTGGATTTATAGAATTAGGACTTTAGGATTAATTAAATAATGTAGGATTATTTAATTATGGGATAATGAATCAATCAAATAAAGTTAGAATATTTATTTAATTGATAGAAGAAAATAAGAATTAAGATAAATATTAAAATATTTACTTAATTCGACATGAGCCAATTTTAGGTGTATACATTTTGCCCCTCTTTGAAGTAATGTGTTTTATCACGTTGCTTCAAAGAAAAAGATTGTTTGACAATGATACATGCCCCAGTTTTCCCCTAGTACAAGTTTGATGATTGGATGCCCCCTCAGGAGATTGGACAGGGAGAAGGTAGAAGGCGTGAGATGGACAATCTTACAATGAAGAAGGTTAGGTTTGAATAAAATTGGTGAAGAAAGAGCCGAATGAGACGCAATGCAAGAGAAAATGATAACACACACAGGCAAGCGAGTGAGTATGTACAAATGATACAAGAACAAACAAGGTATTGCCCCCATCATGTAGTAAACCAATGATTAATCGATATTGATATATGACAATGGTGTCATGGCGAGGAATGATAGATCCCTAGAGAGACATGAAGGACAATGTCTGGTTTCAGGAAATGAAACATGTCATGTAAGATACGTATATTGGTATGATTTCGACAATGTTACATCCTATATAAGGCAAATGTTTGATTATAATTGATTGATATGGTTTACGACAAGACAAGGGTCAAGACCACTGATTGTGATTGGATCATTTGACAAGATTGACTTGACTTGATTTGTATGGATTAAGGATGGACCTACATTTGGATCATTGGACAAGGATGAAAGATAGTAATTTGATTGATAGAAGAATGACTTGAAGGAATCAGAAGCTTTTGTAAACATTAATGCTCTGCATAGAAGCTTTATTGATGGATGGTATACATAATCCAAATGGATATGGATACAGATATGAGATGCGATTGGATATGTTATGGATATGGATATGGAATGAAATGGGATATAGTATGGATATGGATATTTGTCATCTTGATATTTGCAAGTATTTTGAATTACTTATTTCATCATTGGGCAATTTTTTTTTTGGTACTTTTTCCAAATGTTGTAAGTTAATACAAGCATCGAGATATAACTAAACCAAGATGACCTGAGTATTTCTTGCATGTCAATAGACAAGGATTGCCTCTTTTCATGTTCAGTCCTCCGAAGTCCTCAATGATCTTTTGTTGATCATGTCTTTAGATAGAAAGTTGTTACATTAATAAAGTTTAATCCACAAGTAGCAGAGAAAGAAAATGATTATGCCCCCATCATAGCATCTCTATCTTTTGGCATCCTTGAGTAGCATAGGAAGACATGATGACAAAAATCCAAGAGTATGTGAGTTAACCTGTTCACAAAACATTCTTGTATTAGATGTGTCTTTTTGCCATAATTGATACAGAATTAGTTTGAGTGTTTCGGTATGGTGCTTGTCTTTGCTTTGGATAGGTTGATGTTCTGTGTAAAGAATTTTTGTTTTAGAAGTGCACTTTGCTGCACACATGTCTAGTCTAAGGAAAGTATCACAATCCTTTATTGGTATCCTCTTAGAACGTGCAGAATTCAAGAACCCAAATTTGTAACTAGGTCAAGGAGTTGCCCCCAATTAGGAAAAGGATCAACTTATTATGGGTGATAGGACATGGAGAGAGGGACCCTAACAGACTGACCTAGTGCCTCGAGGGCTCATTGGTAAATGGCCTTGCCTACATGATGACGCAGAGGCAACGTAGTTCGGGGTGGACCCTGATGGACCTAAGACCTAGGCAATGGTAAAGATGCAGAAATGGTACGGACTTAGATAGATAGAAGGAGAAGACATGGGATAGTGGAGCAGAGCTGAGCCTTAGGGGCACATTTGAGAATGGCCTTGCCTACGTGATAACTCAGAGTCAATGTAGTTCGACAACAGTTCAAAGGACTAGTTCAAGATGAACGATATGGGAGACAAAAGAGACATGAAGTCATAATAGATGGAGGAAGTGGTTTGTTGCAGGATAGCGCCTATTTACCATGTTTTCACCACTTGCTTTTATTTACACAAAAATCCAAGAGTACAAATGATGCTTGCTTCCTAGGTTTTCACCATAGCATGATTATTTTTGCTATTTTTCCATTTTTTTTTATTTTTTTGTTTTGTTTTTGTTTTTTGATCATTTTTCAAATTTTTTGAATTTTTTAGGACTCCCTTGCATTGGGGTTTAGGTGTAGAACTTTCAGAGATGCATGCTATTGATAGGATCATCAAATAGTTCACCATTAGGTGTATCCAATTGATATGCTCCCAAGCCATAAGATGCAATGACGACATAGGGACCTAACCAGTTGGGTTCAAGCTTTCCTTTATTTTCTCTATCTTGCTGATTTCTTGGGTTCTCTCTGAGGATGAGATCACCAACTTGGAAGATTCAAGGCTTTATTCTATGATTGTAGCTTATGGACATTCATTGCTGATATGCCTTTAGGTGGTCAAAGGCCTGTTGCCTTCTCTCTTTGAGCAGCTCTAACTCTTGAAGTCTTGTCACTCTATATTCTTCATTAGATATGAGGCCTTTTAATGAAACTTGTAGGGACAAGATCTCGACTTCAATGGGCAAGATAACTTCAAATCCATAGACCAGGGAGTATGGTGTTGTACCTGTCGGTGTACAGATGCTTGTACAGTAGGCCCACATCATGAGATTTAACTAGACATACCAATCATGACCAGCATCATTGACAGTCTAGGATTTTCAAGATGGTTTTATTTGATGCCTCTGCCTGACCATTGCCTTGGGGGTAGTATGGGGTTGAGAAGCGGTGCTAGATATGGAATTTCTCACATAGTTCCCTGATATCTTGATTTTTGAAAGGTCATCCATTATCCGTGACAATGGACGAAGGGATACCATAGTGACAAATGATATAGTTCAGGATAAAGGAGGCAATTTGCTTGCCTGTGATGTTGGCTAAGGGCACGACTTCAATCCACTTAGTGAAGTACTCAATGGTAGTGATTATGAATTTATGTCTGCTAGATAAAGGAGGGTGAATCTTGCCCACTAAATTAAGTCCCCACTGACAGAAAGGCCAAGGAGTCATTAATGGTTGTAGCTCCTATGTTGGTGCATGTATTAGGTTCCCATGGACTTGGCACTTTTTGTACTTCTTTACAAAATTATAGGCATCTTGTTCCATAGTTAACTAGTAGTATCCCATGCGTATGAGTTTCTTAGCTAGGGTAGGACCACTAGAGTGGGTCTCGCACAGATCACCGTACACTTCGTTCAAGGCGGTTTGATATTCCTCACTATCGAGACATCTAAGGAGAGTACCATCGAGACCTCTACAATATAGGGTATTGGCGATAATAGCATATCGAGATGCCTGATGGATGAAGGTTCATTTTTGGTTACTAGAGAGGTCAGGTGGGAGGGTATTCTCTTTAAGGTAGGCAAAGATTTTTCCATATAGGGGGGAATCAACTTCAATAATGGGGCAAATGATATGGGATTTAGGGGTGTCGTATACAGGATAGATCACTGGCTCTACCAAGAACTCATAGTGTGCTTGATTAGCAGGAATATCAAGGAGAGACGCAATCACTACCCTTGCATCCACATCTTTGTTCTCTATCCATGGTATCTGCTCAAAAGAGATCTAGTCAAAGTATTCTATAAAGTCATCTACCATTCATTTGTAAGGGATCAATTTCTCATCTTTTGTTTGGTAGTCGTCATTTACTTGATTTATGACCAGTTGTGAATCACCATACACCTGAAGTTCTTTCATAGTCCATTCCACTGCTAGCTTGACACCAATGATTAGGGCTTTGTACTCTGCTACATTGTTAGTGCAGGGAAAGAGTAGTTTGTATGACTTTGGAATCATGTCGCCACTAGGGGTAACCAGCAAGATACCTGCCCCTTATCCATGTTAAGTGTAGGATTCGTCAAAGTACATTTTCCAGATTGTTGTAGTGACATGAAAGATAGATTCATCTGGAAACTCAAAGCTCAAAGTGTGGTCATCTGTGAGAGGTGCATCTACCAGTTGATCTGCAAGCACTTGACCTTGTATTGCTTTCATGTCTACATATTCGATATCAAACTCACTGAGAAGCATGACCCATTTAGATAATCTACCTATTAATGCTACCTTGTTAAGTAAGTATTTGAGTGGATCGATCTTTTCCACGAGCTTGACAGAATGTGACAACATGTAATGTCTCCACTTTTACAAGGTGAAGACCACAGTGAGACATGCTCTTTCAATGGGCATGTATTGTAGTTCATACCCAACAAGTGTTTGACTAATATAGTATATTGCTTGTTCTTTCCCTTCATGGTTTTGTTGTGCAAGAAGAGCTTCTAGAGTTGTTGGTGTAGCCGAGATATACAATAGTAGAGGCTTACCCTGAATTGGTGGCATCAACACAGGTGGTTTCATTAGATATTCTTTTAATTGTTGAAATGCTTGCTCACATGACTCATTCCATTTGAAAGGGACATTCTTATGTAGAAGGTGGGAAAATGGGTGGCACTCATCTGCCAACTGAGAAATGAACCTTCTGATAGATTGCAGTTTTCCCTGTAGGGACCTTAGATGACTGAGATTCTTGGGAGGCAGCATTTCCATGATGGCCTTCACTTTAGCTAGGTCGACTTCAATTCCATTTGCAAACACTATGTATCCTAGTAACTTACCTGAGGTAACTCCAAACACACATTTTTTTGGATTGAGGTGCACATTGAACTGTTCTAGTCTTGTGAAGATTTTATCCAACACTGCTAGGTGTCCTTCACTTGTAAGTGATTTTGCCAGAATGTCGTCAACATAATCTTCCATTATAATGTGCATCATATCGTGGAAGATTGTGGTCATAGCTCTCTGATATGTTGCACTAGCATTTTTCAAACCAAACAGCATGACACACCAATAGTAGGTGCCCCAAGGACATGTAAACATAGTCTTGTGTGGTCTTCAGGTGTAATTTTTATCTAGTTATATCTAGAAAAACTATCCATTAGTGACAGCATGGTATGTCTTGCTATGAGATCTACAATCATGTCAATGTTTGGTTGGGGGAAGTCATCTTTCGGACAAGCTTTGTTCAGGTCCCTGAAGTCATTACATAGTCAAACTTTGCCATCCAGTTTAGCCACTAGTACTATGTTTGAAATCCATTCAAGATAGTCTATAGGTCTGATGAATCTGACATCTAATAGTTTCTTCAGCTCTTCTTTTACCATGAGGGCCACATGTGGGTGCATCTTTCTGAGTTTTTGCTTTATTAGTTTAGCTCCTAGAGCTTAAGATAGATGATACATTATGAGATTCGGATCTAGCCTTGGCATGTTTGCATATGTCCATGCAAAGATGATTTGTTTTCTTTTGAAGAAGTCAGTGAATGTGGGTTTCTCTTGTTTAGTTAGAGCCTTTGCCATGTGGATCATTCTAGGATTATCACTTGTGTTGACATTGATTGGCTTTACTGGTCCTATCAAGATTGATGATCTCTCCTGATGTGTAAGATTGGGTAGAGGGTCAAGCCTTCCATCCTTCGGCACCTCAGAGAGGTTTTCACCATTGGATAAGTCTTTATTTTTACTTTTTTCATGATCTAACACTGCCACAAAGCAGTTTTCACCATTAGATCATTCTTTCATTTTCACGTTTTTGAGACCAAAAGGCTTGGCACTCTCTCCAAAATAGGCCTTCTCATTGAGTTCTATAACATAGCCAGCTCTGTGGTCCCCTATGGGTATATGATCTCTAAGCTCAAGGTAATCTATGATGGCTTAATCATTTTCAAAGGTATCAAGTTTAGGGGTAGTACCTTCTAGGTCCTAGTCTATAAGTTTAGGGTGCACCAACGGTAAGGGATCATTGAGTTGCTCAGGTTCGACAGTGTTGATGGTTAGGATAGAGTTGTTAAAAGCACAGACAAGGTCTGTGATGGTACTCTCTATTAGCAGATCCATCAAGGGGGGTATCATGCTTTCCTCATGAATTTCACTATTGTTATTATGCAGGTCGGACTCTAGCGGTCTAGTCCTTGGAACTCATTCCTCATTTACGTGGGTTGGGTCATACTCGTGGACAACGTCTATGTCTTTTTCATCACAAGATTGCTCAGAGAGGCTATCCCATTCATACTCATTAGAATCAGTCTCACTCCCCAGTTGTATTCGCTGAATTTGCTCAACCAGATTGCTAGTGGATGTTTCTTGTTGTTTGCCTTTGTTCTTGTTTGTTCTATCAATTCTTAATGTGCCAGTGTAACCTAGCCCTATAGTGTCTCAGGCTATTAAGGTATGAGGTTGGATGGATTTAGTGATACAATCCTTTCTTGAACTGAGTGGACCGTGTCCTTCATACCCCATTCTTTGTAGCATTTGGAATCCTTGACCATACTTTGTAGTTGGTATAGTGGGATGGTTGTGTCATGTTGATGAAATACCTTCATCCTTATATAGCCATTGCAGGATATCTTTTTCATTGCTCTCCTCTTCAAGGCTTCCCCATTTGACGAAAGGTCATTTGGTAGTTGTCTCTGTTGTGGGCTTGCTCAGGATAGGTCTCCCGTAAGATTTGGGAGATAGAGGGAGTTGTGCCAAACAAAGGGATTGGGAAATTGTGTACTCACCCAAGCCCTTATCCTTGAGTTGGAGTTTAGGTTGAGATGCTCCTGAAGAGGAAGCAAGTGAAGCTCGGTCAACACAAGATGAAGATGAAGCAGAGGCACGATTGTTAGGAATCACCACTTCAAGTTTAAATTGAATGGAGTTGTAATACTAATATGGATTGGGGTAACCTTGGATGGTGATCTCTTGACCTACGTGAGGGAATTTGATACACTAATGGTATGTTGATGGAACTGCTTTCAGAGCATGTATCCATCGTCTCCCAAGAAGGATGTTATATGCTAGCTCCATATCAAGGACTTGGCAAGCCACATCTTTTACTATAGGTCCCACTCTGATTGGTAAAGTAACAATTCCCTTGGAAGTTCTCTTCTCCTCATCATAGGCTTTGATAGTGATCTTCTTTTTCAGATCTATAGCTTCCTCTGGAAACCCCAATGCAAGGATTAGCTTTAAGGTGCAAATATTCAAACCAACTCCTCCATCGACTAGGACTCTTTTGATCTTGTGTTTGTGTATGAAAGCTTCGATATGAAGAGAGACATTATGGGGTTGGGTTATTGACATATCATCCTTTTCAGTGAATGATAAGGAGTGAGGTGAGGTAATGTGACTGACCATGGTTTGAAATTGTTCTTCAGCTAGGTTTGTAGGAATGGAGACTTCCACTAAGGCTTTGTCAAGTATGGCACTATGGGATGAGGATAGATGCAGAAGTTCTAGGATGGAGATATGTGTAGATGTCTTATGGAGTTCATCCAAGATATTGTACTAATTGGCCGACGAGATGGAGGCTCCTCTAAGAGTGACTTTGTTGCTGTGGGTGGTAACGTTACAATCTGGATCCTTGTTTATAGTGATCACATTGATATGTGACTCACTCTTTGATATGTGGTTAACAACATAGTCAAAGGTGACATTTGTGTAATTGGCGTTGTTATTTCCACTATTATTTCGGTTGGAAGGTCCTCCCTTCTCGTAGTTAGGAAGAGGATCCTTGAATGCTTGGTGATCATTGTTATAGGTATGTCCATTAATGGATATTTTGTTTTGCTCTATCAAATCTTGGATAGTGTGCTTTAGGGCAATGCAATCATTGGTTTTGTGCCCCCTATTTTAATGGAACTCACAGAAATCATTGTCATTCCACCAAGAGGGTTTGACTTTTGGTTTGTACTTGTGCTGTGGGAAGTGTTATGATCTTGTTTGTGATTAGCTTCCATAGGGTGGTTTCCAATGATTCGCCCAAAGGTGTGAACTTTCTCCTAGTTTGAAAGTTTGCAAACTGTGATTCCGTGTTTTTGGGTTTGTTTTGTGGGGGGTTATTTTGAGGAGATGATAAGTTGAAGATTGGTTGTTTAGGTACTTGTTGTGTGGTTACACAACACACCCTATTTTGACTTGACAAAATAGGGACCCAACCTTTGCTTGGCTTGTGTTTTCTACTTCCTGGCGGTTTGGTAAAAGTAATTCATGCAGATCATCATGCATTGAAAGGCTGGGTAAGTCATCATCATCCTGAGGTCAGTTTGTCAAATTTCATATTTTATTCTAGTGACCTCATATTTAGAGAGCATCAAATTTCATGCAGGTTTGCCTTTTGCATCACCCTGATATTCGTCAGGATGTGAAAGTTATGAATGGTCAAAGTTTGAGTCAAACCTGATATTCATAGGGGGAGGATCATATTTCTAAACATTAGTCATATTATAGAACGTCACCCCGATCTAATTTATCACCTGATAAATCATGCAATCTAAATGTCTGGATGTCAATTTTAGGTGATAGTAGCCTTTACCCGTCGACAGCCTTATGCATTTTGCGAGGATCATATTTCTCAATGTAACCCGATATTTCTTAATATCCTCCTACCACAAAATATCCCCCTAAGCGATATCTTGATAATGTCATTCAAGTCTAATAAACAAAGAAACAAACATGACGATGACATCATCATCATTTTACCTTTCGAGGGCATATTTCCTAACATGATCCTACTCGTATAACATGATGATGATGTCATGATGCCTCAGCAATACAATAAGCAAATATCTGGATGATGTCATCCTGATATTCAGATAGAGAGGTAACAATTTATCCAGTCATCATCATCATTTTGAAACATCACCTGATATATTGAAATGTCCTCCTAATGCATAAACATGACCAAAGGGTGCGTTCATCACCTGATCTTGTCGATGATAAGTTTTCCCTCTCGAGGAGGAGGATCATATTGCACTCGGGGTGATATTTATGAATATCACCCGATATCCCAATAATATCATATTTCGTGATATCCTGCCATATGGATATCACCCTGCTCCCGTTGCCACCATTAACATTTAATGCGCGCATAGGTCATAGGTGGTTCCCGCCGACCTTGAAACCTGATGAAACACCTGGCGAAATCCTAAGTTTCTATGTGAATGATCAACGAATAAAATCTAATGTGTCAGGGTTTTCCCTAATTTTACCCTAATTGCAAGGTTAAAAGGTAAATTGATTGTCATTTTCAAACTTACCTTGCGATAAATCATTTTTGCAGAGCACAAGCTTCCAAACCCTCATACAGGCAACAATCGTACGAACAGAGCTTGCAGGCAAGAGGAAGCACATGATTATTTGCAGAATTAAGAACATTTTTGAAAATCCACTAGTATAAAGGGATCTACATAACCAGGTAGGTAATTGAAACCCTCATCTTGTTGCTTCTACATAGTTAGGTATGATGTTCCAGGTTCTGGTTTATGCATCCCATGATAGGTTAGTGTTGAATAAATACAATATGCATGATGTAAATAGAGATAAATGTTATCTACATGTATGTGAGTATCCATTGTGAGACCAATTATGTTAATTACACATATCCATGGTTGACAAGAGGTTGGCTAAGTGTGACACTGAGTTCAGCAAACCCATGTTCACATCCCCTAGGGGGATCCTGTTCAAATATGGTGCCATAACAGACACACACCAGGGGAATACTGATTTAGAGGCATGGTCCGCTAGAATGAATGATGATAAGAATAGAAGCCCAGTGCTGGATGCAGTGTTCATGTCTGGAATGTGGAATGCGGCTAGTTTTCCTTACTCCATGGAGTCTCTAGAGCTGGTGATTAAGTGTGCAGGGAATTATAATCCAGAAACTAGACAGGTGGTAAAACATGGAAGAATATATGCAGACCTATCCATTAAGGGTCTTTCCAAGACATTTGGACTGTCATTGGGTAGCAAGGTTAAAAGTGTGGACTTGAAGAAGTCTTAACGTGAGTATGAAAACAATAAGAAGCGGGCTAGGAAGAACATGTATCAGTGGAGGGCTAAGAATAGCACATATCTTGCAGCTGCCAAACTTCCTGTGCACTTGTTTAAGTATGATTTTGATGATGAGTATTACTACATGATTGCATTACTTAGCAGAGTAATAGGCCAGCCTGATGTTGGTAGTTTTAAGGATTGGATGTATAGTGTAATCATGATGTGCATGTATGCAGACATCAAGCCACTATGGGGCTAGTTGATAAGTGATGCTCTACATGAGCAGCTAATGAACCTTGGAGGTTCAGATTGTTCCTTTTACATCACATCATACATTGTCTACTCCTGAGCTTACAAAGGCACATTTGATGCATTGACAACAGTTGGTAAGATTGGTGGAACCACCAATGATGCCCATATATGGGATCATCATCCCCAATTACAGAGAGCTAATTACCTCCAAGACTATAAATTGGTAAATGATGCATTCTCTATGCATCTCGTGAGAACTATGGAGGAGGACAGGACAAAGAGATTGAGCATGGAAGCTGAAGAGATAATCTACAGGCATGGAGCTTGGTATATTCAATTTTCAACATTTTCTTATATGAGAATTGAGGCTTTTGAAGGACATCCCCTCATGCTGCCAAGATACCCCACTGATGCAGTGATATTAATGGAATTCATAAGGCAGGATCCACAATACTGAAAACCTACAAGAATGCACATAATTTGCCATCAATTTTGTTTCCAGTCACCATTGGCTGGTATATGTGCCTTGACTCAGAAAACATCAAGAAGGTGATGGTCAATTTGAATAAAATGCATTTGCAGCCATTCCCACTAATAAGACCATATGATCCTTATGGAAGGATACAGAAAATAACAGGGAAGCCTATTCACAGGAGGCACCTAGAGGACTTCTGGGCGGATTGTGAAGATGAAGTAGAAGCCAAAAGGAGAAGATACCAAAGGTTGACACTCAATCAAATCAGAACCTTTGGCTATATCCCCATTCCTCAACAGTTGAAGAAGGATGATGGCAGGATAATTGCAGATAAATGTGAAGAAAAGAAAATATATAATGATACCATATTTGCACCTGACCTAACAATACAAGAAGATATATCTTTGGATCGTTTCATTGCCAAGACCTTACAACTAACCCAAGCTTGGGTTGATGAACAAATTGAGGCATTGAAGAAGAAAGGTGTTGCCATTACTGTGGACAAAAAGAAGAAAGGACAAGATATTCCTGATGAGGAATATGATGACTTCATAAATGAAAAGAGGAAATCTAAGGGAGACAGGTTGCTTCAACAACAACAACAAAGCAAAAGACCCCCTATGGGTAAGAAAATTGATAGTGAACCCAAGGGGGTGATCATTGAAAGGGCAGTGTTTACAGCTGAGGAGGCAGCAACATCAAGATCAGGATCAGGATTAGGATCAGCATCACCTCCATGGACACGCAAGCAAAAGGCCAAGAAAGATAAGGCAGCAGAGGCAAAACATACTGAGACCCAAGAAGAGGGTCAATCCTCACGAAGACCAACTAAAGAGGATATCCTTATGGAGGAGAAGCCTGAAGAAGAGGAGGCCCCTCTACTGTTCAAAAGGAAGAGAAGAGCTCCACAGGTGGTGGTATCTACCCCACCTAAGAAATTAAGAACCTCCATGAGAGGTGAAATAAAGCTATCCCGTACACTATTGCAAGGGGCAGATATCGAAGTTGTGCACAAGGAACTTCAGCACACTGTTCCACTTCCTACTATTGTGAAGTTCAAGACTGAACTTGCAGAAGAGCAGATGAAAGAAACCTCCAAGGTAATTGAAGAAGGTCATATCTCACTGGAGGAAATAATTAACTTATCTAATGATGAAGTTGTGAAGGAAGTAGCGTCACAAAAGATAGAAACCCTTACTATAGGTACACACATGACCCCTCAGAAGACTCCAATAGTTCAAACAATACTGGAGGAGATAAAGCAAGTGGAAGTAGAAAAGGAAAAGAGCCCAGAGAAGATAGCCCAAGAAATGGGGCTAGATACATTAATCGCATAGGTGACAAGTCCTGCAGTAGTGGATTTGACAGGTAAGCAGGATGTAAGTCCTCAACATCCAGCAGGTGAACCTAACAAAGGGCAACACACAGAAGAAGTGAAGATGGCAGAACTAGAAGGCCATACTTCAGAAATGAACCAACAAAGTCCATGGGACACATCAATGGAACCTACTATAGTAGAGGTTCAGGACAAGAAGGCTGATGAAAAGGAGAATGTGATAGAAGATCTTGCTTCCAAAGTTTAGGAAGTAAGTAGTGAAGGTGTAGAACAAATTGTGGTTGTAGAACAAATGCCAGCACCTAAGGAGGATTTCGTAATATCCACTGCTCTAGATATTCCTCCATAGGAGGAAAAGTTGAGAGTGGATGAGGTAATAACGGAGAAGGATTATGATCATCATGATCATCATATGGACACATCACAAGATCCTCCACCTCAGGATGATGCTCCTCTAGAAAAAGAAATACCTCAACAGGAGGATGTACCAGAGGATCAACCCCAGGGTGAGCATCATGAAGAAGAAACAAGAAAATCACCTTCCCCATCACATGTGCTGATAGATACAGGAGATAAAGGTGAACATCATGATGATGTGGAGAAACATGATCAGGTACCTCCATGGTTAGAAAAGGAAGTAAACACAGAGGTAGATTTTGTAATTCAAGAATTTGATGTATCTACCTTATTTTTTGAGAATATAATAAAACCAAAGAGGAAGGCTAGAATGACTTCGGCCATTAAAAGAGACCCAACAACTAGAAGGAGGACTGCACAAATTGCAATCCCTACTGTAGAGAAAGAAAAAGGTAAGATTACTTTGGAAGAATTCCAGATTAATACAGTTGACCTGGGGTTTGCAAATGAAGACTGGGAGGGTCAAGAGGGTAAAGATATCATAGATTCTTTAATTCAAAAGGTTAAGAAGGAAAAAGAGAAAAATAAGCAACACAAAGAGCACAAAGAGCACATTGCTCAGTTGCATGCATACATAGGCAGATTAACCAATCCTGAAGATAGTTCCACTGAACGTCCAGTCCCATTGACTTCTATTTCCCAGGATGAGGTGTATAAGTTGGATCTCATGAAACATGAGTCATCCATTTTGAGAAAGTGGATATGTGCCACATTTGATACTATAGAAGAAGTGGTAAAGGCCTCTTTGAAGAGGTGGAATACTCTCAGTGACTCTAGACAAAAAGTAGACAAGTTGTAGATGTAGGCAGGTAAAAGATCCTATCAATTAGAGAAGATATTAGATATCCTAGGAGAAATAAGGAGGATAAATCCTCAACTGCTCATCAACAGAGGGGTGCTAAATTATAACACTACCTTATTGGTAGTGTTATGGTATAAAGACATTCAGTTTGAATGTGATGTTTTCAAGAGATGTAATAACAAGCTGAGGGAGATCGGCATAAAACTGCATGACATGATGTCCTTTGAAGTAGAAATTTTGGAAACCTTGGAAGGAAAGGTTGAAGGGAAGATAGATAATCAAGATGAAGAGTTTGCAATTCAAGCTCTACATAATAACTTCCAATTTGTTGCAGACGATCCACTAGGCCAATTGACAAAAGAAATCATGGATAAGCTGGTGAGGACAAAGATGAAAATAGAACATTATAATGAGATGCTGCAAAATAGGAAAAATAAGCTGGACAACATGAGAGATAAATACCAGGCACACAAGCATGCCATTGTCAAAGCAAAGATTCAGGATGGCAGAGAAATAGATAAAATTGTGCAATTGTATGAACAGGTCCAGAGCAGCATGCAGCCTCATATATGGGGTCATCATCATCAAGATGATGAAGGTTCAAGAAGTGATGCACATGATGATGAGATGCATGAATCAAATAAATTAGATGATGATGCATCATAAAGTGAATATCAGCATCAGATACTTAGTAAAAATAAGTATTTTTTAGATAGTTGCTAGCTGGAAACTTGTGCCATTTTGATAAAGTTGACATAGTCAAAGGGAAATCTTGACCGAAGATATTCATAGACAAATCAAGATCGTTGATCTTTTGTAATGGATTCCTCACCTTGTTCTATAAAAGGTGATGGAATGCCTCTTTTATAACATTCAAAACTTAATTAAAATCCGTCTGCTGAAATATTCATGGCTCATTTCAAAGCTTTTTATATCTTTGCATACTGAGTGAATGAGAAGACTATTTTGGTTACAATTCATAGTAAATCCTGAGTAATCAGTGTGTGAATTCTGGATATATGTGGTGATTTGCTCCATCCCTTAGAGTGCATGTCTACTTGCATATGTTGTTTTCATACAATTCCTTTGAAGTTAGCATCAACTGTATCTAGCTGTGGAATGTCCTGGTCAACATATGGTTTGGTTTTCTTCTCTTCATGATTGTATCTGATGTACATGTGGTTCAATAGCTAAAGGTTCAACATTCATTTGAAGCATTTCTTTCAATTTCTTTAAATTTCAGAGCATTTCACTATCATAATTATAAATAACTGAATATCTTAAGAAAACAATACAAATATGTGGACATCTCATAGATAAGTGAAAATATTTAGCATATTTGAAGCTAAAGTATGTATTATTGATGAATATCATGCAAATATTTGAGTACAACTGTATCATTTGATCAAACAACTGTAGAAAATGACCTCTCTGTGAAAGAATCTTTTCAGAAATAGTGTCATGATGATGAACTCAACGTAAGGCCCCAAAATGGAAACAACAACACACATCAACCTCTGAGTAATGTTAGACAATTAAGACCTAATCATTGGAGACTTGGGATCATGAATTCTCTGAATTCATCGTATCTTTCAAGATGCATAAAGGTTAATGTGTACTTTTATTCTATGCTTGTTTGTGACTAACATCATGACTAACATAAATTGGCGCTAGAAGGAGGGCTTTATCTGAAAGAAGATGCTCATCATCATTATTTTTAGGTTTGATGATGCAAAGAGTAAGGTAGCCTCAGATGCATTCGTGAATTCTAAATATTGCTCAAATGTTTACTGTAGCAATCTTGTAAATGCTCATTTTGTGTAAAGATTTCCAGATCTAACGTAAATATTGCAAGCTTTATAGTAGATCATCATGAATTCACAAATATTGACCAATGTTAGGTAAATTTGTTCAAACATTGAAGAGTTTGGCCTTAGAAACTTGATATCTCATGGTAAGAGTCATCCTACCTCAAATATCACCTCATATTTGCACTATCTTTGCAAATATTTCATAAATATCCAGTCAGATCAGTCATCCGATCACAAATATCACCTTAGCTGGTGAAATCTAACCAATATTTACAATCATCGAGCCAATTTGCCTCAAAATTGAGAAATCCTGGTTCATAGGATAAATACCAAGTCTAGACCTAGTGGAATCTTTGAAGAAAAATCTGTTAGTGGTTTCAGACCTAGGACTATTGACATTCATCATACTCTCGGTTCCAGTGCATCAGGAACACCACCAGAACATCCTCTTGTGACTCCTATCGGTTTCAATATACCTACAGGATCTCCTCAGGGTGTACCTTTAGTCCAGCCTCAGGCTCAACCTCCTCCAGTTGCAATGTCTTTCTTTGCAGCAGAATCACCTTTAACCTTCAATGCATATCATGAGTTACCAAAGAATCCAGACAAACTTTGTCCAAAATATCATCCTTATCAAGATGCTGAGGATCATATCAGAACCTTTAAAGAGGCTTGTTATAGGGCTAGAATAGAACATCAAGATGTTGTATGCAGATTATTTCCATTTTCCTTAGGGGAAGAGGCTTATAATTGGTTTATTAGTCTTGGTCAGGGTTCTGTTGGTTCATGGGCTATCTTAGAGAAAGCTTTTACTGATAGGTTCAAAATACCAATTGATCCTTCAATGAACTATCACCTATTTGCCGCTATCAAATGGTTTGAGGGAGAACCTATTGCCAATTTCAATGCTAGGTTCCAGAAAATGTTATCCAAGTTAGTTGCTCCATATGTAGTAATAGATGCTGCTGCTAGGAGTATCTATTACTCAGCCCTGGATCTACTGACTTCCATGTTCATCAAGAGAACACATCCCGAAATCACTACTTTGACAGGAGCTTTTCAAGAAGTTATCAAAGTGAATCAGCAGTTAGTACCTGCTCCTACTCCAAATATAGCATTCCCTACACTTCCTAGCATGTATCCAACATATCTTGCACAACATCCTGCATCATATCCAGTACAATATCCTAATGGTGCAATGATACCCCAAGCAGTCATGCCTGCACCCTTGCAAGTGCCTCCATTAAGTATCATGCCACCTCCTAATGGGAATGGCCAGATGTCACAATATCCTGCAAAAACTCTGACACCTTAGGGTGCTAATCTATCTAACACTAACCATGGATCCTCTTTCTTCAAGCCTCAAAGTGAAAATGTAGTTGCCAAAGCTCAAGAAGAGAAGGAAGAAGTCAAAGAAATCTCTGCGCAGCTAAGAAAACTCACTACAGAAGTGACACATTTGAGAAATCAGAACTTCTATTCCCAGTCACTTTAGAATAGAGGTTATTCCAATGACAGACTAAATTATCCTGACAGAGGGTACAATAACAATAATTTCAATAATGCTAGTGGAAATAACAATAATCATCAGAGACAGCCTAGAGTATGGAATTCTAAGCTAAATAATGGTTCATTACCATCACCTTTAGATAATCAACCACCTGGTGAAACCAAACAGACTACTAGAGTCAATCTTGTTGAGGCAGCCCCCACTAATTGGTGCAGGATTCACCAATACAAATGTTCATGCGTAACTAGACTGTCCACAATTTCAAATTGCTGCTAGCATTTTTCAAACGGAAGTGTCTAATACTATAGGGAATCCACCTCAGGTGGAGAGTAATGAAATAGTTCCCTGTGGATATGATTCAGCCTTAGTGTTAGAAAGTTATACTGATCATCAAAATTGTTCTCATGCATGTGAAGAATCTGCCATGGCTTTTGAGTCAAATTATGTCTTTCCTTTTGAGGATGAAAATGAGCCTACAATTGAACATGAGGAGGTGCATGCATACCAGCAGCAATATCTTGGTAAGCATAATTATAACTTGAGAAGTAGTGCCAACAGACCTACTGGTCCATTGACATCATCACTACCTTCAAACAATTTCAATACACCTCCTGATCCCAAAGCGAACAATAACCCTGGGTTCCCCAAGGTAAATGCTCAATATCTGTCACCTCAGAATATAGCATCAAAGGTTGTTAGCTTGCCTCATGAGTCTGATAAACTTGTTACATACTTGGCAGATGAGATGAAAAAGATAAAGATCAGCCTATCTTTATCAGAGTTATTGAAAACCCCTGCAATTAAGAAGGCATTCATGAAATCACTAGATGATCCTGCTCCTAAAGAGGATATTCATTCTCCAAAGCAATCTAGTAGTAAAGATCATGCTGCTAGAGATAATAATATAAAATCTAAGGTGCCAGCTACTGTCCAAGCTGTAGAAACCTCACATATGACATTATACTGAGATAAGAGTGAGTCACCACCTTTCCTCCTTACCATAAGGATGTTTAGCAAGAATTTACACAACTGTTTGGTAGATTTGGGTGCATCTACAAATGTGATGTCCTTGTCTATATGCAATGCTTTAGGACTACATCCTGCTAGATCCCTAAAGAAGGTGACACAGCTAGATAAGACAGAAGTAAGTGTGATAGGTGAATTGACTCATATACACATGCAACTAGCATATGATCCCAGGATCCAGTATTACATTGATATCTAGGTAGTTGACATACCTGACACCTATGGGATGCTGCTTAGTAGAGATTGGTCCAAGACTTTGAATGGATATATGGCTATTGACTGTAGACACATGTGGTTGCCTTGGAAAGGTATTCCTAACCAGATAAGAATAGATGCTGAACCCAGGATGAAGCACATGATAACCGAGTACAACAAAACGAATGAGATAATGTATGTATAAGTTGAACCTGGAGTCTATTCTGTTAGGCCACAGACTATCAAGATAGAGGAACTCTTGATGTTGGACTTTCATCATCATGATGATGATCATCAAGAGGATATGCCTTTTCTAGGGCCTGATAATAATTTTGAAAGTGAAAATGAAGGAGATCGTTTCAGAAATTTTGAAAGGCACTTATCCAAACAAATAAAGCAATGTAAAGTATTGAATATACCTGCTAATGATATTTTGATTGATGGATGGTGCAGATTACATAGTGAGCCTCATTCAGAATAGACTTGCGAAGCATGCAAGGACATGATGGAGTTAGAACAGACATACAGTGATGCATCATCATCATCATCAAAGGTGAGTTCATCAGATAGTGATAATGAAAGTGATTTTGATTTATGTTTGTTTCTTGCAGGAACGAAAGAAGACAAATGCAAATGCAGGGATCATGTTTAGATAATAGAGGAGATACTGGTGAGCAACCAGATAAATGTTAAAAAGAAAGGAAAGATCACCCCTGGGAGTGATTGCTTTGTGGAGTCAGATTATGAACTTTCTGATGAAGACAGAGGTAGTAACCTGACGAAGTTTGAAGATTTTCTGGCAAGAGAAATAGAAAAGATGAGACAGTAGCACAGACTTCCCCATGAAGTCTTGATTAAAGATTGGTGTAGGTTGCATGAGGCACCTCATTCAGAGACCACCTACTCACTATGTTTACATATTTTAAAAAGACATATAGTACCATAGCCAGAAGATCATCCTCCTGATGTTGGAAGGAAAAAGAGGGAGTCAGATTCACAAAAGAAAGAAAAGGTGCAATCCAAGGATATTGAAATTCCTAAAATAAAGTGGATATCAGGTGGAGTAGCTGCCAGAACTGCAAAGAAAAGGGAAGGTTCAGCCAAGTCCTTGGCTGAAGATAAATCCTAGAATCTAAGGTTTGATGGATCCAAATCCAAACAAGGAGCTGGAGTAGGGATTGATCTTATTGACCCATCAGGAAAATCTTACTTAGCTGCATACAGATTATAGTTCCACTGCACTAATAATGTGACAGAGTATGAAGCTCTGATTCATGGGATACTGTTTGCTCCCAAGAAGAAGGTGAAAATTCTGCATGTCTTTGGAGACTCAGAATTAGTTGTCAGACAGGTAAGAGGGATTTACTCTTGCAATTATAAGAGATTGTCAAATTACAGACATAGAGTGTGGGATTTGATTGAAGACTTTGATGCATTTAATATCACCCATGTTCCTAGAGAACAGAATCATAGGGCAGATGCACTTACCCAGGCTGCCAGTACATTGGAGCCACTATCTATATCTGGTCTAAAGAAATTTTTAGTAGAACTGGTATCTGTACCATCAGTACCTGATAATGTTACTAATCTCCAGGTCTTTGATGATGATCAACATATTCTTGATTTCATCTCCAACAGGGATATATTTGATGCTCAGATCATAGATGAGAATAGTATGGAAGATCAAGTTTGGGAAGAAGATGAAATATTAGAGTTGCCTAGTAACAGGATTCCCAAGGGTATGATTGAATTAGAAAGAGCCTTTGATTTGGATAATATGCTGAAATAGAAGGATCTTCCCAAAGCTGATGGAGGTCAGTATTCACAAGTGAATATTGGACAAAATGAAGACAAAAGAAATGTCCTGATAGGCAAAGTTTGCACACCAGAAGAGTTAGAAGGAATAACTCAAGCTCTTAAGGATTACATGCATGTAATTGCATGGACATATGATGACCTGAAAACGTATGACACATTAGTCATAACTCACACTATACCTCTCAAGCCATATGCTAAACCTTTTAGATAGAAGTAAAGGCCAGTCAATGCTTTGCTTGAACCAATAATTTTTGAAGAAGTCAAAAAGTTATTAAATGCCAGGATAATCTTTCCTATAAGGCAATCCACTTGGGTGGCCAATCTAGTCCTAGTCAGAAAGAAGAATGGAGACATCAGGCTATGTGTAGATTTCAGGAATCTGAACAGAGCATCAGAGAAGGATAATTATCCTTTACCATCATTAGATGAAGTTCTGCAGATTGTGATGTCCTTCCTGGATGGTTTCTCAGGATACAACCAAGTGATGGTTGATAAGGTTGACAGATTGAAAACTTTCTTCACCACCAAGTGGGGGATATTTGCATATAGACGTATGCTAGTTGGACTTATAAATGTTGGAGCTACATTCCAGTGAGCAATGGACATAGCCTTCAGAGGCTTAATAGGAAAGTGTATAGTCATATACATGGATGACTTGACAATATTCTCCAAAGAAAGGGGGAACCATGTAGTGTTGGATCTAGGGCATACAACTGAGAGGGGGGGGGGTGAATCAGTTGTATAGAACTTGTTCTCTTTCAAACACTTAATTCTCTGTTATTAGTTAGCAGCATATCAAATAATCATTCATGGAAGCACAATACATAAACACAAGAACAGATAAGCATCAACACATTGAACACCAAGATTTTGACGTGGAAAACCCGGTTAAGGGAAAAACCACGGGGTGATTAACCCAAGAATTATTCTCTGTTAGAAGAATAAGGAAAAATGAATGGCACATGCCAATAAGGGCTCACTGCCCGAGCACACTGCTCACAAAGAGGCCCACTGCCTACAAGGAGACACACTGTCTACAGAGTGATAAAAATCACAGTCTTGAACTGGAGAATGACATCTCTACCATGTCCGGATCAGTTCCAATTAAGCCCAACAATCTCTGCTCTGCCTTTCGCACCTTTCTTCGCTACACCTTACACATCCACATACTCCCTCACTGAAATGAATTCACAAATCATTATTTATACAAGACATCGACTTAGGAACAAGCATCTAAGTCGGCAAACAACCATAGGAGTATCCGCAAGATGAATAACACATCCGGTCGGCTATCACAAGAACATTCGCAGGATGAACAACTCATCCGGTCGGCTAAACAGAGCAATAACTTCATCCGGAAGAATAACTTCAATTCCGGGCTCTACCATCAATGCGGACCAACAACACAACCTAAACATGATTCAGGAACCTTCACAAGTCTGTCTGAATGTCCGGATACATCCGCACTTTCTCTGCTTACTGGGATCTCTTGTCTTCCTCATCCGGAACTTCAAGAACACAGTCTGTCACCACTGTCATAATGCAGGAGGTACATCCGGACCTCCAAATTACACACAAATCAGGATGAAACATCAAAAGGACATATAAAACACTCCTTCCAATCCGCAGATTAT
This sequence comes from Cunninghamia lanceolata, assembly GCA_027924645.1. Taxonomy (NCBI): domain Eukaryota; kingdom Viridiplantae; phylum Streptophyta; class Pinopsida; order Cupressales; family Cupressaceae; genus Cunninghamia; species Cunninghamia lanceolata. The sequence continues at coordinate 6,863,752 of BSBN01001670.1, read as the reverse complement.
GATAATACAATTCCGGACCTCACCGGACCTTTTTGTGATCCTCTGTCACCTCCGGATACTTGCCGGACCCGGTTCTATACCGGCAGCCATAACTCCTTCAGATCTTCATGCGGACCTCTGAAATCTTAACTGTAGCATCTTAAGACTCATATCTACTAACCCTTTAATCCGCATCCTCCGGTTCTCATCCTATACAGTATATTTACCTTCTTCTCATCACTGTTCTTCACTGTTCCTGACTGAGGCTAATTTTCTCAATATCCTCAGCACAAAGCTCATCAAATCCTTCTTGTCAATGCAGTGTGAGTATGTTGACATCAATGACAACAATGGCTCACCTCATACTTGCAACAATCTCCCCCTTTGTCATTGATGGCAACATATGATGTGAAAAACCATCAAGACAAGAACTTCTCTTTTCTGTCACAGCTCCCCCTATCAACAACAACTCCTCACATGTCTTCCTTTGCTGCTCCCCCTTTGATCATCAACCACTTGTTTTTCACATGTCTTCTCTCCCCCTTTGACATCAATGGCAAAGGGCTCATACTTGCAACTCTCATGCATCAGAATAATACCAGCTGCTCCCCCTTAGTTGCAGCTCCCCATTAGTCCGGATCACAAGATATGACTGTGATAGCCACCGGACTGATGCACATCAGTGCATCTTAGTTCATCACCGGAGGGGCCATGACCCCTAACTTCTCCCGGAGATATTCAAAAGAGTCCTTGGGAAGAGGTTTTGTAAAGATATCTGCAATCTGATCCTTGGAGGGAACATACTCCAATCTGACTTCTTCCTTGTTTACTTGTTCTCTCAAAAAGTGAAATTTGATAGATATGTGCTTAGTCTTAGAATGCAATACCGGATTCTTGGAAATATTAATTGCACTTGAATTATCACAGAAAATTGTGATAGGCTCCTCATATTCAACTTGGATGTCTCTTAGCATCTGCTTCATCCACAAGATTTGAGTGCAACTACCTGCTGCTGCAATGTATTCTGCTTCAGTTGTAGACAGAGATATTGCATCTTGTTTCTTGCTTAGCCAAGAAACCAATCTCTTCCCCAAAAAGAATGCTCCACCACTAGTGCTCTTCCGGTCATCCACATCTCCTGCCCAATCTGCATCTGTGTAAGCATGAAGAGAAAAATCCGGATCTCTAGGATACCATAGACCATACTCAACTGTCCCTTTCAAGTATCTAAAAATTCTTTTGATTGCCATAACATGAGATTCTCTAGGATCAGCCTGGAATCTTGCCACAAGACCAACAGCTTGCATTATATCTGGTCTAGTTTGAGTGAGATACAACAATCCACCAATCATTGATCTATACTTTGTCTGATCTGCCTTTGGAGAATCATCATCTTTGCTTAACTTACATCCGGTTGCCATAGGAGTGTTCATAGGCTTTGAGTCTTCCATACCAAATTTCTTTAACAATTCTTTCACATATTTGGTCTGAGAAATGAAGATCCCTTCTTTTGTTTGAGTAATTTGCAGACCCAAGAAGAAATTCATTTCACCAAGCATAGACATTTCAAACTCACTTTTCATCTGATTTGCAAAAGTTTTACACATACTATCTCTTCCTCCAAAAATGATATCATCCACAAACACTTCAACAATCAGAATGTTTTCATGATCAATTTTGAAATATAAGTTGCTGTCAGCAGTACCTTTGTTGAATCCAATCTGCACAAGATGCTTATCCAACCTTTCATACCATGCTCTTGGGGCTTGCTTCAATCCATACAAAGCTTTCTTCAACTTGCAGACCATATCATTATTATCAGACAATTGAAATCCATCCGGTTGTTCAATGTAGACTTCTTCTTCCAGATCACCATTTAAGAAGGCAGACTTGACATCCATCTGATATACCTTGAAATCTTTGAAGGCAGCAAATGCAAGAAGTAATCTGACTGCTTCAATTCTTGCTACCGGAGCAAAAGTCTCTTCAAAGTCAATTCCTTCTATTTGAGAGTAGCCTTTGCAGACCAATCTAGCTTTGTTTCTGATTACTTCACCAGCTTCATTTAGTTTGTTCCGGAAGACCCACTTGGTTCCAATTACATTCCTGTCTCTAGGTCTGGGAACAAGATCCCAAGTATGATTTTTCTCAATTTGCATCAGTTCATCTTCCATTGCTTTGGTCCAATTTTCATCATTGCAGGCTTCATTTATTGTTTTAGGTTCAATCCTTGAAATCAGACAACATTCATTCTGATCTTGAGCAATATTCCTTCTAGTTTGTACACCTTTGCTTCTGTCACCTATGATCTGATCTTCAGAGTGATTCAGTTTTACATATCTTGGAATTTTGGGAGTATCCAGTACTGCTGTTTCTTGATCAGGCTCATTTAAACCTAACTCTTCTTCCTGATTTACCGGATCAGGCTGACTCTGTTTCACCGGAGAGGATTGAGTTCCTTGAACACTATCTTGGTCATCTTCATCAAATTCATAAAATCTTGAAGGCTTCTCAATTCCTTCATCAACCTTTACATTGGTACTTTCTATCATCTTCCTCAATCTCTTATTGTAACACCGATATGCTTTGCTTTGAGTGGAGTAGCCCAAGAAAATTCCTTCATCACTTCTAGCATCAAACTTTCCTAGATCTTCATCTCTTTTAATATAACACTTGCTACCAAATACCCTGAAATATTTCACAGTAGGAGTGATGTCAAACCAAAGTTCATAGGGGGTCTTACCGGTGTTGTTTCTGATTTGAACTCGATTGAGAGTGTAGACTGCAGTGCTGATAGCTTCTTTCCAAAACATTTGAGGAACATTTGCTTCCAACATCATTGTCCTAGCAGCTTCCTGGATGGTCCGGTTCTTTCTCTCAACTACTCCATTCTGCTGTGGAGTCCTAGGAGCAGACAACTGTCTCCTTATACCCTGTTTCTCACAAAAGTCAATGAATTCACCAGATGTAAATTCACCACCTCTATCAGACCTTAGACACTTTAGTTTCAATCCGGTTTGATTCTCCACCATAGCTTTGAAGATTTTGAACTTCTCAAAAGCTTCTGATTTTTCTTTCAGAAAGGTAACCCACATCATCCGGGAATGATCATCAATTAACAACATGAAATATCTATCACCTTGCAGACTCTTGATTCTTGTCGGACCACATAGATCAGTATGTACTAATTCCAACAATCCGGTAGAAGACTGATCTTTGCTTTTAAAAGAGACTCTGCTTTGTTTGCCTAACTGACATTCTTTACACACACTGTTTGTAGGTTTTATCAACTTTGGAAGATCTCTCACAGCCTGAGTATTGCTTATTTTGATGATGTTATCAAAATTTACATGACACATTCTTCTATGCCATAACCAACTCTGATCAATTTGAACAAACAAACAACTTTTATTTGAACCAACCAGATGAAAGATGTTACCTCTTGTCTGAGTACCGGATGCAATTTCAGTTCCGGAGCTTGTAAAGATTCTGCATTTTCCATTCTTGAACCGGAGATCATAGCCTTTGTCCACTAACTGACCAACACTGAGAAGATTGTGCTTCAATCCTTCAACATATAGTACATTACCTGTTTTGCTCTTACCATCAAAGGAAATAGTTCCCCTACCTCTGATTCTGCCAGCAGAATTGTCACCAAACTTTACCATTCCTCCTTCATATCTTTCCAAATCTAAGAACTTATTCTTGTCACCAGTCATATGGTGAGAGCATCCACTGTCAATAACCCAATCATCCTTTTCTTCCACTTGAGCAGCCAAGGCTTTTTCAACAACTTTGTGATTGACAGATTCAGAGAGCAAGGAATCTTCTTCCTTGATGGCTATAAACACCCACTCATTTCCGGATTTGCTTCCTGGATCTGATTCATCATCTGTTACTCCTTCATTATCATCTTCTTCATGAACATAATAGCAATTCTTTTGAAACCTTTGTCTGTGAGTATTAGATCTTGCAGATCTCTCCGGACATCTTGAGGCAAAATGACCAATCTTATTGCAGTTAAAACACTTAAAGGGTAGTTTTCCTTCATACTTACCGGATCCTCTTGGCAGTCTCTTTGCAATGAGGGCTTCAAGTTGAGCTGTTTCTGCTTCTTCTTCTTCCATGTCTCTTCTTGCTTGATCATACCATGACATTTTCCTTGATGAGTTTTCACCCGGATCAAATCTCTGTTTGCCTTTCACATAGGCACTGGCTTTAAAAGCAGACTCAGTCTTGGGTGGATCATCTCCAAACTCGGTCATTTCAAATGCAGCTAGTTTGCCAGCCAATTGTTCTCTTGTGACAGTTGTGTGGGCTCTGAATTCATCAATGGCAGCAACTTTGATTTTGTAGGCAGCAGGAAGGGATCTTAGGATTTTGCAGACAATCTCATTTTCATCTAGAGTTCCACCAGCATTTCTGATTCCACATACCAGCTCATTTACTCTTGGCATAAAGGTAGTAATGTTTTCATCATCTCTCATTTTCAATCTTTCAAATTTCCCTTTCAGACTTTGCAACCTTGCACTTTTGACAAACTCATCTCCTTCATACAGAAGTTCCAGTTTAGTTAGGATCTCATATGCAGTTGGTAGGTCAATGACATTCGAGAGATCTGAGTCATTCAATGCGCTTAGAAGAGCTTCCTTGGTCCGCAGATTGTTTTCAGCTTCTGTGGTTTCATCAGGAGTTGTCGGACCACCTTGTGGGGGTATATATGGTTTTGAAATCATAGCCAAGTATGCTTTTCCCATACATTCCAAATGACACTTCATGCGACCTTTCCAGAGAGTGAAGTTGGTTCCATCGAACTTCGGACTATCCTTCTTGTATGACGACATCCTGGATCACCTCAAGCGGTTAAGCTCCTATCAGAGGAACTCAGCTCTGATACCAATTGTTGGATCTAGGGCATACAACTGAGAGGGGGGGGGGTGAATCAGTTGTATAGAACTTGTTCTCTTTCAAACACTTAATTCTCTGTTATTAGTTAGCAGCATATCAAATAATCATTCATGGAAGCACAATACATAAACACAAGAACAGATAAGCATCAACACATTGAACACCAAGATTTTGACGTGGAAAACCCGGTTAAGGGAAAAACCACGGGGTGATTAACCCAAGAATTATTCTCTGTTAGAAGAATAAGGAAAAATGAATGGCACATGCCAATAAGGGCTCACTGCCCGAGCACACTGCTCACAAAGAGGCCCACTGCCTACAAGGAGACACACTGTCTACAGAGTGATAAAAATCACAGTCTTGAACTGGAGAATGACATCTCTACCATGTCCGGATCAGTTCCAATTAAGCCCAACAATCTCTGCTCTGCCTTTCGCACCTTTCTTCGCTACACCTTACACATCCACATACTCCCTCACTGAAATGAATTCACAAATCATTATTTATACAAGACATCGACTTAGGAACAAGCATCTAAGTCGGCAAACAACCATAGGAGTATCCGCAAGATGAATAACACATCCGGTCGGCTATCACAAGAACATTCGCAGGATGAACAACTCATCCGGTCGGCTAAACAGAGCAATAACTTCATCCGGAAGAATAACTTCAATTCCGGGCTCTACCATCAATGCGGACCAACAACACAACCTAAACATGATTCAGGAACCTTCACAAGTCTGTCTGAATGTCCGGATACATCCGCACTTTCTCTGCTTACTGGGATCTCTTGTCTTCCTCATCCGGAACTTCAAGAACACAGTCTGTCACCACTGTCATAATGCAGGAGGTACATCCGGACCTCCAAATTACACACAAATCAGGATGAAACATCAAAAGGACATATAAAACACTCCTTCCAATCCGCAGATTATGATAATACAATTCCGGACCTCACCGGACCTTTTTGTGATCCTCTGTCACCTCCGGATACTTGCCGGACCCGGTTCTATACCGGCAGCCATAACTCCTTCAGATCTTCATGCGGACCTCTGAAATCTTAACTGTAGCATCTTAAGACTCATATCTACTAACCCTTTAATCCGCATCCTCCGGTTCTCATCCTATACAGTATATTTACCTTCTTCTCATCACTGTTCTTCACTGTTCCTGACTGAGGCTAATTTTCTCAATATCCTCAGCACAAAGCTCATCAAATCCTTCTTGTCAATGCAGTGTGAGTATGTTGACATCAATGACAACAATGGCTCACCTCATACTTGCAACATGTAGCAGATCTCAAAAGTGTGCTGAAGAAATGTGAGGAGTATGGAATATCCTTGAACCCCAAGAAATGCATATTCAGGGTAACAACAGGTAAATTATTAGGCCATTTCATAACTGAAGATGGGATCATCATTGATCCTGCCAGAGTGGAGTCTATCATGAAAATACAACTCCCTGGAAGTAAGAAAGAACTTAAGTCTTACTTTGGTAAGATTAACTTTGTAAGAAAATTCATCACTAGTTTTATAGAGATAGTCAGACCTCTAAATGCCATGCTGAAAAAAGATGCCAAGATTGAGTGGATAGCAGAGGCCAAGGCTGCTTTTGAAGACATAAAGAAGGCCATATCAGATGCTCCTGTCCTCATTAGTCCAGACTACACAAAAGACTTCTACATCTATTCATTTGCCTCAGAACATACCTCTACAGTAGTATTGACTCAAAGGAATGAGGAAAAAGAAGAAAAACCAATATCTTTCATGAGTTGTCCTTTCAAGGATGCTGAACTAAGATATGTGGATGTTGAAAGACAAGCACTTGCATTAGTCAGGGTAGTAAAGAAGTTTAGGCATTACATATTAAGAAGCAAGGTGGTTGCAATAGTGCCTGATGTAGCAGTGAAGATGCTGCTAATGCAGAGTGAGCCTGGTGAGAAAAGAGCCAAGTGGATTATAGTATTACAAGAGTATGACGTGGAAATTACACCAATGAAATTGGTAAGAGGATAGCCCTTAAGCCAAATGATATCTAAAATTGATCCAAACATCACAAGTCAGCAATATGTTATCAATGCTGAGGATAATAAAGAGTGGTATTCAGATATCAGGCACATCCTGATCACTGGAAGGTGTCCTCCAAGAATGCAAGCTTCACAGAGAAGAGCCTTGAAGATAAGGTCAGAAAAATATATGATGAAGGGAGGAATCCTGTTCAAGAAGAATTATGAAGGAATATACCTAAGATACTTAGAAAAGCCAGAAGCAAATAAGGTTTTATCAGAACTACACGACAAGTTTGAAACAACACATGGATTAGCCCTAGCCACAACACATGCAATCCTCAGAGTAGGATATTATTGGCCCACAGTTTTTAAAGATACAACTGATCATGTTAAATGTTGTCATGTATGCTAGGTTGCTACCAACAGAGAGAAATATGCTACACAACCATTGCATCTAGTGATGGAAGAGCGCCCATTTGCACAATGGGGCATGGATTTCATAGGACCAATTAATCCTCCATCCTTTTTAGGCCATAGGTATGTCTTAACAATTACTGACTATTGTACCAGATGGACTAAAGCTATCGGCAGCAAGACTTGTACTACTGATGATGTTATTAAATTTTTGGAAAGCAACATTGTTACCAGGTATGGAACTCCTTATGCTTTGGTAAGTGATAATGGTTCAGCCTTCACTTCAACCAAATTGTCAAGTTGGGCTTTTGATCATGGGATCATACTCAAGTTCTCATCCAACTATTATCCCCAAGGGAATGGATTAGTAGAATCCACCAACAAAAATTTACTGAATATCATAAGAAAACTAATAGAGAAAAACCCTAGGGAATGGAACTTATTTCTGAAATATGCCTTATGGGTAGACAGAACCAGAATGAAAACTACACTAGGAAACTCACCCTTCCAACTAGTATATGGGGTGGATCCTATCCTCCCTGTTAACTTGAAAATTCCTACCTTGCAGTTTGCCCAAGAGTACCTAGGCATAGACAATAGACACGAAGTTAGGTTGCTTCAGCTAATGCACCTGGAAGAGAAAAGAAGTCAAGCAATTGACCAATTTGCAAAACATCAGGTTGTTGTCAAACACTAGTTTGACAAGAGAGCCAAAGTTAAAGCCTTCAGGATATCTGATTTAGTCCTGATGTGGGATAAAGCCCATGAGAGGAAAGGTGACCATGGCAAATTTGATAGATTATGGGTAGGTCCCTTTCAAATTTCTGAGATACTTGGAGACAACACTTATAGGCTTAAGAACCTGACAGGTGAGGATGTCCCATTGCCAGTCAATGGACAATTCCTTAAACATTATTTTCAAGTCTAAGTGACTTCATGATAGTCATGTGTATCATATTGTACATTTGTATAGTTGCTTGTATAGTTGTTTTTTGTTGTTTTGTTTGTTTGTTTGTTTGTCTTGTTTTGTTTTGTTTTGGTTGAGCTTTCATTTTGGTTAGTCAAGATGATGCACTTTGTCATCACAGAAAATAACAAATTGTTAGGATTCAAGTGATGAGATCAGATTTAGACATAGGTTGTGATTCTTTCTAAGAAGTATTCATGATCAGGTCTGTGATATCCTTTCATCAGGGTGCCTTTTCTTGATCAAAGTGAATCAATCACAATGAAACACCTAACAGCCTTGGGTTTGTTGAACACACAAGTATAGGTGTTAAGTGAAAAATCTAAAGGGACTCCCTTGCTACCAATATAATCTCCAACCTAAAGTTGCAAGTGACTATACCTTGTATAAATGAGCTGACATGATGATATCAAATACAAATTTTAAAGAAAATTAGATAAGAAATAAAATTAGGCCATCTAAGTAACTCTAATGGGGCTATGAACGCCTACTGGCAGTGGGGCTCTACTTAGGGAGATTGTATAGATAACCTTGTCAGGGCTATAGATGCCTACTGGCAGCAAGGCTCTATCTAGGTTGGCTATGAGAGATGATCTCCAACTATGTAGTTTAACACTAGTTACTTATGTTTTCAACTTGCTTTCAAGATGAAGATAATTAATCATTTGCACACACATGATCCTTTGTTAGCATTGTTACCATGATGAACTTTTTATCATTTAGAAGATCATGATGCTTATGCTTAGAATAAATTAGAATGATATGGATGAATATGATCACATCACTTGAATCGTTGGAATTTGTTTGTTTTCTTTGGTGGCAAGTTGTTGTGTGGTTACACAACACACCCCATTTTGACTTGACAAAACAGGGACCCAACCTTTGCTTGGCTTGTGTTATTTGCTTCCTAGCGGTTTGGTAAAAGTAAGTCATGCAGATCATCATGCATTGAAAGGCTGGGTAAGTCATCATCATGAGGTCAGTTTGTCAAATTTCATATTTTATATCAGTGACCTCATATTTAGAGAGAGCATCAAATTTCATGCAGGTTTGCCTTTTGCATCACCCTGATATTCATTAGGATGTGAAAGTTATGAATGGTCAAAGTTTGAGTCAAACCTGATATTCATAGGGGGAGGATCATATTTCTAAACATCAGTCATATTATAGAAGGTTGCCCTCATCTAATTTATCACCCGATAAATCATGTGGTCAAAATGTCTGGACGTCAATTTTAGGGGATAGTAGCCTTTACGCGTCGACAGCCTTATGCATTTTGCGAGGATCATATTTCTCAATGTAACCCAATATTTCTTAATATCCTCCTACCATGAAATATCCCCCTAAGCAGTATCCTGATGATGCCATTCAAGTCCAATAAATAAAGAAACAAACATGACGATGACATCATCATCATTTTACCTCTCGAGGGCATATTTCCTAACATGATCATGCTCATATAACATGACGATGACGTCATGATGCCTCAATGATACAATGAGCAAATATATGGATGATGTCATCCTGATATTCGGATAGAGAGGTAACAGTTTATCCAGTCATCATCATCATTTTGAAACATCACCTGATATATTGAAATGTCCTCCTGATGCATAAACATGACCAAAGGGTGCATTCATCACCCGATCTTGTCGATGATAAGTTTTCCCTCTCGAGGAGGAGGATCATATTGCACTTGGGGTGATATTTATGAATATCACCCGATATCCTGATAATATCATATTTCGTGATATCCTATCATATGGATATCACCCCGCTCCCATTGCCGCCATTAACATTTAATGCACGCAGAGGTGGTAGGTGGTTCCCGCTGACCACAAAACCTGATGAAACAACTGGCAAAATCATGAGTTTCCATGTGAATGATCAATGAATAAAATCTAATGTGTTAGTGTTTGCCCTAATTTTACCCTAATTTCAAGGTTAAAAGGTAAATTGATCATCATTTTCAAACATACCTTGCGATAAATCATTTTTACAGAGCACAAGCTTCCAAACCCTCATACAGGCGACAATCGTATGAACAGAGCTTGCAGGCAAGAGGAAGCATGTGATTATCCATAGAATTAAGAACATTTCTAAAAATCCACTAGTATAAAGGGATCTGCATAACCAGGTAGGTAATTGAAACCCTCATCCTGTTGCTTCTGCATAGTCAAATATGATGTTCCAGGTTCTGGTTTATGCATCCCATGATAGGTTAGTGCTGAATAAATATAGTATACATGATGTAAATAGAGATAAATGTTATCTACATGTATGTGAGTATCCATTGTGAGACCAATTGTGTTAATTACAGATATCCATGGCTGACAAGAGGTTGGCTAAGTGTGACGCTGAGTTCAACAAACCCATGTTCACATCCCCTAGGGGGATCCTGTTCAAATATGGTGCCATAAAAGACACACACTAGGGGAATACCGATTTAGAGGCCTGGTCCGCTAGAATGAATGATGATAAGAATAGAAGCCCAGTGTTGGATGTAGTGTTCGTGTCTGGAATGTGGAATGCGGCTGGTTTTCTGTACTCCATGGAGTCTCTAGAGCTGGTGATTAAGTGTGCACGGAATTATAATCCAGAAACTAGATAGGTGGTAAAACATGGAAGAATATATGCAGACCTATCCATTAAGGGTCTTTCCAAGACATTTGGACTGCCATTGGGCAGCAAGGTTAAAAGTGTGGACTTGAAGAAGTCTGAACGTGAGTATCAAAACAATAAGAAGCGGGCCAGGAAGAACATGTATCAGTGAAGGGCTAAGAATAGCACATATCTTGCAGTTGCCAAACTTCCTATGCACTTGTTTAAGTATGATTTTGATGATGAGTATCAGTACATGATTGCATTACTTAGCAGAGTAACAGGCCAGCCTGATGCTAGTAGTTTTAAGGATTGGATGTATGGTGTAATCATGATGTGCATGTATGCAGACATCAAGCCACTATGGGCCAGTTGATAAGTGATGCTCTACATGAGCAGCTAATGAACCTGGGAGGTTCAGATTGTTCCTTTTACATGACATCATACATTGTCTACTCTTGTGCTTACAAAGGCACATTTGATGCATTGACAACAGTTGGTAAGATTGGTGGAACCACCAATGATGCCCATATCTAGGATCATCATCCCCAATTATAGAGAGCTAATTACCTCCAAGACTATAAATTGGTAAATGATGCATTCTCTATGCATCTGGTGAGAACCATAAAGGAGGACAGGACAGAGAGATTGAGCATGAAAGTTCAAGAGATAATCTACAGGCACGGAGCCTGGTATATTCAATTTTCAACATTTTCTTATATGAGAATTGAGGGTTTTGAAGGACATCCCCTCATGCTGCCAAGATACCCCACTAATACAGTGATATTAATGGAATTCATAAGGGAGGATCAATAATACTGAAAACCTACAAGGATACACAGAAGTTGCCACCAATTTTGTTTCCCGTCACCATTGGCTAGTATATGTGCCCTGACTCAAAAAACATCAAGAAGGTGATGGACAGTTTGAATGAAATGCATTTGCAGCCATTCCCACTAATAAGACCATATGATCCTTATGGAAGGATACAGAAAATAACAGGGAAGCCTATTCACAGGAGGCACCTAGAGGACTTCTCAACGGATTGTGAAGATGAAGCAGAAGCCAGAAGGAGAAGATACCAAAGGTTGGCACTCAATCAAATCAGAACCTTTGGCTGTATCCCCTCCTCAACAGTTGAAGAAAGATGATGGCAGGATAATTGCAGATGAATATGAGGAAAAGAAAATATATAATGATACCATATCTACACCTAACCTAACCCTACAAGAAGATATATCTTTGGATCCTTTCATTGCCAGGACCTTACAGCTATCCCAAGCTTTGGTTGATGAACAAATTGAGGCATTGAAGAAGAAAGGTGTTGCCATTACTGTGGACAACAAGAAGAAAGGACAAGATATTCTTGATGAGTAATATGATGACTTCATAAATGAAAAGAGGAAATCTAAGGGAGACAGGTTTCCTCAACAACAACAACAAAGGAAAAGACCCCCTAGGGGTAAGAAAATTGATAGTGAACCCAAGGGGGTGATCATTGAAAGGGCAGTGTTTACAACTAAGGAGGCAGCAACATCAGGATCAGCATCAGCATCACCTCCATGGACACGCAAGCAAAAGGCCAAGAAAGATAAGGCAGCAGAGGCAAAACTTACTAAGACCCAAGAAGAGGGTCAATCCTCATGAAAACCAACTGAAGAGGATATCCTTATGGAGGAGGAGCCTGAAGAAGAGGAGGCCCCTCTACTGTTCAAAAGGAAGAGAAGAGCTCCACAGGTGGTGGTATCTACCCCACCTAAGAAATTAAGAACCTCCATGAGAGGTGAAATAAAGCAATCCCCTACACTATTGCAAGGGGCAGGTAGCGAAGTTGTGCACAAGGAACTTCAGTACAATGTTCCACTTCCTACTATTGTGAAGTTCAAGACTGAACTTGCAGAATAGCAGATGAAAGAAACCTCCAAGGTATTTGAAGAAGGTCATATCTCACTAGAGGAAACAATTAACTTATCTGATGATGAAGTTGTGAAGGAAATAGCTTCACAAAAGATGGAAACCCTTGCTGCAGGTACACACATGACCCCTCAGAAGACTCCAGCAGTTCAAACAATATTGAAGGAGATAAAGCAAGTGGAAGCATAAAAGGAAAAGAGCCTAGAGAAGATACCCCAAGAAATGGGGCTAGATACATTAATCACACAGGTGACAAGTCCTGCAGTAGTGGATTTGACAGGTAAATAGGATGTAAGTCCTGAACATCCAGTAGGTGCATCTGACAAAGGGAAACATACAAACGAAATGAAGATGGTAGAACTAGAAGGCCATACTTCAGAAATGAACCAACAAAGTCCATGGGACACATCAATGGAACCTACTATAGTAGAGGTTCAGGACAAGAAGGCTGATGAGAAGGAGAATGTGACAGAAGATCATGCTTCCAAAGTTTAGGAAGTAAGTAGTGAAGGTGCAGAACAAATTGTGGTTGTAGAACAAATGCCATAACCTAAGGAGGATTCTACAATATCCACTGCTTTAGATATGCCTCCATAGGAGGAAAAGTCAAGAGTGGATGAGGTAATAATAGAGAAGGATCATAATCATCATGATCATCATATGGACACATCACAAGATCCTCCACCCTAGGATGATGCTCCTCCAGAAAAAGAAGTGCCTCAACAGGAGGATGTACCATAGGATCAACCCCAGGGTGAGCATCATGAAGAAGAAACAAGAAAATCATCTTCTCCATCACATGTGCTGACAAATATGGGAGATAAAGGTGAATGTCATGATGATGTGAAGAAACATGATCAGGTACCTCCATGGTTAGAAAAGGACGTAAACGTAGAGGTAGATTTTTTAATTCAAGAATTTGATGTATCTACCTTATTTTCTGAGAATATAATAAAACCAAAGAGGAAGGCCAGAATGACTTTGGCCATTAAAAGAGACCCAACAACTGGAAGGAGGACTGCACAAATTGCAATCCCTACTATAGAGAAAGAAAAAGTTAAGATTACTCTAGAAGAATTCCAGATTAATACAGTTGACCTGGGCTTTCCAAATGAAGACCAGGAGGGTCAAGAGGGTAAAGATATCATAGATTCTTTAATTCAAAAGGTTAAGAAGTAAAAAGAGAAAAATAAGTAACACAAATAGCACAAAGAGCACATTGCTCAGTTGCATGCATACATAGGTAGATTAACCAATCCTGAAGATAGTTCCACTGAATGTGCAGTCCCATTGACTGCTATTTCCCAGGATGAGGTGTATAAGTTGGATCTCATGAAGCATGATTCATCCATTTTGTGAAAGTGGATGTGTGCCACATTTGATACTGCAAAAGAAGTGGTAAAGGCCTCTTTGAAGAGGTGGAATACTCTCAGTGACTCCAGACAAAAAGTAGACAAATTGCAGATGTAGGCAGGTAAAAGATCCTATCAATTGGAGAAGATATTGGATATCCTAGGAGAAATAAGGAGGATAAATCCTCAACTACTCATCAACAGAGGGGTGATGAATAATAACACTGCCTTATTGGTAGATATATGGTATAAAGACATTCAATTTGAATGTGATGTTCTCAAGAGATGTAATAACAAGATGAGGGAGATCGGCATAAAACTGCATGACATGATGTCCTTTGAAGCAGGAATTTTGGAAACCTTGGAAGGAAAGGTTGAAGGGAAGATAGATAATCAAGATGAAGAGTTTGCAATTCAAGCTTTACATAATAACTTCCAATTTGTTGCAGACGATCCACTAGGCCAATTGACAGAAGAAATCATCGATAAGCTGGTGAGGACAAAGATGAAAATAGAACATTATAATGAGATGCTGCGAAATAGGAAAAATAAGCTGGACAACATCAGAGATAAATACCAGGCACACAAGCACACCATCATCAAAGCAAAGACTTAGGATGGCCGAGAAATAGATAAAATTGTGCAATTGTATGAACAGGTTTGGAGCAGCATGCAGCCTCATATACGGGGTCATCATCATCAGGATGATGAATGTTTAGGAAGTGATGCACATGATGATGAGGTGCATGAATCAGATAAAGTAGATGATGATGCATCATAAAGTGAATATTAGCATCAGATACTTAGTAAAAATAAGTATTTTTTAGATAGTTGCCAGCTGGCAACTTGTGCCATTTTGATAAAGTTGACATAGTCAAAGGGAAATCTTGACCATAGATATTCATAGACAAATCAAGATCATTGATCTTTTGTAACAGATTCCTCACCTTGTTCTATAAAAGGTGATGGAATGCCTCTTTTATAACATTCAAAACTTAATTGAAATTCATCTGCTGAAATATTCAAGGCTCATTTCAAAGCTTTTTGTATACATTTATATCTTTGCATACTGAGTGAATGAGAAGACTGTTTTGGTTACAATTCATAGTAAATCTTGAGTAATCAGTGTGTCAATTCTGGATATATGTGGTGATTTGTTGCGTCCCTTGGAGTGCATGTCTACTTGCATATGTTGTTTTCATACAATTCCTTTGAGGTTAGCATCAACTGTATCTAGCTGTGGATAGTCCTGGTGAACATATGGTTTGGTTTTCTTCTCTTCATGACTGTATCTGATGTACATGTGGTTCAATAGCTGAAGGTTCAACATTCATTTGAAGCATTTCTTTTAATTTCTTTAAATTTCAGAGCATTTCACTATCATAATTGCAAATATCTGAATATCTTAAGCAAACAATACAAATATGTGGACATCTCATAGATAAGTGAAAATATTTAGCATATTTGAAGCTAAAGCATGTATTATTGATGAATATCATGCAAATATTTGAGTATAACTGTATCATTTGATCAAACAACTGTATAAAATGACCTCTCTGTGAAAAAATATTTGTAGAAATAGTGTCATGATGATGAACTCAACGTAAGGCCCCAAAATGGAAACAGCAACACACATCAACCTCTGAGTAATGTCAGATGATTAAGACCTAATCACCGGAGACTTGGGATCATGAATTCTCTGAATTCATTGTATCTTTTAAGATGAATAAAGGTTAATGTGTACTTTTATTCTATGCTTGTTTGTGACTAACATCATGACCAACAGTACTGCATTCTTGGCATCTACCACCCCGTCATTCACAATGTTTTAGTTTTTCATCCAAAATCTTGGTTTATCATTGTTGGTATTGGTACTACAAGTGTCCTTATAGAGCTTTATTTGTCCTTTTGTGATTAAAGCTTTTTCGATGATTAGACCCATCTTAATGACCTTGCTAAAAGAAGTAGGACATTGGATTTGTATCTGATAGCTTAGATCAGTTTGCAAGTTATTTATGAACATTTCCAACATTTGTTTTTTAGGCATTTGGTGTGGGGATTTACTTGCCAACTATCTCCATCTTTGTAGAAAGGCAGCGAAAGATTCTCCACCTTTTTGCTTGGTGTTACAAAGATCCAATATTGAGGTGTCATGCTCAATATTGTAAGAGAAGTGAATGACAAATTTGTCTACAAGTTCGTTGAATGTTCTAATGCTGGGCGGTGTTGATGTGTTTTCCTTGCACATAAAATGCAACATAAAATACTCATGTATTCTATCCTTTCTTGAACAAAATCACTCATATGCTAAACTTTGTGATCAACTGAGTAGACTCCAAGGTTCCTTATCTTCAATTCTCAACTTAGAATAGCTTGTTTGGCAAAGATGTGATTTGTTGTTTCATACAAAGGGACCTACACTTTAGTGTTCAATGACAGGAAAATACCATTTACACTTGCACAGGTTGTAACAATTGCTTCAAGGCTACACACTATGATAAACTTATGATATGGCAATTCAGATCTTGGTCTTACTTCTAACAATGTTTCTCAAAAAAAATGTAAAAGACGTGGGTTTAGAAATAATATTTAATCTAAGTGCAAGCTATTATCATCAATTCTTAGAAATATCAACCACACTTTGCTTCACCATGAGACAACAACTCCACAAAGGTGATGCAATCTTCTAAGGATAAGCTAAAGGTTTTCAAATTACTCTACGAGCAATCGAAGTGAAGTTTGTGATGTGTCTAGACTAACCTTATACTACAACTTGCCAGCGACAAATCATAAAAGGCATGAACATATAGAGATTTCACCAAGCAATCGAAGGACAATGACTTCCACAAACTAAAGCTAAGAAACTTTGAAGGAAATAAACTAAGTTAAAACATTGAATGTGAGTGAGTACTTAGCAACCATGCAACTTGCAAAGAGAACACAATATCACCATGAATAGCTCAACAATGAACTTGTATTGATCTCAACAAAGTCTTAGCAACAGCTCTAATTTACTCCAAAAAACCTTCTACAAAATGGAGAGGAATGAGGCTTATATAGCCCTCAAAATACAATGAATGGCCAGGATCAATTTGGATTCGATGGCCCAGATCATGCTACATCAAAGGTGGTTATAACAACTTTCTATTATTAGAGATATAGAAGAAGTAATAAAGGCACATTTTCCAAGGTAACACCTTGGCATCCATGTGGATTGCCAATGTGGCATTTATTTCTTATGTTTATTCTTTTCAACCAATGCCACGAACTTTGGAACAACCTTCACCATGTCAGCAACTAGTACACTTGGCACGTTTTGAATGGTTCCTTCTGCCCTCTTCACATCTCATGCATGCTCATCAATTGTCCTCTCCCACTCTGCTAGACTAACCCACTTACCACCAACTATTGAGATCAAGGAGTAGATGTTGTTCAGCTGTTCACCAGAAATAAAGTGAGTAGAGTTGAACTAATGAGAATGTATGTGACTCTTCATGTCATGAAAGGAAACCTCTCCTGTGAGATCACACATATCATCCATTACACCAAATACCTTATTATGAGCTCTGTGAAGCACACTGTCTACTTGAGCACAGTCCATTTTGACTTTATCAGGAAGCTGCTCTCTTATGTCCATAGTGAAGTACCAAGTAGAGAAATCAAATGATAAACCTTCTTCAACTACCCCTTCCTCTATCAATGCTGACAGTGGAGTGTTCATCAAATCTTCCAAGTGTGGGATGTATTCTCTTTTGACAACATCGGACTAGGAACATGCTGTTGAAACTGCTTGAAGTCTTTCCAACAACTGAGCAACAGTTTCATACTTTTGGATGAGTTCATCAATGAATGTATCTACTTGATTTCTAACTCTTCCTATCCATCTTTTCAATTCTTGGGACTATGATTTCATACCCTCTAACTAAGAAACAGATTCTTGTGAAAGCATGGGAGGTGGAGTAGTTGTCCCTTCATGCTGTTGAATTGGATTCATCAATAGCTGGATATATTGCTTGAAGGCGAGAGTTTCTTTCTCCAATTGATCTCTTCTTTCCCTTTCAAGCCTCATTCTTTCTTTGACCACTGAAACCGATTCCTCCAACTCTTCAAAGTCATTCTTTTCTATTGTTGGTCCCAAATCCATAGTGGTCACGTCGTAATCTTCTGGAGCAATATCATCAATTGTTTTATCTACCCTCAGCGCTGCAATATGTACTTTCCTAGACCCAGAACTGTCTCTTGTAATCTTGGAGAATCTAGTCGCCTTCTCCTTTCCTTTGTCTCACCTGGTTCTACCTAACAACTCTTGTATGTTGAATTCTGGCACTACTTCCACTACTGAAGTCTCCTTTACTCTCTTTCTTAACCAATCTGGTAAGGCAGACAGATCCTCTTGAACCTCTTGTTCTTGAGCTTCAACTTCTAATTTTGGTGACGATGCTTCCTCATCGGATGATTCAATGTGCACATCTATTTCATGTGTAATAGCTTCTTGATATTTAGAGGGACTTGATTGGACTTCTTCAGCTAAAACTTCATGCATGTGTGCTTGATCCAATGTCTGTGGAGCTCCTTGGTTTTCTCTTTCTTCATTCTCCACTACTGATGTCATATTCATATCATGAGAATGACCACCTTCTTGCCTGGAAGAAGTACTAATCTCACATTGTGAACTCAACTTTGTCTTCTTCTGACTACTTTCTCCACGTAAGTCATCCTGATGTTTCCTCTTTCCAGGCTGAGCTTCTTCTCTAGAGCTTATACTATATCCACTAGACTCACTGTGGTGTTCGCTGCTAGATTCACTATCATCCACTTCTTATGATTGCTGCAAGTCAGCTCTTCCCATCAAGTTGTATGTTATGTCCTTGTTTGCTTTCTCAAGCTTTTGAACTTGATGATCTACATACTTCTTTGTGATATGTATGACTCACTGTATCCACTCATCAAGGCCATCTTCTATCTCAGCCTAATTGATAATGATAGGTCCTTCCTTGTCAAACATCTTTTGCACAAGAAACTTTTCATTCTCCTCTAACTAATCAGGAATAGGCATTATATTACAAGATCTCACCAAATCCCAAGCCATTCTTGAACACCTCTTCTCTCTGATATGCTCATCATCATCCGCATCTGTCTAATGATCCTCTTGGTGCTCTTGGTGTCTAAACTTCTTCCCAAATGCCTTCCGAATCATGTTTAATGGATCAAAGTGATCTCAATTCGTGTCATGAAGCACAACATTGTAAGCTTGGAGTTCATATTCTTAATGCTGTGTAGCTTCCAGTGTTGGGCAAGTTTCCAACTTTCCAACTCCTATCGGGAAACTGATTCCAGCTTTCTTCTTATCTTTCTAAATTTTGTCCCAAGCCAACAATTGCCTCATCACCTGTAGTAATACCATCTTGTCGATAGGATACCTTGGCAAGCAGTAAGGATAAGATGAAAATCCTTGGATCCTCAAGTAGGTGAACTTAAAAAATTGGATGTACCATCATCCATATTTGCCAATTAATCTCTTTGCATCCTTTGATAACCTCTCATGCAAATCTCCTTGTAGCTTCCTTATCATGAACATGAAGAATGCATCATTCACATGCTTGTAGTGGGTGATAGACTTTAGTTGCAATTGTTGGTAGCAATCATACACGCTGAATTGTCCAGAGCCATATCCTATGTCACCTCTGCAATTCAATCCATCATACCATCCACACATCGCAAGGATATAAATGACATATGAGCTCATGTAGAAGGACTTAGTCTCCTTTAGCTTGATCATCTACTCATGAATATTATTGCTTATGATGCTAGCCCAATCAATCATCACTTCACCATTGATGATCTCTTGCATGAATACAAACATCCACGCATCGAATGTTGATGATTGTTGACAACCCATGATTTTGTTCAAGAAGATCACCATGTAACCAAATTCCATGATGAAATCTGATTTATGAAGCTTCTTCGGTAATTTTCTATGATGACTCCTTGGTTGCTTTACCCAATTGACATTTATCTCTTGCATACAATCACTTATTGTACCTTCAAACACCTTTTGAGTTTGCTCTCGAATGTAGACGGTGACCTTCCTATGCTTTGGGATGTTGAATGTTTCGGCGATGGCCTCCCTCCTCAAGTGAGCTATGACCTCTCCATCAGATGTCTCAATGCATCTAGTCTCTTGGTTGTAATGATTAGCACATTCCCACATAAGTTCGGAGCTCGGCAAGGTAGGGGGAAAGCATGCAGCTTGGACGATCCCATTTCAAAGCATCTCATGGATGACCTTGGAGTGAGTTGGCTTGTAGAGCTCTCTCTTGATCTCCTCCATGTCGATGTGACCCAAGTTGGTGTCACTCATGTTCCTCCACTTGGACATGATCTTCGTCTCCGGCATGACTCCTTTCTTCTCACTCTTGATCAATGCTTACCTTTCTTTCGCGTTCATCCTCTACCTCTTCCTTAAAAATTTAGATTTTATAAAAAAATCAAAATTTTGAAAAATTTGATTTTGAAGATTCTTGAACTTTTGACTTATCTCCTTGAAGGTTGTTGCTGTTCCTTACTGCTCTGCTGCTCTACTGCAAATCAGAATGAAATTGGTTTTGTTTTGATTAAAAAAATGTAGATTTAAACCTTCTTAAATACTAAACTTTGCCTTTACCTAAAGTAGGTTGGCCTAGTGTGATGAGGTTGGCCTAGTAAGAGGTAAATTCAATGTTTTGAGACATTTTCCATGCCTATATGCCAATAACACCCTTCTAGGGTAGGTTTGGAAGGTAAGTGTGGATAATTTCATGTGTAAGGTGACACTATCTAGAGGAAGGCTCTAAAGCTGCCTAGGAAGGGTGGGTTCAAGGGAGGTGGATGGAATTTATCAATTAAACTTTATTTTAATGTTCATCTCCTCCTTTGAAGTTGAATGACACACTTAAAGTGTTCAATGCCCTTGTCCATGAGGCATGATGAAACTATTTGAGAAGGGTAGCTTTGAAGATGATAGGTGGATGAAATGGTGTGAAGGACTTGGTGTCGTCCTTGTGGAAGGTTCAAGGCCACCTTGCATGGGCAGGTTAGAAGGTAGAGTAAGGATTCGATGTTCATTACTTCCATTTCATCAATCTAACACTTAGTGGAATCTTGAAATGCTTATGAATTTTAAAGACACATCCTAGATGTTGGGTGGTGATGTCCATTGTCTTGGTGAGGTCCACCTAGTAAGAGTGGCCTTGAAGACATTGTATGGAGTGGATGATGTGAAAGAGGTGAATGAAAGTGACAACTTCAAGACACCTTCACTTACTTCCTTGATTGGTTTAAACTCCTTGCATGCTATGCGAAACTCTTAAGAGTATGGGCAGATTTAGAGTGTTTTTATGGAGACATGTATGTGAAGACATGAATGAATCCAAGACCCCTTCTTGAGACCACCCAGGAAGGGTAGGTTTGGGAACATGGTGTGGATTCTCTGTCTACAACATCTTTTCCTAACCTTGATGATCTCCCAAACGTGTGCTTGTATAACTTAGTGTTGGTGAATGATTGATGGAAGTCAGAAGACAAGTTTGGAATGTTTGATGAACCTTATCCACATATCAAGGTGAAATCTGCCTAGGCTAAGTGGTATAGAGGATGTCATGTTGAGTGGACAATATAATCCCTTTAAACTTGCCTTGTCCACCATTAAGAATTCCACTTATCATTGATTCAACCTTGCAACTTATGTCATTCTTCACCTTGGGTGGTTTTGAGCATGTTGAGTGGAGAATATCATGTGAAAGGTGACACTGTCCAGAGGAAGGTTCTAAAACTACCTAGGAAGGGCTGGTTTGAGAGCAATGTGTGGATTTTGGTGCTTAGCCACTTCTCATCTCTTGATCTTGACTATCTCCTTCCCTTGTGATATCATCTTGATCATTCTCATCAAACAACTTTGCACTTTACATTGTTCTTCATCTTGGGCAGGTTCGGAGTGAGTAATTGGAGTGTATCATCTGTCAAGTGATATAGTCCATAGGGTGCTCTTGAAGCTGCCCAAGTAGGGCGGGTCTAAAGGTAACCCTTGGACTTTATCTTGAAACTCATTTGGTTCTCTTCAAACCTTCAAGTTTGCATTGATATACCATCACCTTCTAATGCTTCGCTTTTGAAACATTTAATAAATTCGATCTCTTTTCTCCTAGGGCAGCTTTGAAGGTAGTGCATGGAGGATTTTATGTGAAAGATGACACTATCCACAGACACCCCTTGAGGCAGCCCAAGTAGGGCAGATTTGGAGATACCCCTTGGATTTTCCTTAAAAACATTCAATCTTATGCATTTTCATCTAGTCTACATGATCTCCTTTGTACTTCAACTCAAAACATTACAAATTGGATAAGTTTTCTCTTTGAGCAGATTTAACTGTAGTGTTTGGAAAGTGTCATGTGAAGGAGGTAGAGTTATCCAAGCATGGAGCTCATGGCTGCCTAGCAGGGGCGGGTTTAGGAGAGATGCCCAGATTTTGTCACTTAGACACTTCTTCCTTGAACTTGACTTTAATCTTTCCTTGTGAATTGATCTTGAACCTTGAAGCCCAACAAACTTTTCTTATTGCATGATTCTTCTCCCTGGGTGGTGTTGAAGAAAATGTCTAGAGAACTTCTTGTGTCAGGAGAAATTGTCCACAAAGGCCTCTTGAGGCCACCCAGGAAGGGCAGGTTTAAGGGTGACCTCTAGATTTTACTGTAAAACTCACTTGGTTCTCTTAAACCTTCAAGTTTCCATTGAAATGTCATCACCTTCTAATGCTTGTCACTTGAAACACTTTATAAATTTGATCTCATTCCTCCTAAGGTGGTTTTGAAAGCACTGGATGGAGTATTTGATGTGGAAGGAGATGAAGTTGTCCACAGGGACCTCTTGAGGCTGCCCAAGTAGGGCAGGTTTAAGGGTGTAGTGTGGATTTTCATCTTTTAGGAACTTCTCACCCTTGAGCTTGACTCTAACCTCTCCTTAGCATATCTTGACCAAACAAACTTAACAGTGTGTGTTACCCTTCATCTTGAGCGGCTGTGGAGAGAGTGCTTGGAGAATTTCATGTGTGGGTTTAAGGGTGATCTTTGGATTTTGACTTGAAACTTACTTAATCCTCCTAAACCTTTAAGTTTTTATAAAAAAATTATGATATTCCAATGCTTTGTCTTCAAAACTTAACATTTCCTCCTAGGGCAAGTTTGGAGACACTGTCTGGAGAGTTTCATGTGGTGGTGAAGACAATGTCCATGTGAACATGCTAAAGCCACCCAGATAGGGCGGGTTGAGGAGTGACCTATGGATTTGAACTTCAAATTTACTTGAACTCAATCTTTGCCTATAGACCATTACATCTCAGTGCTCCATGCATGTAAAAACTTCAACACTTAACCATTTTCCTTGCAGGGCGATCTTGGAAGCAGTCTGTGGAGAATTTCATGTGCAGAAGATAGTGTCCAAGACCATCCTGTGAAACTGTCCAGAATGGGTGGGTTAAGACACCACCCTTGGATTTTCATACTTAGAAACATTTAATTGATGCAACTTGATCATTTCACCTTGTGAGTGTTTCTTCCTTCATCCTTATCAAATAACCTTGCAAATTGAACCATCTACACCCTTGAGCAGTCTTAGAGGCAGCATGTGGAGAGTTTTATGTGGCAGGAGAGAAAGTCCAAGACCCCCTCTTGAGGCCACCCAGGAAGGGTGGGTTTGGAGGTGACCTCTGGATTCTTCATCAAAGTGCATCAAAAACCTCTCAAATGCATGAAATCTCCTTGTAAGTTCAATATCTTCAAACACTATGAGCTTATAACACTTCAAACTTGACAAATTACTCCCAAGGTAGGTTGGTAAGTCTCCTGAAAGAGTCAACACTATCTAGAAGGACTGTGTGAGGCCACCTAAGTAGAACAGGCTAGGAAGCAGAGCTTTCAAACTCATGACACCTGTCTTTGAAATTCATCCATTCTAAGTTCAAAAACCCTTTACAAGCTTACATATCAATCCCTATATGGAGACTTTGACTGAGGAAATGTACCTTGACATTCTAAGGCAGGTCTAGTGTCCTTTACTACATGTATTTTAAACTAGGACTTAGCTAAGACTCAGAAATCAAACCAAACTTAAGAAAAAATTAGGGGGTCCCCATTTGCAATGGGGCAATGTGTGATGAGGTCACAACATTTGGCGACTCCACGAGAGAAATGTTCCTAAACATTTCAAGAATAAAGGCTCATTCAACACCCAAAGTCTTCAACATAACTTCATCAAGTACATCCAGTGACTAAGAAACACACTCAAAAGAAGAATAGAAGCATAAATTGAATCAAGACATTTCATCTCTGTTGTTCTATAAGATAAGTGTTTCATTTAATGCTCTTCATGCATTCCAAAGATAAACAAGAATCATAACTTCAAAGTCCTTGAGTATACCCACTAACTAGGCCGTGTAAACACAACTACTTGATCCTAGAATCAAAATTAATAGCCAGCATGACCATCCATATTCTAAAAATCTTACCTGATATAGACTTGCAAATTCAAGGGAAGGCGAATGAATGGAGGGGTATATATATATGCAAATGAATGAACGATTGGAAATGATATGGAATGAAGTAGAATGGAATGAGATAGAGTAAGTGTCTCTACGCATGACGCTTGTTTGCCAGGTTTTCACCATGGTACTTATCCAAGGCACCACCAGAGGTGGTTTTCACCTATGGATGAAAAGATTTCTCTTTACTATTTTCTCATCAATTTTTTTTTTTTTATCATTCATTTTTTTCATTTTTCATATTTTTTTTAAGGCATATTACTCATGGCTTCTATTTGCCAGGTTTTCACCATGAATAATGAAAATTACACATGGCACCTGTTTGCTAGGTTTTCACCATGGTAATGGATAGGAATGACTTGAGGATCTGATTCCATGAAAAACAAAATGATAGTCTATACAAAACTAGTTTTAGCTAGTATGATTACTAATGTTGGTAAGGAATGATAGATGGGATGCGAATGATAGAGAGGTGAGTGGAGATAGTGGACTATGATGTGGATTACACAAAACTAACAAATAGGCATATCCAAACATAGACCAAGATGAAGTGAAAATGGATGGTAGGTACTAGAATAAATGGAATGGAGTGAAATCACAATCAACGTCTGTACACACTGAACTAAACTTTGAAGCTTACAAATAGGAAAGGGATGTATAAAGGGGAACAAGAATGGATGATAACTAATAATATTACCTTCATGCCCTTTACGAACTTAGAATTTTCCTTTTAACTTTTGGGTTCATAGGATGAAGTAACTTAGAACTTTAGATGGAATGGAATGAGTGATGTTGGATGCTTTAGAGGTGAAAGCTGCTATTGGATTTAACTTCTTAGAGTTAAATACCCAGACTGTCACTTTGGCTGCTTCATTTTAGAAGTATGAATGACATAGCCTTTGAATAAACTGTGCTTGGATTTCTAGCATTGATTAGACCGAAGGGCATTCTCCTATATGCAAAGATTCCCCATTTTGTGGTAAAAGTTGTCTTCAGATAATCTTCTTCTTCAACCATAACTTGGTTGTATCCAGAGTATCCATCCAAGAAGGACATCATCTGAGAACCATTGACAATTTGCAGGACTTCATCAAGTGATGGTAACGGATAGTTATCCTTTTCTGAGGCTCTATTAAGATTTCTGAAGTCCATGCACAATCTTATTTCACCATTCTTTTTTCTAATAGGGACTAAATTGGTGACTCACGTGGAGTGTCGTACTAGGAAAATTATTCTTACTTGCAACAGCTTCTTCACTTCCTGACAGATAAGCAGTTCTAACAAAGGATTGACCAGCCTTTGACATTGCTGAAAAGGCTTACTCCTGAGCTTGAGAGGAATTGTATGCGTGATAATAGAAGTGTCATATGTCTTGAGTCTTCATATCCCCATGCAATTATGTATTGAAACTCCTTCATAGCTTGGATTATCCTTTCTTGTTCGTCAGGTGTATAGACTCTCCCTATAAAAATATTCTTAACATCTCCGTCTATTCCCAAATTTACTGTATCACACTTATTCCCTTCTTCTCTACGCGATTGAAGAGCACTCAATTTGTCTATATCAAAAAGCCTTTCCAATTCTATCATTCCTCTCGGAATAGTATTGTTCTTCAAAATCATCATCCCGTCAGGATTAAACTCTGTTTCTTTTGTTGATAACTTAGAGGGGGGGTGAATCAGTTATCCTAATTATTTCTTCTTTCTGAACTTTCTTATTAGTCAATGCAGTATTAAATCAAACAAGCAAACTTAACCATGAAAATGGAGATACACATGACACAATATTTTTGATGTGGAAACCCTGTTAAGGGAGAAAACCATGGGGTGATTAACCCAAAGATTATTCTCTGTTAGAAGAATAAGGAAATATAAAATGACACTTGCCAATTAGGGCTCACTGCTCGAGCACACTGCTCACAAGGAGGCACATTGCCTACAAAGAGACACACTATCTACAAAATAGTGTTATACAATACTTGAACTGATTGGTAGCATCTACAAATGCTGGAGTCCAGTTCCGGTAGGCTCAGTATACTAATATGCTGCACTTCATCTTTCCTTTTCCCTTAAGCTTCTTTCCTTTCACATACTGGACCTTCCTTATTGCTTCTGCTCTATACTTCTATTTTTATTCGCACATCACTAACAACAACAACAACTCTCACAACTGAATCCATCGTGTATATATATCCACACAGGTAATTTCATCACCTTTCTAGTCGGCACCCAGAATAGTCAATATTTTCACTAATTTTTATCAGTCGGCTGAATCCTTGCACATCAAGTAATGCGGATCAAGTATATGCTTGTATAAATCATTAATCATGTTAGCTAAACATGATTCACGCCTTCATAACCTTTACCACAATCAGTAACTCATCCGGAAAGTAGTCTGATGTTCTGTTAATCAGTTCTTCCTCTGTTCACACAGTCACTCAGGAATCTGGTACTCAACTATCCATATCTTTTTCCCCATCTACCACCGGAGGCTAAATCTTTGGAATATACCACTCAAGGTAGTCCTCTTGACTTCCCCAAATCCATACTGCACCAAGATACTTCCTCTGAGAGATCTGGACCTATCTATCGGACCTTGCCACATGCTCTATTCTTATTTACCGGACCACAACATTCTTCACTCTGACTTCCGGTAGAGACACACCATGTCCTGCGGATGTGTGGGATGAACTTTGTTGCCATCAATGATAACAACAATGAATCCATATAGTGTCTCTTGCCAACAATCTCCCCCTTTGGCATTGATGGCAACACTTAGTGAAAAATGATTAAGTGTTTACACTATGCTCCCCCTTGGCTGATGCTCTGTCTTTATATACATTTTCTGGAGCTCCCCCTTAGTTGGATTCCTCATTTTTCATTGCTCCTCACTCCCCCTTTGACATCAATGGCAAAGGGTAGGGTCCGCATACCAAAATTTTCAAAAATTTAACTATACTTAGCCACATAAGTATATATATACAAGTTGTACTTACATATGCTTAAGTATGTCTGAAAAAGTATGCTTCAGCCGTACAACTTCTGTCGCCCAACTCTACTTCATCCTATCCAAAATTGAGATGTGGCCACTCAACAAGAATGCAAATGCTTCAACCTTCTTAAGATCTATTGGATCATTGGTCCAATCTGTAATCTGAGCATCATTTATGGCCTCATGCATGGCCTCTAACTTAGGGATAATAATCCTTCTAAATTCACCCATCCGGCTAATTATGTTCTTCCTTTCCTTCTCAAAATTCTTTATTGCATTTGTGATTGCAATAGTTTGACACTTTTGATTTACTATGGAGGAAGAGAGAGGATCAAAACTTTGAGACAAACTTAGTAGTTTATCCTCTTGCTCTTTTATCTTCTTCTCAATCTCTACTGTTGCTTTGGACCAGAAGATACAAAATTTGTATAATTCACTGCCATCCTTAAGAGCATTTTCTAAGCTCTTTATTCCAATACTCATATTTCTCCTATCATTAGTGATTAATCCTTGTACCTCTGAGAATCTCTTATCCAAAAACTCCTTCCGGACCTTTTCTTCAGCTGATTTTTCTAGAGAATCAAAATGTGTACTAACACTGCTGACTAAGGTTTTGAGATTACCGGAAGAGGAAGTTGTGGCATCCTTCTGAAAAGATGGCATGATCTTTTCCAGCACTCTGGATGCAGCTTCTATCAACTCACAGTCTTTCATATGAGACTTTAGGAGCTTTTCATTAGCCTTAGCATTTGCAAATGAAGCTATCTTCATTGTCTGTACCGGAGAAAGAGAATCAAAATTGAATGGACCTTGTAGAAGCTCTGGTTCATCAATCTCCATTTTTTCTTTGCTCAGGAATTCTTGGATAGTTTGTGTAGTGTCTCTTGCTGGAGACAGATGTTTCTTCTCTTCTGCAATCTTGGAGCTGTCCTTTGGAGTTTTCTCTCCTTCTACAATCCCACCACTAGCAGTTGTGGTTTTCTCTGCTGAAGTCTTCTCTCCTTCTGCAATCTTAGCACTGTCATCTTCTTTTTCCTTTACCTCTGCTTCTTTCTCCTGCAATTTTTCTCCTCCTTTAGATCCAGAGACTATAGGGGAACCCAGAGGAGAAATGTTGGTCTGTTCAGAGCCCACCTCTTTTGTCATTTTCTCAAAAACTTCTTCTGCAACACTTGTGGTTGAGGGATCAGTGCCCAAGTTCTCTATAATAGGAAGATTAAATCTTTTGAAGGTTTTCTGGAGAATCTCTTCAGTGTCCTTGGCTACCTTGTCCGTCTCACCAAGCATAAGTGATTCATCCTTGCCTTGCTCCTAAATTCATCCTTGCAGTCTTTGAATACCATGTTCATTGCCTTGGGATCAATTGAAGGATATAGCTGAATAGCTATCTATTCCTGGATCTCAACATCTTTTGCCATGGCATTTGAATTTCTCATTTCCAACTCCTTTTCTAGGCTCTTGGGAATAAGAGATATAATTTCAATGAAGGCTTTATTGTATATGTTCAGTTACCTGATTGTAGCTTCCTGCAGGATCTTTTGATCAGCCTCATTGTAATCATCATAAAATTTGGCCATTGGTTGAAGGTTTCCATCCACAGTGACTGATTTTATTACACTTTCTAAAGATAGGGTGGGCTTTTCAACAAATTCCTCTGCCATCTCTTCCTTGTCTTGTCTTGTGGTAGGTTTACCGGATCCTTTCTTCTTCTGCTTCTTTATTTCCTTTACCCCCTCATCTAATTCTATTTCCTCTTCATCTCTTTGACTTGCATAAGCCCTTGTGGCTTTTGTCTTTGACCTTTTCTCTCCTTTGTCAAATGCCTGCACTTCCGGTTTTGATGTTTTTGAGCCTTTGGCTGTGACAGGTGCAGATCTTTTTGATGATCTGGTCTGGGTTGAGGTTTCTACCGGAGCACCTTTCTTGCTTTCCTTTTTTGGTTCTTTCTTTTCTTCCTCAGCCTTTTGCCTCTTTTCCCTGTTGACATCAATTGCCTCCTTTGAGATGCCTAGGCCTTTTGCAATTTCTTCAACTTCTTTTCTAACTTTCCTCTTTATTTCCGGTTGCCTGAGTTCCACATGAACTTTTATACTTAGCTCTTCAAAGGTTCCAAACATCTCTACCTTTGAATCCTTTGGCTGACTTAGCATGTGTTGAACATGCAACACCACAATTTGTTCGTCAACTTCATACCCCATAGGCATGATCCACACAGTTCTTGGTTCAACAGCCTCCATTAGGCATTGATCTGTTTCTACCATAAAGCATGCAGTGTCTTTGTATTTCTCAACAAGAGACTGAGGAATTCTTTCTCTTGCTTGCATCATGCTCTGAAAGTTTTTAAAATATCCCCACAGGGCTGAATTTCTTGCTTTAGCATCCCCAAGCCCATGCAGATAGTCTCTGATCTGAACTGCTATTGGTTTGTCATTCTGCCATACCCAACCATTTGATCCGAGCAACTCATTCATGAAGTAGAAAAATAAACATACTATTAGTGCACCATATTTGAAAGAGTTTTTCTTATCCTTTTTGATCTTTTGTAAGTTTTCCATTAATTGGCTCAAAAGAAGTTCACAAAGATCATATTCTGCATTTTTCCTCAGTATCTCACAGGCAGTATATATTGTAGTTCCGAATACTGAATTCCCCCTACTGGAGTGATATATCTTGTATCCTATTATCATAGATGCAAATTTGATGTCCGGGTCAGTAATATCTTCAATAGTCATTGCCCTCTTATCAAATTTTTATCCGGTGGCCTTAGTTACAATGTTGTTCTTGATAGATTTGAGGACAGGTATCCCTCTAGAGGAGTATAAACTAGTAACTACCCTAATTGCCTCCTTTGTGATCTTGCAAGGTTTGTTCAGCCATAGGAAGTTATCATGTACCCTACTCAACACATACCAGACCTAGTCATCTTCTTCAAAGCAAGGGAAATGAATGAATTGATCAAAATGTTTCTCTTGGATACCCTTATATTCCGGTTTAAGCTCAAAGGCATCGTCTATCAGTTGTTTTTGATAGAAATCTCTTAGTTTGAATTCTCCAAACTCTTCAATATTTGTATGTATATAAACCCTAATGTCTTCGGTGTGCAGAACACCATGAGGAACATTGGAAAATGCACCTAGGGGATCTACCTCCAAGGATTTGTATGGATGTTTCTTAAATGTAGGGCAAGGTCTATCAGAAATCTTTACAATATTCAAAGTAGCCATTATCAAGAGATATGCAGTGAGATATTTGAAAACATAAAATACCTTTTGCACCTTTCAGTTTCACGGAGTTGGTTTGATTGATTTCTAGATGTAGTAACTTCTACAAATGATCTTCGATGAACTTGATGAATTTTGTTGCAGAGCTCCACTTTTCATTTCTTCTTGAGTGTAGAATGAACAAGTGATTAATGAGAAATCCCTTATAGTGCTCCGCAAACCCTAATATTAGATCGCAATAAATGCTCAACCTACATTATTCTGGTTTGCCTTATTCGGATGACTTGAAGAACCAGATCAACCATGATTTTTAAACATCTTGCGGATCTTCCAAATCTTAACCACAATTTGTTTGAATGTATCCCTTATGAATCCTTTAATCTGCAACTCTTCTTGTGCCAGTTTCGGCACCACTTAACAGGCTGGGGGAACAAGGTTTTCTTTGTGTCTCCCCTTGAGCCAGAGCTCACTTTTTAATTTTCAGAAGGAATATCAACACCAGAGTCTAGTGCGGATCCAACCTCTACATTCTCAGTACTTTTCTTCACCCAAATCTTGCTCATCTCACTTTTAACTTCATCTGCATTCACCTTTTGTTTACCCTTATCTTGATTCTGATTGTGATATACCAGACCTGTTTTGTCCTGATTCTTGCTTCTACAGAATTTTGCACTATGACCGGACCTATTGCAGATTTGGTAAACAACATTTCTTTTCATATTTGATTGATATCCTCTTGATCTGCATTGATTAGCCATATGACCTATTCTATTGCATGTAAAGCATCTACCATTGAATGATTTTTTCATTTGCATATTTCTGCATTCATGAGACTTGTGACCATACCTTTTGCAGTTAAAACAATGTCCGGAGAAGGATGAATTAGTCTGATTCATTCTCTTTCTACACTGATTAGCTTTGTGACCAAAGTGATTACAGCTGTAGTAGTATCCATTGAAGGATGGATATCTTTGAGCATTGGGTTGTCTTATCGGAGGTCTTCTAGGCCTGTTCCTTTGATTTTTTGATCCAAAATTCTTCTGACTAGATCCGGAGCTTTCTCCTTTCTCATATCCCAAACCACACTTGTCATCTGCCCTCTTTTGATTTCCAAGAAGAACTTCAAGTTGAGCAGAACTTATCTTGAATTTCTCTTTATATTCATTTGTTGATTGAAGATCCCTTTTGAGAGAGACAATTTGATCTTCAAGTTTTTCTTTATTTTCTTTAGCATCTTCAAGATCAAATTCAAGATGTCTAATAATTCTATCCATTTGGTGGCAATCTTTTGATTTCTTCTTGAGAGATTGTCTTAGAATATCTTCAGTTTTTCTTTTCTCTTCAATTTCTTGGGTAAACTTTATAACTCCTGATTCCATTTCATGTCTTACCATAATGACTTCTTTTGATAACTTTTCACATAACTTGGTTTTTTCAGTCAGCTCTTCATCTGCATCATTAGCTTCACCTTGTCTTGCCAATTGCTGAAGCAACTCCTTTCTCTTTTTCATAGAGAGACTTAATTTGACTTTTAGTTCTCTTATGAAATCATCAGCCTGTTTGAGTCTTTCCTTTAATTCATTGATTTCAGAGTTTGATTGTTCAAGATCCTCAAGTGCAGTCTTGAGCTGCTCCTTTAAACCATATACATCCATTTGGATTCCCAAATCTTCCTCAAGCTGTTAGACTCTATTAGCAGGAACTTAGCTCTGATACCAATTGTTGATAACTGAGAGGGGGGTGAATCAATTATCCTAATTATTTCTTCTTTCTGAACTTTCTTATTAATTAATGCAATATTAAATCAAACAAGCAAACTTAACCATGAAAATGGAGATACACATGACATAATATTTTTGACGTGGAAACCCTGTTAAGGGAGAGAACCACAGGGTGATTAACCCAAAGATTATTCTCTGTTAGAAGAATAAGGAAATACAAAATGGCACTTGCCAATTAGGGCTCACTGCCCGAGCACACTGCTCACAAGGAGGCACATTGCCTACAAAGAGACACACTGTCTACAAAAGAGTGTTATACAATACTTGAACTGATTGGTAGCATCTGCAAATGCTAGAGTCTAGTTCTAGTTAGGCTCAGTATACTGATCTGCTGCACTTCATCATTCCTTTTTCCTTAAGCTTCTTTCCTTTCACATACTGGACCTTCCTTACTGCTTCTGCTCTGTACTTCTACTTTTATTCGCACATCACTAACAATAACAACTCTCACAACTGAATCCATTGTGTATATATATCCACATAGGTAATTTCATCACCTTTCTAGTCGGCACCTAGAATAGTCAATCTTTTCACTAATTCTGATTAGTCGGCTAAATCCTTGCAGATCAAGTAATGCAGATCAAGTATATGCTTGTATAAATCATTAATCATGTTAGCCAAAGATGATTCATGCCTTTATAACCTTTACCACAATTAGTAACTCATCTGGAAAGTAGTCTGATGTTCTGTCAGTCAGTTCTTCCTCTGTTCACACAATCACTTAGGAATCTGGTACTCAACTATCCATATCTTTTTCCTCATCTCTCACTGGAGGCTAAATCCTTAGAATATACCACTCAAGGTAGTCCTCTTGACTTCCCCAAATCTGTACTGCACCAAGATACTTCCTCTGAGAGATCTGGACCTGTTTGTCAGACCTTGCCACATGCTCTGTTCTTGTTTACCAAACCACAACATTCTTCACTCTGACTTCTGGTAGAGACACAACATGTTCTGTGGATGTGTGGGATGAACTTTGTTGCCATCAATGACAACAATCATGAATCCATATAGTGTCTCTTGCCAACATATTTAACTTCTCCTTCAACAATGACTTGAGCTATGAATACACTAGAATTCGTTAGAAAATCTAATATATGCTTATCATCCTTGAAAACTTAGAAGTTTGTAATATTATCTGGGACCGAAGGAACTGATGTCAATTCAACTATAAATTTCTTTAGTCCTTCCATTGATAATGGTTCCAATGAACCTGCTGCTTGAGCGAATGCATTTGCTACTTGATTCTTGGACCTATAATTA
Organism: Cunninghamia lanceolata; assembly: GCA_027924645.1. Classification (NCBI taxonomy): domain Eukaryota; kingdom Viridiplantae; phylum Streptophyta; class Pinopsida; order Cupressales; family Cupressaceae; genus Cunninghamia; species Cunninghamia lanceolata. The sequence continues at coordinate 6,829,783 of BSBN01001670.1, read as the reverse complement.
GATTGAATATTGAAAGCGTCAAAACTTTCTATAATATCCCACACTCTGTTCCTGTACCTTTTCAATCTCTTATCATGGGAGACATATTGTTTTTTGACTTGTCTTACAATAACCTTAGAATCTCTGAAAACATGTAAAACCTTTACTTTCTTTCGAATAGCGAGGAGCAATCCATGTACTAAAGCTTCATATTCAGCAACATTGTTTGTACAAGGAAACTGCAACCTCAATGATGACAAGTAGGATTCTCCAACTGGACTGATCAATTCAAAGCCAGCTCTGGATCCTTGTCTAGATTTGGATCCATCAAACCTTAACGTCCATATTTGATCAGTTTCTTGTTTTGAACTTTGTCTACTTTTATCATCCTTCTCTTTCTTCATCATAGCAGCTATTTCTTGGGAATTTTCATCTGAAGTCGAGGAATTTCCTTCATTTGTTGAAGACTCGCTTGAAGCTAACTCTTCTACCTTTGGGATTTTGAGTATCTCTAGCCTCATTGCTTCTGGTACTCTTTTCTTGATTTATTCCAAGGCTACTTTACACATTTCATAGGTGAACTCAGAGTGAAATGCATTGTGCACTTGACACCAATTGGGTAGTAACAAATCTTGTATCTCAACATATCCTCCAAGCTCTAAACTCTACTAGACATTTATCAACACAAAGTTCCCAAAATTTTTGAACATGCCCTCATCTTGTTCATCAATGGAAGTGCCATGTTCACCATCTACCAAACTCTTGGTTGAACTTTGTAACATCAAAACCTCTTCTACCTTGGGCTTGTATACACCAAGGTTAGACTCTACAAAAAGAATCTTGTTATCTTCACCATACTTTGTGATTGTCAACTTCAATCTAGGAGTGCTATCAATTCTGATCTGGTTCGGTAGTCCTTTCCATGATAGCCACATATGTGAAAAGTTCGTCGATACATACCCATTGAGTTTCCTCAACCAGTCTTTGCTTAACAGCATTCCATAGCCTTCAGGGATATCGACAACTGATATATCTATGTAATACTGAACCCTGGGGTCAGCTGCCAGCTACATGTGAATGTTATGTAGCTCACCAACAATTGGAACCTTAGTTTTATCCAATTGAGTAACCTTCCTCATTGTCTGTGTTGGGATCACACCAAGTTTCTTACATACAGCAAGTGGCATTACATTGCTTGAAGCTCCTGAGTCCATTAAACAGTTGTGGAGTAGTTTACCGAAAATTCTCACCTAAAGGAGGAAGGGAGCAGGCTCATCCTTTCCATGATAAAATACTACTGACTTCTTCTTTGGAGTGATGAAACTTGACTCTTTTGGCATTTTTGAATGAGCTTTATAATCTTGACTCTTTATTGTACTAACATCCTTTGTTGGTTCCTCCTTTTCAGGTGAAGCTCTAGTTTGTACTTCATGACTAGAATCTGGTGAATTTTGTGCTACATAGATTGTATTTGGTTGTTCTTGAGGTTGAGCAGGCTCTGAGTGGGATACATTAGTATTCTGAGCAACATTTGTATGAGGTAGACTAGCTGTAGATGAACTTGATGGAGTTGCAGTGTAATGATTTCCATTCTTAGCAGCATTATCACTTAGAATCTCCAAAAAGGTCTCTCGTATCTCAGATACTTTCATTAATTCAATCAATGGCAAGCTGATTTTAACCCTTTTAACTTCTTCTAAAACACATTGACTCAACCTCTTAAGGTCATTTTTAGAATCTTCGTTTCTAGAGGAACTAACCTTTTGTATAGCATCCGGCTGTGAAGCATTGTGTTTCTGTGGGATTCTTTGAATAGGATCTCTCTATCTATACTCTGATGAATCTCTTGGATAGCCTGGATTATTGCTAGCAATTGGATCGGGTGGTGTTTGGAAATTATTTGGAGGCGTTGAAGTAGTCAAAGGATCTGGTGCTCGATAATTTCTTTGATATACCTTCGTTTGTGGATTTCCAGCTGTCTGTTGGAATGCATGTACTTCACCCCTTTCTGGATGTGGATAGTTACCATTTAATGGAGGATAACAGGTCTAGTCCTCTGCTAGCCCATTTGCCAAAGCTGGTGGAAATTTTCCATTATAATCCCTCATATCATATTCCATCATCAGAGGGAATACAAAATCTTCAATCATCAGAGCTAGGCCATATCTGGGTGTAGGGATGATTTCATATCTGGAGGTTGGTGGGGGAGCTTCCTGGCCTTGTGAATTCTGCATTTCCTTCTGGAAGATGTCAGCGGCAATCTTAAATTTAGGACACTACAATTCAGAATGTTGATTTGTATTATGCAGTCGGCACCAGCTAGACAAAGTTACTTCTACCAGAAAGACTTTGTCGGATGGTTTGGGATATAGATTTGGATTATTGTCCAAAGGTGAAGGGACATTGCCATTATTCGGTGATGTATTCCATGTCCTGTTTTGCCTCTGGTAGCCCTGGTTTGCTCCTCGGAACCCTTGATTATATCCCTGATAGTTGCCTGGATTGGCTTGATTTCCTCCTTGGCTTGCTTGAAAGTTCCTTTGCATATTTTGGAGATAGTTGTTTTCATTTCTCAACTGAGTGACTTCCATTGATAGCTTCTTGACTTGATCTATCAATTCTCTCATTTCTTCTTTTTCCTCTTGAGTCTTGGTGGAAGATGATGACGACCCTTGCAGATATACCGGTTTGGCAGGCAAAGCTTGTGAAACAGGTGCTCCGAGATACAGTACCAATTGATTAGCAGGAGCAGGAACTGGATTGATGACTGGCATGTGATGGGCCAATGCTTGGTTGATCCCTTGAATTTGATTCTGCATTGCCGGATACCCCATATGATTGAGAGGTCCATGAGTGTCCATCCCCAAATCAATTTTCACCTTGATGGCTTCAGTGTATGCTCCTATTAAAGTAGAGGGTGGTGCATTTGCTCTCTTCATGAACATGGAAGTGAGACGATCCAAAGAGGCATAATAAATCTCCATCGCCATAGCTTTATTGATGTTATATGGAGCCTGTAGTCTTGAATAAGCCTTATGAAACCTGTGATTGAAAGCAGTGATGGGCTCATGCTCCAGTCTTCTTACCTTGATAAACTATTTGTAAAGCTCTACTAGAGTAACAAGAATTCTAAATTTTTCAAGAAAAGCATCTTTCATCTGTTGCCAACTAGTGATAGATGCAGCAAGTAAGTTGACATACCAAAAAGTGGCATCTCCTTCAAGTGTATATGGAAACAGCCTGCAGGCTACATCTTCATGTATAATCCTCCTGTTTGACAGAGTGTCTTCAAAAATCTTGATGTGCTCCTTTGTTGTTCGGTTCACATTGTTGACGTGGAACTTGGAGCAAAAGTGTTCAGGATTCTTGGGCATATAATTGTAATTTGCGAAAGCTCCAAGAGGATAAACATTTGCCAAGGGCCAAGCCGCCATTGGAATGTTAGGTTGCTGAACTTGTACTACTTGCGTAGCCCCTTGTTGAAGTGGAGTTGCTTGCGTAACGTTTGGCTGAACAACTCCAATGGATAGGTTTTGTGGTGGAGGCAATTGAAATTGTCCTCTGCTTGGAGATCCTTGGCTTGATGAACCTACTTTCTTGCCTTTCTTGGACTTGGTTGGAAACCCCAACTCAACCAAGTCTTTGGATGCTCCTGGTGTAGACCTTAAAATCCTCTGATGCCTGTCAGGTGAAAACGAACCAATTTGATCCAGCGTGAACTTTCTTGCTTTTTATGGCAACTAGTAGAGTGCCTACCCTCCTTCTAGCACCAATTCTATTGATGCGTTTTCCTTGTATAGACAATGCAGCATAAAATACTCACGTATTCTATCCTCTCTTGAACAAAATCACTCAGATGCTAAACTTTGTGATCAACTGAGTAGACTCTAAGGTTCCTTATCTTCAATTCTCAACTTAGAATAGCTTGTTTGGCAAAGATGTGATTTGTTGTTTCATACAAAGGGACTTATACTTTAGTGTTCAATGGCAGGAAAATACCGTTTACACTCGTACAGGTTGTGACAATCGCTTTAAGGCTACATGCTATGATAAACTTATGGTATGGCAATTCAGCTCTTGGTCCTACTTCTAACAATGTTTTTCAAAAAAAAAATGCAAAAGACGCGGGTTTAGAAAGAATATCTAATCTAAGTACAAGCTATTATCATCAATTCTTGGAAATCTCAACCATGCTTTGCTTCACCATGAGACAACAACTCCACAAAGGTGATGCAATCTTCTAAGGATAAGCTAAAGGTTTTCAAATTACTCTACGAGCAATCGAAGTGAAGTTTGTGATGTGTCCAGACTAACCTTATACTACAACTTGCCAGTGACAAATCATAAAAGGCATGAACATATAGAGATTTCACCAAGCAATCGAAGGACAATGACTTCCACAAAATAAAGCTAACAAACTTTGAATGAAATAAACTAAGTTAAAACATTGAATGCGAGTGAGTACTTAGCAACCATGCAACTTGCAAAGAGAACACAATATCACCATGAATAGCTCAACAATGAACTTGTATTGATCTCAACAAAGTCTTAGCAACAACTCTAATTTGCTCCAAAAAACCTTCTACAAAATGGAGAGGAATGACGATTATATAGCCCTCAAAATACAATGAATGGCCAGGATCAATTTGGATTCAATGGCCCAGATCATGCCACATCAAAGGTGGTTATAACAACTTTCTATTATTAGAGATATAGAAGAAGCAATAAAGGCACATTTTCCAAGGTAACACCTTGGCGTCCATGTGGATTGCCAATGTGGCATTTATTTCTTATGTTTATTCTTTTAGACCAATGCCATGAACTTTGGAACAACCTTCACCATGTCAACAACTGGTACACTTGACACATTCCGAATAGTTCCTTCTGCCTTCTTCACATCTCATGCATGCTCATCAATTGTCCTCTCCCACTCTGCAAGACTAACCTGCTTACCACCAACTAGTAAGATTAAGGAGTAGATGTTGTTCATCTGTTCACTAGAAATGAAGTGAGTAGAGTTGAAGTAATGAGAATGTATGTGACTCTTCACGTCATGAAAGGCAACCTCTCCTGTGAGATCACATGTATCATCCATTACACCAACTATCTTATTATGAGCTCTATGAAGCACACTGTCTACTCGACCACAATCCATTTTGATTTTATCAAGAAGCTGCTCTCTTATGTCCATAGTGAAGTACCAAGTAGAGAAATCAAATGATGAACCTTCTTCAACTACCCCTTCCTCTATCAATGCTGACAGTGGAGTGTTCATCAAATCTTCCAACTGTGGGATGTATTCTCTTTTGACAACATCGGACTGGGAACACGCTACTGAAACTACTTGAAGTCTTTCCAACAACTAAGCAACAGTTTCATACTTTTTGATGAGTTCATCAATGAATGTATCTACTTGATTTCTAACTCTTCCTATCCAGCTTTTCAGTTCTTGGGACTATGATTTCATACCCTCTAACTAAGCAATAGAATCTTGTGAAAGCATGGGAGGTGGATTAGTTGTCTCTTCACGCTGTCGAATTGGATTCATCAACTACTGGATATATTGCTTGAAGGTGAGAGTTTCTTTCTCCAATTGATCTCTTCTTTCCCTTTCACGCCTCAATCTTTCTTTGACCACTGAAACTAATTCCTCCAACTCTTCAAACTCTTTCTGTTCTCTTGTTGGTCCCAAATCCATAGTGGTCACATCGTAATCTTCTAGAGAAACATCATCAATTGTTTTATCTACCCTTGGTGCTACAATATATACTTTCCTAGAGCTAGAACTGTCTCTTGTAATCTTGGAGAATCTAGTCACCTTCTCCTTTCCTTTGTCTCACCTGGTTCTGCCTAACAACTCTTGTATGTTGACTTTTGGTGCTACTTCCACTACTAAAGTCTCCTTTACTCTCTTTCTTAACCAATCTGGTAAGGCAGACAGATCCTCTTGAACCTCTTGTTCTTGAGCTTCAAGTTCTAATTCCAGTGATGATGCTTCCTCATCAGATGATTCAATGTGCACATCTATTTCATGTGTAATAGCTTCTTGATCTTTAGAGGGACTTGATTGGACTTCTTCAGCTAAAACTTCATGCATGTGTGCTTGATCCAATGTCTGTGGAGCTCCTTGGTTTTCTCTTTCTTCATTTTCCACTACTGATGTCATATTCATATCATGAGAATGACCACCTTCTTGCCTTGAAGAAGTACTAATCTCATGTTGTGAACTCAACTTGTCTTCTTCCGACTACTTTCTCCATGCAAGTCATCCTGATGTTTCCTCTTTCCAGGTTGAGCTTCTTCTCTAGAGCTTATACTATATCCACTAGACTCACTATTGTGTTCGCTGTTAGATTCACTATCATCCACTCCTTGTGATTGTTGCGAGTCAGCTCTTCCCATCAAGTCATATGTTATGTCCTTGTTTGCTTTCTCAAGCTTCTGAAGTTGACGATCTACATACTTCTTTGTGATATGTATGACTCACTGTATCCACTCATCATGGTCATCTTCTCTCTTAGCCCAATTGATAATGATAGGTCCTTCCTTGTCAAACATCTTTTGGAGGAGAAACTTTTCATTCTCCTCTAACTAATTAGGAATAGGCATTATATTACAAGATCTCACCAAATCCCAAGCCATTCTTGAACACCTCTTCTCTCTGATATGCTCATCATTGTCTGCATCTGCCCAATGATCCTCTTGGTGCTCTCGGTGTCTAAACTTCTTCCCAAATGCCTTTTGAATCATGTTGAATGGATCAAAGTGATCTCAATTCATGTCATGAAGCACAAGATTGTAAGCTTGGAGTTCATATTGTAAATGATGTGCAGCTTGTAGTGTTGGGCAAGTTTCCAACTTTCCAACTTCTATCGGGAAACTGATTCTAGCTTTCTTCTTATCTTTCTGAATTTTGTCCCAAGCCAACAGTTGCCTCGTCACCTCTAGTAATACCATCTTGTCAGTAGGATACCTTGCCAAGTGGTAAGGATAAGATGAAAATCCTTAGATCCTGAAGTAGGTGAACTTCAGAAATTAGATGTACCATCATCCATATTTGCCAATCAATCTCTTTGCATCCTTTGATAACCTCTCATGCACATCTCCTTGTAGCTTCCTTATGATGAATATGAAGAATACATCATTCACATGCTTGTAGTGGGCAATAGACTTTAGTTGCAACTATGGGCAGCAATCATACATGTTGAATTATCTAGGGCCATATCCTATGTCACCTCTGCAATTCAATCCATCATACTTTCCACACATCGCGAGGATATAAATGACATATGAGCTCATGTAGAAGGACATAGTCTCCTTTAGCTTGATCATCTGCTCATGAATATTATTGCTTATGATGCCAGCGCAATCAATCATCACTTCACCCTTGATGATCTCTTGCATGAATACAAACATCCACGCATCAAATGTTGACGATTGTTGACAACCCATGATTCTGTTCAAGAAGATCACCATGTAACCAAGCTCCATGATGAAATCTGATTTATGAACCTTCTTCGGCAATTTGCTATGATGACTCCTTGGTTTCTTTACCCAATTGACATTTATCTCTTGCTTACAATCACTTATTGCACCTTCAAACACCTTTTGAGTTTGCTCTTGAATGTAGATGGTGACCTTCCTATGCTTCGGGATGTTGAATGTTTCGGCGATGGCCTCCCTCCTCAAGTGAGCTATGACCTCTCCATTGGATGTCTCAATGCATCTAGTCTCTTAGTTGTAATGATCAGCACATTCCCACATAAGTTCAGAGCTCAGCAAGGCAGGCAGAAAGCATGCAGCTTGGACGATCCCATTGCGAAGCATCTCATGGATGACCTTGGAGTGAGTTGGCTTGTAGAGCTCTCTCTTGATCTCCTCCATGTTGATGTGACCCAAGTTGGTGTCACTCATGTTCCTCCACTTGGACATGATCTTCGTCTCTCGCATGACTCCTTGCTTGTCACTCTTGATCAAGGCTTGCCTTTCTTTTGTGTTCATCCTCTACCTCTTCCTTAAAAATTCAAATTTTATAAAAAATATCAAAATTTTAAAAAATTTGATTTTGAAGATTCTTGAACTTTTGACTTATCTCCTTGAAGGCTGCTACTGCTCCTTACTGCTCTGCTGCTCTGCTACAAATCAGAATGAAATTGGTTTTGTATTGATTAGAAAAATGCAGATTTAAACCTTCTTAAATACTAAACTTTGCCTTTACCTAAAGCAGGTCGGCATAGTGTGATGAGGTCGGCCTAGTAAGAGCTAAATTCAATGTTTTGAGATAGTTTCCATGCCTATATGCTAATAGTACCCTTCTAGGGCAGGTTTGTAGGTAAGTGTGGATAATTTCATGTGTAAGGTGACACTGTCCAGAGGAAGGTTCTAAAGCCGCCTAGGAAGGGCGGGTTCAAGGGAGGTGTATCGAATTTATCACTTAAACTTTATTTTAATGTTCATCTCCTCCTTTGAAATTGAATGACACACTTAAAATGTTCAACACCCTTTTCCATGAGGCATGATGAAACCATTTGAGAAGGGCAGCTTTGAAGATGATAGGTGGATGAAATGGTGTGAGGGACTTGGTGTCATCCTTGTGGAAGGTTCAAGGCCACCTTGCATGGGTGGGTTGGAAGGTAGAGTAAGGATTTGATGTTCATTCCTTCCATTTCATCAATCTAACACTTAGTGGAATCTTGAAATGCTTATGAATTTCGAAGACACATCCTAGATGTTGGGTGGTGATGTCCATTGTCTTGGTGAGGTCCACCTAGTAAGAGCGGCCTTGAAGACATTGTATGGAGTGGATGATGTGAAAGAGGTGAATGAAAGTGACAACTTCAAGAAACCTTCACTTACTTCCTTGATTGGTTAAAACTCTTTGCATGCTATGTGAAACTCTTAAGAGTATGGGTGGATTTAGAGTGTTTGTATGGATAGATGTATGTGAAGACATGAATGAATCCAAGACCACTTCTTGGGACCACCCAGGAAGGGCAGGTTTGGGAACATGGTGTGGATTCTCTATCTACAACATCTTTTCCTAACCTTGATGATCTCCCAAACTTGTCCTTGTATAACTTAGTGTTGGTGAATCATTGATGGAAGTCAGAAGACAAGTTTGGAATGTTTGATGAACCTTATCCACATATCAAGGTGAAATCTGCCTAGGTTAAGTGGTATGGAGGATGTCATGTTGAGTGGACAATATAATCCCTTTAAACTTGCCTTGTCCACTATTAAGAATTTCCACTTATCATTGATTCAACCTTGCAACTTATGTCATTCTTCACCTTGGGCAGTTTTGAGCATGTTGAGTGGAGAATATCATTTGAAAGGTGACACTATCCAGAGGAAGGTTCTAAAGCTACCTAGGAAGGGTGGGTTTGAGAGCAATGTGTGGATTTTGGTGCTTAGCCACTTCTCATCTCTTGATCTTGTCTATCTCCTTCCCTTGTGATATCATCTTGATCATTCTCATCAAACAACTTTGCACTTTACATTGTTCTTCATCTTGGGCGGGTTTGGAGTGAGTAGTTGGAGTGTATCATCTGTCAAGTGACATAGTCCACAGGGTGTTCTTGAGGCCACCCAAGTAGGGCAGGTCTAAAGGTAACCCTTGGACTTTATCTTGAAACTCATTTGGTTCTCTTCAAACCTTCAAGTTTGCATTGATATATCATCACCTTCTAATGCTTGACTTTTGAAACATTAAATAAATTTGATCTCTTTTCTCCTAGGGTGGCTTTGAAGGTAGTGCATGGAGGATTTTATGTGAAAGATGACACTATCCACAGACACCCCTTGAGGCTGCCCAAGTAGGGCGGCTTTGGAGATACCCCTTGGATTTTCCTTAAAAACATTCAATCTTATGCATTTTCATCCAGTCTACATGATCTCCTTTGTACTTCAACTCAAAACATTACAAATTAGATAAGTTTTCTCCTTGAGCAGATTTAATTGTAGTGTTTGGAAAGTGTCATGTGCAGGAGGTAGAGTTATCCAAGCATGGAGCTCATGGCCACCTAGCAGGGGCGGGTTTGGGAGAGATTCCCAGATTTTGTCACTTAGACACTTCTCCTTGAACTTGACTTTAATCTTTCCTTGTGATGTGATCTTGGACCTTGAAGCCCAACAAACTTTGCTTATTGCATGATTCTTCTCCTTGGGTGGTCTTGCATCAAATGTCTGGAGAACTTCTTATGTTAGGAGACATTGTCCACAAAGGCCTCTTGAGGCCACCCAGGAAGGGCAGGTTTAAGGGTGACCTCTGGATTTTACCTTAAAACTCACTTGGTTCTCTCTAACCTTCAAGTTTCCATTGAAATGTCATCATCTTCTAATGCTTGTCACTTGAAACACTTTATAAATTTGATCTCATTCCTCCTAAGGCAGTTTTGAAAGCACTGGATGGAGTATTTGATGTGGAAGGAGATGAAGTTGTCCACAAGGACCTCTTGAGGCTGCCCAAGTAGGGCAGGTTTAAGGGTGTAGTGTGGATTTTCATCTTTTAGGAACTTCTCACCCTTGAGCTTGACTCTAACCTCTCCTTAGCATATCTTGACCAAAGAAACTTAACAGTGTGTGTTACCCTTCATCCTGAGTGGCTCTGGAGAGAGTGCTTGGAGGATTTCATGTGTTAGGTGATGCAGTCTACAAAGACCCCTTGAGATCGCCCAGGAAGGGCGGGTTTAAGGGTGATCTTTGGATTTTGACTTGAAACTTACTTAATCCTCCTAAACCTTTAAGTTTTCATCAAAACTTTATGATATTCCAATGCTTTGTCTTCAAAACTTAACATTTCCTCCTAGGGCGGGTTTGGAGACACTGTCTGGAGAGTTTCATGTGGTGGTGAAGATAATGTCCATGTGAACATGCTAATGCCACCCAGAAAGGGAGGGTTAAGGAGTGACCTATGGATTTAAACTTCAAATTTACTTGAACTCTATCTTTGCCTATAGACCATTACATCTCAGTGCTCCATGCACGTAAAAAACTTCAATACTTAACCATTTTCCTTGCAGGGCATTTTTGGAAGCAGTCTGTGTGGAATTTCATGTGCAGAAGACAGTGTCCAAGACCATCCTGTGAAACCATCTAGAATGGGTGGGTTAAGACACCACCCTTGGATTTTCATACTTAGAAACATTTAATTGATCCCAACTTGATCATTTCACCTTGTGAGTTTCTCTTCCTTCATCCTTGATCAAATAACTGTGCAAATTGAACCATTTACACCCCTGAGCGGTCCTAGAGGCAGCATGTGGAGAGTTTATGTGGCAGGAGAGAAAGTCCAAGACCCCCTCTTGAGGCCACCCAGGAAGGGTGGGTTTGGAGGTGACCTTTGGATTCTTCATCAAAGTGCATCAAAAACCTCTCAAATGCATGAAATCTCCTTGTAAGTTCAATATCTTCAAACACTATGAGCTTATAACACTTCAAACTTGACAAATTACTCCCAAGGCAGGTTGGTAAGTCTCCTGAAAGAGTCAACACTATCTAGAAGGACTATGTGAGGCCACCTAAGTAGAATGGGCTAGGAAGCAGAGCTTTCAAACTCATGAAACCTGTCTTTGAAATTCATCCATTCTACGTTCAAAAACCCATTACAAGCTTACATATCAACCCCTATATGGAGAATTTGACTGAGGAAACATACCTTGACATTCTAAGGCATGTCTAGTGTCCTTCACTATATGTATTTTGAACTAGGACTTAGCTAAGACTCAGAAACCAAACCAAACTTAAGAAAAAATTAGGGGGTCCCCATTTGCAATGGGGCAATGTGTGATGAGGTCACAATAGGTGGTAGTCTAGAAAACCACTCGATGGCTTGCCCTCCTAAGCTTTATGGAAACAATCACACAAGGTAAGTGTCATTGTGTGTGACCTCAAGGCATGCAACATTGAATTCCCTGATGTGGTCTCGTGGATCACCTTTTCCTTGATATTTATCAAATTTTGGCACGTCAAATTTAGAGGGAAAAGGTATCATAATTAGGGTCCTATCAAAAGGATATGGTGAAATATCCTCTAGGGTGTAATGTTTGGTTGATGCTCCTATTTTCATGTCTGTGAATTGTTGTTGTAAAGCTTGAATCTGTTGGTTCACTAGACTTAGGGCATCCATGGAATCAATGATTGCTTTGCTTTTGTCTGTGGGTTTCCTCATGTCTCCTTCCCTTAGGGTTTCTTTCTTCCTTAGCTTCTTTTAGAGCCTCTACGTCAAAATATTTGGGGAGCTTGACTCCTAGATTTGCTAGGTGTAAAAAGAATTTGGTAGGGTCTTGGGCAAGTACCTTTTCTAATAGTCATTGAAATTTTGGATCATGTTGCACTTGAATGAGCTCTTCCATAGAAATTCCCTCTTCACTTTCATGAGAGTTTGGGATATTTTTCTCAACCATTTCAATCTTTTTTTTTGAGACCATGTTAAGACCATGCAAATCGTGACCAGAGACGGGATGAAAAGAGAAAATTTTGAACAATGTGCTAGAATGGAACAAGATTATAGCGAGGTTCTTCTTAGCTCAGTTTGGTATCAAACAAGATGGGTGAACAAGATGATAGTTGAAGCAAGGATGATAGAAATTTGTTTGCTTGAAGTGACTAGTCTTGCACAAACCACTAGTGGAGTTCCTAGAGAAAAGGATAAGTGATCCTTGATAGCAGAGCCTCACTAGGTTTGTTTGAGATTTTGGATGTGATCAAGAATAGCCTGTTTCTAACCTTGTTGGATTTTGGAAGAAATTTGTGAGATTTTTGAATGAGGTAGGTATGGTGTAGAAAGAAGAGGAAAATGTTTGATTTGCAAGGTCTTAATCAGATTTTGGAAAAACAGAGACAGGTTTGAAATGGTTTTTGAAAAGTTGAAAAATTTGCTCTTTGGAAGGTACTGATTTGTTCTTTGGATTGGATGCGCAGAGTTAAATGCACCATGATAGAGTTAAAATGTGCTAAATAGAGTTTAAATGCACTGTCAGTTGGATCAAATGCACCACAAGTCATGGTAAATGCATAATTCTATCTTTTAGTTTGGTTTATCAGAATTTTGGAATATTTTTCAAGATTTTTTCCATTTTTGGCTTGAAAACTTGGTGTTTCTGAAATCTAATGTTTAGTTATGGTAAAGACATAGTAAACACATAGAAGTTTTCATGATTTTATCTTTTATTATTTTTTTTGTATTTTTGGACTATTTTGACTCAAAAACAAGTACACCCTAGGCTGGATAAGACCATATTTGTTGAATCCTCTAGCTGTGCAAATTCAAAGTGTGTAGCTCTAGGATTTGGTAGCACCGACTCCCCTCCACAGCATTCACTTCTCACGCATACCAGATCCAGGTTTCCTTAGGCTCGTACCCCCACCGAGCCATAGGATTGCCCCTGCTACCTCTACTAAGAATCACATTAATCGAGGCCGCTTTAAGGGCTCCACCCTTTGCATCAACAAATAGGGGTTTTTGGTATACTACATAATTAGTTAGTAGTCAAGGCAACTGTACAAGTGGTTACACTTGCGGTGGCACTACTCTTCGTTATGGAGTCTCCTAGCCTCAAAGGGTTACACCTTAGAGGGTTTTGGGGCAGGTTGGCTGTCAATGTAACACAGTAGCACTCATTGTAGGAGGTTTTCACCCCAAGCACTTTTATTTTAAGTGGATTGGTAGGACTTGGATTTAGCCTATTTCCACTCAGGATCATTCCCACTTGGATAGGTGTGCATCCAAGGGCAAGCCCCTCTAAAGGTTAAATAGATGGAATGATAAGTTTGGTGTTCTGGTCACATAGTTAAGGGGAGAGCATAAGCCTATTGTCATTCAATAAGCACAAAAGAGACTGATTAATCCAACCTAGTTAAAAGTAGAAAAACTAAATGGGCTATCTATTTTGGACACTCACACTTTTGTTAACTTTGAAGTGGTTAAAAAGATAGCAATGTTCATTCCCATTTGTAAGATAGCAACAATCTAACTACTGAAGATAGCAATATGCAGATATAGTAATGGTTCAATTACTCACTCCCTAGTTATGGACTACATGAAATTTGCATGTAAGAATTTTTTTGTTACTTTTTGTTAGTTTTTCCCCTAATTAATCTAAATTAACTAATCAATGCAACTAAATGACCTAATCCAGCATCTAATTCTGCAAGACAAAATGTTAGCTTCAACAGAAAATCAGATGAAACTCTAAAATCATAGTGTAGAATAGAAGTGCCACTATGCAGCCTAAATGCACAAAAATAGAGCTTGCATGCACCATTTTACAGATGTACTAAGATAGGTGTCAAAATGCATGAATATGATATGAATGCATTAAAATAACATATGAGCCATGAAATAGAGTATAAGCACCGTCTAGTGAGGTATATGCACCGTAATTTCAAAAGCACCAGAAAATGACTCGTATGTGTTGTCTCAAAGGATAAATGTGCCAGATGATCATAGGCACTAGAACAGAAGATAGAAGAGCCACAGAATTGCTCAGATGCACCAGATTAGCTTGTTAGAAGCCTGTACAACACCTGTATGGAATCTGTCTACAAAAAAGCTGAGATTTTGATGAGATAAAGGGGCAAGGGCCCCACAGTAGGTGCCAAAAATGTGAGGATAAAATGTGGATTAATCAATAACAATAATAAACCCAAACATCAATAGAATATGAAGGAGAAAAGGAGATTTAAAATAACAAAATAAATGATACTTACAACCTTTTACCTTTTGTCTTCCATTGTTCACCTTTTCTGTCTTGATCTTGATGGAGATGAATATGGCCCTTAGGAAGATTGCTTCCTTGCTTCAAAGTCCTCAAGATGACAAGATGAAGTTGGCTATGATACTTTGTGTGATTGAAGATGAGCTTCAACACACCATTGATGGATGATAAGTGATATGGAGATGGGGGTGTCAAAGGTGTGCTAGTGTTTCTGCAGCATAAGTTTGCTCAAATGATGGATATGAAATGAAGAAGAAGAGGATTGTATTTATAGAAATATGTGAGAGAAGATCAATGGTTAAGAAGAAATAAGAAGATCAAAGGTTGAGAATAGTTGAGGAATGTATGCGAATAGAAAGAGGACAAGTGTCCAACCTCCATCATGTAATAGGGGAGTTAACAAAGTTGATTGAATAGTTAACAAAATTAACCAACTAGTTAAGTGAATTGATTGGGGAGTTAACTAAATTGATTGATCAGTGAACTCAAATGATTAATTAGTTAACAGATTTGATTGATGAGTTAACTAATTTTGATTGGAGGATAAATAGGACATGTGGGTGAGGGAATATTAGCTAATTAAATATTTAAAATATTTAATTACATGTACTACATGGTGAGGTGGATTGGTGAGGTGGATTTATGGAATTAGGACTTTAGGATTAATTAAATAATGTAGGATTATTTAATTATGTGAGAAATTAGAAGAATTTAGGGAATTTAATTAAATAAATTGATTTTATTTAATTGTGGGATAATGAATCAATCAAATAAACTTAGAATATTTATTTAATTGATAGAAGAAAATAAAAATTAAGATAAATATTAAAATATTTACTTAATTCAAAATGAGCCAATTTTAAGTGTATATAGGCATCATTAAGCTCCTCACTAAAATAGGCAATGGCCTCAACTTCTTGACTCAAAACAGCTCATATAGCACTACCACTAGCATCACAATCTACCTGAAATACCTTATTGAAATCTGGAAGTGCCAAAATAGGTTGCTCTGTGACTTTTTGCTTCAATGTATCAAAACTCTTGTCTACTCCTTTGGTCCATCTAAACTATTTTCTATCCCGTCTCATTGTCTCTGTTAGGGGTGAACAAATGCTACTAAAATTCCTGATAAAATTTCTATAAAAACTTGCCAAACCATGAAAAGATCGTACCTCTATGGCACTTCTTAGCATAGGCCATTCAATGATAGATCTCACCTTCTCTAGGTCCATATTAGGACCTTCCTCTGAGACAACAAATCCTTGGTATATCAACTCCTTTTTAAAACTACATTTCTTCAGATTAATTAGAAACTTTTCCTCCCTTAGCTTCTCTAAAACTCTTCTGATATGCATCATATGGTCATCCCAAGTCTTACTAAAAATGAAAATATCATCTAAATAAACAATAACAAAACTTCCCAAAAGTTCTTTGAATACCTCATTCACGAGCCGCATGAATGTGCTTGGTGCATTGGTTAGCCTAGATGAAATGACTAACCACTCATACAAACCTTCCTTTATCTTGAAGGCTATCTTCCACTCATCTCCTTCTCTGATATGAATCTAGTGATACCTACTCTTCAGGCCAACCTTTGTGAAGTACTTGGCTCCACTCAAACAGTCCATTATGTCATCCATTCTGGGCAATGGAAATCTGTACTTGATTGTGATCTTATTGATGGCTCGAGAGTCTGTACACATTCTCGACACTCCATCTTTCTTTGGTGCTAGTACTCTAGGTACCACACATGGACTTAGGCTCTCTCTTATCAATCCCTTCCTCAACAACTCCTGAACTTGTCTATTCAACTCTTAACTCTCTACTGGAGTAATTCTATGGGCTACCTTATTCAGCAAATTGACTCCTAGTATCAAATCCATTTGATGACTTATCTTCCTCACTAGTGGTAAACCTTCTAGTACATTATTAAAGACAATATCTTGAAATTCTTCCAACATTTCTGAGACTTCTATTGGTACATCTTCACTTTTCTCTTGACTAATCTTAGGAATCAATGCAAAGCAATGATGCTCATGCTTCATACCCTCAAAAATGTTTCTACCATCTACCAAGCAAATTCTAGCAGTACTACATACCTTTTCTTCCACCTCCTTCAAGGGCTTCAACTTATGACAAACTCCATCCTTTGTTAGGGAGTATGTGTTTGTACGATCATCATGGACAACACTCCTATCATACTACCACAGCCTCCCCAATAACATATGACTGCATCCATTGGTATGATGTCACACAATGGCTCATCATGGTAGTCCCCAATCTTGAACTTCACTAAACACTACTCATTGACTAGAGCTCTATGGTCCTTTTGCAACCATGCAATCCGATATCGATGTGGATGCTTTCTTCTCATCAACTTCAACTTGTCAACTGTCTCCTCTGAAACAAGGTTGTCAGTGCTTCCACTATCAATAATAATATCACAACACTTACCTTCACATTTGCACCTTGTATGGAATATACTCTTCCTCTAATTTGGTTCTTTCTCCTCATTCAACAAGGTCCTTCTCACAACTAGGGTTTCTTCCCTTTCAACATCTTCATAATGCTCAGACTGTGCATCTTCATCTACATGTGCAACTTGTGCATTACCTTCAGGTCTTCTATTCATCCTTCCTTGATGTTGCATGTCATACCCACATTTCCCATGTGGTCACGACACATAACACACATGTCATGTCCACATTTGTCATGTGGTCATGACACGAAATATCAAAAAATTTCCCACGCTTGCATAGAAACCCCCTCGCACATGTGAGCATGCTCGGTGGCATACACTTAAGGTGTAAACAAACAGTTGGAAAGTGGGGTTATACGTACATGTGCATATACCAATCACAAGAAGGCCATCAACGGGGTCATCATGATGTAGTTAATGTTGTTAATAAGGCTAAACTTTACTAACCTAACTAAACCCTAGATTCTGGGAAGATCTGGCAACATAACGCCTCACGGGCGTGAGTAGGGTTAATTGTACTAAAATCAATTTAAGAGGTTTCCTGTGTTGGTTTAATAAATTTTGTACATCTCACTAATTACATTGGAATATAGTTGATTAAGTGAATTGAACATTTTTCAACAAAGTTCGATCATTTGTTCTGATTCAGGTTTTCTAAAATTTAGTATTAATTTGTTCTCCTTCGCATTTTCTAATCTAAAATTTATTTGTTCTCCTTTGTGTTTTCTAAATTTAAAATTAGTTTTTTCTCCTTCGTATTTTCTAATTTAAAATTAATTTGTTCTCTTTCACGTTTTCTAATTTAATATTAATTTGTTCTCCTTCGCGTTTTCTAATTTAAAATTTATTTGTTCTCCTTCACATTTTATAAATTTCAAATTAATTTGTTCTCCTTCGTGTTTTCTATCAATCAAAGTTATCTCTGCATCATTTACGTTATTCCTAATTTCTTTGTAGATTAGATCTCGTAAACAGGACTTACTAACTTCATTTGATGAAGTTCACAAGGTTTCTGTTCTAGGTTTAAATCAACGTTTGAATTACTTTTTTAATTATATTGCCCCAATCATGATTAAAGGATTATTAAATCTCAATTAGTACTCTTAGCCCTATTTTGGAAAAAGATGTGCATTTTCTCCTCTTTGTTTTCACTTTTATCTTTCTTTCTCTTTCTCTCTCTTTTTTCTCATTTTCTCAATTTGTTGTGGGTTAAATAGCCACTTAGGTAATGCATAAGTTGGCTTCCAATATATATATGTGTGTGTGTGTGTGTGTGTGTGTGTGTGTGTTACAAAATTTGGTTTTCTTTATATAACATATGAATATTGTTTTATTTCATATTTTCATTTGCTCACATTGAAACCCTAACCCCAATTTTTTTTGGTGTTTGTTTTAGGTAGGGTCAATTGAGGATAGGCGATAGTGCATGGGGAAGAACACAGAGTGGTGGTGCTATGAGGGAGCATAGAGGAGGAATGGTGGCTGAAGTGGAGCAATGGAGGTGGAGATCGCAGTGGTCGGCAGAGAAGGGGCTGTGGGCAGTCTGTGGGGGCAGAGACTGGTGGCGGGATGGAGGACAACCACGGTGATCAGAGGATGGAATCCACAGGGAGTGATGAAAGGAAGGTAGAGACCATGCGGGGAAACATGGTCCACGGGGGTTGGTGGATGAAGGGGAGTGTGGGGAGTGGGGCGGAGCCTCCACCCACATCCCATTCGATGGGGTGTGGGTGGGGGCTCCGCCCCCCCTCCCCAAACCCAAAGTCACATAAGTAATGGTGGTGGGGGGGGTTCGAACCCCCCCCCCCCCCACCCATATGTAAATGCCTCTTTCATGATACATTTTGATGACTGCAACAAAAAAATACAATCACTTCAATATTTTCAGTGGATTTTATATCATTTTCTTAATTTTATTTTAACTTATTAAATATATATATATAATAAACACATAGATCATTTTCATGATCCCACTCAAAATATAGTTTATGTAATATAATAAAATTAACAATATATATATATATATATATATATATATATATATATATATATATATATATATATATATATATATATATATATATATATATATATATAGATTCATAAAATGAATTCTCAAGTGTAATAATCAAAATACAAAAATCAATTTTCTATTTTGATTCTTGTAAACACATTCATTTAAAACACACACTTAATATAACTCTATATATTTTAACTATAACTTTCCTTCAATTTAATTTCAAATTTTCTTCTTTTTTTGAAACAATAACAAGAAATGTATTTTGTTTTATTCAAATGGTCCTATAAGGCAAGGAGCTCATTTAAAAAATATATATACTCATTATATGATTTATATCTACACATTTTTGAATGAAGGAAATAAGTATATATTTGCAAATAATTAAAAAACCTCTAATGCAAAACTATAACAAATTTTCATTCTTTCCAAGATAACAAGTTATGAATTTCCTATTTATCACAACCACAAAATCACTACTTAACAATTGATATTCCAATTTGACATACAATGAACTAACTTAAAAATAAATTTTCTTCAATTCATCCTTTGAATAATAAGTATTTAAACTAACAATTTTTAACTTTCAATACAATGATAAATGTCCAACACACAACTTCAAGAATGTAATTTTACAATCAAAAGAGAGAACCAAGTTCTCATCTTTGACAACTAACAATGGTAAGATCTCCAAGAAGGCCAAGCTCTCTCTCATGAGCTTTAAAAGTAAAGGAAAATAAAATATTTCCAAGACAAGAAATTTCTTCAACTTCATACTAAGCTCCAAGGAACCTGCATATCACACAATGGGAAAAGAAAACCACACATCTTGCTCTCCTCCCTACCGTAGACCTGCAAGAGGGTCAGCCCTGAGCTAGGGAGGTCATCCACAAACCTAGGGAACTCAATTCCACTTCACAACAAGGCACACATACATCCCAAAAACACAATAATTACACCCATAGGAAAAACACAACACACAAACACAACCAAGGTGAGTTCAAGGGGTAGGAGAATGGACACACTCAACTCAAGAGTACAACTCCTTCAAAATATCTCAACATAATTTCTCTTATGGGCTCAAGCCAACATGTTAACAAAATTTCCAAAAGTATTCATATTTTGGGTCTCAAGCCATGTAACAAATTACTCAAAATCACTTAAAATGCCCTTAAGGCTTTCAACATCCCAAAACAAGGTAATGATCTCGAGGAGGATCACTCCTCCCCTACCCCACACTTGTTGAGTATTTTTTCCCAAGTGGGAGAGGCTCTTACAACACCCAACCAAAATTTCCCCACAATAACAATAACACTCAAGGAAATTAACCACACACATATGCTTCATGCAAGTAAACTAAATTACAAAAGGAAGGCCTTAGCCTTGAAAACCAACCTTTAAAATCCCTATTATGGAAGAAGTTGATGCAGAGCTCCTCCAAAATCTCCTCCAACATAAGCCACCAAACTCCATCCATCTTTCTCCCCAAAATCAAATTTTAAACCATTAAAACTCTCCAAAAATTCAACAACCCCTCAGCTTATCCCAAGTGGGATTAAAATAAGCCCAACCCATGAGCTTAGAGGAATGGGGAGGTGACACTTGTCACCTCCTCACTCTTCCTCCCCACTAAAATCATGTCCCAAGGGATAGGTGTTGACACATGTCAATCACCCATCCCCAAGTCTCCCTCACCCCTTACCACATGTCCTCTCTCCAACATATGGGAGAGAAAAGGGAAGTTAAAGAGGGAAATGGTGACACATGTGTCCCCTTCCTTTCCTGTCAAGAAGGACCACACAACTCCATGGGTACTCTCACCAATTGTGAGAGAGACTTGAATTCAAGTCCTCCACAATTGGTGGGTCTTGGAGTCATTTCCAACCTTGGGAAGTGAAAAGGGATGGGGTTGAGTGTTGGTACCACTCATCCTCTCCCTCCCATGCCTCCAAATTCGTCACTTAATTTTAGTGTGAAGTTAAGGTGACCATATGGAGGTTTACCAAGGGTTACCCAAGTCAAAAGGGACCCTAGACCCATGGGGTATAACCCAGGGTCAATTTTAGCCTAGTTAGGGCACCTAGGGTCAAGTTGAAACACATGAAAAGGGTCTCCAAAAATTTAAAATTTAAAAATGTAATTCAAAGACAATTCTTACAACATAAATTATAATTCAAATTAAAAGAGGGTAGACTTAACCCAATTAACCACATGCAAATTAACATTACAACATTTCATCATACACAGAGTTGATCTTGGTTCCTTGTGGAACTAGATCAGGTTCACAAGGAATTATAACATCAAGTGTGGGATGATCTCCAGTATTTGTGGTTGGTTAGAAGTACCTATGCACTCAATTACAAAGTTAATTCCACATATCAATAACATAGCCGAAGAAAATTAAAACTTGCACTCGCATAAGATATCACAAGTTCTCGTAAGCATAAAGAAAATCACATTACAATTTTCTATCACCCAATTAGTTTTTATTTAATATAAAGCATCTATCTAACATTACCCAATTAGTTTTCCTATAATATAAACATCTATCTAACATCACCTTATTTGTTTTCTCTTAATACAAGCATCTATCTAACATCACCCAATTAGTTTTCCTATAATATAAACATCTAACATCACCCAATTTGTTTTCTCTTAATACACGCATCTATCTAACATCACCCAATTAGTTTTTCTTTAACATAAAGCATCTATCTAACATCACCCAATTTGTTTTCTTTTAATACAAGCATCTATCTAACATCACCCAATTAGTTTTCCTTTAACACAATAAAGTCTAATTGTTTGGAAATCCAGGATCAATAGTCCCACAAGTCTAAAAGTATCAGCAACAGTAAGGTAAATAGTCACATGAATGGAAATAAAAAGGTAGGCCTCACATTGCGGACACTCGTATTATCAATGCCCTTCTTCTCCACATTGGAAACAGGTTGCTCTGAAACCTCCTCTTCCAGGTCCTTGCCCAAGTCTTCCTCTTTCCCTTCCTCTTTGTTCACCATTATTCTAGTCATGAGGTTGGTAGGTATTATCTCCCCTCTGATTTCGACTGGTGCCAGCTTCTTCATTTTTCTTTGGATCTTCATTACGGCCTCCATAGGGTTTTCCACCAATCCTTCTACTTTGACCTCTTCCCCTTTGCTTGGTGTCAAATCTATTATTTAGCTTCTCTTCAACCTTCAAGGAAAACTAGTATGCATCTTCTATGGTGGTCATTCTGAGCAGGCTTAGCTTCTCTTGAATACTTGGTCTTAACCCATTAATGTAATGGGCTACCTTCTCCTTGTTGGACTTTGCATGGCCTGTCCTGATAGTAATTTTATAAAATTCTTCTATATACTCCTTAATAGACCTGTTACCTTGCTTCAGCCCTTATAGCTTCTCAACAACTCCACATCATAGTCCATAGGAATGAACTACTTCTTCAGTTTCTCCACCATCTGATCCCATCTAGTGATCTTTCCTTTTCATCTTCTATTCCTCTCTAATTTGATCTCCTTCCACCAAATACTAGTGTGGCCCTTCAACTTTGTTTTTGCAAACTTGACTCGATCTGGGTCTTCCACATCTTCATACTCAAAATATTCTTCCATATCATTGATCCAATCAATAAGCTGTTCTAGATTCAAATCTTTAGAATATGTATAAACTTTGATCCTGGGCCTCTTTCCAATCTTAGAAATGGCCCTCAACAACCTAACTTCTGTAGGATCTCCTATAGCTTCGTGTTCTTCCTCAGATAGCTCTTCTTTAACTTCATCTTCAATTTCTTCTCTTGTTGTCAGCTCAAACCCTCTTCATATCTCCTCTTGCAATGCATCAATTTACCTTTGCAAGGCTCTAAAACCCTCTTCTGTCAAAGAATTCCTCCCAATATGATTTCTTCATGGAGGCATCTTGATCTCTGCAACAAACCCACAACCTCAAGTCCTGGTGTAAACTGCTTCATAGTCAGCGATCTGTCTACACACTCAAGAACCCTTTCTTTGATACCACTTGATGAAGGGGGTAAATTATAAAACATACAACAAAATGAATTGCACATAGAAAATAGAACATTCTTTATTTATTTAGAAAATATAACTTTCTTTATTTATTTTGGACAACTTATTACATTACAAAAGCTCAAATACAATCAGAGGAATCAACCCTCCACATGCTACAACACATTACAACTTCCTCTCACAAGACTTTGGAATCATCTGCCATCTGTAACCCTAAATCTTCTAAGGTTTCTATTTTCCCAGCTATTCTTGACTCTACACTTTCCCCCTCAACTCTACCACTACCCAGGGTTTCCAAAAATGGTTATTAATAGCTTTTTTGGTGCCCAGCAACCTAATTTTAAAATTTACATCTCCCTCCAAAAATAGGTCAACTTCTGGGAGCCATAACTTTTTATCTATGTGTCCAATTGACAAATTGTTTTATGCGGCATAAATCTCATGGAGTGCTCTACGTGCTAGAAACTAGCTTTGCTAGTTTTGCCATTTTTTAGGCCTATACGGGGCCATTTAGTGCCTCAAACCTAAGTTTGAATAATTTTCAAGCATTTTTTAGGAAACAAAAATTTTAATATCTTTCATCTCACAAATGATCTTTATGTGATTCCTTCACCAAAGGTCTTATTTTTCAATTATGAAGCTTCTTGTAAATTTTTTCTTCAATCCGTGCCCAAATGCAAACTTTCCTAAAATAGCAGGTTGCTATTTTAGCAATTTAG
Source organism: Cunninghamia lanceolata (assembly GCA_027924645.1). Lineage (NCBI taxonomy): Eukaryota > Viridiplantae > Streptophyta > Pinopsida > Cupressales > Cupressaceae > Cunninghamia > Cunninghamia lanceolata. Next base: position 6,805,850 of record BSBN01001670.1, on the reverse strand, counting down.
AAAACCTAAAATTTCTATATCATTATTCAAGCGATTATGGAACTAGAACCACAAATTTTGAAAAGAAATGGAAAGAACATCAACAATTTTGAAACACATCTATTTTTGGGTGATGCAAGATTGCCCTTACACCAATGGATGCTCCTGCATCATTGTAGAAAAATTTTACCTATCTCACTCAAAACTTCTTTCAATAAGAAGATACAATCACCGAGGGAGATTTATCTATTTACAAATGATCACTAGATAGTATTGCGATTCAAATATTCCAACTATTATCAATATTAACCAAATAAATAAAATATTCTTGAAGACTTAAATACTAAAAGAAATACTAATTTAATCTATTAGAAGAATTTACACTTTCACATTCATCAAATACAAATTCAACATAAATGGGTTTTACCATATTAATACAATATTGTATGTGATTTCAAAACTACAACATAGACTAATAAACAAATCTCAGAGATAATCATTTAAACTATTTATTTTAAAATACAATTTATTTTACCATACCAATTGTATATCAAAATTATAAAAATTATACATATATAAACATATGAATATATATGTATTAATGAGATAACTAAACAACTGCATTTCTAAATTTGGAAATGTACTCAAGTAATTATATATATATATATATATATATGTATATACATATATATACACATATATATACATATATATATGTATGTATACACACACATATATATACATATATATGTATATATATTTATATGTGTATATGTATATGTATGTATCTATATGTATATATACATACATATACATATACACATATACATATATATACATATATGATACATATATGTATATATATATACATATATATGTATATGTGTATATGTATATGTATGTATATATATATAGATACATACATGTATATGTATACATATATATGCAATTGTATATCAAAATTATAAAAATTATACATATATAAACATATGAATATATATGTATTAATGAGATAACTAAACAACTGCATTTCTAAATCTGGAAATGTACTCAAGTAATTATATATATAGATATACATATATGTATATATATATATATATATATGTATATATATATGTGTATATATATATGTATGTATGTATATATATGTATGTATGTATATATATATATGTATATATATATATGTATGTATATATATATGTATGTATATGTGTATATGTATATGTATGTATATATATATCTATATATGTATATGTGTATATGTGTATATATGTATGTACATATGTACATATATATGTGTGTGTGGGTGAAGTACATGAAATATATCTATATATATATTACATATATTATATAAATAAATATACATATAAATATTATTAAATCTAATCATCAAAAGTAATGTACAGTGTGTAGTATTGAAAACATGATATACAACAAGCGATATATACATAATAGTTGTTATATGTGCTGCAACATGTGGCGACATCTTAGGCGACCATAGCTAACCATCAAAATTTTGGGTGATCTGTGGTAGTCACAGATATCTCCTTTATAAAGAAACATGTTCACATTTATCATTGGGATTGCTGTTAAATAAACATTGAAATTATTGTTGAATAAACATTGAAAACATTGTTAAATAAACAATGTTTTATTCACAGTATTTCTAAATGAAGTCCCTATTTACATAGGGATATATAATAAATAATAAATTTCTTCCAATAACTCTAATTTCATTATGCAGAGATGATAACAATATTCTATATAAATAAATAAATCAAAAAATCAATCATCCTTATACCTCTATTTAAAATAATAGGGTATTCAATAGGAATATACAACAACAACAATTTATTCAAAAATCACATTTATCAACTAGATATATTGATATATAAAAATATTACATTTGATCACAACTGCTACACTTGATTATTTCTTTATATCTAGAGAATTCCTTTTTTCATGTAGCTTTGTATTACAATATCAATCAATTATGATAACAAATTAAGGATCTTTTCACAGAGTAAATCTCACAAAACTAATTTTTCTTCCACATATTTCTTGTCTAGAAAACAACAAAGAACCTGCATACACATAATTGAGCAGGTTAGTCCCACTCTCCTCCTAGCCATAGGATTGAAAAATTAAGTCCACCCCTGAGTGGGAGACAAATTTCCAAGTGTTCAAGCAATATAAAAGAAAATCAGGACTAAAACCAACACGGGTTGACTGACACACAGAGAAGTCATTTACGAATTCTTGTAAAGGGGGAAAAGGGGGATTACCTTCTCTCTTGGGGATAATAATCACAACAATCCTTTCTTCATAAAAAATTCTCAATTTGTTACTTTTAGACTTAATTTATTAGTGTTAATTGGGGGTGGGCATGACATAGGTATCAGAGCACCAGGTTGCAAAACTTTGGGAACTTTGGGGAAACTGTAGTAATTGTTTAACCTTATTTCTTGAATGTACAATGCCTCCTCAAAAAAGGTGTAATCAGTCCACACCATCTAAATTAGGTCATTCTGAGAAGCATGTTGATCATGGGCCCAAATACTTTAGACCCTGTAGTAATTGGTGGACGTCATACAAGATAAACTTCCTCAATGAAAATAATTAGGAATAACACCATTTAGATGGGAACCACTCTTTTCCTCAAGACCATAGTCTAGAATCCCTAACAAAGGAGTGGAGTATTTAGAGGAGGGAATGGGTGAATTAGGATATTATATACTCCCTCCTCATATTACTCGAGTGGAAAAGGATGCTTCTATTGATATAGATAAGCTGATTTGAGATTTCCTTCATCTTCAACCTCAATGCTTTTCTGGTTCTACTGATGGTTTAGAGGTAAAGTCATGGTTGATTAGTCTTGACAAATGTTTTGCACTCAAAAATTATGGAAGTAACCTCAAGATGAGACTCGTGATTCATTTCCTTAAGGATAATGTTGCTACTTGGTGGTGACAAGAGGAGAGAAAGGGGCATTTGACTCTAGATATTATTACTTAGGAAACTTTCTTGGATATATTTAGGAAAAGATACATCTCTAAACATTTCTGACAATGGAAAATTGATGAGTCTCATGATCTCCAATAGAGAAGACTTATAGTAGCTTAGCAAGAGAACAAATTTTTGGAGTTCTTGCAGTATGTTTATTATATTTAGGAGGAAAAGTTGATGGTAAACTGCTTCATCAGAGGTCTTAATCATCGTATTATAGGACCTGTCCATTTGTTTAAGCCATCAACTATGAGATAGGTAGTGGAGAAAGTTCTTATTGCTGAAGAAATTTAGCCTAAGCATCATGATAGATATCATCATCAGAATCAACCTCAACAAAACTGTAACTACTCTCATCCTTCTGTACCTCCTAAAGGTGGATTAAGACAAAATTCTTTTTGTGCTAGGTTAGCACCATAACAATAGTAGTAGAGTCATAAAGCTAAGTCATTTTAGAGAGGACTGACTAAATCTTGGCAAGTTCCATTGCAAAGGAGAGATTAGAAACCTCAAACACAATTTGTTGGGCTAGCTCATACTTAGCAGAGTTTCTGAGGCAGTCAGGCTAGCTCTAGTAAACCAATTTTTTATACTCTAGCACCACTAAAGAGTCCCTATTATACATGTGGAGGTATGGTCCATATTGCATGAGAATGTTTCTAGAATAATGTAGTAATAGGAGGGAAGCAGGCGGTAATTTTGGAGCCTACAATTGGTGATGTAGATAGATCTCATCGAGTCTTTGCAACAATAGATAAGTGGTAGGAAGAACATCAGGTTTCAATCATTAAGGCTCTAGGTAAGATTGGTAACATTGTTGTCTCCATACTCTTTGATTCTAGGGATACATATTTTTTTATATCCCCATTTATAGTGGAGAAGTGTGGGCTAGTGGCTATTAAGAAAGATGCTAATTGGGATGTGGAGTTAGCTTTGGGAGATAGTATGTTTGTCAGTTCTTTGGTTATGGATTATCAAATAGGGTTTAGAACCTTCTCTACTCTAGCATATCTCAGGGTGATTCCATTGGGATCATATGATGTGATTTTAGGTATGGACTAGATGAATGCCTATGAGGCAAAGTTAGATTGTCACAATAAGTCTTTTGAGTGTTTGGATTATGTTGGTAATAAAATGGAAGTTTCAAGGATTAAGAGACCAATGTCACTCAAAATGATTTCATCCATGCAACTTAAGCCTTGTATGCAGAAGGGGAGTCAATTATTTTTTATCTCCATCAATGACAAATCATAGGACAAGCCAGAGACTTCTTTGGATGATCATCTCATTCTTCAAGAGTTCACTGATGTTTTTCCTTCTCATCTTTCTAGGATGCCACCACAGAGGGAGACCAATTTTCATATTGACTTGGTACCAGGAGCACAACCTATTTCTAAGGCTCCTTATAGAATAATCACATAGGAAATTTAGGAGCTTAAGTTACAATTAGAGGAGCTTTTTGAGAAGGGTCACATTCATCCTAGTGTATCTCCTTGGGGTGCACTTGTTATCTTCATGAAGAAGAAGGATGGATCTCTTCATCTATGCATATATTAGAGGAAGTTGAATAAGGTCACAATAAAGAATCACTACACATTACCAAGGATAGATGATTTATTTGATCAAATTCATGGAGAAAAGATTTTCTCAAAGCTAGATCTAAAATCAAGCTATCACCAGTTAAGGATTGCAGAAGCTAACATCCATAAGACAATGTTCCACACATGGTATGGACATTATGAGTTTACTATTTTTTCCTTTCAAATTGATTAAATCTCCAACAGTCTTTATGATCTTGATGAATGGAGTCTTCCACACTTTCATGGATCAATTTGTGGTCATGTTTTTAGATTAAATTTTGATTTATTCTCATATGGTAGAAGAGCATGAGGAGTATTTGTGGTAAGTATTGCAATGCCTGAGAGAGAACCATCTATACACAAATATCTCTAAATGTGAATTCTTTCAAATAGAAATCCAATATTTAGGGCACATCATATCAGGAGATAAGATTTCAGTAGATCCTTCTAAGATACAGGCTCCTTTGGAATGGTCTGCTCCCACTAATGTTGTGAAGGTTAGGAGTTTCATGGGTCTAACTGGTTATTATAGAAGGTTTGTGGAAGCATTTTCTAGGATTACACATCTGTTTACTTCTCTCTAGAGGCAAGGTAATAAATTTGTTTTGTCTAAGAACTATGAGAGAGATTTTCAAATCTTGAAAGAGAAACTCACCAATGCACCTATTTTAGTAATTCCATATCCTGTAGGTGATTTTGTTTTTGCATAGATGCATCAATCGAGGATATTGGATATGTTCTTATGCAAGTGGGACAAGTGATAACCTTCGAGTCTCACAAGTTAAGGAATCATGAGATCAATTACCTGACTCATGATTTAGAGTTGGTTGTTGTAGTGCATGCCTTAACGAAATGGCAATATTTTTTTCTTAGGCATAGATTTGTGTTGCATTCAAACCATCAGAGTTTATAGTATATCTTTTCTTAGCCTAATTTGAATTCTTGACAGCATCGGTGGATGGAGTTTCTTTGTGATTATGATTTTGATATTCAATATATTAAGGGAAAGGATAATGTGTTGGATGATGCCCTTAGTAGGTGAATACATGAATTGCTATCTTTGATGGTTAAGATAGATCTTAGGGGATGTATTTTGGAGTTTTTACCATAGGATACCTTGTATAATGAGATTATCTACTTCCATGGTCCATTCAAGGATAAGTTTGAGGGATATTCTATAGATGTTGATGGCTTGCTTCAAAATCATGGACATATTTATGTTCCTCCTTTCAGCAAACTTAGAGAGTTGGTTCTTGCTGAGATGCACAAAGAACCTTATGAGACACATCCATGAGTTAAAAAGATTCATGCAAATATTTGGAAGCTATATTTTTGGGTAGGGATGTAAAAGAATATTGCAAAGTATGTTTCTCATTGTCTCAAGTGTCAAAGAGTAAAAATATAACATCAACATCTAGCCAACTTATTGTAGCCTCATGTGATTCCAGAGTGGAAGTGGGATGTAATATCAATGGATTTCATTGTGGATTTACCTATGACTACACATTGGCATGATGTAATTATGGTGGCTATGGACAAATTAACTAAAGTGGCACATTTCTCTCCAATGACTTCTTCCTATATTGCCACTTCAGTGTCCAAAGTTTTTCTACATGATATTGTTAGACTTCATGGAGTTATAAGGAGGATTATTTTAGACTGAGATCCCACTTTCACTTCATCTTTTTGGACTACTCTACAACAAGCTTTTGGCACTCAACTTAATTTCAGCACTTCTTATCATCTAGAGATAGATGGGTAAATAGAGTGAGTGAACCTGATTCTGGAGGATATGCTTAGAATGTACATTATGAATCAACAGTCTTGTTGTAAGGATTACTTGTACCTAGTAGAGTTTTCTAATAACAATGGGCATCACAGTTCAATTGGTATGGCACCTTATGAGGCTCTTTATGGTAGACCCTATAGGAAGCCATTGATCCTTGACTATTTGGAGGATCATGTTGCAATAGGCCCTAAACTTATTCATGAGATGGAGTAGCAGGTGATCCTAATTCATGAACACTACAGATAGCACATGATCGACAGAAGCAATATGCCAACACTAGAAGGATAGATCGTGAGTTCTAGGTTGGGGAGAGAGTTTTCTTGTGTGTTTGACCTCATAAGAGTTATATATGTTATGGAAATGGTTCTAAATTGACACCAAGATATGTTGGTCCTTTTGAGATCTTGGACAGGATTGGTCCAGTTGCATATCACTTAACATTGCCACCTAGCCTATCTCGTATCTATGATTTTTTTTATGTATCTATGCTTAAGAAATATGTTCATGATTTATCTCATGTTCTAGAGTGGGATGCTTTACAAGTGGTGCAAGATAGACAGCTAACCCTAGAACCCATTCACATAATTGGATCGACAAACATTGACCCTATGAGGATGACACTTGAAGTAGGCTAGGGTCTAGTAGGATCTCTCCAAAGAGTCTTCTACAACATGGTAGGATACATCCAAGATAAAATCATTGTTTCCTTATCTCTTTGATGGCTTCCATGAGAAAGCCTGATACTAGAGGGGGAGAATGTGATGCCTAGCTAGTACTACTCTAGAGACCATGATTTGATACTATTTATAGTTGTCTATTTTGGTGTGTGTGATAGGACATGGTTGATATTATTATTTTTGGATTATGAATCTATAAGTCTTGATATGCATTTGTAGACACCTAAAAATGACCTTGGCATTATTCACCTTGCATACCTCAAATTCTTCTAAATCACTTACATCTAACATTAATTAAATAATCTAATTATTTAATTAATCTCATCAATTTCTTCTAATTGGCCTAATTCCAACATTAATTGAATAAATTCTATTTATTTAATTAATTTCATCTAAATCACTACTTTATTCTTCTAAATTAAATAATTTTAATTATTTAATTGAATTATCCTCTGTCATTCTTCAAATCCACATTAATTAAATAAATCAATTATTTAATTAATTCATCACTTAATTTCCTCTCATCCACAACAATTAAAGAATTTTAATTATTTAATTAGCTAATTATTCCTCCAAAATGAAATAAATTGTCCAAATTTATTTAAGTTGATTTTTCCAAATCTTCAAAATAAATAAAATTAATATTTTATTTATATCTTCTTGTTCATCTATCCTGCACATTAAAGTATCTTTCAAATCTTCAAAAAATAATCTTTTCTTCTATGTGCACAATCAGTTTTATTTTAAGCATGTCAAAAAGTAAATCAGAAGTTGAGTTAATTGGCTTTTAAATCATTGTTTTTATCAAATCAACTCATAAAATAGAAAAAAAAAATATTCTAATTTTGTGAAAAGAATCTTATTTTTACCCAAGAAAGAAATTAACTCAATAAAGGATCTTTTACATGGACACATGTCATGTGCACATTCCTTCATGTCTCTCAATTTATCTCATCCATCCATATCATTGAATTATCTCCACTATTGATTGATCTTTCTTGAAAGCTATATATGTCCATTCATCTCTTCACAAACCATCTTTGATCATTGAGATTTGGGCATTCATACAATACTTTGAGCATACTTTGCATTGTTGAGAACACTTATCATGTCTTTGAGCACATCACCTATGTCCGCTTGTTGCAACCATGGTTATGCAATTTGAAGAGAAATCCACAAAAAATCAAAGAATACATACATTCTAGGTGATTTCGTTCTTTGTTTGGTTTGCATTGAATTATTGGTTATTATTTAGATCCATTTCTTGAAGGTTGTAGGGTTGAGTTTTGATATTCATGCTTGATCTATTGAACTTAATATTCCTCACACATATTTTGGCACACCCAGTGGGACCCACTCCCTGATTTAACTTTTTTTTTGAGAAAATTTGATTTTTCTACGCATAGGTATAGAACCATGCATTTGCAATGTAGAAATTTGCCTTTCATGCACAAAAACTCACCTTTGGAAGATAACAATGTGCCTTTGGTTGACAGAAGTGCACTTCTGGTTGATAGAAGTGCGCTTCTGGTCAATAGAAGCACACCTCTGGGAAACAAAAACTCACCTTTTATTATCACTAACTTGCCTTTAAATTATGTCTTTTTCTTATTTATCATGAATTTAGAAGGGTCCATAACATCATTCTAGTTTGATCTTGTGTTTGCAAGCTATTGTATTTGCTAACACTTATCATATCTTACCCTTAAGCTAATTATTTTTGGGTGCTTTCTAACTTTTTTGGCTAATTGATCAATTAACTTGGTTGGGTGTCTAATTTTGGTGTAGGATCATAGATCTATCTCTACATCCAACCCCTTAGACTATCAAGAATCCATTTACCTATCCATCGATTGCATGTTTGACTTGATTTTATTGACTTTTGCATGATTGTCAAAGAAACTCATCTTTGCAACATACAAACTCACCTTTGTAGCTTAGAAACTTACCTTTGTAGAACAAAAACTCACCTTTACACAGCAAAATCCTACCTTTGGTAAATATCTCTGCACTTTTGGTCCATGTATTTGATTTCTCTAATGATTGGCTTTTTGGGAACTAATAATTAACTTGTGCATCCTCTTATCATCTAGCAAGGAGTCAAGAAGTGAAATTCTAACATATTTGGTGTAGGATGCTTTTTCAAAGGACCTAATTTTTATCACTAAGTCTTAGAAACACTTCAATATCATAAAAGGAATTTATAATTGTATACTTTGTCTTTAATACCTTAGTATGTATGCTCTTTCCTCACACCAAAAGGTAATTTTGGAAATCAGAAATACTAAGATTATTCACTTACTGCTTTATTAGCTTTATTCCCAAGGACTGAAGAGTCATACTATAGTCTTCTCTCATGTCAAAAGGTGATATTGACAATAAAAAAAGTACTTGATATCCTCTCTAGGGGGGATGTTAAGGGATTTCATCACCCTTAAGAATCACCTCAACCACATGTTCTGGTGTGGTATATAAACATTATGAGAATTGAAGGACTCATTTCAAAGGAAGGACCATTTCCACTCCAAGCAAAAAAACTTCTAGATACTTGGTCTACCAAGACTTGTATGGTTAAGCGTTAGTTGATTTGGACATCCTCATTAACAAATTTTTGTCACCCTATACCTTGTGTATATTGGGGAACCTTGTGATCCTAGCTAAAACCTTTGGCCATCATATCTTTGGTGCATCACTTCTAGCAGTGGGGGAGAAGAGTTCACGCTTGTACCTTCATTTATTAGATATGGAATATGCTTTTAGATAGATTTAAGTGTCTCCAAGAGTAAGGGGTGTAAGGTGGTACATGATCTTACATTCCCTATCTATCCTAGTGCTGATAAGATGATATTAAGGGGGTGGAAATTGCCATTATTTAATAGTGGGGGTTGAAGTTGCACCTAAGTGAATCTGTGAGATATGATACACCTACTTGAATAATTCTAGGTTGTTGTACAAGTGTTTGGTGTATATTCTTGTGATCTACCTAGTATTCAATATTTGTTTATATGCAGAGGTTAATAGCCTCGCACACCCAACTCTTAAAGTCAATCTTTAGCCACTTTGTCTACTATGTTTTCTCTTGCCAAAAGAAAAATTCCAAATCTATCTCTCAAAAAATACACTGTTACAAAAAATCACTTTTGAACCACAGAACCTCACCTCTACATTGTATTTTTACACCTTTCACAGATAGTTTTGCACCTTTCACTATCAGAAACTCACATCTCACATGCAGAAACTAGCCTCTGGTTCACAGAAACTTGCTTTTTGTCTTGTTCAATTTTTCACAGTTTCATAGAAATTCACCTTTAAGCTATCATAACTCATCATTGGTCCATATTGATGTGCCTCTATTACGTAGAACTGTACCTTTGATCTATCATTCCATCATATTTGACGGACAAAAACCCATCTTTGGCATACAATCATGCGCCTTTGGTCACTTAATGTTATTAGTCATCTATTGAGTCTAGAATTAGAAAACATGCATTTTTAGGAAACTTCACCAACAGACCTACTATCTTACAGTCCATCCAGACCCAGTCAATCCATAATTAGATCATTCCCATCAATATTCATAGAAAAAACTTGGACTTTTAGAGCTTTTTATCCTCTTGAGATTGCAACATCATCACCATCATCAAATAAGCCCAAATTTTATCTATATTTTAGCTTCAATTTATCTTTTTATCCTAGAATTTAGATCACATCTAATTTGTCTTTTATTTGACAAGTTTTTCTCTCTTAGATCCTTGAAGATAAATTAGTATCCTTTAGTGATTTTTATTAGCTTGGGAGAGTGGATTCTCTTGAGTTGGTTAAACTCACTAATTGTATCTGTCTTTCTTTCAGGTCATTAGTCTACCTCTTGGAGATCATACAAATCCCAACAACAATTGATGTAGTTTTTACCAATCTTCCACCAAGCAACTAATCAAATACATCATCATAAGTAGTCTCAACCCTATCACAAATATCCATAATCACTCAATCCAAATCTTTATCATTGCAAATCTGAAAATTCACATGAGTATGACTATAAACCAACATCAATTAGCCATGGAGGCTAATCAAAACAATCTCCAAAACAAGCCCTGACAAAATCCCCAAAATAGTCCTCAAAGTAATACCCAAAACAACCCTCAAGATGGTAACTCTTCATTGATAGATGCCACACAATTTACCACAGGATTAAATCCTCATGAGTTTCTTGCACAAGGGTATACCATAGGTCAATCTTCATCTCATCAACATAGAATCCCTCAACAAGTTCAAATATCTCAAGAAGTATCTCAAGACCTTTAGATAGACTCTTGGCTTCCAATCAAAATCATTTCCTTCATCTACTTGCTATGAAAGGAGCCAAGTTGCCTTAAGAGTTTGACACATCTACTCTCAAGGAGAAAGATCCTATCAATGATGATATCTCTGCCATGGGAAGACCACAAATCAGCCCTATCGAAACTATGTCAACCATATCATCTCTCTTTCCCGATTCACTCTCACATGAGGTTCCTTTGAATCCCTTCACCTAAAAGTACATCAACCCACTTTATCAAGCCCCCACCACATCACTTGAACCTCTTATTGTCCCTATGAAGGTTTATCAAATGAATCAAGCAAACAAAACAAACAAAACAAATGCCTTCTTCACCACATCTACACCTACACCATCTCAAAATCCTCCAAAAATATCACAAACCCTCATCCTTAATATTGCTAGTGCCACTCCTCCACAAGTATAACAAGTTCAATCTTCCATATCTAATCTTACTTATGCTGCTCCACCAAGGATGTCACAAGTTCAATATTCCATATCTAATCTTTCTTATGCCACTCCACCATGGATGTCACAAGTTCAAGCTTCCATATCTAATCTTGCTTATGCCACTCCTCCACAAGTGTCACAAGTCCAAACACTCATTCCTCAAAACTCATATATCACTCCACCTCAACACTCCCAAAATCAAAACTCCTATATCATTCAACATCAACACTCCCAAAATCCACATGCCTATATGACTCCACCTCAACACTCCAAAAAACAAAACTCCTATATCATGCCACCTCAACAATACCAAAATCAACATTCTTACTCTTAAAAAAATTGAAAAAAATATGCATCACATCCGCTCGTGTCCTTTACTTACATCCAAATCATGGAGGAAAAATATAATCTTTTTCTTAGACATAGGTTGGCTAGAATGACACCTACATTTTATGTTTTTCTAAAAATTTTAGTAGTTCTTCATTGAAATATCCAATTTTCACCAAACTATTTTTAAAATTTTCAAAAAAATGTAGTAGCCCATAAAATACATTCAATTTATTACAAATTTTATTACTATCTTATTTTTAGATTATGTAGATAACTCATTCAAGTTTTGACATGAAGTTACTTACATCTATTTTTCACATTTACATTGCCATTTAGGGGTAGTGTTTGGCCCATCATGATCCTGCATTCACCCTTGTTCCTTGTTAGCTAATTTTGGAAATTATTTGGTTAGAATACAATATTTTTCGCTAGAGGAAATGGTTAACATGGTTACACAATTAGGTTGTTATCCTTACCTTGAAGGATCTATTTCTTGTAAGATGAAAAACATGAGTCATGGGAACTCCATTTATGACATGGGAGGATCTGGTAAGATAACAACCAACTATTTGGACAATAAAGTGGAAGGTAAATGGTGCCTTCTATCAACATTCTTCTTTTAGTATAGTTGGAAAGTGCCTTGGCTCCACAGACAAATGCATCTAGCAGCATTTATATCATAGATGGTCTTGCATCTATCTGATGGGTTGTGGTTAGTGTTCTCTTCCAATCTTGTCGTGCATGTGCATGGAAACCTAGTGATGGATTGTGGATAGTGGTCTCTCCCAATCCATTGGTTCATGTGTCTAGCATCCAACTTAGTATGATGATTGTTCTAACTTCCTTCCAGATAGTCTAGAATCTAGAAGTCTTCTTCTTTCACCATGTTATCCTTTCTTCTTATGTTTGTACAAAATCCACAACATTATTCCCAATTTCATCCACATATTCCTATTGCTCTAGGGGCCAGGGATCAAGCAAAGGTTTCATCTTTGTTGTGTTGTGAGCAAATAGGAGGGAAATACATAGTGTTTAGTTCTCTATCAACTGGAAATATTCATTCAATGAGGGCTTATTCTTTTACCATGTAACCTTTATTATAAAGGGATTCCATCTATGTTTTGTGAGTGAGGAAAATATGAGGCATAACTTAGAACTCTATTTTCATTGGTGGCTTTTGTGGAAATTTCCTCTGTCAACTGGCAATTTTCTGTAACAGTTGTTGTTTGACTAAATAAAATGAGAGATGATTCTAATTCTAATTTGTTAATTTCATTAATTACACACATTGATAATCTCTTTTCTAAATGATTAAGTGAATAAGGCCTAAAAATTAATAACTTAATATGAGGGTTACTATAGCCAATTGGTCTAATATTAATATACATTTGTTATTGAAAATAAATTCTTAATATTAATAAAAGTTCCAGAAAAATAATAGATAATAAGATACAAAATTAAAATGTTGACAACAATTGCAATCTACATCGATAACCCATATTATATTATTATATTAAATAAGAGGTTATAGTCTACGGAGGATTTTTTACATAGCCCTAATACTAAGGTGCCCTAACACGAACCTTGGATAAAGGCATATGCAGAAAAGGGAAAATTCAAAATAGTTTAAATTTTTTAAAATTGAAAATAAAGTTGTTAGTGACAACCATTGATTTGTCTTCTAACAACTGTCATGTGAAGAAGAAAATCTTTAGCATAGACAAATAGACCTTGCCCTTCTTAAGTAACAATCAGATAAATCATTATGTTTAATAAGGACCATGTTAAATCTCTCCAACAAGCCTCTCACAATTTCCCTCCTTGCTTCCTTAAGAATGTGTTTAGCTACAGTCGAGTGCTCTAACAAATGTAAAGGGAAAATTATAGCCTTATCCCATGGTCTGACATCACAATTGTAATAATTTAAAGCTAAATCAATGATGAAGGGGGTAAATCATAAAACACACAACAACAAAAATTACACACACAAAATAGAACTTTCTTTTATTGATTTGGACAAATTATTACATTACAGAAGCTCAAACACAATCAGAGGAATCAACCCTCCATAGGCTGCAACACATTACAACTTCCTGTCACAAGACTCTGGAATCATCTACCTTCTGTAACCCAAAATCAGCTAGGGTTTCTATTTTCCCCCTATTCTTGACTCTACACTTCCCCCCTTAACTATACTATTGGCCAGGGTTTAAAAAATGGTTATTAATAGCCTTTTTGGTAGCCAACAACCTAATTTCAAAATTTGCATCTCCCTCCAAAAATAGGTCAACTTCCGAGAGCCATAATTTTTTATCTGGGTGTTCGATTGATGAACTATTTTATGTGTTGGAAATCTTGTGGAGTGCCCTATGTAGTTGGAACCTACTCTTCTGGTTTAGGCCATTTTCAGGCCCGTACGGGACCGTTTAGTGCCTCAAACTTGAGTTTAAATAATTTTCAGGCATTTTTCAGGAAATGAAAACTTTAATATCTTTTAGCTTGCAAATGATCTTTACGTGATTCCTTCACCAAAGGTCTTATTATTCAGTTATGTAGCTTCTTGTAAGTTTTCACTTTATTTCATGCCCAAATACAAACTTTTTAAAAATAGTAGGTTGCCATTTTTAGCAGTTTGGAAAAACTGAACATTCTACATCATTATTCAAGCGATTATGGAACCAGAACCACAAATTTTGAAAAGAAATAGAAAGAACATTAACAATTTTGAAGCACATCTTTTTTGGGGTGATACAAGATTGCCCTTACACCACTAGATGCTCCTACATCAAACACCTAGGGTAATTTGAGAAGTAACCCTGTCATGTCTTAGGTGTTTGTGTGAGGAAAACCCAAATGGTCAATTTTTGCCTTAGATAACCAAGAAGAATATTCAATAGGCCTTCCCTTCTACTTCACCAGATACTCTTTGTATTGCCTATTCCAAGTACTTCTTCCAACACAGCTATCCAAGATCTCTTCTATCTCCTCTATTGAAGTAGATGCTAGAATACTCCATTATTCTTCTATTGGTCCATCCTCTATTCCACCTTCATGATATTCTGACAAATCAACAATGTTGAAAATAGGGGAAATGTTGATCCCACTTGGTAGCTCTACCTCATATGCATTTCCTAAATCATGTTTCTTCAAAATTTTATATGGTCTAAATTTCATCATTTTCATCTTATTGTATGTTCTAATTGGGAACCTTTATTTTCTCAAGTGAACCATGACTTCATCTCCTACTTGGAACTCCTTATATCTCCTCTTCTAATCTACCTTAGCCTTGTACTAAATATTCATCTTATTAATGTGCATTCACCTCTTCATGCAAATTCTTCATGTGTGTTGCAAAGTCTTCAGCCTCGGCACTTGTCTTTTTTCCTTTTTCTAGATTCCTTAACTCTGAAGCATTTCTTGGACTATTGCCATATATAATCTAGAATAGTGTTTTACCAGTACTCCTATTGATAGAATTATTGTAAGCAAATTCTGCCTATGGTAAAATTAAATCCCATCCCTTGGGCTTATCTCCTACTAAGCATCGTAGTAGGTTACCCAAACTCCTATTCACCACTTCTATCTATCCATCAGTCTGTGGATGGTTTGTAGAACTAAACTTCAAATCTATTTTCAACTTCTTCCATAATGTTCTCTAGAAATAACCAACAAACATGGTATCTCGATCTAAAACTATGCTTTTTGGTAGACCATGTAATCTCACCACCTCCCTGAAAAATAACTCTGCAATATGAACAACATCATTAGTCTTCTTGCAAGGAATAAAATGTGCCATCTTCAAGAATCTGTCCACCACCACAAAAATGGAATCATGTCCTCTCTATGTCCTTGGTAAACCAAGAACAAAATCTATACTGATATCATCCGATGGATTCTCTGGTATAGGTAGTGGCTGATATAGACCTATATTCTGACTTACTCCTTTTGCCATCTGACATACTCTGCAACTCTGCACAAATTTTCTCACATCTTGCTGCAACTGTGGCCAATAATAATTTTCACCAACAATAGCAATGGTCTTATCTCGACCAAAGTGTCCAACCAATCCTCCACTATGCTTCTCCTTAATTAGGTTCTCTCTCATGGAACTCCTTGGAATGCACAATTGGCTTCCTCTAAACAACATGCCATCTTGGATTATGAAATCCAACCATTTTGTCCTATCCAAAGTAACAGTTCCAAAAAAGCTTTCCAAGCCTCTACAAAATCTATATCTTTAGGATACAAACTTTTGAGCTCATCAAACCCAACAACTTCTATCTTCATTTCTGTCAACAAATATTGCCTTCTGCTCAAGGCATCTGCAACTCTATTGGACTTCCCACTCTTGTGCTTCAAAACAAAAGTATAGCTCTATAAAAACTCAACCCATATCAAGTGCCTCTGGTTCAACTTTCCTTGACTATTAAGATATTGCAAAGCCTGATGATCAGTATATAAACCAAACTCCTTCGGTAACAAATAATGTCTCCATTTCTTCAAATCTTAAACTATTGCATAAAACTCCTGATCATAAATAAAATACTTTTTCTTGGCATCATTAAGCTTCTCACTAAAATAGGCAATGGGTTTACCTTCTTGGCTCAGAACAACTCATATACCACTACCACTAGCATCACAATCTACCTAAAATACCTAATTGCAATCTAGAAGTGTCAAAATAGGATGTTCTATGACTTTCTACTTCAATGTATCAAATCTCTTGTCTACTCCTTTAGTCCATCTAAACTCTTTTCTATCCCCTCTCATTGTCTCAGTTAGAGGTGCACAAATGCTACTAAAATTCTTGATAAACTTTCTGTAAAAACCTGCCAAACCATGAAACAATCATACCTCTGTTACACTCCTTGGCATAGGCCATTCAAGGATAGCTTTCACCTTCTCTGGATCCATCTTAAGACTTTCCTCCAAGACAACAAATCCTAGGTATACCAACTCCTTCTTTGCAAAACTACATTTCTTCAGATTAATTAGCAAATTCTCCTCCCTCAGTTTCTCTAAAACTATTCTGATATGCATCAGATACTCATCCCAAGTCTTACTAAAAATCAAAATATCATCCAAATAAACAATAACAAAACTTCCCAAAAATTCTTTTAGTACCTTGTTCATGAGCCGCATGAATGTGCTCAGTGCATTGGTTAGCCCAAATGGCATGACTAACCACTCATACAAACCCTCCTTTGTCTTGAAGGTTGTCTTCCATTCATCTCCTTATCTGATTCGGATATGGTAATACTCACTCTTCAGGTCAATCTTCGTGAAGTACTTGTCTCCACTAAAACAGTCCATTATGTCATCCATTCTGGGCAATGGAAATCTATACTTCATCCTGATCTTATTGATGGCTCGAGATTCTATACACTTTCTCCACTCTCCATCTTTCTTTGGTGCTAGTACTACAGGTACCACACTTTCTCCACTCTCCATCAATCCCTTCCTCAACAACTCTTGAACTTGTCAACTCTTCACTCTCAGTTGGAGTCATTCTATGGGCTGCCCTATTTGACAAACTGGCTCATGGTATCATTTCCATTTGATGACTTATCTTCTTCATCCATGGTAAACCTTCTTGTACATTATCAAAGATAATATCCTAAAATTATTCTAATATATCTGAGACTTCTATTGGTATATCTTCACATTTCTCTCAACTAATCTTAGGAATCAATGCAAAGCAATCATGCTCATGCTTCATACCCTCCAAAAATTTCCTACCATCTACCAAGCAAATTCTGGTAGTACTACATACATTTTCTTCCACCTCCTTCAAGGGCTTCAACTTATGATGAACTCCATCCTTTTTTAGGGAATATGTGTTTACATGGCCATCATGGATAGCACTCCTATCATACTGTCATGGCCTCCCTAATGGCATATGACATGCATCTATTGGTATGATATCACATAGCACCTCATCGTGGTAGTCCCCAATCTTGAACTTCACTAAACACTGCTCATTGACCAAAGCTCTATGGTCCTTCTACAACCATGCAATCCAATATGGATGTGGCTGCTTTCTTCTTGTCAACTTCAACTTATCAACCATCTCCTCTAAAACAAGATTGCCAGTTCTTCCACTGTCGATAATAATATCGCAGTACTTACCTCACATTTGCACCTTGTGAAGAATAGACTCTTCCTTTGATTGGGTTCTTTCTCCTCATTCAACAAAGTTCTTCTAACAACTAGGGTTTCTCCCCTTCTATCATTTTTATAATGCTTAGACTATGCATCTTCATCTACATGTACAACTCATGCATTACCTTCAGGTCTTCTATTTGTCCTTCCTTGATGTTGGGGACACTCATATGCTCAATGCCCTTCTTCTCCACATTGGAAATAGGTTCCTCTAAAACATCCTCTTCTGAGTCCTTGCCTAGGTCAACCTCTTCCTCTTCCTATTTGCTCACCATTGTTCTAGTCACAAGGGCGGTAAACATTATCCCCTCTCTGATTTTGACTGGTGTCAACTTCTTCACTTTTCTTTTGATCTTCATTATGACCTCCATAGGGTCTTCCACCAGTCCTTCTGCCTTGACCTCTCCCCTTTGCTTGCTATCAAATATTTTATTTAGTTTCTCTTCCATCTTCAGGGAAAATTGGTATGCATCTTCTATGGAGGTCATTCTGACCAGGCTCATCTCCTCTTCAATACTTCACCTCAACCCATTAATGTAATGAGCTACCTTCTCCTTGTTGGGCTCTACATGGCCTGTGCTGATAGTAATTTTATAAAGCTCTTCTGTATACTCCTTAACAGACATGTCACCTTGCTTAGTCCTTGCAGCTTCTTCAGCAATTCCATCTCATAGTCCACAGGAATGAACTGCTTCTTCAGGTTCTCCACCATCTGATCCCATCTGGTGATCTTTCCTTTTGCTCTTCTGTTCCTCTCTAATTGGACCTCCTTCCACCAAATATTTGCGTAGCCCTTCAACTTTGTTTTTACAAACTTGACCTGATTTGGGTCCTCCACATCTTCATACTCAAAATACTCCTCCATGTCATTGATCCAATCAATAAGTTGTTCCAGATTTAAATCTCTAGAATATGTAGAATCTTTGATCTTCGACCTCTTTCTGATCTTTGAAATGGCCCTCAACAACCTAACTTCTACAGGATCTCCTGTAGCTTCTCTCTTCTTCTCAGCTCAAACCCTCTTCACAGCTCCTCTGCAATGCATCAATTTGCCTTTGTAGGGCTCTAAAACCCTCTTCCCTCAAAGAATTCCTCCTAATACAATTTGTTTGTGGAGGCATCTTGATCTTTGTAGCAAACCCACAACCTTAGGTCCTAGTGCAAACTACCTCACGGTCGGTGATCTATCTACCCACTCAGGAACCCTTTCTCTGATACCACTTGATGAAGGGGGTAAATCATAAAACATGCAACAATAGAAATTGCACACAAAAAATAGAACTTTCTTTTATTCATTTGGACAACTTATTACATGACAAAAGCTCAAATAAAATTAGAGGAATCAATCCTCCACAGGCTACAACACATTACAACTTCCTATCACAAGATTGTGGAATCATCTACCTTCTGTAACCCCAAATCAACTAAGGTTTCTATTTTACCCCTATTCTTGACTCCACAGTTCCCCCCTTAACTCTAGTACTGCCCAAGGTTCCCAAAAATGGTTATTAATACCCTTTTTGGTGGCCAACAACCTAATTTAAAAATTTGCATCTCCCTCCAAGAATAGGTCAACTTTCGGGAGCCATAACTTTTGATTTGGGTGTCCAATTGATGAACTTTTTTATGTGTCAGAAAGATCACAAAGTCCTCTACATGCTAAGAACCTACTCTTCTAGTTTTGGCCATTTTTGGGTCCGTACGGGACCATTTAGTGCCTCAAACATGAGTTTGAATAATTTTTAGGTATTTTTCAAGAAACAGAAACTTTAATATTTTCAGCTCACAAATGATCTTTGTGTCATTCCTTCCCCAAAGGTCTTATTTTTTAGTTATGAAGCTTCCTGTAAATTTTCACTTCATTCCATGCCCAAATGCAAACTTTCTAAAAATAGCAGGTTGTTATTTTTAGTAGTTTAGAAAAACTGAAAATTCTACATCATTATTCAAGCAATTATGGAACCAAAACCACAAATTTTGAAAATAAATGGAAAGAACATCAACAGTTTTGAAACACATCTTTTTTTGGCTAATGCAAGATTGCCCTTACACCACTAGATGTACCTACATCAATCAAGCTTATCCCTAAGGATGAATGATTCTTGAATCATTGCCTTCCTGATTATCTTCACTAGACTTGGATCATTAGGAAGGTCCATTAAATTTGAGATAAATGCACAAATAATGTCATTGAATAGTTTTTTTTGAGGATATTCTGAAAGAATATCACAACCAATAATGTCTCAGACAATATCATTAACAAGGGGAGTCAATTAGAAATACCTTTCGTGGTTTTTGCTCATCAAATCTATCCAAATCAGCTATTTCCCACTTGCAAGGCAAGAGAGAAATACAATGAGAGATCAAATGACTCATCTTGAATCTCAATGATAGAAATTTTCCAAAAAATTGTGAAAATAGAAATAACCAAAAAATAAGGAAGATGCCTAATAAATGTATAGAAGCGGCTTAGGGATATATTTATTGTGTCACATGTCAAAATGTACAATAACCATGTAGCATGCCACATAAAAATCACACCTAATGTACACATTTATTTCTATTTACAATGGGTTAATTGTGATCTCAATTGGGATTGATTTGAAATAGTGTCACATGATTGATAGGAATGACTACACTTGCAGTAACTTTATCATTAATTAGATTCATATGATTGATAATTTGATAGGACTGACTACACTTACTTTGATTCTTGAAGTGACAAAATAGCTAGATTAGCCAATGCCAATTGAGTTAATTAATGGCAAGTAACATGAAAAATATTTTTCTAAGTCTATGGTTATGATCGATGAAATATGAGAATGACACTTGGCAACTTAGCATGCGCCTACAAGCTTCAGAGGCTTGTACTTTGTTAGGTTTGTGGTGCTATGAAATGATTCCATTTGTTAGGTGGGCCCAAGCCTTTATTAGGATTGAACCAAAGGACATTCAGCTATGTAGTTTTCATGTTTTACCATAGAGTACATATTATCAAATGTTAGTTAGCACCATGCTGAAAACTAAAAAATGATGCTACATGTCCCATACCAAATATAGTAGGAGCTCGAAGGATAGTGCATTTTACATGGTGATCAAGTGGAAGCCCACAGTGTCAAAAATATGGGACCCAAAAGAGGGTGCAGGCATGGATGCGTGACATGAGTTATTACTAAAGTGAAAAGTTTACTATTTTGGTACAATATGATTCGATGAAGACTTTTTAACATATAAGGTATATTTTTTAAATCTTCTTGGGACATTTTAAGCCTTTGATCTTATTGTGGTCAATTTGAAATCAACAGACTACATTTGAAATCTAAATTTATTCTTTGCAAATGACTCATTCGAGCAAGTGAGCAATAATGATGGACATGACTAATATCAATCAAATTCATGGTCATTCAAGGCTAATAAATAGTGAATTTGGTCATTGCAATAATCAAGTATCAAGAGGTCAACATTCATACATAAAATCAATTTTGATGAGGATGTAACTAGAAACTGCCTTTCCATGGAAGAGGTGAAAGAGAAAAGAGTCAAATAAACAAATATCATGGAGGCAGATGAACAAAGAAGAAAAATGAATGCAAACTACCTTGGTTCTTTTGTAGAGGAAAAGGATCCAATTCTAAGAATATAGAAACTATTAACAAATGTTGAAACTTTGATTGGCAAAGCTCCAGTAGTTGAAGGAAAGCTTGAGAAATCTCATGATATTAGTGATTCCCATCATCTACTTACAAAGACGAGAAAGATCATTAATCTTGAAGAAGTTGAGGTATAGATTGAAGTGGTTGACTTGGAGAAGGATACAACAAAGAATGTGCCTACAGAGGAAGATGTGGATCAGCCTATGGCTTCAGTCACAAGGATTATGGACATCTCTGTACCTAAGAATAGAATGGAGGTAAATATTAGACATGGTAATGAAGAAACTAATGAAATATGAGCTCTGGATTGTACATAATTCCTATTTGATGATGAATTTGTCAAAACTAAGGAATTCAAGGGTTTTATGTTGAGATTAAGAAGTGTTGAATTTCAGAAAAAGGTTGATGAGGCAAAAAATAATGCAAACTGATAGGGAGACCTATGGGTTTAGCAAACCTATCTTGACACAACACTTCAAGACCTATATCAATCCCAAGTCTCCCTACCAATTCAAGTGCTCAAAGACATTTTCTGCCCCAAAATGCCTATATCAACCTAACCAGTCTATTATAGAGGTGAAAGACCTGTTTGCCTGTTGTTCCCAACACAGACATTGCTTACTTGGTGTGAGGTATTCTTCTTTACCCTCACTGTTTCCAAGATTCCTAATCTCCAAGGCTCATAGCCTTCTTGAGCCCATTATCAGCCCTCCTCTCCGGGTCCAGGGTTCTAATTGCTTGGTACTCAATTCTTCCACTCTGTTTTCACCTCTGTCTCTTAGACTGCAACTTGCATACTAGCCGGGCTATGGCACAGCTCACCTAGTACAAGTTCACATGGCCTCTCTCTGTCAACCCATTCACAACAACAGAAAGAAAAACTAAAAAAAGAGACTCTATTTGATTTCCCCCCATGACTGTACAGAGAATATGCGAGGACATCAAACAAGAGTCATTATGTACAAACAGAAACAAAACTAACAGGAATTAAACTGTCTACTCTACTGCAAACCAGATTATGCAAGTACTCTACAGACAAAATTCAAATGGATTCAACTGTCAATGTTTTTATTATCAGAAGTTCCTCTATTACATTCATGGCATCTCAGGCTTCAAAACGTTCCAACCCCTTTTACAAAGCAAAAACTAGCTTTTAAATTGTTCGGCTTCCTTTTAGTTATCGAACAGTTAGGTTTTCTGTCTATTCGGCTCCCATCGGTAAAATAGATTCTTTGTCTCACCGATCATATTCTTCCCCTGTCGATATGCATCCTATCGATACATTATTATTGGCCAGACATCGTGACTTTCGCACCGAAATGCTCCTTCCCCTTTCCATTGGCCTGATCCACCTTATCGGCCACCACTTAACTTCTCCCGCCGAGAGACCATTTCTCTCTGACGGCTAAAGTATTCATCGCTCAGACGTTACACTGTCAGCATAGCTTTTCCTTGGTTTGCTGATGTTTATTGTTACTCCGATGGACCTAACAATCCCCTCATCGGTCAGACCACATTCTTTCGGCAAACCTCAAATTTGTCCTGCCGATATCAGCGGTCATGCCGATGCTCCTTCTATCGGCGTAACTTCGCCATTTGCTACAACTTCGAAAGGCGTCGCCAATAGGTTCTCTCACACCGAAATGCATTCTCCATCGGCCAGACTTGTGGTTGTCAGTGAAACTATTTCCTTTCGCTCCGATATCGATAGTCTTGCCGACCATTCTAACCCATCAGCTTGACATACAGCATCGGCCAATTCGTAACTCCCTTCGCCGATATGTCACCTCTCCCCAATGGTAAGCACCATCAGCCAGATCAATACTATCAGTATAACTTTCCACTCTTCTTCCACTGCCCATTGTCATGCCGATGTGCTTTCGTCGGTGTGACTCTGCCGATATGTATAGTCGTTGTCTTGCTCTTCGGTGAGATTCTCTCCATCGCTCGGACGTTGGGCATGTCTTCCAATCTGCCCTCTCACACCGATGGCACTTTCAAACACAACTGTCGGTGTAACTCTTTCCTCTCTCACCCCGATGAATTTCAAAAGTGAATAAGTATAAACTTCTTCCCGCTCTGCCCTATTTTGAAAATTCAAAACATCACAACAAAATGCAAACATATATACACATGGGCTCCAAGCCCTTGGTGCTCCTGCACCATACTCCCCCTGTGTGGAAGAAGTCAAGTCACCTCCGGTGACAACAAGGCAAAATCAATGCCCCGTTTCTTGAACTCTGACTCTGCAATCCAGGTAGCCTCTGCTTCAGGCAACTGTTTCCACTTGATCAGGTGCTCCATGTACACACCATGTCTGGTCTGCTTCTGCACACGAGAATCCAAAATTCTCTTAGCCTATGGTGTGATTTTTGGAGGCAAGGTGACATCATTCACTGTCTGTGTAGCTTCTGCACGAGATTCCCCTGCTACTAAATGAGGACCTTTATATGGCACCAAGTCCTGAACATTGAACACTGGGGAAATTGCCAAGTCTGCTGGCAAATCAATCCTATAGGCATTGTTGCCATACTTGTTCAGAATTCTGCAAGGACCAATCCGTCTCATCTGCAATTTGATTGGTATCCCTTTCTGTAATCTGGCTTTGTTCAAATGAACCATGACCAAATCACCAACTGCAAATTGAATATCCTTTCTGTGTGCATCTACCCTATCTTTGATTTTTTAGGGTGTTTTCCATCAATTGCTGCTTCACTTGGTCATGAATCTCCTTCATAGACTGTGCAAAATCCTGTGCATGACCACTTCTAAACTCCATGTCTCCAAGAATTCTGAGTTCACATACACCTCTAGGGTGCATTCCATAGACGATTTCAAAAGGACTCTTGCCAGTAGTCCTGTTCACACTGTCATTATAGGCAAATTCTGCCTGATAAATTACTTGATCCCAACTCTGTCCATATTCTTTTGTCAAACACCTTAACAAGTTGCCCAATGTCCTGTTCACCACTTCTGTTTGGCCATCTGTCTATGGATGATATGCTGATCCAAAAGACAGATTTGTCCCTAACCTCTGCCATAGAGTTTTCCAGAAATGTCCCATGAACTTAGCATCTCTATCAGACATGATGCTTGTTGGGAGTCCATGAATTCTTATGACCTCTTTGAAAAAAAAATGAGCTATATGACTAGCATCATGAGTCACCTTACAAGGAATGAAATGACTCATCTTGCTGAATCTATCAACAACTACAAAAATACTATCAAAACCAGTCTTAGTCTTTGGTAGACCAACTACAAAATCCATACTTACACAATCCCATGGTCTGGAAGGAATGGGTAATGGTTGATACAGTCCAGCATTTGAAGAAGTTCCCTTGGCCTTTTGACAGATGGTACACTGCTCCACATACTTCCTAACGTCTTTGTGCATCTTCGGCCAATAGTAGAACCTCTGGACTAATTCCAATGTTTTGTTAAGACCAAAATGTCCACTCAAACTGCCATTATGCTTCTCCTGTATGAGATTTTCTCTCATGGATCCGTTTGGGACACACAACTATCCACCTTTGAATAGCAAACCCTACTGCAATGTGTAATCTACAAATTCACTATGAAAGTGATTCTCAAAGTCGTGACAGACTTTGTATGCCTCAGCAAAATCTTCATCCTCCTTGTAGAGAGCTCTGAACTCTTCCATTCCTATGCTTCTTAGTTGCACTTCTTGTACTATGAGCAACCTTCTACTTAAAGCATCTACTACTTTGTTGAGCTGTCCCTTCTTGTGCTTAATTGTAAATGTATAAGACTGCAAATACTCCATCCACTTGATATGCCTATGGCTCAACTTATCTTGTGAGTTCAGAAAACTCAAAGCTTGATTGTCTGTATACACAACAAATTCCTTAGGTAGGAGGTAATGTCTCCATTTTCTAAGTGCTTGAACTAGAGCATAGAGCTCCAAGTCATATGAAGAATATCTACTCTTTGCTTCATTTAGCCTCTCACTGAAAAAGGCTACTGGTCTATTCTCTTGGCTGAGTACTGCCCCTACTGCAATATTGCTAGCATCACATTCTAAAGTAAACAACTTATCAAAACTAGGCAGCACTAACACTGGCTGTGTGGCTACTTCTTTCTTCAACAATTCAAAATTGTGATTAGCTACTTGTGTCCATTGAAACTTTGTTTTCATTCCACCTTTGATCGTATCAAGCATGGGTGCACAAATAGCACTAAAATTCTTTATGAATTTTCTATAAAATTGAGCTAAACCATGAAAACTTCTCACCTCAGTTGCTGCTCTGGGAGTAGGCCAACTCAATATGGCTTCTACCTTTGACTTGTCCATTTTCAATTCTCCTTTGGACAACACAAAACCAAGGTATACCAATTCTTGCTTCATGAATTCACACTTCTCCAAATTTATGGTTAGTTGTTCATCATGTAACTTTTTCAAAATAGTATTTACATGTTCAAGATGCTCTTCTTTAGTTTGACTAAAAATCAAGATGTCATCTAGATAAACAACTACAAATTTACCCGTATAGTCCTTAAGGACTTCATTCATGAGCCTCATGAATGTGCTGGGAGCATTTGATAAACCAAATGGCATAACAAGCCACTCATACAGTCCTTCTGTAGTTTTGAAGGCTGTTTTCCACTCATCACCTTCCTTGATTCTAATCTGGTGATAACCACTTTTCAGGTCTATCTTAGTGAAATACTTAGCTCCTCCTAAACAGTCCATAAGATCTTCAATTCTGGGAATTGGAAATCTGTACCTTATGGTGATCTTATTGATGGCTCTGGAGTCCGTGCACAATCTCCATGTTCCTCCTTTCTTTGGTGCCAACACTGTAGGCACTGCACAAGGACTTATGCTTTTTCGAACTAACCCCTAGTCAAGCAATTCTTGTACCTGTCTGGTTATCTCCTTATGTTGTTCTGGAGTCATTTTGTAAGGAGCCTTGTTAGGCAAAGATGCTCCTGGAATCAGATCTATCTGATGGCTTATAGTCCTCTGTGGAGGTAGTGTTGCTGGTGTTCCATCACTAATGATGTCCTTATACTGTTCCAGTATAGTCTGCATTTCTTTTAGGATCACTACCTTTTTGTCTCTTTTCTCCTCCTTAGGCTTCACTATGATAGCATAACCAATACCATCCTCCTTAAGAGTGTTCAAAAACTCTTTACCACTCACAACTAAGATACTAGGACTCTTAGTCTTATTTACTTCTTCATCTTCCAAAGATTGAATTTTATAGGTGACACCATCTTTTTGAAAAGAATATGCATTCTTCTCACCATCATGTATGGCCTTCCGGTCAAACTACCATGGTCTGCCCAATAAGAGATGACATGCATCCATAGGTAGGATATCACAAAGTACCTTGTCTTTGTATCCACCTATACCAAACTCTACCCAAGTTTGCTCATTGACTATCACATGTTGACCTTTATTTAACCATGTGACTCTATATGGATTTGAATGAGGTATTCTTTGCAAATTTAGTTTTCTAACTGCTTCATTAGACACTATATTATCAGTAGACCCTGAGTCTATGATTACTCGACATACCTTATTCATAATCTTGCATCTGATTCTAAATAATGCTCTCCTTTGGCTTGGTTCAGATTTCACTGGTTCTTTGATCAATGTTCTCCTTACCATGATGTTCTCTCCCACTTCTGAGATTAGACTGATTTCAGGTGTTTTGCTGCTTGAAGCATCATCTTGCACATAATGATTTCTTTTGTCAACTCCTTGAGAAGAAGATGTGCCCTTATCAGGACACCTATATGCTGGATGGCCCAATTGACCACAATTGTAGCATTTCATAGTGGCAAAGTAGGATCCTCTGCCTGATCCTCCTGATGTTCCTCTGTTAGATCCCCTTCCTCTGTAGTTTCCTCTACTACTAGTCTCTCCACTCTGCTCTGTGAGTTTGGATTCTCCTTGGGGTCTTTGATCAGTATTTCTACTGCCATAATTTCCTCTTCCTCTGCTGTCTCTACCTCTTCCTCTTGATCTGCTGTTTGATTCTTGTTTCTTCTTACTCTTCTCCTCTACCTTGAGTGCTAGCTAATAGCTTTGATGCACTGTTGTAGGGCTGAACAAGCTGATTTCCTCTTGAATACTCCATCTCAAACCATTGAGATATCTTGCTACTTTCACATTTTCCTCTTCCATCACCTTAGACCTCAGGCATAGTTTTTTAAACTCCTCAGTGTATGCACTGACATCTAATTCTCTTTGTCTCAAATTTTGTTGTTTCTTATACAACTGGACTTCATAATCTCTAGGCATGTATACCTCTTTGATTTTAGCCACCATACCCTTCCAAGTAGCTATAGGTTTCTTGTCTTCTTTCTCTCTTTCAGTTTGAACAAATTTCCACCATGTCAAGGCAGCTCCTCTGAGTCTTGATTTAGCCACCTTCACCTTTTGAGCTTCACTCACTCCATCACATTCAAAGTGATTTTCTAAACCTTCTATCCATTCCATAACCAAATCAGGTTCCATCTTTCCACTAAAAAGAGGAACTCCTTCCAATGACTTACCACTCATGGCTTTCAAGGCCTTCAAGAAAGGTTCTTCTTCCATCTTAGGATCAGGTGTGGGCTCTTCATCTTCTATAGACACACCCTTTTCCTTGTTTACTTTCTGCCTGACTTCTTCAGTCTTTTCCATCATTACACCTAGTCTACTTTCCATTTCTGCCAATCTTTCCCGTAGGAGTCTATACTCCTCTTCTTGATCATAAACCTTCTTTGCTAACTCTGCATTAGTCACCATCTCTTTGGCTGAACCTACAGACTCACTTGAACTCGGTGATGACATACAACTTCTTCTATTCCAACCTAGGAATAGCCCAAATCTTTAATTTGGCTCTGATACCAATTTGATAGGGAGACCTATGGGTTTAGCAAACCTATCTTGACACAACACTTCAAGACCTATATCAATCCCAAGTCTCCCTACCAATTCAAGTACTCAAAGACATTTTCTGCCCCAAAATGCCTATATCAACCTAACCAGTCTATTACAGAGGTGAAAGACCTATTTGCCTGTTGTTCCCAACACAGACATTGCTTACTTGGTGTGAGGTATTCTTCTTTACCCTCACTGTTTCCAAGATTCCTAATCTCCAAGGCTCATAGCCTTCTTGAGCCCATTATCAGCCCTTCTCTCTGGGCCCAGGGTTCTGATTGCTTGGTACTCAATTCTTCCACTCTGTTTTCACCTCTGTCTCTTGACTGCAACTTGCATACTAGCCGGGCTATGGCACAACTTGCCTAGTACAAGTTCACATGGCCTCTCTCTGTCAACCCATTCACAACAACAGAAAGAAAAACTAAAAAAAGAGACTCTGTTTGATTTCCCCCCATGACTGTACAGAGAATATGTGAGGACATCAAACAAGATTCATTATGTACAAACAGAAACAAAACTAACAGGAATTAAACTGTCTACTCTACTACAAACCAGATTATATAAGTACTCTACAGACAAAATTCAAATGGATTCAACTGTCAATGTTTTTATTATCAGAAGTTCCTCTATTACATTCATGGCATCTCAGGCTTCAAAACGTTCCAACCCCTTTTACAAAGCAAAAACTAGCTTTTAAATTGTTCGGCTTCCTTTTAGTTATCGAACAGTTAGGTTTTCTGTCTATTCAACTCCCATCGGTAAAATAGATTCTTTGTCTCACCGATCATATTCTTCCCCTGTCGATATGCATCCTATCGATACATTATTATTGGCCAAACATCGTGACTTTCGCACCGAAATGCTCCTTCCCCTTTCCATCGGCCTGATCCACCTTATCGGCCACCACTTAACTTCTCCCGCCGAGAGACCATTTCTCTCTGACAGCTAAAGTATTCATCGCTCAGACGTTACACTGTCAGCGTAGCTTTTCCTTGGTTTGCCGATGTTTATTGTTACTCCGATGGACCTAACAACCCCCTCATTGGTCAGACCACATTCTATCGACAAACCTCAAATTTGTCCCACTGATATCAGCGGTCATGCCGATGCTCCTTCTATCGGCGTAACTTCGCCGTTCGCTACAACTTCGAAATGCGTCGCCGATAGGTTCTCTCACACCAAAATGCATTCTCCATTAGCCAGACTTGTGGTTGTCAGTGAAACTATTTCCTTTCACTCCGATATCGATAGTCTTGCCGACCATTCTAACCCATCGGCTTGACATACAGCATCGGCCAATTCGTAACTCCCTTCGCCGATATGTCACCTCTCCCTGATGGTTAGCACCATCGGCCAGATCGATACTATCAGTATAACTTTCCACTCTTCTTCCACTGCCCATTGTCATGCCGATGTGCTTTCGTCGGTGTGACTCCGCCGATATGTATAGTCGTTGTCTTGCTCTTTGGTGAGATTCTCTCCATCGCTCGGACGTTGGGCATGTCTTCCAATCCGCCCTCTCACGCCGATGGCACTTTCGAACACAACTGTCAGTGTAACTCTTTCCTCTCTCACCCTGATGAATTTCAAAAGTGAATAAGTATAAACTTCTTCCCACTCTGCCCTATTTTGAAAATTCAAAACATCACAACAAAATGCAAACATATATACACATGGGCTCCAAGCCCTTGGTGCTCCTGCACCACAAACCTAGATCAATATGAAGAAGTCACTCAGAGGGTGTTGCATGAGATGAGCCAAAATATCAGAAAGATCACCCCTAAGGAGGGAACATATAAATGGTGAAGAACAGTGGTATGTTGCTACTACCACATTGGGATATTTCCACTACTTTAGCTTTGGATACAATAAGGAGACAAAATAAGGAAGTGTTTGTAACTGAGGAACAAGTTGAGCAAGCATTCTTTAGGTTTGGATTTATCCCTAAGTTTGAAACCTTGGTAATATCCATGGCAATGGTTCAAAACACAAATAAGACTAAGGTAGTTGAGATTGTTCATGATTTAATAGGGAATGTGGTTATTAAAAGATTGTTAGATACGCCTACCCCACAAGCTACATCCTTCAATGCAAATATTTCTCTTTTCATTGAAGAAGTAGTGCAAAAGTTGTAGTCAAAACATGATGATTTGAATATGAAATATACACAAGCTATGGTGTAGTTGAATTTGTAGAGGTCTCAGCAACTCCTATTTTCAAATTCCAATTCCAGTTGTTTCTATTCCTTCCACTTATGTAAAACAATTTCCATCTAACAAAGATTCTTTGATTGGAGAAATAAAAGATTTTAAGGATAAATTAAAATATGCTACTAAGGATAAAATGCAAATAACTAGGAAATTGGTCATTGATTTGATAAATCATAGGATTGCCAAGATATTGAATAAAGTTGATGATACTTGGAAATATTATTTAGACTTGATATTAGCATTTGATAAGCATTTACAAAAAATAGCCAAACTGAAAGGAATAATAGGTAGATGGTTGCTAAAAACTGTAGTAATAAGGCAAGTCTACAAATGTACCAAATTTGATCCTTAAGCCCCTACCGAAGTTGTGTAAACATATGAGATGATCATGATGTTGGAAAAGATTATTGCATTTACGTTGAAATCTGACAAGTAGATCGGTGACAAATCGTATTTGTTGGAGAAAATTGATAAGAGAATCATGCCAAACATTTTAGATGATGGTAAATAGGTGAATCCTTTAAATCAGTGGAAGGAATAGTTCAACACATTGGTGCTTGGTATTTCATCTTACATATGTGCAAATAATGAGATTAACATGAATCTATTGAATACCACATTGGATGATTTGTTTACCCTAGAGGTAGGTTTTAAATTTTTCAACAAAGATACAAGGGTAATTCTTGATGCAAAATATGTTACAAATAATGAAAAAATAGAAAAAGTACTCCCTTTCCAATCGCCTTCAAAGATGTGTGTTGCATGGATTGAGAAGTATAATCATTAAAATATATTTGCATTCAAATTGATTTTTTAGCCTAGGTAGTTAGAAATTGGGTCAATACGATATCTGATTTTGGCAAGACCAACATCAAAAGGATTCATCAACATCATGATTGGTCTTCTCCAACAGTTACTACTAAAAAGATCTATTTTTAGTAAATACATATTTATTGTAATGGGTACATGTCTCAATGACCTAATCATTAAATGTAAAAGACAAAATTGAAATCATATGAAAAATACTTATCACATGTATCTTTTGTAGATATCTCCTTGAATGTATGCATTTCTCTTATAAATAAAGGAATCAAGGGTTTCTAAGTTTATCTTTGCACATTTGATGTATTGTATATCTTGTTTGTTGCTTCTATTGAAATAATAGATTAAAATGCTTTGAATAAGATTTAGAGTTATGTTTTTCTTGAAGGATTTGTAAGGAGAATTGTTAAAGATACCCTTTCTTGGATGTATTATTGTGATTTGTCATGTAGTAATATAGGTTAGCCCCAAGATTTGAAGGTTAGATGTCAGAAAGATGATATAGGTTATCCCTAGGATTTGAAGTTTAGATGTCAAAAAGATGCTATTGGTGGGTCCAAGACATGTGGCTCAAAACCATAGTAGCACAATGTCTATTCAGATCTAACAACTTGTCCTCTTCAGTAGCACATAAGTAATAAGAAAATACTTAGCTGATAGTTTTTTTTGTTCGACTATGAAGAAGATTGAGGCCTACTAGATAGGTGGTAGTATATGTATAGCATGGTAGTGTAGCTCTAACAGAGTATAGATCTACCAAGCCTACAAGTGCATGCTATACCACTAAGTGTTATCATTGTAAGGCTCCACTCATGATTTTTGACTTAGGTAATTACCTATTCAAATATTTCATGGGGCCATCTAATTGGAAAATGGTAACATGATGAAGGGGGTAAATCATAAAACACACAATAACAAAAATTGAACATAGAGAATAGAACTTTCTTTTATTGATATAGGCAACTTATTACATTACAAAAACTTAATTACAATTAGAGGAATCAGTCCTCCACAGGCTGCAACACACTACAGCTACCATCACCAGGCTCTGG
Organism: Cunninghamia lanceolata; assembly: GCA_027924645.1. Classification (NCBI taxonomy): domain Eukaryota; kingdom Viridiplantae; phylum Streptophyta; class Pinopsida; order Cupressales; family Cupressaceae; genus Cunninghamia; species Cunninghamia lanceolata. The sequence goes on along the minus strand of BSBN01001670.1, from coordinate 6,772,924 downwards.
AATCTTTCACCTTCTGTAACCCCCAAATCAGCTAGGATTTCTATTTTCCCACCTATTCTTGACTCTACACTTGCCCCCTTAACTCTCCTACTACCCAAGGTCCCCAAAATAGCCATAAATAACACTTTTTGGTGGCCTCCAACTAAATTTTGAAATTTACAACTCCCTATAAAAGTAGGTAAACTTCTGGGAAGCATAACTTTTGATCCAGGTGTCCGATTGACAAACCGTTTTAGGCGTCGAAAAGTTTGTGATGTGAACTATCATGCCAAAAATTCATAAATAGATTTCTGTCAAGTTTTTGGGACATTTAGGGAAGTTTTAGTGCCTCATATCTCGTTTTGGAAATTTTTAGGGGCTTTTCATAAAATAAAAACTTTAATATCTTTCAGCTCACAAATGATCTTTGCTTGATCTTTGCCTGATTCCTTTGCCAAAGGTCTTATATTTCTATTTAGTAACTTTCTGTAAGTTTTTGCTTCAATCCATGCCCAACTGCAAACTTTCCAAAAATAGCAGGTAGACTTTCCAAAACAGGCAGGTTGCTATTTTTAGCAGTTTTGGAAAAACTGAAAGTCCTACATCATTATTTTGGATATTATGGAACCAAAAACACTAATTATGGAAAGAAATGAAAACAAGTACAATGATTTTGAATTAACTTCTTTTTGGGTGATGCAAGATTGCCCTTACACCACTGGATGCTCCTACATCATACACCTAGGGTAATTTGAGAAGTGACCCTGTCACGTCTCAGATGTTTATGTGAGGGAAACCCAAACGGTCAACCTCTGCCTTAGATAACCAAGAGGAATCTTCAATAGGCCTTCCTTTCCATTTTACCAGATATTCTGCATATTGCTTGTTTCGAGTACTTCGCACACAGCTATCTAAGATCGCTTCTATCTCGTCCATTGAAGTAGATGCTGGAATACTCCACTGCGCTTCTCTTGGTCCATCCTCTACTCCACCTTCATGATATTCTAATAAATTAGCCATGTTGAAAATAGGGGAAATATTGATCCCATTCAGCAGCTCTACCTCATATGCATTGCCTAAATCATGCTTCTTCAAGATTCTGCATGGTCAAAATTTCTTCATTTTCAACTTATTGTATGTTCCAATTGGGAACCTTTCTTTTCTCAAGTGAACCATGACTTCATCTCCTACCTGGAACTCCTTATACCTCCTCTTCTGATCTGCCTTAGCCTTGTACTGAGTATTCATCTTATTAATATGCTTTCTCACCTCTTCATGCAAATTCTTCAGATGTTCTGCAAAGTCTTCAGCCTTGGCACTTGTCTTTTCTCCCTTATCCAGATTCCTTAACTTTGAAGCATTTCTTGGACTATTTCCATATACAATCTGGAATGGTGATTTACCAGTACTCCTATTGACAGAATTGTTGTAAGCAAATTATGCCTGTGGTAAAATCAAATCTCATCCCTTGGGCTTATCTCCTACTAAGCACCATAGCAGGTTACCCAAACTCCTATTCACCACTTCGGTCTGTCCATCAGTCTGTGGATGGTGTATAGAACTAAACTTCAAATCTGTCTTCAACTTCTTCCATAATGTCCTCCAGAAATAACCAATGAACTTGGTATCTCGATCTGAAACTATGCTCTTTGGTAGACCATGTAGTCTCACCACCTCTCTAAAAAATAATTTAGCAATATGAATAGCATCATTAGTCTTCTTGCAAGGAATAAAATGTGCCATCTTCGAGAATCTGTCCACCACCACAAAAATGGAATCATGTCCTCTCTGTGTCCTTGGTAAACCAAGAACAAAATCCATACTGATATCATCCCATAGCTTCTCTGGTACATGTAGTGGTTGATAAAACCCTATATTCTGACTTGTTCCCTTTGCCATCTGACATACTCTGCAACTCTGCACAAACTTCCTCACATCCTGCTGTAGCTGTGGCCAATAATAATTTTCACCAACAACAGCAATAGTCTTATCTCAACCAAAGTGTCCAACCAATTTTGCACTATGCTTCTCCTTAATCAGGTTCTCTCTCATGGAACTCCTTGGAATGCACAACTGGCTTCCTCTAAACAACATGCCATCTTGGAATATGAAATCCAACCATCTTGTCATGTCCAAATTAATTGGCTCCAAACAAGCTTTCCAGGCCTCTACAAAATCTGGATCCTCAAGATACAAACTTTTGAGCTCATCAAACCCAACAACCTCTATCTTCATTTCTATCAACAAATTTTGCCTTCTGCTCAAGGCATCTACAACTCTATTAGACTTCCCACTCCTGTGCTTCAAAACAAAAGTATAGGTCCGCAAAAACTCAACCCATTTTAAGTGCCTTTGGTTCAAATTTCCTTGACTATTAAGATACTACAAAGCCTGATGATCAGTATATAAAACAAACTCCTTTTGTAACAAATAATGTCTCCATTTCTTCAAAGCCTGAACTATTGCATAAAACTCTTGATCATAAACATAATACTTTTTCTTGGCATCATTAAGCTTCTCACTAAAATAAGTAATGGGCTTACCATCTTGGCTCAAAACAGCTCCTATACCACTACCACTAGCATCACAATCTACCTGAAATACCTTATTGAAATCTAGAAGTGCCAAAATAGGTTGCTCTACAACTTTCTGCTTCAATGTATCAGAGCTCTTGTCTCCTCCTTTAGTCCATCGAAACCCTTTTCTATCCCCTCTCATTGTCTCAGTTAGGGGTGCACAAATGTTACTAAAATTCCTGATAAGCTTTCTGTAAAAACTTGCCAAACCATGAAAGGATGTTACCTCCGTTGTACTCCTTGGCATAGGCCATTCAATGATAGCCCTTATTTTTTTTGGGTCCATCTTAAGACCTTCTTCTGAGACTACAAATCCTAGGTATACCAACTCCTTCTTTGCAAAACTACTTTTCTTTAGATTAATCAACAACTTCTCCTCCCTAAGCTTCTCTAGAACTCTTCTGATATGCATCAAATGCTCATCCCAAGTCTTACTAAAAATTAAAATATCATCCAAATAAACAATAACAAAACTTCCCAAAAATTCTTTCAATACCTCATTCATGAGCCGCATGAATGTGCTTGGTGTATTGGTTAGCCCAAATGGCATGACTAACCACTCATACAAACCTTCCTTTATCTTGAAGGTTGTCTTCCATTCATCTCCTTCTCTGATACGGATCTGGTGATACCCACTCTTCAGGTCAATTTTCATGAAGTACTTGGCTCCACTCAAACAATCCATAATGTCATCCATTCTTGGCAATGGAAATCTATACTTGATAGTTATCTTATTAATGGCTCGAGAGTCTATACACATCCTCCATTCTCCATCCTTCTTTGGTGCTAGTACTGCAAGTACCGCACATGGACTTAGGCTCTCCCTTATCAGTCCCTTAACAACTCCTGAACTTGTCTGTTCAGCTCTTCATTCTCTGCAGGGGTCATTCTGTGGGCTGCCTTGTTTGGCAAACTGGCTCTTGGTATCAAATCCATTTGATGACTTATCTTCCTTACTGGTGGCAAACCTTCTGGTACATTATCAGAGATAATGTCCCAGAACTCTTCCAACATATCTGAAACTTCTGCTAGTACATCTTCACAGTTCTCTTGACTAATCTTAGGAATCAATGCAAAGCAATGACGCTCATGCTTCATACCCTCCAAAAATTTCCTACCATCTACCAGGCAAATTCTGGCAGTACTACATACCTTTTCTTCCACCTGCTTCAAGGGCTTCAACTTATGACAAACTCCATCCTTTGTCAGGGAATATGTGTTTGCATGGCCATCATGGACAACACTCCTATCATACTACCACATCCTCCCCAATAGCATATGACATGCATCCATCGGTATGATATCACACAACACCTCATCATGGTAATCACCAATCTTGAACTTCACTAAACACTGCTCATTGACCAAAGCTCTATGGTCCTTCTGCAACCATGCAATCCAATATGGATGCAGATGCTTTCTTCTTGTCAACTTCAACTTGTCAACCATTTCCTCTGAAACAAAGATTACCAGTGATTCCACTGTCAATAATAATATCACAACACTTACCTTCACATTTGCACCTTGTGCACAATAAACTCTTCCTCTGATTGGGTTCTTTCTCCTCATTTAGCAAGGTTCTTCTAACAACTAAGGTTTCTCCCCTTTGAACATCTTTAGAATGCTCAGAATGTGCATCTTCATCTACATGTGCAACTCGTGCATTACCTTCAGGTTTTCTATTTGTCCTTCCTTGATGTTGCGGACACTCGTATGCTCGATGCCCTTCTTCCCCACATTGGAAACAGGTTCCTCTAAAACCTCCTCTTCCGGGTCCTTGCCAAGGTCAACCTCTTCCTCTTCCTCTTTGCTCACCATTGTTCTAGTCACGAGGGTTGTAGGCGTTATCCCCTCTCTGATTTTGACTGGTGCCAGCTTCTTCACTTTTCTTTTGATCTTCATTATGGCCTCTATAGGGCCTCCCACCAGTCCTTCTGCCTTGACCTCTTCCCCTTTGCTTGCTATCAAATCTTTTATTCAACTTCTCTTCCACCTTCAGGGAAAATTCGTATGCATCTTCTATGGTGGTCATTCTGACTAGGCTCAGCTCCTCTTGAATACTCGGCCTCAACCCATTAATGTAACGGGCTACCTTCTCCTTGTTGGCCTCTCCATGGCCTGTCTTGATAGTGATCTTATAAAAATCTTCTGTATACTCCTTAATAGACTTTTTACCTTGCTTTAGTCCTTACAACTTCTTTAGTAACTCCATCTCATAATCCACAGGAATGAATTGCTTCTTTAGTTTCTCCACCATCCGATCCCATCTGGTGATCTTTCCTTTTCCTCTTCTATTCCTCTCTAGTTGGACCTCCTTCCACCAAATATTGGCATGGCCCTTCAACTTTGTTTTTGCAAACTTGACCTGATCTAGGTCCTCCACATCTTCATAATCGAAATGCTCCTCCATGTCATTGATCCAATCAATAAGCTATTCTGGGTTCAAATCCCCAGAATATGTAGAAACCTCGATCCTGGGCCTCTTTTTGATCTTTGAAATAGCCCTCAACAACCTAACTTCTGTGGGATCTCCGGCAGCTTCTTGTTCTTCCTCAGATAGCTCTTCTTTAGCTTCATCTTCGCTTTCATCTCTTATCCTCGGCTCAAACCCTCTTCGTAGCTCCTATTGTAACGCATCGATTTGCCTTTACAGGGCTCTAAAACCCTCTTCTATCAGAGCATTCCTCCCAACATGATTTCTTCGTGGAGGCATCCTGGTCTCCATAGCAAACCCACAACCTCAGTTCCTGGTGCAAACTACCTCATGGTCGGTGATCTGTCTACACACTCAAGAACCCTTGCTCTGATACCACTTGATGAAGGGGGTAAATCATAAAACACATAATAACAGAAATTGAACACAAAGAATAAAACTTTCTTTTATCAATCTGGGCAACTTATTACATTACAGAAGCTTAATTACAATTAGAGGAATCAGTCCTCCACAGGCTACAACACACTACAGCTACCATCACCAGGCTCTGGAATCTTTCACCTTTTGTAACCCCCAAATCAGCTAGAGTTTCTATTTTCCTGCCTATTCCTGACTCTACACTTGCCCCCTTAACTCTCCTACTGCCCAGGGTCCCCAAAATAGCCATAAATAACACTTTTTGGTGGCCTCCAGCTAAATTTTGAAATTTACAACTCCCTATAAAAGTAGGTAAACTTCTGGGAAGCATAACTTTTGATCTGGGTGTCCGATTGATGAACCGTTTTAAGCGTCAGAAAGCTCGCGATGTGAACTATCATGCCAAAAATCCATAAATGGATTTCCATCAACATTTTGGGACGTTTAGGGAAGTTTTAGTGCCTCATATCTTGTTTTAGAAATTTTTAGGGGCTTTTCATAAAACAAAAACTTTAATATCTTTCATCTCACAAATGATCTTTGCCTGATTCTTTTGCCAAAGGTCTTATATTTCCATTTAGTAACTTTCTGCAAGTTTTCACTTCAATCTGTGCCCAACTGCAAACTTTCCAAAAATAGCAGGTAGACTTTCCAAAATAGGCAGGTTGCTATTTTTAGTAGTTTTGGAAAAACTGAAAGTCCTACATCATTATTTTGGATATTATGGAACCAGAAACACTAATTATGGAAAAAAATGAAAACAACTACAATGATTTTGAATTAACTTCTTTTTGGGTGATGCAAGATTGCCCTTACACCACTGGATGCTCCTGCATCATAACATTTATTATATTTGCATTGAAATAGAAGATTGATAGAGTAAATTCTCAACACGATTGGGATTGATTGGAAATAATGATGTATGATTTATAAGATAGAGTTACTATGATACTTTGAAATCCAAGTGACAAATTGCATAGATTAGCCAATTCTAATTAAGTTTATTAATGATTACATAAGGTGACAATGGAGTAAATTTAATGCATTTGCAAAGTTGGTTAGTACCTTGGATAAATAAGCATCAGAGAGAAGAAAACTCAATATTAATAAATTGTGAAAGTTAAAAATTAAAACTACTAGCTTGAGGCTTCCAAAATATTAATGGCTTCCATTACAATAATTATGCAAAGAAGGTAATTTAGAAAGTACTTTTTTTATTTTTTTGATTTTTGTTAATGTTCAGGATTTTGGATTTAATTGTGTGATACTGATATTTTTGGTATCATCTACTTTTTTCATTCTCTTTTTGAATTAGGAATTTATGATGTAGAATAGTATGATAGTCAATTTCATTTGTGTGTGGCTCTGCAATATTTTATTTCTTTACAATTCTTAGAATGAAGAAATGCAATCCTTTGTCAAGTCAAATTTATCATGTCAAGAATTGATACTTTATGCATTGGAAAATGATGCATTCTACTCTTGATGGTGGGTTAAAATTCCTAGAGTTACATGCATGTATGAGAAGAAGGAGATTCGAATGGATGCATGAAATTTCTACTTTAACACAATTGACAGTGGCTTGGAGTAAATCCATATGATTCTCCTTTAATGGTCTTATTGTTACCCACACCTAGTGGTTTCTTGTACATATAATGTAAATTTCTATGGAAAATCATTTATTGACATTGTGGATGACTGTGTAATTGAAACGGTCACACAGACATTGCCTATTAATAGGTTGTTTATGGACTATAGTGAAATGTTCATAAAGAATAACCTAAAAGATCCAAAAATATTTTGGAGGACAAAGTCAAGGATAAAAGTTCAATAGCAATATTTTGTTGTTAACTATTCTGTAATAATGTTTTGTTCTCTAAACTATGCTCCAAGGCCATTTCATTTGTAAACTTTTTATATTAATATAATGGTCTTATGCCACTTTGATTGATCCAAAAAAAATGTTTTGTTTTGATAACCTAGTCCAAGGCTATTTTATTTGTAGACTTTTTAAATTACTATATTTAATGGTCTTATGTCACTTTAATCGATCCAAAAAAGTGACTAATTAATTAATTAGTGATGGTAAATAATAATGGTAAGTTAGTATGAGAATTAAAATGTACAACATTAGGAGGTGGTGTAATTCAGCTGTCTACATCGGTATTCTTTTCCTATATTCTACATATTTAATTAATTGAATGTTGATGGATTCAACATCTATTTAAACCACTAATACTCCATTAACGGTAAGGTGTTCACATGAACACAAACATGCTGACATGTAAACTAAGGATTAAGTGAATAAAGGTTAAAACTTAATACGAGGGTTACTACAGCTTGTTAATACATTTGTTTTTTATTATAAAACCCTGGTTAGGGACTAGGGACCCAATCAAAAAGGGGGAAAGCCCAACAGTCTATTAACCACATCAACCTGACTATTGCATCCTACCAGAATAGTTCATATAACAAAAGTAGAGGGGAAATTTACATTGGCCCACTGTCCATGGTCATTAACATAAAAAAGAAAAACTAAAAGATAGAAATGACCCTATCAAAGTACTTTTCTTCCTTTCCAAACAATTCCACACCATCCCAAGAAACATCATAGGCACAATAGTAATCTGACAGAGTGCGTTCTAGTATAGGTACACCCATTTTTTTAGTAATGCTATCCACCATCTTCCTTGTCTCCACCACCCCCAGCATAATGTCATGCAAATGCCCAAGCAACACCTCCTAGTTTTTCATGGCCTGAGAAGAAGACTCAATCAATTCCTCATGGGTAAGAACCAAAGCCACATCCATTGACAAAATAGTAACCAATGTTAAGGATTGAGCAACCCCGAACACATTCTAATGTCCCCTAGTCATGCCAGGATCAAGTAGCAAATGAGCCATAGCCTCCCATACATCAACAACTTCCTTCTCATCAAATTATTTATATTAATATACATTTTTTTATTGAAAAGAAGTTCTTGATATTAATATACATTCTAGATTCTCAAAACTTTAAATTAGGAATGTAACTATAATATATTACATAATTATAGATTTCATATTACATAATATTATATTATAGAAGTATATATAAAATTATATCCATTTGATAAATGAGGATGGATGGTTGTAGTTGATTTCTAGAATGTGTTGTGAAAAGTGGTAGACTTACGAATTAAGACCTCCAGAATCAACTGAGAGTTGTTAGATTTGGACAGATAAACTATTGAGAATAGATAATACATTTTTAGTGTTGCCACCCACATTAATTGAAGTTGTAGTCTCATGCACACTACACAATGTAGGCCATCTGATTCCTTACATCTTATTTGAAGTGGAAGACTGGACATACAAAATTTTAATATATTTATCTTAGTTAAGTCATAGTATCACACACAGTTAATTGAAGTTGTGACTTGCAATGTACTAGAAATTTTAATTGATACTATTTGGAAGTGAGAGTGTCAAGGACTCAAGGAGATTGCAATGCTCCAAAAATTTTAATATCAATTGTGTGATACCATAGATTCACTCAGTTCCAATCTTTATATTCATCTTTTCTAGGTAAGTGAAATACATAAATACTTCATTCCTGTTACTATTTCTATTACTATTGTCCTTGAGACTTTAGTTTTTTAATCTTGGGGTTTAGGTTTGAGTTTTTACAACCACATCTACCAACACTACCAGACCAAATTTTGGGAAAGGAAGAGAAAGAGATAAAATAGACTATGTCGAATTGCTTAAAACCCCTGGTTTTACAAATGAATACCATCATATTTATGACCCTATAATCTTTGGTAGGTTTACCTCAACACTCAGATTTTCATGTGAGAATAAGGCACTTCAACCTAACCCAAAAAACCATTACCAGTTAAAGGTATCACTGCACCATGGGTTGTTGGATTGAGACCCCTGATGTTACTTGAGGTTTTCCCTTGCCTTGAATTTATCATGCTCTATGTCCAGAATTATGATGAAAATAGAAGAGCGATTGTTAGAAAACATAGCCAACAAGTAATGATACCCATTAATGTAGAATATTTTGGCAAATTGTTGGATTTTACCATTGAAGATTGTGGAAACATCCACATAAACCTAGAAAAACTTGTTAGTACTTATGAAGCATTTAGTAAAAATGAAAAAAATTATTTTCTCAATCTATAACATTGGATGCTACCCTAGTCAATTAGAATCATAAGCCTCCTTATAAAATTGATATTTTTGAAACATGGCTTCAAGATATTGTTTCGATGCAAGGGTTTTTCCTTGAATTAGATAATAATAGTCAAGTGCATGCAAGCCTCCTTGAAATGGTATACAATATCCATAAATGCACTCCACCTGCTAAAAACAGATTTCTTGAGCACATTGTAGAATCCATGTATAATCAATTTTTAATGATTAGATGAAGTCAAGGTGAAGATCCCACTTCCAATTCCAATAGAAAGACATTTAGGTTCACAACCTACTTGTGCTATTTATTTCTAGTGTAGTTTGTTGGGATGTTTTGGGACAACAAGCTTCAAATTTAGCAAGATAAAGATGGACTATATGATTGGACCCATAAGATAAAGATGTATGATAATCAAAAGAGTTACAATAATTTTGTGGACTACTTTTTGGGTCCATTATATCAAGCCATTACAAATACTCCAATGCCTAGATTGCCTGAGTCTTGTAGAAATTGCATTCAACTAGGAATAGAAATACAATTGGTTGACTCATACTTCATGCAGGAATATACTGTCTTAAGATTTTATAGATTTGGAGTAGAGCCCCAAAAACATCCAATACATGTGACAGAGAGGGTTTTGCATTGGAGAACATATGATAGATGGAAAATACAGATCAACTATACTTTGTTAGTCAACAAAATAAGAGAATATTTCCTTCCTTACCTTTTTCATGTGGAGGGTTCCCATTTGAGAGAAAAACATTCACTGTGGCATGCCAAATTCTACATTTTTAAAAATTTGATGTTGACTCTCACTAGCAGTATCACCCATGTGACATGATTAAAGAAAGGCTTGTGGCCAATAAAAATACTCCAACTAGAATTCAACATGAAATTAAATCATTGCTAGAAATGTTGAGAAATAAGAATTCTTGGGATGAGGTCAGAAAAGTCATTGAAGAAACTATTGCTCAGATTGGTATTACATTTGAAATATTGTCATAAAAAATAATGGGATTGTATCCAATTCCACAAACACAAAGAGATTGATTTTGAGGCCACCTACTTCATAGGTTCTTTAGTATTCACAAATTGAGCTATTTCTTTCTAAGAGAAGAAATGTCATTTTCCATAAGTGGATTGGTATTTTCATTCATGTTCAAGCATCCTCTTCTAGTTCTTGAGATTCTATTGTGTTGGGGGATTTCATTGCCTCTATATTTCCCTCTTATGGTGGGCTCTTGATTGTATCCTTGAAATGGATTTAGTTCTAGGAGATCTTAGTCAAAGTCCTTCCATCACCTGTACATATTTATTTGCATGTTTTTCTCTTTTGGAGAGGGGTTTTTTCCCATAGGGTTTTCTCCTTTTCTCCATTTGTGAGAGTTTTCTTTATGTACATAGGTACCTAACATGACCTTGTAGCCAGGACCCATCTTTACATAATTTGCATGTTTCTCATTCTCACTAAGTTTCACTTAAGGGGGGTTGTTGGTGTAATTAAATATTTAATTACACTTTATTAAGTTGACTTAGGGCTAATTTTAGTCTTAGGTTATTTTAAAGTCATATTAGGTTTTCTAACTTGCAAATATAAAAGCAAGTTCTCACATGTAATTCATTAATCCAATTTCATTATTGCATCCAATATTATGTATGTAGATCATGATCTTTTTTTTAGGAATTTGCAAGTCGAATGAAACCAATTACACATAACCCATAAGGATAAAATGAAGCATAAATAACCATAATGCAAAGATCAAATGACAAATAAGAAAGACAAGATATATCCTAGGAAAACCCTCAAGAGGGAAAAACCTAACCTCCAAAAGCATCCACACTCATATGTATTATCAGCAATAAGATATTACAATACATGCCATGAGTCTCCATGAATACCTATGCATAATAAAGCACCTCCAATTCATCCTCCATTATTTTTTAGAGTAAATCCACACACCTCATACCATGCTTCACAATATACACTTGCACGAGAGAGCTCAATACAATGATAGAGTCTCACAAACTTCATTCTGCCAACAATGAGTTGGCCAACATTAAATAATAACATTGTGCATACTTTTATAATTTAAGCTCACACAAATACAATGAGAAAACCATGTGCCCCAAAACCATGGGTAACACAAAACCATTGACTCCCCTTATTTAATATTGGTACTACATTTTTTTCCCAACAATTAATTAATATAAATAATAACCTAATGTCATATAACATTTACAAGTGGCCTCCAAATAAATATCTAATGTGGTTAAACACATCAATTAAGATGCACCACAAATAAATATTTATTTTACTTGAATAAAAGAATCCAATGTTATGCAAGGTGTACAACACCTATACCTACATTCTCCCACTTTTTGTATACATTGCATAAGGGTCAATATATGAAATACATCATCATAGAAAAACATGAAATCACATGAAACTCCATCATGCTCTTGTGCTCCATCAAGATACCTACAATAAAATCAAAGTGACCACCATCTCAAGAAATAAATCCTCTCATCCTCCAATGTTTCACCTATGGAAGAAAAGTAACATTCCAAGGTGAAGATGCACCAATCCAAAGAATACAAGCATCAAATCTAAGTGATAACAAAAGGCTCCAAGCTACTGTCAAAGGTAAAAACCCACATGACTAGAAATAGCACCGACAACATATGCTAATACATCCAACCATCCATACCTCATAGGTATCAACAACATAAATAAACTCATGCTAACAACACATCTAACCCATATACTGCAATCACAAGCTCCATGTATAAAACATGTCAATGGAGAACACGTACATCCAGGAACTCCCACTGCATGGGTAATGTCAAATTTGAAAATAGATCAAAGGCATACCTGTTGGTGTGAACAGGGTTTTCACCTAACTGATTTACCCTTGTGTGGATAGTTCATATTATTTAACTATTTATTAGTTAAATAATAATCAAACATCACACATAACTCACACATGTTAAGTTGACTTAGTGAGTCTTCTAGGTGTTTCTAGTTGAGTCTAGTTGTGTGTTGAATTGTTGATAGTTGGAGTGAGTTGTCTTATCCTCCACATGTACAATTAGTTATCATCCTCTAATTGTCGCATGTTGTAGGAATATCTCTATTTTCCACTCCACCTTTCTGGCTCTCACCTTGCCTTTATAAGCAAGGATCTCTCATTGTATTTGATATGACAATTATATAAAATCATTGCTCCATTGTTTCAGCATCTTCTTTATTATCCTTGTGTGGAAGGCTATCTTGATTGTAGGTGATCCTATCTTGTTGAGTCACATTGACTCTTACAATACCAAGTATACCAATCAACACTCAAACCAAGGTGTGGTTAATCAACAAAGCAATATAGTGTCAAGAATAATCATAATAATCTACATATCCAAGATAAATTGCGACATACTCTCTCACAACATCTCACCATAACTCTCGCAAGTCTAGCCACATCAACATGATCCTCCAAGAAGTAGCCTCAAGACAAAGAGAGATAACTTGTAAATCATAATGTCTTTCTACAAACACCTCAAAGTGCTAATTTGTGTCAAGTATCATATTTTCCTACAACCCCAAATGAAAATCCTCAACAACACCCAACCATTGAATCTCATAGATCAATTAAACATATGTATCATGTAACCAACATGGATGTAAGCCTCTCTAACCAAGGTGGATCAAACTCATAACCATTCCATAACTAGGAATAGGCCCAATCATATCTTTGAAAATTCCTCATAATGAACATCATAAATCAAACCATATGAACAAGGAGATAACCATGCTAACATCCCTCAAATGAACCCTCTAGAACCAGTAACCGTAGCTCAATATCCATATCTACAAGAAGAGGAAATATAAAGAAAAATGCATCTAAAAGGATGGGAAATGCCTCATAGATGGTAAACCACTGAGTAGACCAAGTGTGTGGAATGAGAATACTCCTCCAGGATACACCAATCCACTCTCTCCAAGAACAACCTAAGGCTCCTCAGTCTATCTGTTGAAACCTCTAGTGAGTAACCATCTATCCCAAGAGAAATCTAGCCTCACCTAAATCTCTATGTATCCATGATCAATCCATAATAAACTCCAAATGCAAAACCACACCATCATGAAGCTCCCAAGCACTTGACCAATGTACCCAATACCAAGAGAACTAACAAGATCATTTTCAATGCTCCAACTACAAAACTAGGATCCCAATCATGACATCATCATCTAATCATCTCCTCCAAGGAGGTGACATCCATTGATGCATACATCCTACCTCAAGAGAACTTGTATCATGTCAAAACTCTAATTCAAAATCAAGAGTCCATCAAGACATGATATCAACATCTCTTAACAAAGGCTCAACATGTCAAACTAAAAAGTCATAAACAGACACCTCAACCAAAGACTCAAAAAAGTCCTCCATGGTAAACCAAGATGTCAACATCTCCAATCACATGAAGATAACCATCTCCTATCACTAAAACTTAAAATGTGAAAGAATTCTTAGTACTAAGAGCTCCTCCATGACATCAACATCCAATGTAGAAGATCACCTATCACAAATGATGAATCCACATCACTACCAAAGCTCCCACTGAACTGTGATACCAAGCTATACATGGAAACAAAGTAACCATCTCCTAAATGAAAATTATCCATGGCCCCAACACAATCAAGGAATCCCACTATAACATCAATATCTCCTAAAAGGTAGAGTAAACCATGATCTCTAAACCAAGAGGATAAAACTATCGTTGTCAAAAAATCACATAGAAACATGCATCAAGCTATCCATGACATCATGATAAATATGATACAAGTCCCAAGAACTGATTATCTAGGCACTCTAATCATCTATCCTCTTATCTAAATGCAACATACCAATGAACAATTGACCACAGACAAGGCCAACTAACAAAGTCTGCATAAACACTAAATCAATCTCGTGGATATAGATAATCCACATCTGAGTCATCCCACTATAGCCAATAGGTAGCTAATCCACAAAACTACATAAATTGAAGATCCAAAACAAACATAACATACAAACTCATCACCACACTAGTAAAATGCAAATTGAGATATCAAAGAAGATAACCTATAGACTCAAAGACTCAAACACCAAATCAATGCTAGATTTGATTTTCTAGCAAGTCCACAACACAAGTACCATAGTCAAGGAACTTGTTGGGACCTAAAATTTCATAGCAATTTTTGCAAAATTTTAGGTTCCCATATGTGGAAAACCAATTTCAACACTCAGAAATGCACTTAAAAAATATGTAATTGTGTTATAGAGAAGTTTGATGAGTAATCACTGGGAGAAAATAATCTCGAAGACTCCATTCCTATTGAGATAGGAGGGCATATATAGCATTAACGAATCTTTTCATCCGTTCTCTTACAGTACCAATTTTGATTTTCAATTAAAAGCTACTAGCTAGAGATGAAGAAGATTACGCAGAGGATGAGATGGATCATTAGTCCACAAATGATTGATGAGGATGAAGTGAGCCATGGCGGCAAGGAATCCCATTCTTCCTGGAGAAATTATGATGATATCAATGAATATTTTTGAATAGAAGGTGCTTCGAACAGCTGAAATGGCCTCTTGAACTGAATAGTAATTTCATTGTCTTGCCTAATACTGAGCAGAATGAAGAGGTTGGATCATAGAAGTTCAGAGGAATTCTATGAAAACCAAAGCATAGTTTAATGACAAGAAAGACTCCATTACAAGAAATAAAAATATTATTGAAGATTGTTGTGGCAACTGCATTATACAAAGGAGGTTGCACTTACGATGGTGTGGAGTATTCTTGTTATGACTGTGTTTGTCTTCAGAAGGAAGGTGAGCTTGAACCACACATTGGGAAATTTATGAAAATATGGGAGGATCGTAAATTGAAAAAGAACAAAATTAAGGTGATGTGGTTCTTTCGCCATATCGAGATACGCAACTTTTACGATGATGACTGTAGCTTAGCTAATAAGGAGTTTCTCTTTATGTAACATATGAACAGCACCAGGATTAGAATTTTATTTCACAGAAATATAGTTTCGAGATGAGGAAAGCAACAAAGGGTGTATATGCTTCTGATTATCCTGCCCCTTCGGACTACCCATTGGAGACCACTGGCGATTCAGAGGGTTTCAGAGGCCACCGTTCATTTGGGAGGTCTGATACTTTTGCATCAAGGGTCGAAGTTGACAAGTCTGGTAGCTATGGTGGATATGGGGCATCTAGAGCCCACTCTTTCTGAAGATTCGTGTACTCCCAAGAGGAAGTCCATTAGCTTGAATGTTGACAGAAATGAGGGTTTCAATGTGCCCGTGCAGGTTTATGCGGTCTCTGTAATGTCTGCAACTGAACGGAGGGAGTTGGGAAAGAGACTTAAAGTTGAGTTGGAGCAGGTGTGATCTATGCATAGAAGAATTGAAACCAGGGTAATAAATGCTGTAGTTGTGTCTTCATCTAGCGATCTGCCTAGTTTCAGATCTGGGCATGAGAATTCAAGGCTTGAAAATGGATGAGTTAACGGTGGTCATTTAAATGCTTTTAGCATTCAGATACCTCCTCCAGGAAATCTAAGTGGCAAAAATAAGAAGAAAACTCCCAAGGCCATTCAACTCTATGGGGGTTCAGAATTTGCCCTCTGAAAGAGAAGACAGTAGTAGATCAGCATGAGAAACAGAAAAGCAAAGCTATGGCCGTCATTGGGGTCAAACGTAGCCATTCAGGTAGACTTGAGGTTAGAGATGAGAAGAGGCTGAAGGAAAGTCACCCTGTGCAACAGCCAAAAGTAGATCCTATTATTTTAAAACAATGTGGCACTATCCTGAGGAGGCTTATGCTTCATAAGCATGGTTGGGTTTTCAACTCACCTGTTGATATTGTTAACCTTGAAATTCTTGACTATCCTAAGGTCATAAAGAAACCGATGGATTTGGGAACTGTTAAAAGAGGTTAGACACAAATTCCTATTTAGACCCGCGGGATTTTGCTGCTGATGTTAGGCTAACATTTGCAAATGCAAGAAAGTATAATCCGCCTGGTAATGATGTTCATGTTATGGCTGTTCAGCTGAGCGATATGTTTGAAAGCAAATGGAGAACCTTTGAAAGGAAACTTCCAGAAGCAACCCCATCTTGTTTTATGAATAAGGGTGCTCAATCAAATTTGTTAGCAAAACAACATCAACAGCAGCAGCAAGAGCAGCAGCCGATTCACAATAAAGTTATTGAAAAACCCAAATAAAATAATAAGCCAAAGGCTGCCTCTGCACCCGTAGAGCATAAACCTAAAGTAGAACCGTGCAAATGGCCAATATCCATGGAGAAATTGCAAAACTCGCAGATGGCTTTAAAGATTCTTGTTCATGTATCTCATGCTTCAAATATGGTTCTAATGGATAGCAAGATGTAGGAATGTCAACAATGAAAATTTCTTATGTACTCTCCCACTATACAAAATATTAAAGAAGAAGGTCTTGAGCATTTCCAGAAACACTAGATTGTGGTGATAAATGTGATATAAGGATGGAGCTCCAGTGATATTAATATCTGCACAACTAAAATACAGCATTGACGCTCTAGGTGAATACATAACAAACATTACTCCTATTTCCTGAGCGTAATATCGCTGCTCCTCACAACATGATTGAAATCAGATCATTCGATGTGAATAAACCTGCTAAAATTCATAAAATACAAGCATTGGCTAAAGGTTTGCAGATAATAAGAAATACGAGAGCTTGGCTATGGCACGTATGGAACAGTTTATCATGGAAAATGGAAGGGATCAGATGTTGCTATTAAGCGGATCAAAGCCAGCTATTTTGAAGGAAGGCGTTGAGAGCAAGAACAAATGATAGTAGATTTATGGAAAGAGACTTCTATTCTAGGTCAACTCCATCATCCCAATGTTATATCATTCTATGGTGTTGTTCGAGAAAAATCTTGGATCAAATACGAGGAGATACAAATCACACAGAAAACCCTAAAGTCATTATCGGAGAGACTTACTATATCGGAGTAAGTTTTTTAAATCTCTCCGATTACAAGGGTCACCGCGATGAAGAAAACCATGAGAGGCATTGCCGGAAGAGATGGGTGAAACACATCAGAGAGACCAAAAGCATCGGGATGACATGTTAATTTTACAACGATGGCCTATGTTATGCCGATGGTGATCAAAGACCATTCTGACATCAGGTAAATTTCAATGTCTCTCCGAAATATCAATGAAGTGGGTCCAAAAGCTGCATATTGCCAAGATCAAAAGAAAGTAAAAAAATATTAAAATAATTATCGGAAGGAGTTTTTCAATATGGAGTGAGTATTTTTCAGTCTCCCGATATAACAAAAACAAAAGCACATAAATTATATAAAATCAAAGGTAAAGAATTATTACAAAATCAATCAGGGCATGAAAATTGTTTTGCTAAGGAGTAAAATTATTTACACCAAGAAAGTTAAAAGGAAGAAATCCCGGAAGGAGAAATATTATTTTGAGAAGGAAAATAAGTTTTTTAGTGAAAGTGAAAAGGAATAAAGTATTTTCACATAGGGATACAATGAATATATCAAATATAGATTTTAATAAACAATCAAATTGGAAAATTACTTTCAATCCAAGGAGTTACCCAAGAGAACATTTTATGTGACGGTGTATTATGGTGACTAGTAAAATATCTTTCACCAAGGAGACGAGTATGAGGAAATATTTTCTACCCAAGGGTAAAAGCACACTAAGTAAATGCAATATAAAACATTTTTTCTAGAAGAGTTAAAAGTGGGTGATTAAATGTGGTAAAAATATATACGAGTAAAATTGACTTGAAGTTTCCAAGAAGATTACCATTGAAATTAATTTTCAGGGAGATTATGAAAGTGAAGTTTAATTAAATATTTAATTGGCCAATGGTAACTAATTAAATATTTTATTTTTGCCGAAGACAATTAAATGAAAAGTTGTACCAAAGGATGCACCGGAATGTAAAGGGTCATAACCCTAAGTTTGCAAAAAATATAAGGGAGATGCAAATTGGAGTAAAAAGGACATCAGTAGATAGAAAGGGAGCAGTAGGTTTAGGGTAGCAGTAGGAAATTATTTAATTTCACTCCACCCATTCGCCTCATCAGAACTTTATATACACAATCATTTTTATTAATGGAACAGAATGCTTCAATTCAGTTATCTATTTTCAGTGTTCAGCTGTAATGTTACTATTAAATCCTAAATGTTGTAATGTTGTCTCCAGAATGGTTTTTCTGTATTATTTAAATTATCGTATCAAGAATATTGTTGATTTATCTGGTCACATTTGCTGATTCAGTGTGTTCGAATTGGTTGGTTTCTATAAAGAAGTTGATCAGAATTGTCATAAGGTCTCTGCCAAGAGGTAAATCCTTTCTACAAAACAAATCTGGTCTAAATTCCCTTCTAACTAGAATTAAACATCCTCTCAGTTGTTCACAGTAATACAGGGAATATCATTGGGATAGTATAAGAAGAGCATTATAACTGACATTCTTGCACGTTTGCATAAGGTGTAAACATCCCATGTGCCTTACAAGTTTGAGTTAAACTGTGAAGTAGATCAACTTACCTCATACATCTGTTTCCATTAAATCTTCATCCATTTACCGACTCCATAGCCCAATAGAAGTAGGCACTAGTCATTACTATCCGAACTCATATTCAAAACATTTCTATTTCAAGTCAGTACATTAGGAATAGGATAATTTTTAGACTGCATCTATTACATTTTATGCCATTGTGATAGATCTATTAATCCAATCAAGTCGTGTAGTTTTCATTCTGCTTTAGTTACAAAGGTACACCCGCCTAGGTTTGCAAGACCTGAAGTGTAGGGAGCTAATAGCTCTATCAATTGGTCCAAAAACGTTCCAAATCCAAACATAGAGTCTGGCATCCTCTTAGGGTTAGCAACCTGCATTTTTGGGAACCAACAAAATGGCGACTCCGCTGGGGATCAATCCTGAATTCTGGTCAAAGATCATTTGAGTCAGAAAATTAAAAGGCATAACTCTGCTGGTGGAAGAAAGAACCCAAAAAAGATGAAATTTTCCTCTTCTCACAAGAGGTGGCGACTCTGAAAATAAAATTGATGAAATATGAAAAAATATAACATACCCCCTTTAGATGCATTCTTTGAAATAAGGAAATGTGAAGGAGAATCTGGATATGAGTTGTTCATCAGGTTGGCGGATATCTATGAACAGATACCTTTTCATGTCAAACCTAGTAAATCCTTATTCATTAAAATGTTCATGCTTGCTTATGTGCCTATGTCAACTAATTGGCCTGAATCATTAAAGCCAGAGACCAAGTGGTTCAATTGATTCATAGAATAGAAAGGACAAGGCCTAAAGGTATTATCAATATTGAATCCGATGATATTGAATATGAAGAAACTGATATAACAATGCAACCAAATATGGATGGACTAGCTACATACCAAGAAAATGAATACTATCCGCCACCTGGACAGCGATATGCTCCACAATATCATCATCTACATGTGTCATATCAGAATCTGTACCCTCATCAACCCACCCAACAAAATGTTTATTATCAGCCTCCATATCAGACAAATTTTATCCCAGCCCACCCACCGCAATATATGAATCAGCAGTGTTGGGGGGAAGAAGAGCATTGTTTTCAAAAGATGGTTATACCAGAGCATGAACTCCAAGTGTTTCAGAAACCATGCTATCCTAAGGATGAAATCTTTTCAGATAACCAGGGTGAATATTTTCAAAATCTGGATCAAGAGGAAGTGCACATGGCAGAAAATAATCTTCAAGCCTGTTCAGAGCCATTGTATGATGATATATCACAAGAAGATGAAGAGGATGAAAGGTATTCAGACAGTCAGGGAGTTAGATATTCTGATGAAGAATCTATAAATGATCATGTTGATGAAATATGTACATCAAATTTTGATCATTATAGTAGTGATGAAAAGGATGATGAAAATTTCAGTAAGAGGGTTGATGAAGAAACATGCTCACTTGACAGTGAGCATATTTCATAATTGCTCACCAAAGAATATCAAAGATACGTACGTAAAGATGATACCCAAATACTATATCCAGCACATATATCTTTTGATAGTGAATCCATTCAACATGGTAAGAGTGATGAAATATATGAGGCCATATTTCCCAAGTCACATTTTTGCAAAGAAGAGATAGATAGTGGTCATGAGTTCTCTTGTGACACTGATCCAGAGATAAAGATGTCCATTGAACCAGAGGAGGTTGACGATTCCAGTATGTATGATTGGCATATTATTGACTCTCAAGCATGTGGGGAAGATGGATGTGATAAGGAAAAGGATACGGTGTTTTATGTTGGAGCCAACATTGATGATAGCATGTGTCAAAATCAACTTGATTTATTCCATTTTCCAATTCAGTTAAAAAACCGGCATTTGGTGAGTAACAATAGATATGATA
Organism: Cunninghamia lanceolata; assembly: GCA_027924645.1. Lineage (NCBI taxonomy): Eukaryota > Viridiplantae > Streptophyta > Pinopsida > Cupressales > Cupressaceae > Cunninghamia > Cunninghamia lanceolata. The sequence continues at coordinate 6,751,835 of BSBN01001670.1, read as the reverse complement.
GAGTAAGACATCCTACAAGGTTTAACAATCAGAACTCCCTTATGTCATACAATAATGAAGGTGTTCAGATTGTGCCTGACTTCCAGATACTGAATACTATAGAACACCCTTGTAGCATAAACTATGATGCATTAATGAACTATGCGAACAGATTCAGTCAAGCAGATGGGGTGTCATTACAACATGATCAGAACAAAGTTTTTGATAGGGGGAAGGCATGGATTTTCTTTTCTGATATGGTCTTTTGACCATATCAATTTTGGGACAAAAGTAGACTCTGTTACCCAATGAAGAAGGCGTTGGTCTGCTCCCCAGAAATCTGGGATCTTGCTATGCCCGCAGGGGGCATACATCCCCAGACAGAGCCACTGTTGGGACCTAAAATTTCATACCAATTTTTGCAAAATTTTAGGTTCCCATATGTGGAAAACCAATTTCAACACTCAGAAATGCACTTAAAAAATATGTAATTGTGTTATAGAGAAGTTTGATGAGTAATCACCGGGAGAAAATAATCTCGAAGACTCCATTCCTATTGAGATAGGAGGGCATATATAGCATTAACGAATCTCTTCATCCGTTCTCTTACAGTACCAATTTTGATTTTCAATTAAAAGCTACTAGCTAGAGATGAAGAAGATTACGCAGAGGATGAGATGGATCATTAGTCCACAAATGATTGATGAGGATGAAGTGAGCCATGGCGGCAAGGAATCCCATTCTTCCTGGAGAAATTATGATGATATCAATGAATATTTTTGAATAGAAGGTGCTTCGAACAGCTGAAATGGCCTCTTGAACTGAATAGTAATTTCATTGTCTTGCCTAATACTGAGCAGAATGAAGAGGTTGGATCATAGAAGTTCAAAGGAATTCTATGAAAACCAAAGCATAGTTTAATGACAAGAAAGACTCCATTACAAGAAATAAAAATATTATTGAAGATTGTTGTGGCAACTGCATTATACAAAGGAGGTTGCACTTACGATGGTGTGGAGTATTCTTGTTATGACTGTGTTTGTCTTCAGAAGGAAGGTGAGCTTGAACCACACATTGGGAAATTTATGAAAATATGGGAGGATCGTAAATTGAAAAAGAACAAAATTAAGGTGATGTGGTTCTTTCGCCATATCGAGATACGCAACTTTTACGATGATGACTGTAGCTTAGCTAATAAGGAGTTTCTCTTTATGTAACATATGAACAGCACCAGGATTAGAATTTTATTTCACGGAAATATAGTTTCGAGATGAGGAAAGCAACAAAGGGTGTATATGCTTCTGATTATCCTGCCCCTTCGGACTACCCATTGGAGACCACTGGCGATTCAGAGGGTTTCAGAGGCCACCGTTCATTTGGGAGGTCTGATACTTTTGCATCAAGGGTCGAAGTTGACAAGTCTGGTAGCTATGGTGGATATGGGGCATCTAGAGCCCACTCTTTCTGAAGATTCGTGTACTCCCAAGAGGAAGTCCATTAGCTTGAATGTTGACAGAAATGAGGGTTTCAATGTGCCCGTGCAGGTTTATGCGGTCTCTGTAATGTCTGCAACTGAACGGAGGGAGTTGGGAAAGAGAATTAAAGTTGAGTTGGAGCAGGTGTGATCTATGCATAGAAGAATTGAAACCAGGGTAATAAATGCTGTAGTTGTGTCTTCATCTAGCGATCTACCTAGTTTCAGATCTGGGCATGAGAATTCAAGGCTTGAAAATGGATGAGTTAACGGTGGTCATTTAAATGCTTTTAGCATTCAGATACCTCCTCCAGGAAATCTAAGTGGCAAAAATAAGAAGAAAACTCCCAAGGCCATTCAACTCTATGGGGGTTCAGAATTTGCCCTCTGAAAGAGAAGACAGTAGTAGATCAGCATGAGAAACAGAAAAGCAAAGCTATGGCTGTCATTGGGGTCAAACGTAGCCATTCAGGTAGACTTGAGGTTAGAGATGAGAAGAGGCTGAAGGAAAGTCACCCTGTGCAACAGCCAAAAGCAGATCCTATTATTTTAAAACAATGTGGCACTATCCTGAGGAGGCTTATGCTTCATAAGCATGGTTGGGTTTTCAACTCACCTGTTGATATTGTTAAGCTTGAAATTCTTGACTATCCTAAGGTCATAAAGAAACCGATGGATTTGGGAACTGTTAAAAGAGGTTAGACACAAATTCCTATTTAGACCCGCGGGATTTTGCTGCTGATGTTAGGCTAACATTTGCAAATGCAAGAAAGTATAATCCGCCTGGTAATGATGTTCATGTTATGGCTGTTCAGCTGAGCGATATGTTTGAAAGCAAATGGAGAACCTTTGAAAGGAAACTTCCAGAAGCAACCCCATCTTGTTTTATGAATAAGGGTGCTCAATCAAATTTGTTAGCAAAACAACATCAACAGCAGCAGCAAGAGCAGCAGCCGATTCACAATAAAGTTATTGAAAAACCCAAACAAAATAATAAGCCAAAGGCTGCCTCTGCACCCGTAGAGCATAAACCTAAAGTAGAACCGTGCAAATGGCCAATATCAATGGAGAAATTGCAAAACTCGCAGATGGCTTTAAAGATTCTTGTTCATGTATCTCATGCTTCAAATATGGTTCTAATGGATAGCAAGATGTAGGAATGACAACAATGAAAATTTCTTATGTACTCTCCCACTATACAAAATATTAAAGAAGAAGGTCTTGAGCATTTCCAGAAACACTAGATTGTGGTGATAAATGTGATATAAGGATGGAGCTCCAGTGATATTAATATCTGCACAACTAAAATACAGCATTGACGCTCTAGGTGAATACATAACAAACATTACTCCTATTTCCTGAGCATAATATCGCTGCTCCTCCCAACATGATTGAAATCAGATCATTCGATGTGAATAAACCTGCTAAAATTCATAAAATACAAGCATTGGCTAAAGGTTTGCAGATAATAAGAAATACGAGAGCTTGGCTATGGCACGTATGGAACAGTTTATCATGGAAAATGGAAGGGATCAGATGTTCCTATTAAGCGGATCAAAGCCAGCTATTTTGAAGGAAGGTGTTGAGAGAAAGAACAAATGATAGTAGATTTATGGAAAGAGGCTTCTATTCTAGGTCAACTCCATCATCCCAATGTTATATCATTCTATGGTGTTGTTCGAGAAAAATCTTGGATCAAATACGAGGAGATACAAATCACACAGAAAACCCTAAAGTCATTATCGGAGAGACTTACTATATCGGAGTAAGTTTTTTAAATCTCTCCGATTACAAGGGTCACCGCGATGAAGAAAACCATGAGAGGCATTGCCGGAAGAGATGGGTGAAACACATCAGAGAGACCAAAAGCATCGGGATGACATGTTAATTTTACAACGATGGCCTATGTTATGCCGATGGTGATCAAAGACCATTCTGACATCAGGTAAATTTCAATGTCTCTCCGAAATATCAATGAAGTGGGTCCAAAAGCTGCATATTGCCAAGATCAAAAGAAAGTAAAAAAATATTAAAGTAATTATCGGAAGGAGTTTTTCAATATGGAGTGAGTATTTTTCAGTCTCCCGATATAACAAAAACAAAAGCACATAAATTATATAAAATCAAAGGTAAAGAATTATTACAAAATCAATCAGGGCATGAAAATTGTTTTGCTAAGGAGTAAAATTATTTACACCAAGAAAGTTAAAAGGAAGAAATCCCGGAAGGAGAAATATTATTTTGAGAAGGAAAATAAGTTTTTTAGTGAAAGTGAAAAGGAATAAAGTATTTTCACATAGGGATACAATGAATATATCAAATATAGATTTTAATAAACAATCAAATTGGAAAATTACTTTCAATCCAAGGAGTTACCCAAGAGAACATTTTATGTGACGGTGTATTATGGTGACTAGTAAAATATCTTTCACCAAGGAGACGAGTATGAGGAAATATTTTCTACCCAAGGGTAAAAGCACACTAAGTAAATGCAATATAAAACATTTTTTCCAGAAGAGTTAAAAGTGGGTGATTAAATGTGGTAAAAATATATACGAGTAAAATTGACTTGAAGTTTCCAAGAAGATTACCATTAAAATTAATTTTCAGGGAGATTATGAAAGTGAAGTTTAATTAAATATTTAATTGGCCAATGGTAACTAATTAAATATTTTATTTTTGCCGAAGACAATTAAATGAAAAGTTGTACCAAAGGATGCACCGGAATGTAAAGGGTCATAACCCTAAGTTTGCAAAAAATATAAGGGAGATGCAAATTGGAGTAAAAAGGACATCAGTAGATAGAAAGGGAGCAGTAGGTTTAGGGTAGCAGTAGGAAATTATTTAATTCCACTCCACCCATTCGCCTCATCAGAACTTTATATACACAATCATTTTTATTAATGGAACAGAATGCTTCAATTCAGTTATCTATTTTCAGTGTTCAGCTGTAATGTTACTATTAAATCCTAAATGTTGTAATGTTGTCTCCAGAATGGTTTTTCTGTATGATTTAAATTATCGTATCAAGAATATTGTTGATTTATCTGGTCACATTTGCTGATTCAGTGTGTTCGAATTGGTTGGTTTCTATAAAGAAGTTGATCAGAATTGTCATAAGGTCTCTGCCAAGAGGTAAATCCTTTCTACAAAACAAATCTGGTCTAAATTCCCTTCTAACTAGAATTAAACATCCTCTCAGTTGTTCACAGTAATACAGGGAATATCATTGGGATAGTATAAGAAGAGCATTATAACTGACATTCTTGCACGTTTGCATAAGGTGTAAACATCCCATGTGCCTTACAAGTTTGAGTTAAACTGTGAAGTAGATCAACTTACCTCAGACATCTGTTTCCATTAAATCTTCATCCATTTACCGACTCCATAGCCCAATAGAAGTAGGCACTAGTCATTACTATCCGAACTCATATTCAAAACATTTCTATTTCAAGTCAGTACATTAGGAATAGGATAATTTTTAGACTGCATCTATTACATTTTATGCCATTGTGATAGATCTATTAATCCAATCAAGTCGTGTAGTTTTCATTCTGCTTTAGTTACAAAGGTACACCCGCCTAGGTTTGCAGGACCTGAAGTGTAGGGAGCTAATAGCTCTATCAATTGGTCCAAACACGTTGCAAATCCAAACATAGAGTCTGGCATCCTCTTAGGGTTAGCAACCTGCATTTTTGGGAACCAACAGAACTATTCAAGTATCTAGTAGATAAGAACAACCTCCTAAAACAACACCACAACACAACCTGTAATCATGAATAAAACATCATAACCCATAACTATCAATCACATACATGATCATGTTGTACTAATGCAAAAGTGTACTTACATATCCATGACACCATAATCATCATCATCTATGTACCTATACTCAACTCCCACTGAAACAAGACCCCTAGTCTCACACGTGTATCAACCATGTCTTCAAAGCATAAGAAAACATGTGTACCTATCCCTATCAAAGGTTAAACTCTGAAAACACATGTAAACCTATATTTGGAAGCACCAAATCTTAAAACCTCCTATACCATACTGATGGTCTCATAACAACATGCACTCCAACAAGTTTGTGCCTACAAATTCATTTGAATGCTCTCACAATCACACTCTAAATCTTAGGCTCATACAAGTGATAGAACATGTACCAAACTCTTTCTACACACCAAACTAAAAATCTAAACTATTGTACACTACAATAGCTCTCCAACACCTATCTAAAATTGAAAATATGATTCTGTATGAAAATGTTATGAGCATAAAGCTGTCCCCAAGTAATGCCTAGCTTTAGGCACCAAATTTTGACACAAACAAAGAAACCTGGTCACCAAACCTATACCACTACATAGTTCTTAGACATACATTTCTAACACCTATAAGAAATCAAAAAACTGATACTCTGGGTGAAAGTTATGCCTCTGGAAAGAAAATACCCTCTGAGGGCTAAAAGAGGACCCCTAGCAAGACCATGTCCATACAATGCTGACATGGCATAATGTCATCATGCTAACTTGGTATTGATGGGGTCAATTATGGTGTTGTGCTAGCATCACCATCTTGACTTTGACTAGCAGATTTTAAAATTGTTTTAAATTCTATTTTAAATTTTTCAGTCTTTGGCTATGAACCAAACATCCATTTAAAACTATAATTCATATTTTTTAGGGTTTGAAGACCTGCCTCTATCATATTTTTAATGCCCATGGGGGCTATATGTTACTTGTGATAATTTCATCCATGCCAAACTAGCTGGGAGCCGGGACCCAGGGCTATAAGGCCCACTAGCCCGGTCACCTGTCAGCTAGTGGTCGACGAGGGACCATCAGGAGAACCAATTTGATATAATGCCAAAGGTACCCTAGTACCCTCTACAAAGGGGGGTATGGTGGTCTACATAGTGCCTCCCCACATAAATTCATTTTTAATTAAATTTTTTAAATCTTGTTTTTGTTAAAAATGCAATCTATCGTTTATTTAATAACTTTTTTTTCACAACTCTGGAATAATCAAATCATAGTGCACGAAAAACATTATTATTATTATTATTATTATTATTATTAAGCATACCTCTACAATTCATAAGACCAAACCTAGGAGTGTAAAAAAAAACCTTTTTTCTCCATGACATAAATAGGTCAAATTTTATATTAATCTTCACCTGTTCAGCCTCTTGAATCCAATGACAAGGTCTGTTTTGTCCTAGGAGGTCATCCATGAAAACTCCCTCCTCAAAACCCTCATGATGTCATCCAAGAAACCCTTTTCCATCTCATATTTATAAACCTAGATTTACAAAAAGCACCACAAATATGAAACCCCAAAGCCCTCAGATCTACAAATCAAAACCTACACGAAACCCTCCTATATTGTCCCAAATCTATCATGTATTTCCATGGCTTCCACTTTGTACCAAATCTACACACACCAGGGTTATAACAAATCTAGGGAGCTCATACCTCCCACAACCATAAACATGGCTCTGATACCACATGTTAGAAATTTGTATTTCGAATGAAACCAATTCCACATAACCCATAAGGAGAAAATGATGCATAAATAACCATAATACAAAGATCAAATGACAAACAAGAAAGAACACAATATATACCTTAGGAAAACCCTCAAGAGGGAAAACCTAGCCTCTAAAAGCATCCACTTTCATATATATTACCAGAAATAAGATACTATAATACATGCCATGAGTCTCCATGAATACCTCTAAACCATGAAGCACCTCCAATGCATCCTCCATTCTGTCCAAGAATAAATCCACACATCCTATGCCATGCTTCACAATATGCATTTGTAGGAGAGAGCTCAATACAATGACAACCTCTCACAAACCTCCATCCACCAATAGTGAATTAGCCAACATCAAATAATAACATTGTGCTTTCTTTTATAATTCAAGCTCACACAAATACAATGAGAAAACCATGTGCCCCAAAACCATGGGTAACACAAAACAATTGACCCCCTTATTTAATATTGATACTACATTTTTTCCCAATAATTAAATAATATAAATAATAACCCAATATTACATACAACATTTACAAGTGGCCTCCAAATAAATATATCTAATGTGGTTAAACACATCAATTAAGATGCACCACAAATAAATATAAAATTTTACATGAATAAAATAATCCAATGTTATGCAAGGTGTACAACACCCATTCCATTATTTTTCATGATGATTTTTCATCTATTTTCCATCACCTAGGGTTTGGATGAGTTAGTGCTTCATTTTGGAGTTATTGTGGTTTTACATCATCATCAATTGATAATCAGATTTTGCTCAGATTTCTATAGGTACATCATATTGATAGATCTAGGGTTTTGGAAGGAGAATTCTCATCTATTTGGCATTTATTCCCATCTAGGGTTTCAATGCTCACTTTTGGAGGTTAGCGCTACCTTACTGAAGGTGAAATCGTGGCTAATTAGAAGATGTTACATAATTGTCTACATCAAAAAATTTCATTGTGAACAGCATTACTATTCCATTCTATATTACCCATTGATTTGCTTTGTATAGTTCCATATTGTGCCTAGAAGAATTGCTAGTCAATCGGGTATGTTTATTCAAATATTTAACTTGAATAGGTTTTACAAACATTTATTATAGGTTGAATTAGTTTGATATAATCTATATCAGATTTGATTATCAGTATAATCAAACATGTAATAGTAATAAAAATCATGATTAGGTGTTGAATCATTGATATTTGTTTATGCAATCATTTGGTTATCTTTTCTATATATTTGCATATGTATTGACATTGAAAATTATTCAAACAAACATCACAAAACAAATAAACACTTAGAAATAAAAAATTAGTTACCTTTGCATGACAAGTGTTTGACAAAATGTGAAACCATTCAAACCAAAATTTCAGGGCAAAACTACTAAGGGTTCTTAAAGTGGTATCAGTGTAGTGTATCTTACCAGCATAGAGGGCAGAAATTAGTTTGTAAATTAGTTTGTAAGATAAACAAGTTTTGGAACACCTAGTACAATGTGTGATAGAAGGAAAAGTATAAGTCCACAAAGAAATGATCAACATATGAAAGAGCTTATTAATGGTATGAATAATTTGGTAAAGTGTCAACAACAAATAATGGACTCCTATATGCAATACCAACAACAATTCATGACAACCATTGGACTACTTGCACAAGAAGAAGAAAGAAAGAGCAAAAATTAATTCATAAGATAGAGAAAAGAAAGAAGGAGAATGAGGTTTGAGCATAGCATTGCTTCACCATCTTTGCATAATAGTTTCAAGGAATCAATTAGTGAGTTGGTTGTCTTGAAAAGAGACATTGTTCATAAATATGAATGCACTACAAATAGGTATGATGAAAGTTCTAATTTTCTAATTAAGAACATTAGTCATTTCTCTTCACATGAGCATAGTGGTAAGACACCTTACTTTGTTGGTACTCATGATTTGATGAACACGCATGATGAAAAAGGTTATGGATTCAAGCCACAAGCAATCTAATTTTGTGCATCATAGCATAGAAGATGTAAGGAGGACTCAAAGTATGTGTGATGGGTGGTTGAAGAGAGCTAAGGAGGCCAAGTTATTAGCTTCTCAAGCAAGACAACACCTACAAAGGGTCAGGGAACAACACATTCACATGAATCATGAAAGGAGAAAAGTTAGAAACATTTTGTCATCAATCTCTATTACTTCCAAGAGAAGAAATGAAGATGGTTGAGCATGAACCACTCATGATGGAAGAGCATGAAGAGCTATCAGATTTGTATGAACTTGTTGAGCGGTATGTTTTTGAAGACAAATTAGGAATTTCATTTTGTGCAAATGATTTTGATCATTGGGTTCATGAGTCACACAACTTAGAGGGTCATGTTAGGTCTCAAAAATGCAAGTTGCTAATCCTAAGAGGATGCCAGGCTCTATATTTGGATTTGCAACATTTTTGAACTAACTTGATGAAATCAACCTTCAAGGTTTGATGATTTCCTACACTTTAGGTCCTGCTACACCTAGGTGGGTGAACCTTGAAATATTAAAGCAGTCTGAGTGTGGATGAATGGACTAACTAGGTCTATCTACAATGGCATGGGATGTAGGATAGATGACAAAGCTGACTAATTAATTCTATGTGTAATGTTTAATAAGTGATTGGCAGAAATTGTATAAGCAATATCAAAAAAGGTTTTAATTAATGAGTTGAATGCGACTAGTGCCTTGTTGGGTAATAGAGTCAATTTGAAGGACTAAGAACAGTAGTTTCTAAATGGTAATAATTCTAGATATTTGGCACAGTTCTGGTTTATAGCTTGTATAAACGTGCAAGTAAATGACTGACAGACTCTTCTTGATAATCCAACCAAATAAAATCAGATATCTTATAATTCACCAGAAGGTACTTTAATCCTTACTTGAAGGAACCAAATGAAATGAATAGACAAGATTAACAGATAATATTTTACTGGAGACAGTGTGTCAATCCTAATTATATGGCTCTACTTAGTAATCCCAACTTACTACTTCCAGGCTACTGTGAATAAATCAGAAGGGTTTAATTCCTTAGGATGGACACCAACCGAATTAATCACACAGATACAGTGAATGTGTATTGACAGATTAAATATATACTTGATATCTTAATCTGAATAACAGGGAAATGCAGAAATGGAGACAGCCACACAATTGAATAATTTCAACAAATAACTGATACCAAAGTAGAAATACTGAATCAGAGAACTTCAAATTTCTTCTTCAAAATAAAATATGCAACACGATCATTTTGGAATATTATGTATATGTATATATGAATATCTTCTACTGCTGATGATTTTTCAGCATAGATTGTTTGAACTTATATAGATATTTTCATGAAGAGATACAACTCTTCAATAAGTCTCTTGGGATTTTAACCAATACAAACAATAATTACATAAGCTTAATTAGGCTCTGTTTAGCCATAAATAGACTTTTGCCAGATGATCTAAGTACTCCTGTGCACGGTGAGAATCAGTGAGCTCGACTGCACTCCTGGTGATTATATCAAGGGTGACCATTTCCTCCAGTTGTTTGCAAACTTCTGTAGATACAGAGGCTTTATCTTTTAGAGCTCCTGTGGCTTTGTGCAATATAACTTGACAATCAACAGTCCACTCTTCTTTGCTCTTTACCTCTCCATTATCTTTGAATATCCTGGGCACCCCTGCGTCTGAGGCATCAGTCCCTTCCTTAGCATCAGCTTTGAGTTTATCATAATAATTCTGGTGTCGTTTGAGCAACGCTCTTGCATCAGAGATATCTGTACCATCAGTGGCACCTCTGTTTTGCAACTTGATCACCTTTTCTTGTATCCTCTTATCAAGCCTTTCATGTTCTTTGACTGCTTTATGATTTTCTGAGTAGTTATCCCGATAGAGGTGCATCGCTGTGAGTCTTGCCGATGGCTTTCTTATCGCCAAGACTCTTGATCATCGGAGACTTACTTGTTTTCTATTCCGATGGTTCATTTCTCACCGATGACTATTGCTTTGTTACCCTCGCATGCTGTTCGGTGAAACTTTTGCCGAAAGTGCTTCATCGGTATGATATATACCGTCAGGGCAGCTTCTAAAAGATCATCCGATAGATATTTGTCATACCGATCGGCATGACCACTTGCCTTTCTTGCCGATGTAAAGTCATCGGTGTTGCTTACTCCATCGGTGAGCTCCATAATTCTTCTTCCGATCTCTATTTTCACGCCGATGGTTGTTTTCAAACAATTCCTTGTGTATTGGTGTAAGCCACACGACCTCTTGCCGATGGATTAATTTTGATGAAATTTGACACTGCTCATCCCTAGACATTTTATGAGATACAAAAATTTTATATTATGGTCCTTTTGGGATATTCCTCAGGGTTTATTCAAATATGATGGAGTAAGGAAATAGTAAAATTTTGAAAATTTTACTGTGCTAACAGTGGCTCTGTCTGGGATGTATACTCCCTGTGAGTATACAAGGATCCAGATCTCCTGGGGAAGTAGACTGGAAAAAGGAAAGGAACAAATGATGGGGAGCGGGAATGATTCCTAGACTACTGTGCATGGAATAAGATATTTTTGAGAATTATTTGAATGTTATCCATGCACTGGCAACACTCAATTCTCTTTGTACATGTTTATGAAAAGAACTGCTTCAAGTATTGCCCATGTACTGGCAATTCCTGCTCCTCTCCTGACATATTCTGTACATAGTAAGAATCATCACCTCCCTTGCCAGTGATAACAAAAGGACCCAACCACAGGGCTTCAAATTTTCCATGTTTTCCTTTGTCTTGACATCTTGCATTCCACATTAGTACCAGATCATTTATTTCAAACTTTCTTTCTTTGGCCTTTTTGTCAAAGAGATATTTTACCTGTGATTGTAATTTAATATTCTGTTTCTGAGCCATTCTTCTTGTTTCATCAAGCTCTGCTAATTGTTCCAACCTTTCCTCCATTGGTTCAGGGATATTCAAGTCTTCCTGGAGAATGAATTTGTATACTGGTATAAGATTTTCTAATGGTAATCTTGCTTGGGTTCCATATACCAATTCATAAGGGGATCTCCCAATTGCCCTTTTTATAGTAATCCTGTCAGCCCATACTGCCATTCTTAATTTTGAATCCCAAGCCTTCTTATTTCTATCCAACATTCTTTTTATGATTTTCAACAGACTCTTATTACTTGATTCAGCTTGTCCATTGGCCTGTGGATGGTAAGGAGCAGCATAAGAAATAGTGATACCATGTGTGCTGCAAAAACCTTTGAATTCATCAGATCTAAAGCACATCCCATTATCAGTAATCAGTCTTACAGGAGTACCAAATCTGCATATAATGTTATCCATTAGAAAATTTATCACAACTTTACTAGTAGCCTGTCTGGTTGGGATTGCTTCCACCCATTTTGTAAAGTAATCAGTAGCTACTAAAATCCATCGGTACCCCCCACTTGATTTCTCTGAAATTTCTCCTATAAAATCAATACCCCACTGATAAAATGGAGCCTCAACTTGCATAGGTTTTAAGGGTAGTGCTCCATGATACTTTAACTTCCTTGAGAACTTTTGGCATGCTTCACACTTTCTAGTGTACTGGTATGAATCGTTAAAGACTTTAGGCCAATAGTACCCTGCCCTCAAAATCTTGTGGGCTGTGGTTTTTGCTGAGAAATGTCCTCCGCACATGCCTTCATGCAATTCCTTCATAATATGTTTTGATTGATATTCATCCAAACATAATAGTAGAACCCCATCTCTATTTTTCCAATAGAGATCTCCACCAATGAGTACATATTTTGAAGCTTGTAGTTTGAGTGTCCTTCTTTTGTTATCATCATATCCTTCAGGACTCTTCATATGTGTTAGATAATATACTATATCAGTATACCATGGAGTGCGTTCAATACTGGTACTTGCATCAACATTACATATATGGGAAGCTTCTAGATTACTTTTAGCCATCAATTTGGCAAGACCCTGTCCTCTTACTAATTTAGTGATTTGGATTTCAATGTTGAATTCCTGAATCCTATTGATCCACCTACATCTCCTACCGGTGACCTCAGTTTGGATCAGTACATCCTTCACTGCAGCATTAGGAACATATGCTATGATTTTAGCCCCTACCAAATATGGTCTAAAGTTTTTTACTGCTTTTACCAATGCATATGCCTATTTTTCAATAATGTCATACTTCAACTCTGCATTCTGAAGGGACTTGCTAAAGAAAGAGATTGGCTGTTCATATCCATCATTGTTTTTCTGCAACAACACTGCTGCCACTGTATGATAGGAAGCAAATGAAAAAAGTTGGAAAGGTTTGCCGAAGTCAGGGGATATTAAGACTAGAGCTTGTTTGATGGCCTCCTTAATGTTACCAAATGCTTCCATTGCTTCTGTTGTCCATTTCATATCTGAGTTCTTCTTCAGCATTCTTGATATAGGACAAACAATCTCTGTGAAATTTGGTATAAATCTTCTGACAAAATTTATCTGACCAAAAAATGATTGTATAGCTTTTACATTTTTTGGAATAGGGACCTGATCAATTGCTTTCACCCTTTCAGGATCTATTTTAACTCCTTCCTTCGAGACTATATGGCCAAGCAATTTTCCTTCTGTTACTGCAAATTGGCATTTTTTAGGATTCAATGATATTCCATATTCTAGGGCTTTGACAAATATCTGTTCTAGATGTGTGCAATGATCTTCGGCCTTTTTTGAATATGCTGTTAAGTCATCTTGATAGACTATCATAATCTTATTGATCAATTCAGCAAAAGCTACATCCATCGCTCTTTGAAATGTTGCCCCAGCATTAGTTAATCCAAATGGCATTCTCAAGTATACATATGTTCCCCACGGAGTGGTGAATGCGGTCTTGAATTGTTCAGACTCCTTAACCTTTACCTGATTGTAGCCGGAGAAACCATCCATCATGGATAGTAATTCACATCCAGTAACTTTCTGTAATATCACCTCCATATTGGGAAGAGGATAATTATCTTTGAGAGAAGATTTATTCAGGTTTCTGAAATCCACACACAGTCTAATGTCACCATTCTTTTTCCTGACAGGTACTAAGTTTGAGACCCAGGAAGAATGTCTAATAGGTTTGATTATAGCTCCATCCCTTAACTTTGTAAGTTCCTCCAGCATTTTCGGAGCCAATGTAGGATTAATCGGCCTTTGTTTCTTTCTGAATGGTTTTGCATCTGGTTTGAGTGGTATCTCATGTTGAAATAGATCCTCTCTATATGCCTTTAAGTCATCATATGACCAAGCAAACACATGCCTATACTTCCTAAGTAGATTGATAATTCTACTTCTGATTTTCTGGTCAAGATTCCTCCCAATATATACATTTTTTGGGGTTGTCTGAGTCCCCAAGTTCACTTCCTCAAGATTCTCAGGTATCACTGGTGTTTCTTTCTTCTTGTATCTATCATGCCCATCAAATGCTTTTTCTAATGCAATAAGCCCTTTGGGTATCTTATTTGTCTTCAGTTGAACCACTTCTTGGCCAAATAGGGTTTCTTTCCCATCGTGTTCCTCCACAAATGCACTGAAATCAATTTCTTGATTTTCATAATAATCAGCACAATGTAAGAAATTGATTATATCAGCATCGCTGTCAAACACCTGCCAGTTCTGTATATTATCAGGGATGGTAGGTCTAGTTTTAAATTCTACTTCTGTGATCCCTCCTAATGTTAGATCATCTCTCTTTAATGCAATGTTTGCTAAAAAGTCTGCCATGATGTTTTTAGACCTATCAACCCAGCTGATTGAAAAAGCATCAAATAATTCAACACTATCCCAAACTGCATTTCTGTACTGTCTTAATCTTTTATTCTTAGATAAATATTTTTCTCTTACTTGGGAGATGACCAATTCAGAATCACCATAGACGGCCAACTTTTTTATTTTGTATTTGGTGGCTATGTCTAGGCCAATGAGTAGGGCTTCATACTAAGCTACGTTATTGGTGCATTCAAATGTCAGTAAGAAAGAGTATTTGAATGTTTTACCTCCTGGTGAGATAAAAACTACTCCGGCCCCATTTCCTATCTTGCTGCATGCACCATCGAAATACATTTTCCACAAATCATTTTCTCTTTTCATAGATTCAGTGTGTATTGGGTCAGTGTTATGCAATTCTGGGGTAGTTTCTCCAACTTTGAAAACCCCTAAATCTGTGTCACAAAAGAAATTCACCTAATGCCGGTCCATTCTTTCTATAATAATGTCATACCTTGGTTCTCTGCACAACTTGATTTCCTTGTCACCTACTGGTATGGTGGCATATGATAGATCTAATTGAACATTGCCTCTTGCCATTGCAGCCCACTGCCTTGATAACAGCATTCCATAATACGGTGGGATATCAACCACAGTGATGTCAATGTTATATGTTGCCTCAGGATATGAAGCAAGTTTTATTTCTACATCTTTCATAATACCAACTACTGGAATAGATCTGTTATCCATTGCATAACATTGGCCATACGTAGTATCAACCCACATCCCTAATTCTTTCATCATTGCTATAGGCATGATATTCATAGCAGCACCTGAATCAATCATACAATTCCTGACTATTCTGTTCTTGATTACTAGTGTAGTATAGAATGGATCTACCTGTGAGGGATTTTTTGTAAGTGTGTCACCAAGGTATACCTCAGGCATCTTAAAATTTTCTTGATGCACATTATTTGTTGTTTTTTCAAACCCTTTATGTTTTGGATTAGGTGTATCAGAAATCATCTTGACGACTGTACTCCTATATTTATCTATTTTCATCATCTCTAAGAGTGGGACTGATATCTTCACCTGAGACACTGCCTGTGCAATGTCAAAAGAAGGGGTTATGATTTGGTCATTCTTTTCTGTTTTTGTATTCTCTTTTTCTATATTTTCTTTCATTTTATTTTTATCCCCCTTTTCTGGTTCTTTAGGTGATGATTTTGTATTATTCCCCTTGTTATTCTGGTCTTTTATGAATACACTCCCAGGAGTTCCTTGCCTAGCATTTGTTGTTCTATTCCTTAAGTTATAAGTGTTTTGAGCTTGAGCCACTGCAGCTACTGTGAGAGCTTCTTTTTCATCCTCAGTAGGTTTTCTCCATTGACCATATGGTTTATTGTCATAAATATCTTCCTGGTCTGAGAATACCTGCTGCTCTCCCATGTTAACATGATATTTTTGGTTCCCTACATCATACTCATACCCTTCTTCCTCTGAAGAAGAATAATCTGCTGTTACCACACATGGTGTATCCTGCATCATATTGATGGTGTGATTATCCCTATTATAGTTGTATAGCATTTCCTCTTGCTGTATTGATTTAGCTACCTCACAGTATTCAGGTGAATGTGGCAAGTTACATACAAAATACCAAGGTTTATTTTCTGCCATATGTGTCATGTTTCTCTTCAATGGATCAGGAGTATCCTTTCCATATGGCTGCTTTCTTTTGGTGTCAATAGGTCTTCCATCCTTCCAATTTGTATTGTAAGGCATATCATGTAACCTAGGTCTATCCTGCCTATGCTGACCCTCTGGTTTAATCTGTTGAGCATTTGGATTCTGAAGATTTCTATGATTTTCCCTTTTACTGACCATTCCTACAGCCTTTCTATTATTTTCAATAGTTATGGCTATTTTCTGTGCTTCAGCCAACGTTGCAGGACACTGGTTTCTGAGTTCATATCCTGTTTTGGGGTCAAATGCCTTCATATAGATACTCAGTGCTGCCTGGTCAGATAACTTGGCTCCATGTGGTACCTTATTATGTAACTTGGAAAACTTCAGGTTGAAATCAAATACTGATTCATTTTGATACTTCTGTATACTTATTAGTTCATGTAGTGCAAACTCAGGAGCATATTGGTTACCATACTGATCCTTAAACTGGTTATGGAAATCAGTTATTGAATTGATTGATGCATCGGGCAAGCTATTAAACCAATCTCTGGCATCTTCAGTGAGGGACATCATAAATAACCTCATTCTAATGTCTTCCCAGTCCATACCTATATCCTGTACAAAAGCATTAAAACTTCTGATATGATCTTCTGCAAATACTGCATTGTTTCCAGTAAACTTGGGAACCATGTTTCTCCAAGTACTATCCATAGGATATGGATATAACTGATATCCAGTCAAATCAAATTGACTGCATATATTAGCAAGGTTTTGGGGAGGGAAATTGAGATGTGGTGGATTGGGATAGTAATTATATCCACCTGGTGGCTGATGATATGCATATTGGTTCATATGGGGATTTATGTGTTGATTTTGTGGCCTATAATATTGTTGACCAGGGGGTGGGTAATTATTCGCCATATGTAGGGATGCATTACGTATGGGAGGTGGTCTGGGGTTTTGGGGAATAGTGTTCTGATGACTTCCAGAAGCATGTGAGTTTTGAGCACTACTTGTATTTTGTTGTGTATTTCTTGAAATATTCCCTCTATGCGGGGGTACATATTTAGGGGGAGCTGTTTTGGCTTTATTTCTCCTCTGTTGAATTTCTTGCTGCAATAACTCCTTCTCCTCTTGTATCTTGTACCTTTCGAGTTCTTTCCTGAGCATGAGTATTTCCTGTTTCTCATCACTCATGTCTTGATTATTTATTTCCTGATATTCTGGATTGTCATTCATTCCCTGATTTGACAATTCATATCCTATCTCCTCTCCCTGGTCAAACGAGACCTTGAAATCATGTTCAGCTTGGTTCCTATCAATATCCCTCATGACCTTTGCATCATGATCCCGCTGTTCTTGAGGAGTGGGTCTGTACCTTGCCAAAATATCATCAGTTGCTCCACTGAGGTTCTCGTTTGAATCATGCAGAGGTGTGAATTTGTTGTGAATTGCAATATTTTGTTCTAAATCATTCTCCTGGATGTCTAGATTATTATCTTGGTAAGAATATTTTGGATTCACATTTCTTTTGGAGATGTTTCTAAGTGGTGGAGATGACTGCAAGTTTCTGCCTTCCATCTTGGATCTCCTACCATCCATTTGAAATTTTTGTTATGATTGTAACTAGAGTCGCCACCTATTGAATAGGAAAAGTTTATATTTTTATCTGTAAGGTTCTTTGTCACCAGCAGAGTTACCAAAAAGAAATTTTAAATGACTCTATGAAAGAAAGGATTAATTTCTAAGGTCTTTTTACTAAGTCCCCAGTAGAGTCGCCAATTTGTTAGGTCTCAAAAATGCAAGTTGCTAATCCTAAGAGGATGCCAGGCTCTATATTTGGATTTGCAACGTTTTTGAACTAACTTGACGAAATCAACCTTCAAGGTTTGATGATTTCCTACACTTTAGGTCCTGCTACACCTAGGTGGGTGAACCTTGAAATATTAAAGCAGTCTGAGTGTGGATGAATGGACTAACTAGGTCTATCTACAATGGCATGGGATGTAGGATAGATGACAAAGCTGACTAATTAATTCTATGTGTAATGTTTAATAAGTGATTGGCAGAAATTGTATAAGCAATATCAAAAAAGGTTTTAATTAATGAGTTGAATGAGACTAGTGCCTTGTTGGGTAATAGAGTCAATTTGAAGGACTAAGAACAGTAGTTTCTAAATGGTAATAATTCTAGATATTTGGCACAGTTCTGGTTTATAGCTTGTATAAACGTGCAAGTAAATGACTGACAGACTCTTCTTGATAATCCAACCAAATAAAATCAGATATCTTATAATTCACCAGAAGGTACTTTAATCCTTACTTGAAGGAACCAAATGAAATGAATAGACAAGATTAACGGATAATATTTTACTGGAGACAGTGTGTCAATCCTAATTATATGGCTCTACTTAGTAATCCCAACTTACTACTTCCAGGCTACTGTGAATAAATCAGAAGGGTTTAATTCCTTAGGATGGACACCAACCGAATTAATCACACAGATACAGTGAATGTGTATTGACAGATTAAATATATACTTGATATCTTAATCTGAATAACAGGGAAATGCAGAAATGGAGACAGCCACACAATTGAATAATTTCAACAAATAACTGATACCAAAGTAGAAATACTGAATCAGAGAACTTCAAATTTCTTCTTCAAAATAAAATATGCAACATGGTCATTTTGGAATATTATGTATATGTATATATGAATATCTTCTACTGCTGATGATTTTTCAGCATAGATTGTTTGAACTTATATAGATATTTTCATGAAGAGATGCAACTCTTCAATAAGTCTCTTGGGATTTTAACCAATACAAACAATAATTACATAAGCTTAATTAGGCTCTGTTTAGCCATAAATAGACTTTTGCCAGATGATCTAAGTACTCCTGCGCACGGTGAGAATCAGTAAGCTCGACTGCACTCCTGGTGATTATATCAAGGGTGACCATTTCCTCCAGTTGTTTGCAAACTTCTGTAGATACAGAGGCTTTATCTTTTAGAGCTCCTGTGGCTTTGTGCAATATAACTTGACAATCAACAGTCCACTCTTCTTTGCTCTTTACCTCTCCATTATCTTTGAATATCCTGGGCACCCCTGCGTCTGAGGCATCAGTCCCTTCCTTAGCATCAGCTTTGAGTTTATCATAATAATTCTGGTGCCGTTTAAGCAACGCTCTTGCATCAGAGATATCTGTACCATCAGTGGCACCTCTGTTTTGCAAGTCGATCACCTTTTCTTGTATCCTCTTATCAAGCCTTTCATGTTCATTGACTGCTTTATGATTTTCCGAGTAGTTATCCTGATAGAGGTGCATCACTATGAGTCTTGCCGATGGCTTTCTTATCGCCAAGACTCTTGATCATCGGAGACTTACTTGTTTTCTATTCCGATGGTTCATTTCTCACCGATGACTATTGCTTTGTTACCCTCGCATGCTGTTCGGTGAAACTTTTGCCGAAAGTGCTTCATCGGTATGATATATACCGTCGGGGCAGCTTCTAAAAGATCATCCGATAGATATTTGTCATACCGATCGGCATGACCACTTGCCTTTCTTGCCGATGTAAAGTCATCGGTGTTGCTTACTCCATCGGTGAGCTCCATAATTCTTCTTCCGATCTCTATTTTCACGCCGATGGTTGTTTTCAAACAATTCCTTGTGTATCGGTGTAAGCCACACGACCTCTTGCCGATGGATTGATTTTGATGAAATTTGACACTGCTCATCCCTAGACATTTTATGAGATACAAAAATTTTATATTATGGTCCTTTTGGGATATTCCTCAGGGTTTATTCAAATATGATGGAGTAAGGAAATAGTAAAATTTTGAAAATTTTACTGTGCTAACAGGTCAATTGAAGGCTCAAGACATGATTAAGGAAGAGAATATTATGCATACACTTTGTGGAATAGAAGAGAATGATATTGGTACATATGTGGAGAAGAGTACTCTTGAGTTGGATTGGAATGAGTCTACTTGTGTTTTGACTCCATATATATGCAGATCGTGAGCTTTTCATGATGAATTTTCGTCTATTTTCCATCACCTAGGGTTTGGAAGAGTTGGCATTTCATTTTATAGTAATTGTGGTTTTACATCATCATCAATTGGCAATCAAATTTCTATAGGTACATCAGATTGATAGATCTAGGGTTTTGGAAGGAGAATTCTCATCTATTTGGCATCTATTCCCATCTAGGGTTTCAACACTCAATTTTGGAGGTTAGTGCTACCTTATTGAATGTGAAATTGTAGCTAATAAGAAATTGTTACATCATTGTCTACATCACTACTTAGATTTCATATCAAACCTTCATTGTGAATAGCAATACTATTCCATTCTATATCAGCCATTGATTTTCATTCTATGGTTTCATATTGTGCCTAGAAGAAGTGCTAGTTAATTGAGTATGTTGTAAATGAATTCCATATTGAAATATTTAATTTGAATAGGTTTTGCAAAAATTTCTGATAGGTTTAATCAGTCTAATATACTCTGAATCAGACATAATTATCAGTGTAATCAGACTTGTAACAACAATAAATAAAGCATGATTGGGTGTTGAACCATTGATATTTGTTCATGTAAGCATTTGGTTATCTTTTCTATGTATTTGCATATGCATTGGCATTGAAAAGCATTCAAACAAACATCACAAAAAAAACACTCAAAAATTAGAATTCAGTTACCTTGCATGACAAGCATTTAACAAAATGTCAAACCACTCAAACTATAAATTCAATGTAGAACTACTAAGGGTTCTTACATTATTTTTCTCTAGTGTGTCTAGGCCTTATACTAAGAGAGGATTAAGGTCTTAATGTGTTTAGTGTCATCGTATGAATATGTTTAATTAATTTTCTATTTATATTTCTATTATTTGTGTGGGGTGTGATTATTTGTCCGTAAGTGGAAATTTTTGAATTTAAAGTTTAGAGGTTGTTTAAGGAGTCAAGTATCTTTTTTCTTATGTTTTATATAAAATAAAACTCCTATAATGATAACCTATGGGTGCAACCATTCTTAGAGTGTTTAAAATGTATTTTAAAATGTCTAAAGGTGGAAACAATATAAAAAAATAAATTATTAAAATTGGAGAAGGGAAACATAACCCTAGTTTTATTTATCTCTATTTATTTCTATTTTGAAACTAGTTTGGGGGTTAGTCTTTCATTATTGTGAAGCATAAATTTTCATACAAAGATAAATCAAAGAAAATAAACCAAACAACAATTATACCTTCCTTTGCAAACATATTTTACCTCACCAATCGAGTGTATTGAAGTGCACCTAAATTCCAATTGATATGCTCCTTCGATATGTGGATTGATCATCTCAATAAAATAACTTTGATTACTGAAAATAAATGAATTAAATGCAACAGCAAAAGTTTGAGAAAATGAGAGATGATCCTTTGGTCTAGAAGAAGTTTTATTTATAGATTTCCAAAAATGAAGATCAATGGTAGATAATGATGGGAGAGATAAATGATTTAAATTGAATGAGAGCATTAAACAGATGAGAGAGTGACAAGTGTCCTTGTCCTCTCATGAATTAGGGGAGTTAACACGCCTAATTGACAAGTTAACTGAATTGATTTATTTGTTATCTAAATTGATTGATTAGTCAACTAGTTTGACTGAATTATTAACAAATCTAATTGAGAGTGATTGATGGAGTGATGAGAGAGAATCATGGTGTGACAAGAGTGAATTATGGTGAGAGGAAATTATGGAGGAAAATTAAATTATTAAATTGTTTTATTTTTGTGCACATGGATAATGCTGGAAAATAATTAATATATTAATTTTCTTTATTTTTGTGGTGGAGAAAATAGAAATTATTTTTTCTTATTTAATTAATATTAGAAGAAAGAAATGATTAATTAAATAATTGTAAATTTATTTAATTAATGATAGAAAATGGAAAATTTAACTTAATTAAAAATTTTAATAATTATTTAATTAATGCAGAAGAGTAAGGTAGAGTGATTTTCATAACAATTTAGATGAAATTTATCAAATAATTAAGAATTATTTAATTAATGTGATGGTATTGCAGATGAATAACTAAGTCAGCAAGTGAAGTTAATTTTATGTGTCTATATTTTGCCCCTCTTTGAGATGGTGTTGCGATGTAGCATCATTTCAAAGAAGCTTAAAACATAGTGTTGTATTGGATAGAAGAAGATTTTAGTTTAGAAGAATATGATTGTATTAGAAAAGATGATTCCTCAGTCAGGTAGAAGAACTACTTAGTAGATTTAATTAGTGGGTTGAATGATGCCCCCTCAAGAGGATGGATGAGTTTTAAGAATATGGATGTGCTCTCAACATGAATAGATGTGATGAAAATGTTAGATAAAAGATGGAACATTGGTGGAAGAAGAAGAACAAAATAGAGAAAAATGGAGAATATAAAAAGATAGATCTAAGAAGAAATGGAATTAGTATGAGTAGTTATGTTGATGTGAGTAGAGAAATCCTTTATTTAATATAGAAAAATGGATATTATGCACCAAGGTATAAGGAACCTTGGTGAATTTGTATCCTTTCTATGGACTTGATGCTGTAAAAAAAAGGATGTCCTTATACATGACCAACATAATAGAATCTTGTCTAAAATATGTAAGGAAGAAAACTTAGAGCATGAGAAAGTCCAATCACACAAAAGCTATTGAATGACCTTATATGAAAAGGACAATTGGTGTGCAAAAAGCTTATTCCAACACACACAAGATAAATATTAGCTGGAGTAATAAGAATATCCACCAAACATGGCACATGAAAATCAATGACTATGCCCCATTCTATGCCAATCTTAACACACCAAGATATAGAAATATCTAGGTAGCCTTTGAATAAGCCATAGAAGGAGATAAAAGATAAATCAAAAAGAAAAAGAAAAACTAACAAAGCAAAACCAATTAGCTATTGTAATCTCTTGCCCCAAAACTGGATTATGTTAGATGCAAGAAGGATCTATCCTATTGTAGGCATGATTCTGTATGATATCTCTAAATGTTGAGGCAATGTATACTTAGGTATCAGGGAGTTTCAAAAGGTGGTCTTACCTATGATTTTGCATGAAAGCTCTATGTTTTGAATGCGTAGTTTGATTTGGTTTGGTATCAAGTCTAATGGGTACGCAATTATTATGGGTAATGAAGAGTGAAATTTATTAAGGTTTGTGGTAGGTGACTAGTTTTTATTGTGAAAATGATAATGAACCCTCTTTCGGCCAAAAAAGGTATATACCAATAAGTCACCCAATTAGGTACAAGAGTATTTATTATGGAAAGAGATAGCCGATACTTGTAATGAAAATGGATGAGGGTTGGATACGATCAATTTCTATCAATTATCAAGCCATGATAGTGGGATAAGTGAATACATGGGAAATATAATATATGGTTGATTGGATGAGATGGGTGAGAACCTGATAGATGGTGGATAGTAGCTTCTACACGTGGTGCCTATTTTCTAGGTTTTTACCACGTGACTTGCCCAAGGCACCACTAAAGTGGTTTTCACCTTTGGATGAATTATTTCTCTTTATTTTTTTCTATTGTTATTTTATTAGTTTTTTTTACTTTTTTGACTAGCTATGATATCCAAGGGTCAAGTATAGAACCACTTGAGGTGAATGATGTTTATTTGTTCTTAAAGAGGCTAGCCCTCTGGTGTTGTAAGATGGTAGGCAACTGATCCATAGTTAGTTGTAATGACAAAAGTACCTTGCCAATTTGGTTCAAATTTGCCCATTTTCTTGCATTCTTGTAGATTTCAATGATTCTCTTTAAGGACAAGGTCACGGATTTCAAAATGGCGGTCTTGACTTTCTTGTTATAACTTCATTGAAGGTGGTTCTGACATGTTTTAATATGGTTTAGGGCATTATGACACCTCTCATTAAGGAGTTCTAATTCATGTAATCATGATGTATGATACTCCTCTTCATCCATGAGGTTCTGTAGTGAAATCCATAGACAAGGGAGATCGACCTTGATTGGTAAGATGGCTTTAAAACCAAAGAAAAATGAATATGGAGTGGCCCTAGTAGGTGTACAAATACTAGTACAGTATGCCCATAAGGATAGATTTAGTTGTAGATGTAAATCATAGGCAACGTCATTGAAAATATTTTTCAGGATTATTAGGATGGTATTATTTGATGCCTTATCTTGGCCATTACCTTGTGGCTAGTTGGGCGTGGAAAAGTGATGTTAAATGTGGAATTTATTGAAAAGGAACTGAACTTCTTAATTCTTAAAATGCCTACCATTATCAGTGATGATGGAGATGGGAATTCCATATTGGAAAATGATGTAATGTAGGATAAATTTAGCTATTTGGGTACCGGTAATGTAAGTACAATTACTTCAACCCACTTAGTGAAGTATTCGATAGCAATTATGACAAATTTGTGGCCATTAGATTATGGAGGCATTATTTTATAAATAAGATTGAGCCCCCACTACAAAAAAGGCTAAGGAGTTGTTATTGGATGCAATTATTGAGATGACACATGAATGAGATCACCATGTTATTGGCATTGTAAGAATTTCTTAGCAAACTGATGGGCATCTTGTTCCATAGTAGGCTAGTAGTATCATGTTCTCAACAATTTCTTTGCAAAGCTAGGACCATTAGAATGTGTTCCATAGATTCCTTCATGTACCTCATGTAAGGTAGTTTGGGATTCTTCTGAATTTAGGCACCTAAGAAGAGTACCTTCAAGACTCCTTTGATATAGTGAATCACCAAAGATAGTGGTGAAGTCATGGATGGAGGGTCCTAAGAAGGGAATGCCCAACCCTGCAACTAGAGTAAACACAATGGAAAAAACATAATAACATAATGTAATGGAAGATTCATATGCTCAATATATCAGATAAACATAATACTCTTATTCTAATAGCATGCATGCTACAATCCAAGGACTCACAGGCCTGCTTTCTAGATTAGAATAGAAATAAAAGATGCGGCATTGAAGTGCCTTCTAAAAAGAATTTAGCTATCTTCTTATTATATTCTATCAAATCATATTGAAATACTTCTAATTGACTTACTAATGTATCTAATAGATGTAATATATCATCTTCAATCTCATACAATCCTTCATGTTAGCATCAAGAGGTTACAAACTCTGATGAATGATGAAACGTGTAGAAACATGTAGGTCAGCCTACAACTCATGGTATTGCTCCATAAATGAATGAAACATGGTACAGACCTCAAGAAAGGTCTATCTCATCCTTATTAGCCTTGTGATATGTTTCATTTGGCTCCACAGGTCACAAAAGTTCTCCGCAAACCTTCTATTCTCATGTTGATTGAATGAATACTTTGTTCTGTGAAAGCTGATGAACTTTTGATAGCAATAAATCTCTGTAGGCAAGTCTAAATATCATGAAATCTAATTATGATATAGCTGACATGGCATAAATGATAAATCCTACTCTTCGAGCTCTGATATGAAGATGCGGTAAAATATAGTAGAAAATGATTAACTGCAAATGACTAAACTACAACTAATGCAAGAAAGAAAAGAAAGCAAATATTTTTGGTTGATGCAAGATTCCTCTTCAACTTGGGATGCTCCTACATTAGTCATATTCATCTTGTTGTATGTTCCCACTAGAAATCTCTCCTTTCTTAGATATACCATTACTTCATCTCCAACTAAAAAGTCTTTATGTGTCCTCTTCTCATTTGCTTGATCCTTATACTTACTATTTATCTCCTCCAAATGCTTCCTAACCTGATTATGTAGTGTCTCCATGTATCTTACAAATTCTTTTATCTCTACACTTCTCCTATTCTCCATATTGATGTCTCTTCACTCTTCAAATCCTATAGGTTTTACTCCTATCAAAACTTCAAATGGTTTCTTCCCTATACTTCTATTCACTGAATTATTGTATGTAAACTCTTCTTGTAGTAGATTTAGATCCCAATTTCCTATTGTGTCTCCTACTAAACATCTCAATAGGTTATCCATGCTCCTTTTTACCACTTTTATTTGTCCATTTATCTGTGGGTGAAATGTTGAAATGAACATTAGTTTTGTCTTCATCATCTTCCATAATGTCCTCCAGAAATATCCAATGAATCTTGTATCCATGTCTAAAACTATACTTTTAGGTAATCCATGCAATGTCACAATCTCCTTGAAAAATAGGTTAGAAACATGTACAACATCATTTGTCTTCTTACAAGGAATGACATGTTCCATCTTTGAAAATATGTCCACTACTACAAATATAGAATCATATCCCCTCTGTGTTCTTAGTAAACCCAATTTGAAATCCATGCTTATATCTTTCCAAGGTCTCTCCAGTACTGTCAAAGGTTTGTACAATCTAGTATTTTGACTACTTCCTTTTGCAACTTGAAAAACTCTGCAACTCTGAACAAATTTCCTTAAATCCTTATATATCTGAGGCCAAAACTAATGTTCACTTATCAAAGCTACTATCTTTTCAATCTCAAAATGTCCTAATCCATCACTATGTTTCACCTTGATCAAATTATCTCTCACTAAACTCCTAGGTATACACACTTGATTTCCCTTGATCAACATATCCTCTTGAATAAGATAATCTAACCACTTACTTCTATCTATCACAACAAGTTCCTTACATGATTTCTATCTGCAAAATCAAGATCATCTTCATACACATGCTTAAGTTCTTTAAAACCTAATATTTCTACCCACATCTCTGTCATCAAATTCCTTCTTCTTCTCAATGCACTTGCAACTTTGTTTGACTTCCCACTCCTATGCTTCAATACAAAAGTGTAACTCTACATAAACTCTACCCATCTCATATGTCTCTGATTCAACTTTCTTTAACTATTCAAATACTACAAAGCTTGATGGTCAGTGTACAACACAAATTCTTCTGGAAACAAGTAATGTCTCCACTTCTTCAAGGCTTGAATTATGGAATAGAACTCCTGGTCTAAGTTGAATATCTTCTCCTTGCATCATTCAACTTCTCACTAAAATATGCTACTGGTCTCCCTTCTTGACTTAACAGTGCTCGTATTGTACTTCCACTGACATCACAATCAACTTGAAATACTTTGTCAAATTCTTGTAGGGCTAATACTAGTTTCTCTATCACATTTTGCTTCAATAATTCAAAACTCTTTTGTGCTCCGAATGTCCACTTAAAATCATTTATATCACCTCTCATTGTCTTTATCATTGGTATGCATATAGTATTGAATTTTCTAATGAACCTTTCAGTAGAAACTTTCTAATCCATGTAATGATCTTACCTCTCCAATGTTCAAAGGTGTTGGCCACTCAACTATTACTCTAACTTTCTTAGGGTCTATCTTCAATCCTTCCACAAAAATCACAAATCCCAAATATACTAACTCTTACTTCGTGAAACTACATTTATTGATGTTTATCAAAAATTTCTCTTCTCTTAACCTCTGCAATACTTGTCTAATATGCCACAAACATTCCTCCTTTGTCATACTGAAAATCAGAATATCATCCAAGTATACAATAACAAACTTACCCAAGAATTTCATCAAAACCTCATTCATCAACCTCATGAAAGTACTTGGTGGATTAGTTAATCCAAAAGGAATCACTACCCAATCATACAATCCCTCATTTGTCTTGAATGCAGTCTTCCACTCATCTCCTTCTCTGATCCTAATCTGATGGTAGCCACTTTTCAAGTCTACTTTTGTGAAATACTTTGCTCCTCTCAAATAGTCCATGATGCCATCTATCCTTGGTAATGGAAATCTATACTTAACTATGATCTTATTGATTTCTCTAGAGTCTATACACATTGAATGCATGTGATATAAGTAATTAAGAAAATGTCACTTCACCTTGTGTCCAAAATCACCCAGCGCCCCTAGGTTGTGCCCACTTACCATGGCATCATAAACACAATCCACATGAGGGAGATTTTTGAAATAGTGATAGTGTTGAGTTTGTAGTTCAATGTCTATTGGGCTACTATCTTTTCCAACCTAAGGATAGGCAAGTGAAAGGATCTAAGATCTCTTCAACTTTCATCTCCAACATTTTTGACATTTTGTAGGACTATGAATATATGCAAGTGATCTGATTCAAGTTGGTGCATTCTTCCTTTTTCAACTCAAAAAGGTGGTGAACTACATTGGTGGTCTATGTTTTCCAAGAAGGGTCAGCTCCTATCAATGGGATTTTTGATCAACATCTCTTGCAGATGTCTCACCATGCAACATATGTGTATACTGCACTACAAAGGGGACTTTGGGTAGACTGTGTCAATGTATTTAACAGAGCCCTCAATGCCCACTTATTCCAACTCTAAGAGGGGATAGGGGACAAAGAAAAGGAGGTATTTAATGTGGTGTGTTTCTTGCAACACCATGCACTAGATGCATCCCCAAGTCCCTTGCAGGCACTAGGCATGCTAGCCTTCACCCTCCCATTGGCTATGTTACCTCCAAAGGAACACCAGGGTTCCAAATTAGACCAAGTAGTTTGATTGGGTTTATACTTTTGACCTGTTAGTAGTTTTAATGTCTCTTTTTGTTTTCCAGTCCTCACTACTATTCATAGGCAATTTCTGCCCATACAAATGTACATACCAGATGATGTATCCCTAGTTTTTGATAGTATGATTTATAGTTTTTTTTAATCTTAACTATCTAATACAATATAGGTATTTTGTCACCTTTCTTTAAAAAAATACTGAGACGGTGAATGGAAACAACCTACTCATTTCTCATTGAATGAAAAATGCCCATTCTTTGTTGATCTTCCTCTATCATTTATGCATTGATGGGTATCCATACCTTGGTCTGCAAATCCCACCACCTTTTGTCATATCCCCTTTAATGCTCATGAAAACATGCCCATTTCATAATAAATGGAGTTTCAGGCCCTCTTCACTGGTCTATGTAGCCTATGCCTCATAAATTCTCCCCTCCTAACAACCTACCATCATTCTTTTATAAGGCTAATTCTTTGTAATTAAATTCATGACTTCATCTTTCTCCAACTTGTTTGGCTTTAAGATTTTCTTTTAATTTATTTTTTAATATTGTTTGGCCATGTAGTCTCCTACAGGAAAGTCTCCTTCAATGGGGATGTGACAGGTTTTTTAAAGGAACCTTTAAAAAATTAGAATAAAAATTTAAGAGACTAAAATAAATAATGTCAGTAGGTTTTGTCTTTGATTGAAACCTTTCTTATAATCTATGATAAAAAAAAAATTTCCATAAAACTTTTTTCAATAGGAATGTCAAGCATCTTATGTGTTGAATCTATTATTGATCATGGTAGAAAACATGGACTATAATTTCTTCCCATTTGTGAGGATTAGTTTATTAGCATTTTAAAATTACTATAACTTTGGACCATTCTATATAACTTCAATGTACTATTACTATGGTCACCTAGAAGAAGCTATAGTAATCTACCAAGTTGCAATGTAGAACATTTCTTTACAAAAATGAATTTGAATGCTAGGGGTCACTTTTTGAGCAAAATTGATATCATAGGCATCCTAAAAAGAGTAGGATAGGCACCAATCGGACCAAATGCTTCTCTTCAAAGAGGGCATGAGAGGTTCAAAGAGATGACATATGTGAGGAATAAAACTTATTTGGCAACAAAGGTTTAGTGATTGTTGGATAAACCCTTTGATAAACAAGAGTATTTAGAGAACCATAAAAATGAGGTCAAGATCGACATGGAGGATATCATTAAGTTGTCTAATATATTGGTTGGAAAGGCTAATAAGGAATCCCTTGAGGAGGTTGGAAAGGGCCTCTTTCCAACTCCACTTTTGTTCTTTGTAAATATCACCTTTTGAGGGGCATCAAGAGAGTAGAAATGACTGTTTCATTTGGAGGACACCTTGATGTTGTTGAAGAAGGAGAAAGAGAAAATAAGTAATACATTGAATTACTTAATTGTAGCATTTGTTGTAAAACATGTTTTCCCATATTTTGACATAGAATATGATTGCACTTATTATTAATTAGTCGATGTTTTCAAGAAACCACATAGTTCATAGAGACAAGACAAATAGGAAATCTAAATTAATGCTCCTTCCAAATCCATTAAGTCTTATATCTAATTTGAGTGAAAAATAACATGTTGCATTTGACAGAGTCATGGGAAATTTTGAAGTGCATGATAATCATGAACCTCTCAAGACAATCATCCAAGAAACTACTAGAACATAGAAATTCTACATAATTAATTGTAGAAGTATGTAATGGATACTAAGTTAGTTGATGGAAAAAGACCCAAGTTATAATTCCTTGCACTAACAAGAGTTGTATATTTCAACATACATGCAATTAAATTTCATCCATACTTGAAGATTCCTAAATTAAGCATATATGTCCTTTGAGTGGTCAAATGTTAGCCACACATTAGGAGGGGTTGAAGCATATCCAATATGTAATAAAAGATTAAATGAGTTTTATAAGCCCCAAGTTGTGTGTTACCATCAACAAACATTTGAAATAGGTGTTTCCATCACAAGACAAAAAATGTTTTGGTGGAAGGTCTATCATTCTTGTTCGCAATCTTCTCTAGTTACTACTCATGTGTGACATACCATTTATGCAAGTATCCCCATTTTATTACATTGTGTAGATTAACACTTTATCGATGTATGTGTAGATCATTTATTAGTCTATAATTTGACCATATACATTTTATATAATGTTTGTACTTTGTGTGTTTACATGCAACACTTATGGTAAGGTATTGTGAGTTATATTTTTTACATATGTTGTAATGCCCCGCCATGAACACCTTAGAGAACAACACATCTATGCTATGCAAAGCAGAATATTTTTTTTTTTAAATGAATAAGATAACAAAGTAATGTTTAACAAATCAATACACATCATTAAACTAACAACTTGTCCTCTAAGGTTCCATGGTTGCATTACTTGACAAATCAATTAACATAATCTAACATACATCATTAACTAACATCAATACATCATTCTAAACCTATTGCATTAAATCAATAAACATTTACACCTCCATATCATAACATATGATACGTAATCATTAGGATCTAGTACACAGTCACAATTTCTCCTCACATATGAGTACAACATTACATTGTTACATTATCACCTTCTGAATAAATCTGAATACATACATTATGAATCAACTGATACATAGGCCAGTACATGAGAATAATAACTGTCTTCATAAATAGGTACAAGATCTGATGTCTGATACACAAGATATAACTTCCTCGCACATTAACATCAGCAAGGGAAAAACCAATGGATAAAAGCTCTTCCACCTGACCATGTGGAACCCTGATGTCCACCTCCCGAGCTAGGAGTTAACATAAGGTTCCCACTACAACATATAGTCAGGTAGATAGAAGACTAAGAACAAAGACAACACATGACTCCAACAACACAATTCAATATCACAAACAACTCAACATCACTTCCAGAGGCAAACACTTAACAAATGGGGAGAGTACAACTAGGGAATGCTAGGCTGCAGTAGGGAGAGTGTCATCACATAGCTTGTCATGGGTTGTCCTGGTAAGCCTTCCTAGGCCCTGGCCCCCATCCTGGGTTATTTTGGCAGCCTCTCCTGACTCCCGGCCGCCATATAACACTCATACGGAATCAACATAGCTTTCATGAGGACAAGGTAGTTGATCTTGCCATTCTAGGCCTTCTCATCTCATCTCAAGCCTAAACGAGCACTTGAGCCATGAGTGAGGCATCTTCTTATCTTATTTAGTGTGATTAACTACCCAACCCCTTAATTCATTATTTAGGTTATCACTTAGTTAAGAAACTCCCACATGGGTTGTCCTGGATGCCACTTTGGGCTCCAGCCCCCATTGAGAGCCACTCCCCTCCCTACACCCAAAAAACCTTAGCCATCATGCATAGCAAACATCATCATGACAACGAGGATACATGAACCATGCAAGGCATTAACCATCTTGAATAACAATTATCCTTATATCAACATGTATGTATAACAATGCAATGCATTGACCCTCTTGCATACCAAAACATAATCATAAGGGTAAAAATCCTAAACCATTGCCCATAGCAACACACATTCATTACATCTTTATGATTTCCATGTCTCCCCATTCTACAACTCACCACAAAACTCAATACAAGACAAATACAACTAAATGGACAACAATGCATCCACAGAGAAATACATTTATCATTCACAGTCTTTTAATCCATACATAACTATAGACAACATGTTTCTTAAGATGTCATAAATCCAAAACACATAATAACACATTACTTGAAAACAAACTATTTTATACTATGCCTCTGGAAACCTAAATCTCAACCCACTTAACTCAATAATGACTAGTGAACAAAATCACACAATTTCATTTACCTCTTATAATTAAACATACAAGTTAAATTTCAAACATATTGGGTTCTAGTCTAATTTTTCCCAAATGCTATACTCATAACCTCTATCTTCATACAATGTTAATAAATCTGTTAACTAAACTATTTAATCAAATTTCAATTAATAAATCTTCATAAGGATATTGTATTAAAATTGATATCAAAATTAAATTTAACTAAACAATAGTAGCCACAATATTTTAACTTACACCATAATAACTAATATCACCTACTTTTCTTAATATTTCAATAGTCTAAATAGTTATTTTTTTAGTAATTAGTTGAGTTTCAAATGTGGGGTTGAACTCACTTTCATTTATTCTCTAATTGACACTATAATGCTTAAATAATAACAATAATATTGTAAAAATAATAATAATAATAATGACATTACTACTACTACTAATAATAATAATAATATTAATTTACATGGGTCATTGGATAGTAAATATTTTTCATCCAAAGAGAAATAAACTAACATTGTAAATGGATTTATATGACAATTATCTATTCAACAGAGCCTTTAATATAAGTATATAAAAACCTAATATATGTGTCATCATAATCCTATAATGGTTTAAACAAAATCTCTTCTATCATATAATAAAGTCTCTTTTTCCTAAATCATCAGTTGTATAAATATTTAACTATAGCTAAAGCTAAAACTACCGGTAACATTTGAAGATTTTAATTTATGGAAAAAACCTAATTTATGAAAGATGATTAATATTATTACATGAATTTTGTATTAAATGTAATAACTTTCTGTAGTTAGGCTAGAAATTTAATTAACTTTCTGTAATAGTGTTGGAAATTTTATTAATTGGCAAATCTAATTTTTAACATTTTACTTATATTCCATTCCTACTGTAAAAATAATAACATTGTGGATTAATTATGGATGATTTATTTGATAGCTGATGATAAAAAAAATGCAGCCTGATCATGGGACGTCCAAAATTTACAAAGGCTGATTCAATTTAAAATAACTAAATTTTAGGTTTTAATGTGGACTAAGTTCAGAAAATAAAAATTTCTCAAGCATTAATGTGTTTTAAATTATCCCGAAATAAACTGCATAAATGGAATGCAGGCCCCATTACAGCCATGAGGAATGCTGAAATAAAATTTAGGATAAACTCATGGCATGAATAATGACCAGAAGGTGAACGAATTTGCTTGAACACTGACAAGCTTCATTTCCTGATCAAAGTAGGTTACTAAGTTTGTTGGCTGTGCACCAATCAAAGTATTTAAAAGGCTTAAGAAACTTTTAAGCAAGGCAATTCTATTTTTTTTTATCCTGCCTCTGTTCAGCTAACTGCAAGTCTTGCAATTTAATAAACTCACTTCATTATTTGCTTTCAACCACTTTCCAAAATATAGAGATATCATCTCACAGATTACAATGGTAGCAGAATATACTCAAAATGAATTTATTTCGGCAAGTGCCACTGGCAGAGTGAAAGCTAAAATCCACACCCACTGTCGGTGCCAGAGAACACTTTGGATTGGCATATGGGCATCCATCGAGACATAATGGAAGAGAGATCTTATTCAGGCATAATAGTTAGATATACTCTTGTAGGCATGAGTGCAAGGCTTGCATGCATAGACAAGGTATTTGATCTAATAGCCATACGCCTCAAAGAGACGTCTCCTCATGAACTCAACGATTGCAAGATCTGCATACAATGGTATTGTTTAAATAAAACATTTGAAACCTTTAAGCAAATGCAATTGATAGGTACAAGGCCGATCTACTACATCTGCTAGCTTCCTATTCTAAAATAAACTACATATATGGAATGCTATCCACACTATCGCCAAGAGATGTGATGAGAAGATTGAATATGATAGACACAAGGTAGAGTGGATCAAAGGAAATGTGAACGAATTTGTTCAGATACTAAAAATCTCATTACCTAAACAAAGAAAGACTCTGTATTTGCATGCTACACACCTACTAGAGTGTTAAAAGGGCTTTAAAAAAAACTTCCAAGCACTAGATTTACATTTCTTGGTGTAAACCCACTAATTAGAGGATATTCCTATGAGTGCCTAGTTCAAGACACAAAGTTTTCCAAGCTTTGTTTGATTATTTTGGGTTTGGTATGTACTAAGTTGTAAGATCAATATTTATATAGTTATACCTGATGTTTTGTTTAAAACTCTAAATCCACTAATAAATAAGCTCGTTAGGTTTTCTTTTGGCTCTCTATTTTCTAAAAATGGTTCCTATTGTAACGGATATGTGCCATCACATCCTCACTCAACACAACATAAGATCACTCTTATCATCTCCACTGTTGCAAACATAGCATTGAAATCCAGATCTAGAATACCAAGAAATAATATTAAAATTTACCCTAACAAAACAATTATCACTCAAATCCAAAATTGCATCTATGAGGACTTTAACACACACATTCAATACCAACATTCTCATTCGAATACACCCTTCCACAAAATGGGTATTTAAACATTATAAATACCAGACTATTGAAACTTGACCCATATTTTAGGAAACTTATAAAGCACGACCTTTGTTCTTCTCTTGAACATCTATGCAGAAGAGGTCATGTGAAGTGAGGTTTATTTAGCCAGGAGATTGATGAGAGATGAAGGAATTAAAATGATCCCAGGATATAGTTGAATTTACGGTCATAAGATTGCATATATTGATCATAGCCCATTGACAAGGGGTTCATTGCAAAATTGATGGAAATCAGATCACATCAGTGGACACAGGAAACTATGCATCGATGAAGGGAAATAATGATCACATAATAAATATGAAATGGATTTAATCCTATATTAGATACTCAATAAAATATTCAATCAGAAAGAACGAATCATCCAATTCCATCAAAGACCAATTTAAGGATTAGAGAAAGAGATTAAAAGAAATAGTGGAACCTAGTTATAGTGTCAAGTTGGTTGAGAATCGAAGTCAGATTCAAATGCTGTAGTTCCAACCTCCTCCCTGAGCCTTCTCCTCCCTGCAAAATCAGTCCCCCTTCCTTCTGCAATTTTCCCTATTTCTTCCAAAGCCTCCCTCCACCTTCGTAGGGCTCCACACATGATCCAATGCCCTCCAGCTTATTCAAATTATTATTTTTATTATTTTAATGTTTCAAATGAGATAATTTTATCAAATTTTATGATTGTCTAAATATATTAATCTATATATTTCGATTCTAATATAATTTAACCAATTTACAACCAACCACTTTATTATTTTATTGATTAAATTGTAACATTACAAATTACAATTTAATTTTACAACTTTAATATAATTTATTTTATTTATTAAATTGTAATATTATGAATTACAATTTAATTTACAACTTGCTTTATTTATTTTAATATTCATTGTATATGGTTATTATATGACAACTCAAAATTAACTATATATTATTATTTATCAAATTTATTTTCATTTTAATTTTTACGATTACATCATAATTGAATTGTTTATGTTTAATAAACAATTCATAATTTTCTTTTAATAAGCAATTATTTAACTTTAACTTGAAATTAATCTTTGTTTTAATGAAACACTAACTAGACTTAGATCAACATTACTAATTGGATAACACAATCTACAAGATGATACCTGACCTTCATACAAGACCATAAGACATGACCACGACACAGGAACAAACAATTAAACAGACAATAATGACATGCAACACTAGATACTCATCCTCTTCGAGGATGTTGACTGAGTAGGGGACCTTAGGTTAACTCTGATCAACAATTCCATTGGCTAGGGCATGCTCAGACCTGCTAGTTCAGGTGGAGTCAATGCCCAGTACCTACATCCTATAGCAAACCACAAGGTTGAACATATATATATATATATATATAAACATGCAGTCATATACAAAATGAACGGAAGTCGCAGTGTGGTAGGGTACTCAAACACAAGTAATGCAACACTATTCTGTTCCCATAAACACATTAATAAATGACTATATTACACATAATCTTCTATTGTTTTTCAACAAGATAAAATATTCAATTACATAACAATCTAATACATCCATTACTACAAATGCATCATAATCATAATCAAATAACACATAGAGATGAAATTAAAATAATCTATAACATCTAATATGTGCATCAAATTGTGAAAACATAAAATATTAGTAATCAAACATCATCAAACGTCATCATAGCAATAGGTCCATAATCAACTAGCATACTAATAGAGTATCCATCATCCAACAGAACATCATAATGTCCAGTCCTACTAGGAGAACCATCAATTTGACAGAAGGCAAGGTGAGGGGCACTACATATGTTACCTTAAAGATGGTTTTCATTAATAGAGACATGATCTAGAACAAGTTAAATCTAAAAAATGTTAACAAATATAAGGAATACATCTACAATATAGGAGAACTAACAAAAAAACACAATTTGAATAAATATATCATTGCTCAATATTGAGGAGCATTCAGTATTTGATACATTTGTGCATTTGCTATAACAAATAATATAGTCATCTTCCATAATTAGAGAATGTTAAAGTCATTGACCACACTAGTTTCTTGCAATGTGTTTGCATATACTAGGTGGATTGAATCACATGATGTGAATGACAATCATCTAGACAATGTAGCCCTACTATGTGTTGGTGGATATGTAATTTTGGTGTGCAATTTATGGGTAGATGCTAGCTTGCTTAATGGGTCACTTGGCATTGTAAAAATGATACTATACCATTGAGGTACTTGACCATCAAACTTGCCATTATGTTTGACCATGGGATTTTATAATTATGTGGGTGTGCCATAGGACATTAATAACCAAGGTTTGGTCCCAGTTCTACATATTACAATGGCCAATCATACACAAATTTATACTAAAATGACATGGGCTTTAGCCATATACAAATCATAAAGGTTAATGTTAGAAATGGCCACAATAGATGTTGGCTATATAGAGAGGCTAGGTTTGATCCTCACTACAATCAAATAAGTTAAATTTCTCAACTCATTGAGAATATGAACACTGTTCTCATTTGAGTGTTACTCTAAAATACAAAATGCAAGTTACATTTACAACATGAAAAATGAAGAGAAATGGTTGTGCTCCTTGTCTCTAAGTTGAACTTTTATGAAAACACATACATTATATTATGTATATGATGAGGTGTGATGAATAAATATGGTGTTATTGAAGTAATGTAGTGGTTTTGATATTTAAATTGAAATTGCTCTTTCAGTTGTGCTTTTTTTTTAATGTCTTTGTCAACTTTTTTGTAGCATTTATTTGTATTATACACAAATATATTGCAATTCTATGGGTATGGAAAAAAGTTAATGTATGTTTATTTTGAAATAACTATATTGCTACTATACATGAATGTGGTTTTTTGAGATGTATTATTATTTGCATGAGTGAGTATGATAATTGGTTATTATACTATTGATTCCATTAACTATTTTACATAATATGTTGTGTGTGTGCATTAAATGTGCATGATACAAGTTTAAGCCAATGATGGTTAATTAGTGACATGGTGACATTGATTTATTTGCATGTATTTTGTCTTACTCCACCATAGGATAATTAGATGTGACCTTGTGTTAAACTATTTAAACCAATTTTATTTGACTTGAAAGTGATTCAATACCCCATATGCCAAACTCAATTTTAATTCTAAGTGTCTTATCTCTTAGTACAGAAGGCATAGGTGTTTTCAAAATTTATCTAAATGATTGTTATATTTCTTTGAATGCTTAAAATAATTTGGGATAAGTAGGTATTTTGTTAGGCTTGATTTGGATTCTTATAGAAAGGTTTATTTGTGTAGGAATCAATATATGTGCATTATTTTGTTATTTTTATAATTATGAATGTGATTGAAAGTCTTTGCCCTCACATGGCCCCTTGTGGGAGCAATTACTATTTCTAAAATTTTATTATTTTTGAAAGGGGTTTGTCTTCTAATTATATTATTTTAGTCTTATCTTGTGGGTGAGGATAATTATCCAATTATATTTATTGTTTGGTATTTATCTCTTCATAGTTTCCCTAATTGACTTGTTGACCAAGTTTGTGTCCTTAAACAATTTTTTAAATTCTATTGATGAAGATTAGGAAAGAATTAGAGTCAATCATAAGGGTTTTTCCAATGGCTAGGATTCATTATTTACTTGTGAATAGAGATATAAAAGAGAGTTTAAAGAGAAAATTGAAACACTAGAGTTTTCTTTGAATTTTTGGAGAATAAATTTGTTCTTGAGAAGGATTGTTGTAATGTCCCTATTTTGGGAATGCTCACCATTAGAGATGACTTGGACTTATGACTTCACTACGGGACTTTTGGAGGTTCACCTTGTGTCATAGAGATACTCTCATTCATGCCAAGACAAGCATTTAGATGCCTTGATCATGGTTTCACTTATGATTTCCTCATACACATCATCATGGAGGTTGCCCTTGTCACTATTCCTTATGTGCCCAATAAAATATACTATCTACATGCTAGCACTTGAAGGAGAAGAAGTTATAATAATAAATGATATCTTTAACTTAATTTAAGTAATCACCCATGTGGAGAAATGGAGGTCAGCTCTCTTGGAGGGAAATGATATTTCAAATATAAGGCTAAATAGCCAAGGTCATCCTTATGGGAGAAGTCAGACAATTTCCATATATATATATATATATATATATATATATATATATATATATATATATGGTCAATTGGAATTTCAAAGGATATCATTCAAGTATTCATTCATTCATACTTGGAGAGTGATCTCTAATACGAGCTTAGGATGAAAACCTCAAGTAACTAAGGAGGAGTTGGGCGCCAATATAGCTTCTCTTACGAATTCCATGATGGGGATTCAAGTGGGCTTCATCATCATCAAGTGCATAAATCTACATCCTCTTTGGAGAGCATTCATCATGGGTGAATTGACCTAGGGTTTACCCTAGTTTTGAGCACACCTCTTGGAGGTAAAGGCTTCTTCATTAGAGATGATTTTGAGGATACATTGGTTGCTAGGGTTTCATGTTTTAGTAGTTTTGCTACAATAGTTAGGGAAGACCTCATTCACCCTTCTTCAAGAGTTTATTTTGGCATATTTGGTATGTAATTTGATGATAGACACCTTGCTATATGATTTGTGACTTATGGTTGTTTTCCCTAGTCAAATACTTTTCATTTTGAACTGCATATTTCCAATTTATAATAGCAGATCAGATTCATTTGTTTATCAATTGATATCATAGTTGCAAATTATGTATTTCAGGGAATATCCCTTCCATTAATGGGCCAATCATATGAATAAATTATGTTGATGTTTTGATGTGATTTATGATAATTATATGCTATTATTCAAAGTCTAATTTTGGAGTAGAAGTTAAGGTTGGGATAGAATAATAAAGTGCAAAATATTTAGGGTAGAATTAGGGTTTAAGCAAAAAAACCAGAATTACAATCAAATATCCTATCTAGGGTATTATAGTGGTATAAGATCCTTGATCCTGTTAGCTTGTGAGTCTAGAAGATATCATGGAGGAAACATGGAAGATTCTTAAAGAGATGGAAGAAAATAGGCAAAGCTTGAAGATTTTGCTATCTCAATACATGGATATGGGTGAGAATAACCATGACTACATAAAGAATGATGACCTTCACATGTGGGGCTAGTCAATTATCATAGAAGATGAACCTCAAAAAGCAAATTTGGAGTTGGAATAGCCCAAGGATATAATTGAGGCAAAGGATGACTATGTCCTACAAAAGAAGATAAGAGAACCTGCATGGGATTATGAATAGAACATGAATAGATTTATGCATGCCAAAGATTGGGCCCTAAACCTTAAGGAGGACAAAGCCAATGATACACTTCAGCCCTATGAAGATAAGATTGAAGATGTTGCCATGAAAGAGGAAGGTTTACTTGTTGGTAGCTTGCATCCTACAAGCCATTGTGAGGATTTGGGTGAAGAAGTATCACACATTGCAAAGAATGAATACATAGGGCTTCATAATGATCACATGAAGGAAGGACATGCTATCATAGAGATAGCCAAACCTATAAGGTTGAATCAACTACATAAAGGTATGATTTCTTTGGATGTTGCTTCATCACCTTTACATCATGTTGACAAGGAATCAAATTATGGATTGGATATTTGTGTGATGAATATTGTTCATATAATTGAGGATAGTTCATAAATGTTGCCACATATTTAGCAAAGACATGTTGTTAAGGTTGACTTAGATTGGCAAGAGTTGAATGATCCCTTGGAGGATAAGAAGGTCATACATGTTTCATCTATTATGGAAGACTAGGATGTGGAGGACTCTAACCATTTCTTTGTTGGCAACACCTTTTGCGAGGACGATGATGACTTAGTCTTCACACATGATTACATGAAGAGAGTTTATTTAAAGTAGCATGATCATGATGACCAATCAGAAATTTTGCATGAGGATGTTAGGTCACATAAGTCATATCCTTTGGAAGGGCAGCTATAGGTAAATGAAGGTATGATTGTGGTAGCTCTAACTCTCTTTAATCATGTTCATAAGATGATGGTAGATTTGTGTTGGAAGGCTCTAGAGAAACATGAAGAAGACATATATATTGCCAACATACATGAGCTCAAGGAGTCCTTGGTGGTAGTAAAGTCCAACTACCTTCACTAGCTTGTAGATAGAGATCATCTTCTCACACTTGGTGAGATATACTTGGATGCCTTGAGAAGAAAGGAAGATGAGATGGATGAGACTTTTTGGGAGAGGGCACACTCTTCATCATACACACCAAAGGGTCAATCTTCTATGGCAGCTACATGTAAGGGACAACATGGGGTCAACCCACAATAATGGTTTACACTTTTTGGCCAAACATGACATTGAAATCAACATTTTGAACTAAATCTTCACTTTCTGACACCTATAGCTGCTAAACCATTAGGAATTTGAAGATGATGCAAACAAGTGATTTGTGAGATTTTGTTTTTAGATTTTAAAAAAAATGGAGTTAAATTGTAATTTAGTTTTTTGAGTCCCCTTTGATAACTAGTTTTTAATAGTAAACAACATTTTTTAAAGTGATGTGTATTCTATAGCACATAACTTTTTTTCTAAAAAGGATAAAATTTTGATTCTTTTGAATTTAGATTGGTAACACCCATATATAAGGCATACATTTGGTTTCATAATTTTTTGTTGAATATTTTTTTAATTAAGTTTTTAAGTCAAACCAATTATAATTTAGACATAGGCATATTCCGTAAAACATAACTTTTTTTGTATGTATCGAAATTTAATTTCTTTTTTGGTTGAAACAAGGACATCAATACCTAGGGCATGGGTATTTTGTAGAAATTTTTTTCACTAATTTGCTAATTTTCCATGTGTGTAGAACAAAGAACTTGATGTTTGGTGAAAAACCTACATTCACAAGAAATTAAAAAAATATAATAATCAAATTAAATATATTTAAAATTATACTT
Organism: Cunninghamia lanceolata; assembly: GCA_027924645.1. Classification (NCBI taxonomy): domain Eukaryota; kingdom Viridiplantae; phylum Streptophyta; class Pinopsida; order Cupressales; family Cupressaceae; genus Cunninghamia; species Cunninghamia lanceolata. The sequence goes on along the minus strand of BSBN01001670.1, from coordinate 6,709,476 downwards.
TTTGGGAAGCTTATAATAAGGACTACATACTTACAAAACATAAATTTTTGATCCCCCAAAAGGTAAATCAAAAGTGGTTTTCTATTAGTATTTTGATAGGTGTAAAGGAGACTCCATTATAGGTATGGTTTAAAACTAGTGGGGTTCTATCCAAGGGGGTTTGATCAAACCCTCTTCAATTAAAATCTTTTAAATTGAACCTTTCAAGGCTTAAATCATTATATTTTCTAAAAAGATGTGATTTCAACAAAAATCAAGATGTCCCTGAAAGTGTGACCCATTATTGTGGTAGCACCCCATGCCAACACAAAGAATGGATACATGGATGAAGGAATTGATGGTACACATGGATACATAGTCGAAGCAATGGGATAGAGTTTGAGACACATGACACATATGATTTTCTATTGAAGACATCATGTGGACCTACCCTAGTTGATGGTTAGTCACTCATGATGGAAGAAGAGGCTAAGGTCTACAAGGAAATCACTCAAAGGCATTGGGTTAGATCTGATTTTCGGATATGTAATAGTAGTCCCTTACTCTCACAATATTAAGTCATGATAGCCAAAGGAGAAGAGGTACAATTCAGATTTGAAGCAAGTGAGTTTCATATAGAACCCCTTTTTGGATCTACACTTGTGAGAGGAAACATGGTAAAGTAGAAAGAAGTGATTAATGAGCTAGAGGATGGCTCGATAAGGTATGATAATAGACCTAATTTTTTGATGTATCACATCAATCCTTTATATGCACATTATTATGTTATGATAGCCAAAAGGATTAGCCTTGAGTTATGACAGCCAAAAGGATTAGTCTTGAGGCATGTAAATTTCATGGGGAGTCTTATGATGGATCAACACTTCATGGGAATCATGCAATAACAATGAAGGAGGTGTTTGAAATAGGGGAAGATACTATGAAAAAGTATGATAGATGTTCTAATTTTGATTTGATTAGCAGTCTTTTATTCTTGCATACTTATAGGTTGGCATCCCCTACACTTGAGAATGAGAGTGGAAAGATCTTGGTCATTGGCACTCCATGGAAAATCAAGCATGAAGATTTTATGGACTATCCAAGGCATAAGATGATTAAGTTGATATACAGAAACCTGGAAGAGGAAAAGAAGGTTCCAAGAAGATGGCATCAAATGGATGAATAGTGCATGATGGGTAGAAGAGCAATCAAGTTTGCATAGTGTAAGGTATGATCCAAAAATCTTTGTTTGTTCATATTGCTTTCCCCATAATTTGGTGTCATTCCTTTTGGAGCACCATTCGAAGGCTCAAGTCATAGGCATGGATGGAGTGTGGGAGCACACACTTAGTGGACTAGCCACTAGTGCCTTGTCTTCACATGATGAGGGAGTCATAAGTGGTTCAATTTTTTATGGTTTGTTGGACATCCCTGGAGAAGATGAGTTGTTGGGTAGTGATATGATGCAGCCCTATCATCTTGTTGATCCCTTGATGTTGGACTATGGCATTGGACTTGGTGGTGAGCACAATGGGATTGATTTTCCATCCTTAGCTCATAAAGTCCTTGAGGAGTTTCCTTGTGATGAGACACATTGGGTAGATGACTTTTTGATGGAGTATGAGGCTTCCCTACTTAAGGGATTAGAAACTCATGTCATGGAGACACTTGGTTTTGCTTGGCATCCACTTGAGGGTATAAACAATCATCTGAATTATGACACGAGGTATTGTTATAAGGGTGCTTGATTTGGAGTTACTAATGCTTGTATTTTAGTTGGACTATGGCTTAGGGTTTAGAGATGAGCATAAGGGCATTGGTGTCCTAGCCCTAGTTCCTGAGTCACTACTTCAAGCATGGATGAGAGATGGTTGTTCTAAATTTTCATACATGGATTTACTTGGGAGTACTTGGATAACAACAACTAATGGGGTGTTTCGTAGAGGTTTGGATCACCTCGTCATTATTGGATGATGGTGTATGGATGATACTCTATCATCATATGTCATTCGAGGTTGTATACACCTAAAAATGACACGACTCTATCTAAATAAATATTTTTAATATTTATTTAAGTCTACCTTCCTCTATCAATAAATAAATAATTAAATTTATTTATTCAATTCATATTCCTCTAAGTTAATTAAATATCAAAATATTTAATTATCTCTTCTAAAGTCAAAATTAAATAAAATCATTTATTTAATTAAATTCTTCCAAACAATTAAATAATTCTAAATTATTTAATTAAGTCAAGTCTATTCCTCCAAATTTAAATAAATCATTTAAATTTATTTAAATCCTCTCACTCTCCAAAAAATAAAATATAATAAAATATTTTATTTATTCCTCCAAATCATGTGCAACTAATTAAATAAATTTATTTGTTTAATTCACTTTCTTATCTTCTAAAAAATCTTCAAAATCTTCTAAAAATAAATCCTCCTTGTCATGCAAAAGCAAAAGCTGAGTTAACTAATTTAAAGCAACTTTGTTTTTATCAACAAACTCTTAAATTAGAAAAATATATTCTAATTTTTGAAATAAAAGATCATCCTCATCAAGAAAGTAGTTAACTCAAAGAAAATAGCTTTTTCTATGACACATGTCCTTCTTCTATTCGCACACGTTCCATCAAACATCCTCTACCATTGATCTTCTCTCACAAGTCTATAAATACCCTTCTATTCTTCCATTCCAATATCACAAATCTTTCAAGTAAAATTATGCTATAGAATCCATAGTGTGCCATTGGTACCCCCACTCTCACAATCATTCATTATTCATCTTATATTGTGTTGAAGGTCATCTTCAACACAACAAGTATCCAAGACATTTCTCCTTTTTCATCTTGAGGAATCAAAGCAAGGAAGCAAGCTTCCTAAGGGCTACATTCATCACCAAAGATCAAATGAGAATAGGTGAACAATGGAAGCCGCCAGGTAACAAAGCACTGTAAGTCATTTATTTAGTTTTATTATTTATTGCTTGCATATTCCATTGAAGTTATTAGGTGTTTTTATAATTCATTTTATTTATCATCCACTTTTACCCAATACATTTTTGGTACCCACCATGGGGCATTTGCCCCAAATCTAACCAAAAACTAAGTTTTTAAGTGATAGGTTCCATACAGTCTTCAAATAGGCTTAGCGCATCTGATTGATCCTGAGGTGCATCTGAACACTATTCCAATGCATGGAACGTTTTGGCACATACATCCTCCAAGGTGGCACATCTACAACTTGTTTTAGTACTTATGATATTTTGGCACATATACTCGTAGACATAGTGCTTTCATCCTTTAGAATGATGCATCCATAGAAACTACACATATGTCCGTTATTCCCATGCTTTTGACACCTATCTTAGCGCATTGGTAATTATGCGCTCATAGTCTCCATTTCTGTGCATACAGACTATGAAGCTGCGCATCTATTCTTCACAGTGATTCTAGGGATTTCTTGTAGGATTGATTTCTTTGATTTTCATGCAGGGTTAAGAGCTAGATAGTTTCATTTTCCTTAAAACACACATCCTAGATTAATTAGGAGGAAAAGTAAAAAAAATGTATGCATACAAATCTCATGTAGTTCTTAACTAGGAGGGTAGTAACGAACATTATTGCTATCTTTGCATTATTGTTATCTCTATTAGTTTAGAACATTGCTATCTTACAAAAGGGAAAAGAACCATTGCTATCTTTAATCACTTCAAAGTTAACAACTATGTGAGTGCCCAAATAGATAATGCATATAGTTTTTTTCATTTTAAATAGGATTAGATAAACCTCTATTTTCTATGTCTACTAAATGAAAATAGGCTTATGCTCTCCCCTTTACTGGGTGACTAGAGTGCTAGACTTGTTATTCTTTGTGTATAACCTTTAAAGGGGCCTGCCCTTAGATGCCCACCTATCCAAGTGGGAATGACCCTAAGTGGAAAAAGGCTAAACCCAAGCCCTACCAATCCACTATAAATAAATTGTGCTTGAGGTGAAAGCTTCCTACAACGAGTGCTACTGTGTTACACTGATAGCCAACCTCCCCCAAAACCCTCCAAGGCATAACTCTTGGAGGCTGGGAGACTCCATAATGGAGAGTAGCACTGCCGCACATGTAACCACTTGAATGGTTTCCCTCACTACTTAGTCATTGTCTAGTATACCAAAATCCTCTATTTGTTGGCACAAAAGGTGGGACCTTTGAAGCGGCCCTGATTCATGTGATTCTTAGTAGAGGTAGCAAGGACAATCCTAAGGTTTGGTAGGGGTATGAGCCTAAGGAAACTTGGATCTGGTATGCATGAGAAGTGAGTGTCATGGAGAGGAGCCAGTGCTACTAGATCTTGAAGCTACATGCTTTGAATATGCACAGGTAGGGGACTAAACAAATACTATCTTTTCTAACCTATGTTGTAATTGTTATTGTGTCAAAAAGTCCACAAAAATACAAATAATAATAAAAGATAAAAATCATGAAAACTTCTATGTGTTTGCTGTCTTTATCTGCCATAATTGAAAATTAGAATTCAAAAGAGACTAAGTTTTCAACCAAAAATGCAATTTTTTGAAAAACATGCCAAAAAACTCTACAAAACAAATTAAAAAACTAGAATGGCGCATCCACTAAAACCTACTGCACATCCATTTTGACATACTATGCATTTGATTACTATTATTGTGCATATAAAATTTGCTAGATTTGTGCATGTGCTTTGACCTGTGACGCTTTTGCCTTGTATTCTGATGCATTTATTGTTGTGCATCTATTCCAGAGAGTTGTTCCATACTTCTTCAGAGAAAAAATTTCAACTTTTCAAGAACCCATTTCAAACTTATCTCAATTTTTCCAAGATCTAATTAAAATCATGCAATTCAACCATTTCACTCTTTTTTTGCACCATAGCTGCACTTCCTACACTGCATCATCCAAAAACTTTGCAAGATTATTCCAAAAACCAACAAGGTTAGAACCAAGCTATTCTTGATCACATCAAACCTCAAACAAACCTAGTGAGTCTCCACTATCAAGGATCAATCATCCTTTTCTCTCAGAACTCCACTAGTGGCTTGTGCAAAACTAGTCTACATCAAGTAAATGGATTTCTATCATCCTTGCCTTGACTATCGTTCATTCACCCAACTTGTTTGACAACAATCAAATCTAAGGAGAACCTTTCTCAAACCTTGATGCATTCTATCACCTATTGAAAACTTTCAAAACTCGCTCCATCCCATCTCACGTCACATTGCATGGTCTTAACAAGGTCTCAAAAACAAAAGCAAATTGAAATGGCAAAGAAAACTATTCCATCCTCTCATGACAGTGATGGGGAAATTACTTTGGAAGAGATTTTACAATCCCAACAAGATTGAAGATTCCAATGCTTAATGGACAAGGTGCTTTTCCAAGACCCTAATAGGTTCTTTCTTCACTTAGCACACCAAGGAGTCAAGCTTCCTAAAGATTTTGATGTAGAAGTGTTAAAAGAAACTGAAGAAGAAAGAAACCCTAAGGAAAGCACACAAGAAGGAAGCAAAACAACCATTGATTCTTCAAACGCCCTAAGCTTAATGCACCAACAGATCCAAGCTTTACAACAACAATTCACAGACGTGCAAACAAGAGCATCAACTAAACACTATTCCCTAGAGGATATTTCACCATATCCTTTTGATAGGACCTTGATCATGATACCTTTCCCCTCTAAATTTGATGTACAAAAATTTGATAAATATCATTGAAAGGATGATCCAAGGGACCACATTAGGGAATTTAACTCTGCATGTCTTGAAGTCGCACATAATAATACTTACCGTATGCGACTATTTCCAAGAAGCTTAGGAGTGCAAGCCATGGAGTGGTTTTCTAGACTACCACCTAGCATTAAAACCTTCAATGAACTTGTGGACAAATTTGTCACACACTTTTCCTACAATATTGAGCATGACACCTTAATTTTAGATCTTTTTAACACCAAGAAAAAAGGTGGAGAATCTTTCGCCACCTTCCTACAAAGATGGAGATAGTTGGCAAGTAAGTGCCCACATCAAATGCCTAAAAAAAAATGCTAGAGATGTTTGTCCATAACGTACAAATTGACCTAAGCTATCAGATACAAATCCAATGTCCTACTTCCTTTAGTAAGGTCATTGAGATGGGTCTAATCATTGAAAAGGCTTTAATCACCAAAGGTTGAAATAAAGTTATATAAGGAGACTCCTAGCACCAATGCCAACACTAATAAGCCAAGATTCTGGACAAAGAACAAGAATCTTGTGAATGATGGGGTGGTAGATGCCAAGAATGCAGCACCAAAGCAACCAATCTTCAACTTGTCGAACCCTCAAAACAACCCCCCTCAAAATAAACCATGAAATACTGAATCATAGTTTACAAGCTATCAGCCTCGGAGGAAATTCACACCCCTAGCGGAAACACTGGAAATTGCTCTACTCAAATTGATCACAAGCAAACTCATAATGTTTCTAACAGTGCAAGAATATGAACCAAAAGTCAAACCTCATTGGTGGAATGACAATAATTTCTATGAATACCATTGAAACAAGGGGCACAAAACCAATGACTGCATTGTGCTCAAACACACTATCCAAGATTTAATAGATCAAAACAAAGTTTCACTTGACAGACATACCTTTAAAAATGATTACTAGGCATTCAAAGATCCACTTCCCAATTATGAGCAAGGAGGACCTTTGAAGCAAAACAACAGTAAAACTAACAATGTCAATTACACAAATGTGTCATTCGACTATGTTGTTAATCATATCTCAGAAAATGATCCACACATTAATGTTATCACCATCAATAAAAAATTAGATTGTAATGCTACCACTCATAGTAATAGAGTTGCTCTTAGAGGAGTCCCCACCTTTTCATCTAATCAGTACAATATCCTAAATTAGCTTGACAAAACACTTGCACATATCTCCATTCTAGAACTTCTGCATCTGTCCCCATCCCATAGGGCCATACTTGACAAAGCTTTATCAGAAGCCTCCATTCCAATGAACCTTACTGAAGAATAGTTCCAAACCATGGTAGGTCACATTACCTCACCTCACTCCCTACATTCACTGAAAAGGATGATATGTCAATTACCTAACCTCATAATGCATCACTTCACATCTAAGCCTTCATCCACAAACACAAGACAAAGAGTCCTAATAGATGGAGGAGCCGATTTGAACATTTGCACCTTGAAGCTAATCCTTTCATTGGGGTTTATGGAGAAAGCTATTGATCCAAAAAAGAAAATCACTATCAAAGCCTATGATGAGGAGGAGAGAACTTCCAAAGGAACTGTTATTTTACCAATCAGAGTTAGACCTATAGTAAAAGATGTGGCTTGTCAAGTCCTCGACATAGAGTTAGTGTATAACATTCTTCTTGGGAGACCTTGGATAACTAAAAGAAATGTCGTCAACATACCACTAGTGTATCAAATTCCCCTATGAAGGTCAATAGATCACCATCCAAGGTGACCCCAATCCATTTCACTATTGCAAATCCATTCATCCTAAACCTGATGTTGTGATTCCTCATAACCATGCTTCTGCTTCATCTTCATCTCATGTTGACCCAGCTTCACTTGCTTTCACATCAAAAGCTTCCCAGCCTGACCTCAGACTCAAAGATAAGGGCATGGGTGAATACACAATCTCCCAATCCCTCTGTTTGGCACAACTCCCCCTATCTCCCAGATCATATGGAAGACCTACCCTAAGCAAATCTAAAGCAGTCAAAACTACCAAAGGTCCATTTATCAAATGGGTAAGCCTCAAAGATGAGAGGAATGAAAAGGATATCCTTCAATGGTTATATAAGGATGAGGGCAATTCATTAACACAACAAGACCATCACACCACTATACAAACTGAACAATATGGTCAAGGATTCCAAATGCTACAAAGAATGGGTTATGAAGGACATGGTTCTCTTGGTTCAAGAAAGGAAGGTATCATTGAACCCATCCAAGCCCACACCTTAATAGCCTAAGACACTACAGGGCTAGGTTACACTAGCACAACAAGAACCAATAGAACAAATAAGAATAAAGGCAAACAACTAGAAACATTTGCTACTAATCTGGTTGATCAAATTTAGCAACTTCAAATGGGGAGTGAGACTGATTCCAATGAATATGAATGGGATAGCCTCTCTGAGCTATCTTGTGATGAGAAAGATATCAATGTTGTCCATGAGTATGACCCAACCCATGCAACTAAGGGACAAGGTCCAAGGGCTAGACTGCTAGAGTTAGACCAACATAATACCAATAGTGAAAGTCATGAGGAAAGAATGATACCCCCCTTGACAGATCAACTAATGGAGAGTACCATCATAGGCATTGTCCATGCTTATAATGACCACCATATCACCTCTATCTTGACCATGAATACCATCGAACTAGACCAACCCAATGATCCCTTACTATTATTGCACCTTGAACTCATAGATTGGGACTTGCAAGACACTACCCCTAAACTTGATATCTTTCAAAACGATGAAGCCATCATAGACTATCTTGAGCTTAGAGATCACATACCCGCAAGGGACCACAAAACTGGCTATGCCATAGAACTCAATGACAAGGCCTATTTTGGAGAGAATGCCAAGCCTTTCAGTCTCAAAAATGTCAAAATGAAAGAAAGATCTAATGGTGAAAACCACTCTGTGGCAGTGTTGGATCATGAAAAAAATAAAAATATAGACATATCCAATCGTGAAAACCTCCCTGAGGTGCCGAAGGATGGAAGGCTTGACCCTCTACCCAATCTCACACATCAGGAGAGATCTTCAATCTTGATAGAACTAGCAGAGCCAATTAATGTTAGCACAAGTGATAGTCCCAGAATGATCCACATGACACAGTCTTTAACAGCACAAGAAAAGCTAGCATTCACTGAATTCTTCAAAAGGAAACAAATCAACTTTGCTTGGACATATGCGAACATGCTAGGATTAGATCTGAATCTCATAATGCATCACTTATCCTTAGCTCCAGGAGCTAAGCTAGTAAAGCAAAAACTCAGGAAGATGCACCCACATGTGGCCCTCATGGTGAAAGAAGAGCTGAAGAAACTGTTAGATGCCAGATGCATCAAACCAATAGACTATCCTAAGTGGATTTCAAACATAGTACCAGTCACCAAATTAGATGGCAGAGTCTAAATATGTAATGACCTTAGGGACCTAAACAAAGCTTTTCCAAAAGATGATTTCCCCCTGCCAAACATTGCCATTATTGTAGATCTCATGGCAGGACACACCATGCTATCACTAATGGATGGTTTCTCTAGATACAACCAGATCAAAATTGCACCTAAAGACTAACACAAGATTGTGTTCACATGTCCATGGGGCACCTATTGTTGGTGTGTCATGCCATTTGGTTTGAAAAATGTCGGCGCAACATATCAGAGAGCTATGACCACAATATTCCACGACATGATGCACACTATAATGGAAGATTATGTTGATGACATCTTGGCAAAATCACTCACAAGAGAAGGACACTTGGCAGTACTGGACAAAATCTTCACAAGACTTGAACAGTTTAATGTGTGCCTCAATCCGAAGAAGTGCATGTTTGGAGTTACATTAGGCAAACTACTTGGGTACATAGTGTCTGCCAACAGAATCGAAGTCAACCCAGCTAAAGTAAAGGCCATCATAGAAATGCCACCTCCTAGTAATCTCACTCATCTAAGGTCTCTACAAGGAAAAATACAGTCTATCCAAAGATTCATTTCTTAATTGGTGGACAAGTGCCACCCATTTTCCCACTTCCTACATAATAATGTCCCTTTCAAATAGAATGATTCATGCAAATAGACATTTTAATAGTTAAAAGAGTATCTCATGAAACCACCTGTATTAATGCCACCGATTTAGGGTAAACCTCTGCTACTATATATCAGCCACACCAACATCTCTAGGAGCTCTCCTCGCACAACAAAATTATGAAGGACAAGAACAAGCGATCTACTATATCAGTTGAACACTTGTTGGGTATGAACTATAATACACACCAATTAAAAGAGCATGCCTCGCTGTGGTCTTCGCCTCACAAAAATGGAGACATTACATGTCACATTCGGTCAAACTAGTAGCAAAGATTGATCCACTCAAGTATTTACTCAACAAAGCATCCCTTACAAGTAGATTGTCCAAATGGGTCATGCTTCTCACTAAATTCAACATCGAATATGTAGACAGGAGGGCAATAAAAGGCAAGTACTTGCAGACCAACTAGTAGATGCACCTCTAATAGATGACAACCCTTTGAGCTTTGAATTTCTAGACAAATCTATCTTTCATATAACCACAACAACCTAGAAAATGTACTTCGATGGCTCATACACTTAGCATGGATCAAGAGCAAGTATCTTGTTGATCACCCCTAGTGGCGACACCATTCATAAATCCTAGAGATTACTCTTTCCCTGCACTAACAATGTGGTAGAGTATGAGGCCATTGTCATTGGCATCAAGCTAGCAATGGAATAGAATATCAAAGAAATTTAGGTGTATGGTGACTCACAGCTGGTCATAAACCAAGTAAATGACAACTACCAAACAAAAGATGAGAAATTAATCCCTTACAAATGGATGGTAGATGATTTCAAAGAATACTTTGTCCAGATCTCTTTTGAGAAAATACCAAGGATTGAGAACAAAGTTATCGATGCCATGGCCATGATTGCATCTCTCCTCGATATTCGAAATAATCAATCATGTTATGAGTTCTTGGTAGAGCCAGCGTCCTATCCTACATATGATACCCCCGAATCACATATCATTTTCCACATTGTCGAAACTGATTCCCCCCTCTATGGAAAAATATTTTCCTATCTTAAAGAGAATACCCTCCCAACAGATCTCTCCAGCAACCAAAAATGAACCTACATACATCAGGCATCTCGGTATACCATTGTCGCCAATACCCCATATCACAGAGGTCTCGATGGTACTCTCCGTAGGTGTCTTGATAGTGAGGAACACCAAACTGCCCTAAATGAAATACACGATGGTATATGTGGGACCCACTCTAGTGGACCTACCCTAGCCAAGAAACTCACACACATGGGATACTACTAGCCAACCATGGAACAAGATTCCTACCATTTTGTAAAGTAGTGCAAGAAGTGCCAAATCCACAAGAACCTGATACATGCACCAACATAGGAGCTACAACCATTAACAACCCCTTGGCCCTTCTATTAGTGGGGAATCAACTTAGTGGGCAAGATACACCCTCCTTCATCTTGTGGCCATAAATTCATAATCACTGCCACCGAGTACTTTACGAAGTTGATTGAATCCATGCCCTTAGCCAATATCACAGGCAAGCAAATTGCCCCCTTTATCTTGAACTATCTCATTTTTTTGCTATGGTATCCCTTCATCCATTATCACAGATAATGAACGACCATTCAAAAATTAGGATGTCAAGGAACTATGTGACAAATTCCATATCCAACACTACTTTTCTACCCCCTATTACCCCCAAGGCAATGGCTAGGCGGAGGCATCAAATAAAACTATCTTGAAAATCTTATAAAAGACTAATCCAGTTAAATCCATCATTGTGGGCCTATTGTACAAGTATCTGTACACCCACGTGTACAACACCATACTCCCTGGTCTACGAATCTGAATCCATCTTGCCCATTGAAGTCGAGATCCCATCCTTGTGAGTTTCGTTAAAAGGCCTCATATCTTACGAAGATTATAGAGTGTCCAAACTTCAAGAGTTAGAGCTGCTCAAAGAGAGAAGGCAATATGCCTTTAACCATCTCAAAGCTTATCAACATCGAATGTCCAGAAGTTACAACCACAGGGTAAAGCCCTAAGTATTCCAAGTTGGTGATCTAGTCCTCAGAGAAAATCCTAGAAATTAGAAAGATCAAGAGAAAAAAGGCAAGTTTGAACCCAACTAGCTAGGTCCCTATGTCATCATTGTAGTCTATGGGTCAGGTACATATCAATTGGCTACATTTGAAGGTGAACTGATTGATGATCCTATCAACAGCATGCATCTTCGCAAGTTCTATACCTAAAAACCCCGATGCAAGGGAGTCCTTAAAAATTCAAAAAACTAAAAATAAAAATAAAAATTGTTGAAAAAGTAATAAAAAAACAAACAAAAATAAAATAAAATAAAATAACAAATAAAATTGTCCTCCGGTGAAAACTTCGCAAACAGGCATCATGCATATTTTTTTGGCTATTTGTACAAATAAAATCAAGTGGTGGAAACCTAGTAAACATGCACTATCTACAAAAAACCTTTCCTCCATCTATTGTGACCTCATGTCTCTTGTGTCCATCATATCATTCATCCTGAACCGATCCATTGAATTGTCATCAAACTACGATGCCTCTAAGTTATCATGTAGGCAAGGCCATTATCAATGCTCCCCCGAGGCTCTGCTCCACTTCTTTCCTCTGAATTCCTTCAAGTGCCATCTATCCTACTCTCCATACTGATTCTATGTCTTTACCATCACCTGGATCCCAGGTCCATCAAGTTCACCCTAAACTATGTTGCCTCTGCGTCATCACATAAGCAAGGCCATTTAGCAATGAGCCATCGAGACACTAGGTCAGTCCCTTAGGGTCCGTCTCTCCGTGTCTGTTTGTCATTTCACCCATAATAAGTTGATCCTTTGTCTAAACTAGGGGCAACTCCCTGACCTAGTTATGGATTTGGATTTTTGAATGCCACATGTTCTAAGAGGATACCAATAAAGGATTGTGATACCTTTCACTAGACAAGCGCACGCAACAAAGCAAGCTTCCCAAAACAACAAAAATCTTGGCACAAAAAATCAACCTATCCAAAGAAAAGTAGAACACCATACCGAAACACTCAAACTGACTCTATATCAATTATGGCAAGAAGACACATCTAATGCAAGAATACTTTATGTTTTTATATTGGTTAACTTACAAGGTCTTGATTTTTCATTATTATGTCTTTTTATGCTACTCGAGGATGCCAAAAGCTAGAGATGCCATGATGGGAGTATAATCATTTTCTTTGTCTATTGTTTGTGGATCAAACTTTAGTAATGTGATAAATTTTGTCTAATGACATGATTAGTAAAAGATCATCGAGGACTTTCGAAGGTCTGAGCATGAAAAGGGGCAATCCTTGTCTATTGAAACACAAGAAATACTCAGGTCATCTAGATTCAATTTTGACTAGATGCTTGTATTAACTTGCTATATCAAAATCCATGTAAGTAATACTCGGGTCATCTTGGTTTAATTATGCCTAGATGCTTGTATTTTCTTACAACATAAAAAAGCCCAATGATGAAAAAAGCACTTCAAAATACTTGCAATATCAAGATAACACATATCCATATCCATAATGTATCCAATTGCATCTCATATCTTTATCCATATCCATATCCATATCCCATGCACTAAAAATTCTATGCAGAGTATCAATGTTTACAAATAAAAACTTGTGTTTCTTATGTCGAGTCATTCTTCTATCAATCAACTTTCTATCTATCATTATGGTCCATTCTTCCCAATCCGGTCAGTCTGAGCACTTATCCACATGCAAGTCCATCCTTAATCCATACCAATCATGTTAGTCAATCTTGTCAAATGATCCACTCACAATCAGTGGTCTTGATCCTTGTCTGGTTGTAAACCAACTCAATCAATTATAATCACTCAATTGTCTTATACAAGATGTTGCATTGTCAAAATCAGAGCAACACACGCATCTTACATGACATGTTTCATTTCCTGAAACTAGACACTATCCTCATGTTGCTCTAGGGATATATCATTCCCCTCCATAACAACACTATTGTATATCGTTATCGATTTGATTTACCGCTTGCCAAGGCCAATATCACTTGTGTGTGTTATCATTTTATCTTGCATCGCATATCATTCATCTTTTTCTTCACCCTAATCTGTTTCTCCTCTTCATCATCATGAGATTGTCTGTCTCATGCCCTTCTACCTTCTTCACATCCAATCTCCCAAGGAGGCATCCTATTATCGTTAAACTTGTACCAGGGCCAAACTGGGGCATGTATCATTTTCAAACAATCTTATTCTTTAAAACAACATGATAAAACACATTGCATCAAAGAGGGGCAAAATGTATACACCTAAAAATGACACGACTCTATCTAAATAAATATTTTTAATATTTATTTAACTCTACCTTCCTATATCAATAAATAAATAATTAAATTTATTTATTTGATTCATATTCCTCTAGTTAATTAAATATCAAAATATTTAATTATCTCTTCTAACGTCAAAATTAAATAAAACCATTTATTTAATTAAATTCTTCCAAACAATTAAATAATTCTAAATTATTTAATTAAGTCAAGTCTATTCCTCCAAATTTAAATAAATAATGTAAAGTTATTTCAATCCTCTCACTCTCCAAAAATAAAATATAATTAAATATTTTATTTATTCTTCCAAATCATGTGAAAGTAATTAAATAAATTTATTTATTTAATTTGCTTTCTTATCTTCTAAAAAATCTTCTAAATCTTCTAAAAATAAATCCTCCTTGTCATGCAAAAGCAAAAGTTGAGTTAACTGATTTAAATCAACTTTGTTTCTATCAACAAACTCTTAAATTAGAAAAATATATTCTAATTTTTGAAATAAAAGATCATCATCATCAAGAAAGTAGTTAACTCAAAGAGAATAGCTTTTTCTATGACACGTGTCCTCCTTCTATTTGCACACATTCCCTTAAACATCCTCTACCATTGATCTTCGTATTTCTTCTACACTGTTGATCTTCTCTCACAAGTCTATAAATACCCTTCTATTCTTCCATTCCAATATCATGAAGCTTTCAAGTAAATTTATGCTACAGAATCCATAGCATGCCATTGGCACCCCCACTCTCACAATCATTCATTATTCATCCTGTATTGTGTTGAAGCTCATCTTCAACACAACAAGTATCTAAGCCATTTCTCCTTTGTCATCTTGAGGAATCAAAGCAAAGAAGCAAGCTTCTTGAGGGCTACATTCATCACCAAAGATCAAATGAGAAAAGGCAAACAATGGAAGCCACCAGGTAACAAATCACTGTAAGTCATTTATTTAGTTTTATTATTTGTTGCTTGCACATTCTATTGAAGTTATTGGGTGTTTTTATAATTCATTTTATTTATCCCATTTTACCCATAACAGAGGTATTATTTACAACCATCTAGGAATGATTTCTAGTTGGGAGGTTGTTGTTTTGATCTACACCAGTAACCTAGGAGGAGTTGACTTACATTTTCTTATGATGGGAGTTTTGCACATCCATGGGAGGTCAACTGGAGTTGGACGATGGTTTGATGTTACTAGCACTTTAAGATGCTTCCATCTTTTCATGATGGTCAAATGGGATGAAGGGGGGTAAATCATAAAACACACAACAATAGAAATTGTACATAGAAAATAGAACTTTCTCTATTGATTTTGACAACTTATTACATTACAGAAGCTCAAATACAATCAAAGGAATGAACCCTCCACAGACTGCAATGCATTACAGCTTCCTATCACAAGACTCTTGAATCATCTGCCTTCTGTAACCCCAAATCAGCTAAGGTTTCTATTTTCCCACCTATTCTTGACTCTACACTTCATCCCTTAACTCTACTACAATCCAAGGTTCCCAAAAATAGTTATTAATAGCCTTTGTGGCTGCCAACAACCTAATTTTGAAATTTGGATCTCCCTCCAAAAATAGGTCAACTTCTGGGAGCCATAACTTTTGATCTGGGTGTCCGATTGACAAACCATTTTATGTGTCAAAAAGGTTGCAAAGTTCTCTACGCGCTAAGGACATGTTCTACTAGTTCTAGCCATTTTTGGGCCCATATGAGGTCATTTAGTGCCTCAAACCTGAGTTTGAATAATTTTAAGGCATTTTTTAGAAAACAAAAACTTTAATATCTTTCAACTCACAAATTATCTTTGCATGATTCCTTTACAAAATGTCTTATTTTTCAATTATGTAAATTCTTGTAAATTTGCACTTCATTCCATGCCCAAATGCAAACTTTCTAAAAATAGCAGGTTACTATTTTTAGCAATTTGGAAAAACTGAAAGTTCTACATCATTATTCAAGTGATTATGGAACTAGAGCCACAAATTTTGAAAAGAAATGGAAAGAACATCAACAATTTTGAAGCACTTCTTTTTTTTGGGTGATGCAAGATTGCCCTTACACCACTAGATGCTCCTACATCAGACACCTAGGGTAATTTAAGAAGTGATCCTGTCACATCTTAGGTGTTTGTGTGAGGAAAACCCAAATGGTCAACCTCTGTCTTAGACAACCAAGAAGAATCTTCAACAAGCTTTCCTTTCCATTTCACCAGATATTCTTCATATTACCTATTCCGAGTACTTCTTCCCACACGGCTATCCAAGATCTCTTTTAACTCCTCGATTGAAGTAGATGCTGGAATACTCCACTGCTCTTCTATTGGTCCATCCTCTGTTCCACCTTCTTGATATTCTGATAAATCAGGAATGTTGAAAATAGTGGAAATGTTGATCCCACTTGGCAGCTCTACCTCATATGCATTTCCTAAATTATGTTTCTTCAAGATTTTACATGGTCCAAATTTCTTAATTTTTAGCTTATTATATGTTCCAATTAGGAACCTTTCTTTTCTCAAGTGAACCATGACTTCATCTCCTACCTGGAATTCCTTATTTCTCCTCTTTTGATCTACCTTAGCCTTGTACTGAATATTCATATTATTAATATGCTTTTTCACCTCTTTGTGCAAATTCATCATGTGTTCTACAAAGTCTTTAGCCTCGACACTTGTATTTTCTCCTTTGTCTAGATTCCTTAACTCTAAAGTATTTCTTGGACTATTCCCATATACAATTTGGAATGGTGATTAACCAATACTCCTATTGACAGAATTGTTGTAATCAAATTCTGTCTGTGGTAAAATCAAATCCCATCCCTTGGGCTTATCTCCTACTAAGCATCATAGCAGGTTACCCAAACTCCTATTCACCACTTTTATCTGTCCATCAGTCTGTGGATGGTGTATAGAACTAAACTTCAAATCTATTTTCAACTTCTTCCATAATGTCCTCCAAAAATGACCAACAAACTTGGTATCTTGATCTAAAATTATGCTCTTTGGTAGACCATGTAATCTCACCACATCCCTAAAAAATAACTCTACAATATGAACAGTATCATTAGTCTTCTGCAAGGAATAAAATGTGTCATCTTTGTGAATATGTCCACCACCACAAAAATGAAATCATGTCCTCTCTATGTCCTTGGTAAGCCAAGAACAAAATCCATACTAATATCATCCTATGGCTTCTCTGGTACAGGTAGTGGCTGATATAGACCTGTATTTTGAATTGCTTCTTTTACCATCTGACATACTATACAACTCTACACAAATTTTCTCACATCCTGCTACAATTGTGGACAATAATAATTTTCACCAACAATAGAAATGGTCCTATCTCAACCAAAGTGTCCAGCCAATCCTCCACTATGCTTCTCCTTAATCAAGTTCTCTCTCATGGAACTCCTTAGAATGTACAACTGGCTTCCTCTAAATAACATGCCATCTTGAATTATGAAATCCAACCATTTTATCATGTCCAAAGTAACAGGTTCCAAACAAGCTTTCTAGGGCTCTACAAAATTTGGATCTTCAGGATACAAACTTTTGAGATCATCAAACTCAACAATCTCTATCTTCATCTCTGTCAACAAATTTTGCCTTCTGCTCAAGGCATCTGAAACTTTGTCGGACTTCCCACTCTTGTGCTTCAAAAAAAAGTATAGCTCTGCAAAAACTCAACCCATTTTAAGTGCCTCTTGTTCTACTTTCCTTGACTATTAAGATACTGCAAAGCCTAATGATCAGTATATAAAACAAACTCCTTTAGCAACAAATAATGTCTCCATTTCTTCAAAGCCTAAACTATTGCATAAAACTCTTGATCATAAACATAATAATTTTTCTTGGCATCATTAAGCTTCTCACTAAAATAAGCAATGAGTTATTTTCTTGGTCCAAAACAACTCCTATACCACTACCACTAGCATCACAATCTACCTGAAATACCTTATTGAAATCTGGAAGTGCCAAAATAGGTTGTTCTATGACTTTCTTCTTTAATGTATCAAATCTATTGTCTACTCCTGTAGTCCATCTAAACTCTTTTCTATCCCCTCTCATTGTCTCAGTTAGGGGTGCACAAATGCTACTAAAATTCCTGATAAACTTTCTATAAAAATTTGTCAAACCATGAAAAGATCTTCCCTCCATTGCACTCCTTGGTGTAGGTCATTCAATGATAGCCCTCATCTTCTTTGGGTCCATCTTAAGACCTTCCTCTGAGACAACAAATCCCAAGATACCAACTCCTTTGTAAAACTACATTTCTTCAGATTGATCAGCAACTTCTCCTCCCTCAGCTTCTCTAAAACTCTTCTGATATGCATCAGATGCTCATCCCAAGTCTTACTGAAAATTAAAATATCATCCAAATAAACAATAACAAAAATTTACAAATATTCTTTCAATACCTCATTCATGAGTCGCATGAATGTGTTTTGTGCATTGGTTAGCCTAATTGGCATGACTAACCACTCATACAAACCATCCTTTGTCTTGGAGGTTGTCTTGTACTCATCTCCTTCTCTAATATGGATCTGGTGATACCCACTCTTCAGGTCAATCTTTATGAAGTACTTGGCTCCACTCAAATAATCCATTATGTCATCCATTTTGGGCAATAGAAATATATACTTGATTGTGATCTTATTGATGGCTTGAGAGTTTGTACACATTTTCCATTCTCCATCTTTCTTTGGTGCTAGTACTGCAGGTACCGCACATGGACTTAGGCTCTCCCTTATTAGTCCCTTCCTTAAGAGCTCTTGAACTTGTCTGTTCAACTCTTTACTATTTGTAGGATTCATTTTGTGGGTTGCCTTATTTGACAAACTAGCTCCTGGTATCAAATCCCTTTGGTGACTTATATTCCTCACTGGTGCTAAAGCTTCTGGTACATTATCAGAGATAATATCCTAAAATTCTTCCAACATATCTAAAACTCCTGCCGGTACATCTTCACATTTCACTTGACTAATGTTAGGAATCAATGCAAAGCATTGATGCTCATGCTTCATACCCTCCAAAAATTTTCTACTATCAACCAAGCAAATTTTGGCAGTACTACATACCTTTTCTTCCACCTCCTTCAAGGGCTTCAACTCCATCATTTGTTAGGGAATATGTGTTTGCATGGCCATCATGGATAGCACTCTTATCATACTACCATGGCCTCCCCAATAGCATATGACATGCATCGATCAGTATGATATCACACAACACCTCATCATTGTAGTCCCCAATCTTAAACTTTATTAAACACTGCTCATTGACCAAAGCTCTATGGTCCTTCTACAACCATGTAATCTGATATGTATGTGGATGCTTTCTTCTTGTCAACTTCAACTTGTCAACCATATCCTCTAAAAAAAGATTATCAGTGCTTCCACTATCAATAATAATATCACAACAATTACCTTCACATTTGCACCTTGTGCAGAATAAATTCTTCCTCTAATTTGTTTCTTTCTCCTCATTCAACAAGGTCCTTCTGACCACTAGGGTTTCTCCCATTTCAGTATCTTTAAATTGCTTAGATTGTGCATCTTCATCTAAATGTGCAACTCATTCATTACCTTCAGGTCTTCTATTCATCCCTCCTTGATGTTGTGGACACTCATATGCTCGATGCCCTTCTTCTCCACATTAGAAATAGGTTCCTCTAAAACCTCCTCTTCTAGGTCCTTGCCCAGGTCAGCCTCTTCCTCTTTGCTCATCATTGTTCTAGTCATGAGGGTGGTAGGCATTATCCCCTCTCTGATTTCAACTAGTGCCAGCTTCTTCAATTTTCTTTTGATCTTCATTATGGCCTCCATAGGGTCTTCCACCATTTCTTCCACCTTGACCTCTTCTTCTCTGCTTACTGTCAAATATTTTATTCATCTTCTCTTCCACCTTCAGGGAAAACTGGTATGCATCTTCTATGGTGGTCATTCTGACAAGGCTCAACTCCTCCTAAAGACTCGGCCTCAACACATTAATGTAACAGGCTACCTTCTCCTTGTTGGGCTCTGCATGCCCTATCCTGATAGTAATTTTAAAAAACTCTTTTGTATACTCCTTAACAAACTTGTTACCTTATTTTAGTCCTTGTACCTTCTTCAGCAGATCCATCTCATAGTCCACATGAATGAATTGCTTCTTTAGTTTCTCTGTCATTTGATCCCATTTGGTGATCTTTCTTTTTCCTCTTTTATTCCTCTCTAATTGGACCTCCTTCCACCAAATACTGGCGTGGCCCTTCAACTTTGTTTTTGCAAACTTGACCCGATCGGGGTCCTCCACATCTTCATACTCAAAATACTCCTCCATGTCATTATTCTAATTAATAAGTTGTTCCAGATTCAAATCTCTTGAATATGTAGAAACTTCAATCCTGGATCTCTTTCTGATCTTTGAAATGGCCCTCAACAACCTAACTTCTATAGGATCTCCTACAGCTTCTTATTCTTCCTTAGATAGCTATTCTTTAGCTTCATCTTCACTTTCTTCTCTTGTCCTCAGCTCAAACCCTCTTCATAGCTCCACATGCAATGAATCAATTTTCCTTTGTAGGGATCTAAAACCCTCTTTTGTCAAAGTATTCCTCCCAATATGATTTCTTTGTGGAGGAATCTTGATCTCCACAGCAAACCCACAACCTCAGGTCCTCATGGAAACTACCTCATGGCTGGCAATCTGTCTACACACTCAAGAACCCTTGCTCTGATACCACTTGAAGAAGGGGATAAATCATAAAACAAACTATAATAGAAATTAAACACAAAAAATAGAACTTTCTTTATTCATTTGGATAACTTATTAGATAATAGAAGCTCAAATACAATCAGAGGAATCAACCCTCCATAGGTTGCAATGCATTACAGCTTCCTATCACAAGACTCTGGAATCATCTGCCTTCTATAACCCCAAATCAGCTAGGGTTTCTATTTTTCTACCTATTCTTGACTCTACACTTCCCCCCTTAACTCTACTACCACCCAGAGTTCCCAAAAATGGTTATTAGTAGCCATTGTGGTGGCCAACAACCTAATTTTGAAATTTGCATTTCCATCTAGAAATAGGTCAACTTCTAGCAGCCATATCTTTTGATCTGGGTGTCTGATTGACGAACCATTTTATGCATCAGAAACATTGTGGAGTTCTCTATGCACTAAGAACTTGCTCTACCAATTCTGGCCACTCTTAGGCCCATATGAGGCCATTTAGTGCCTCAAACTAGAGTTTGAATAATTTTTAGGCATTTTTTAGGAAACATAATCTTTAATATCTTTCAGCTCGCAAATGATCTTTGCGTGATTCCTTTGCCAAATGTCTTATTTTTCAGTTATGAAACTTCCTATAAATTTTCACTTCATTCCTTGCCCAAATGCAAACTTTCTAAAAATAGCAGGTTACTATTTTTAGCAGTTTAGAAAAACTAAAAGTTCTACATTATTATTCAACCAATTATGGAAGCAAAACCACAAATTTTGAAAAGAAATTGAAAGAAAATCAACAATTTTGAAACACATCTTTTTTTTGGGTGATGTAAGATTGCCCTTACACCACTAGATGCTCTTGCATCAAGATGTGATGATAAGATGATTTGGGATCTAGGTGGAGGTATGTTTGGTACATCACTACATTGGAGTGTTTATGAGTTGCTTCACATCTCATGTAGCACTACCAATGATTATATAAGAGTGGTGTGGTGGAAGTTTGGAGACTTGTGGTTGTGTTTTAGGGATCACACTCTTCATTACTTGCTCTTTGAAGTTTCAGATTAGACCAGCTATTGCTTCTTGAGGAGTGGCACATTGGGATCTTTAAGGTTTGTTACACTTGTGGTTGCAGGAATATTTTCTATAGGATAGATTTTGGTTGGACTTGGGAGTGTATGGTTTCAGTTATTGGAGTTTACTTTGCATTGCATTCTTTCATTTTTTCTTTGGGGATGCAACCACCAGTTGATGATTTGTACATCAACTAGGCATGCAGGCAGATGGAAATACATTTCATTTGATAGTATCTCATGGCATACACAGTTTCCATTGCTTGAGGACAAGAAATTCCAGGAAGGGAGGACTGTAATGTCCTCATTTTGGGAATGGTCTCCATTAGAGAGGACTTAGACTTATCACTTCACTCTGAGACTTTTGGAGGTTCACCTTGTGTCATGGAGATACTCTCATTCATGCCAAGACAAGCATCTAGATGCCTTGATAATGGTTTCACTTATGATTTCATCATACACGTCATCATGGAGGTCACCCTTTTCACTATTCCATAGGCACCCAATAAAATATACTATCTACATGCTAGCACTTGAAGGAGAAGAAGTTATAACAATAAATTATATCTACATGATCTTTAACTCCCACCGCCTTTGGCCATATCCCCTTTAATACCCATGAAAACATGTCCATTTCATAATAAATGGATTTGTAGGCCCTCTTCACTGGTCTACTTAGCCTATGCCTGATAAATTTTCCCCTCTTGACAACCTACCATCATTCTTTTATGGGGCCAATTCTTTGTAATTAAATTCATGACTTCATCTTTCTCTAACTTGTTTGGTTTTAATATTTTCTTTTAATTTATTTTTTAATATTGTTTGGCTATGTAGTCTCCTATGACAAAGTCTCCTTCAATGGGGATGTGATGAGTTTTTTTTAAAAGGAACCTTTAAAAAATTAGAATAAAAATTTAAGAAACTAACATAAATAATGTAGGTAGGTTTTGTCTTTGATTTAAACCTTTCTTATATTCTATGATAAAATGTGTTTTTCCATAAAACATTTTTCAATAGGAATGTCAAGCATCTTATGTGTTGAATCTATTATAGAGCATAGTAGCAAACTTGTACTATAATTTCTTCCCATTTGTGAGGATTAGTTTATTAGCATTTTAAAATTACTATGACTTTGGACCATTGTATATCACTTCAATGTATTGTTACTATGGTCACCTAGAAGAAGCTATAGTATTCTACCAAGTTGCAATGTAAAACATTTCTTTGCAAAAATGAATTTGAATGCTAGGGGCACTTTTTGAGCAAAATCAATATAATATGCATCTCTAAAAAGAATAGAAGGATAGGCTCCAATCAGACCAAATGCTTCTCTTCAAAGAGGGAATTAGAGGTTCAAAGGGATTAGCTACGTGAGGAATAAGGCTTATTTGGAGACAAAGGTTTAGTGATTGGAGGATAAACCCTTTGATAAACAATAGTATTTAGAGAGGCATGCAAATGAGGTCAAGATCGACATGAAGGATATCATTAAGTTGTCTCATAGATTGGTTGGAAAGGCTAATAAGGAATCCCTTGAGGAGGTTGGAAAGGGCCTCTTTCTAACTCCACTTTTGTTCTTTGTCAATATCACCTTTTGAGGGGCACCAAGAGAGTAGAAAGGACTCTTCATTTGGAGGACACCTCAATGTTGTCGAAGAGGGAGAAAGAGAAACTAAGTAACACATTGAATTACTTAATTGTAGCATTTGGTGTAAAACATGTTTTCCCATATTTTGATTGATTAGATTCTTGGTTGACAAGACTTTGACATAGAATATGATTGCAATTATTATGAATTGTTGGATGTTTTCAAGAAACCACATAGTTCATAGAGACAAGCCAAATAGGAAATCAGGCTTAATGCTCCTTCCAAATCCATTAAATATTATATGTAATTTGAGTGAAAAATAACATGTTGCATTTGACAAAGTCATGGGAAATTTTGAAGTACATGATAATCATGAACCTCTCAAGATGATCATCCAAGAAACTACTAGAACATGGCAATTCTACATATTTAATTATAGCAAGTATGTAATGGATACTAAGTTAGTTTATGGTAGTTATAATTCCTTGCACTAGTAAGAGTTGTATATTTCAACATACATGCAATTAAATTTCATCCATACTTGAAGATTCCTAAATTAAGCATTTATGTCCTTCAAGTGATCAAATGATAGCCACACATTAGGAGGAGTTGAAGCATATCCAATATGTAATAATAGATTAAATGAGTTTTATAAGCCCCAAGTTGTGTGTTTCCATCAACAAACATTTGAAATAGGTGTTTCCATCGCATGACAAAAAATATTTTGGTGGAAGGTCTATCATTCTTGTTTGAAATCTTGTCTAGTTACTACTTGTGTGTGACATACCATTTATGCAAGTATCCCCATTTTATTACAATGTGTAGGATAACACTTTATTGATGTATGTGTAGATCATTAAGTAGTGTGCAATTTGACCATATATTTTTATGTAATGCTTGTACTTTGTGGGTTTATATGTAAAACTTATGGTAACATATTGTGGGTTACATTTTTGACATATGTGACCTTGAAGATGGTTTTCATTAATAGAGACATGATGTAGAACAAGTTAAATCTAAAAAAATATTAACAAATATAAGGAATGCATCTACAATATATGACAACTATCAAAAAATCACAAGTTGAATAAATATCTCATTTCTCAATATTGAGGAGCATTTAGTATCTGATACATTTGTGCATTTGCTGCATCAAATAATATAGTCATCTTCCATAATTAGAGAATGTTAAAGTCATTGACCACATTAGTTTCTTTTAGTGTGTTTGCATATACTAGGTGGATTGAATCACATGATGCCAATGACAATCATCTAAGAAATGTAGCCCTACTGTGTGTTGGTAGATATATAATTTTGGTGTGCAATTTATGGGTAGATGCTAGCTTGGTTAATTGGTCACTTGGCATTGTAAAAATGATACTATACCATTAAGGTACTTGACCATCAGACTTGCAATTATGTGTGACCATGGAATTTTATAATTATGTGGGTGTCCCACGAGACATTAATAACCAAGGTTTGGTCCTAGTTGTACATATTATAGGGGCCAATCATACACAAAATTTATACTAAAATGACATGGGCTTTAGCCATATACAAATCATAAAGGTTAATGTTAGAAAGGGCCACAATAGATGATGGATATATAGAGAGGGTAGTTTTGATGTTCACTAGAATCATATAAGTCAAATTTCTCAACTCATAGAGAATATGAACACCATTCTCATTTGAGTGTTACTCTAAAATACAAAATGCAAGTTACATTGACAACATGAAAAATGAAGAGAATTGGTTGTGCTCCTTGTCTCTAAGTTGAACCTTTTTGAAAACATCCTATACATTATATTATTTATATGATGAGGTGTAATGAATAAATATCATGTTATTGAAGTAATGTAGTGGTTTTATTAAATTGAAATTGCTCTTTCAGTTGTGCTTGTTTTTTGAATGTCTTTGTCAACTTTTTGGTAACATTTGTTTGTATTATATAGATAATATATTGCAATTGTATGGGTATGGAAAAAAGTTAATGTATGTTTATTTTGAAATAACTATATTACTACTATAAATGAATGTGGTTTTTTGAGATGTATTATTATTTGCATGAGTGAGTATGATAATTGGTTATTATATTATTTATTCAATTAACTATTTTACATGATATGTTTGATGTGTACATTAACTGTGCACGATACAAGTTTAAGGCAACGATGGTTAAATAATGACATGGTGACATTGATTTCTTTGCATGTATTTTGTCTTACTCCATCATAAGATAATTAGATGCATCCTTGTGTTAAACAAATAAAACCAATTTTATTTGAGTTGAAAGTGATTCAATACCCCATATGCCAAACTCAAATTTAATTCTAAGTGTATTATCTGTTAGTATTGTTGACAACTGAGAGGGGGGGGGGGGTGAATCAGTTGTCCTAATTATTTCTCTTATTGAACTTTCCTCTTAATTGAAGCAGCATAAAATCAAACACAAAACATTAACCATGAAATAAGAAACACATGACACAGTATTTTTGACGTGGAAACCCTGTTAAGGGAGAAAACCACGGGGTGATTAACCCAAGAATTATTCTCTGTTAGAAGAATAGGAAATTACAAAAATGGCACTTGCCAATTAGGGCTCACTGCCCGAGCACACTGCTCACAAGAGGCTCACTGCCTACAAGAAGACACACTGTCTTACAAAGTGATAAGAATCACAGTCTTGAACTGATTGGAAGCATCTGCATATGCTGGAGTTCAGTTCCGGTTAAGTTCAGTATACTGATCTGCTGCACTTCATCTTTCCTCTGTTCTTTAGTCTGCTATCCTTTCACATACCGGATCTTTCTTGCTACTTCTGCTCTACTCTGGACTTGTTCGCATATCCCTTTACACACTTCCCACTCTTTACAACTAAATCCATCCTCTATATATATCCGCACAAGTAATTTCATCACCTTTCTAGTCGGCATCCGGAACAGTCTATTTTCTTACAAACTTAGTTCTGTCGGCTGAATCCTTGCTTACCAAGCAATGCAGATCAAGCATATACTTGTAGATATCATCAATTATGTCGGCCAAACATGATTCATGCCTCCGCAACCTTTATCATCATCTGTAACACATCCGGAAAGTAGTCTGATACTCTATCAGTCAGTTCTTCCTCTGTTTTCACTGTCTCTCAGGAATCCGGTACTCAACTATTCATATCTTTTTCTTTGTCCATCTCCGGAGGCTAAATCCTTGGAATATACTACTCAAGATAGTCCTCTTGACTTCCCCCGATCCGCACTGTGCCAAGACACTTCCTCTGAGAGATCCGGACCAAACTGTCGGACCTTGCCACATGCTCTGTTCTTGTTCACCGGACCACAACAATCTTCAATCTGACTTCCGGTAGAGATATATCATGACTTGCGGATATGTGGGATGACCTTTGTTGCCATCAATGACAACAACCATGAATCCATATAGTGTCTCTTGCCAACAATCTCCCCCTTTGGCATTGATGGCAACACTTAGTGAAAAATGACTAAATGTTTACACTATGCTCCCCCTTTGCTGATGCTCTTGTCTTTATATACAATTTCCGGAACTCCCCCTGAGTTGGATTCCTCATTTTTCACTGCTCCTCACTCCCCCTTTGACATCAATGGCAAAGGGTAGGGTCCGCACACCAAAATTCTCAAAAATTTTCTATATATAGCCGCATATTTACATACTCACATATACTGCAGAATGTCTGCAAAGGATGTCTGCAGTTGAACCATTTCAGTAGCCCAACTAAGCTTCATTCTGTCCAAGATTGAAATGTGACCACTCAACAAAAATGCAAAAGCTTCTGCCCGCCTGAGATCTGTCGGATCTTTTGTATGGGCGGTGGTCTGGGCATCACTGATGGCCTCATGCATAGTTTCCAACTTAGGGACTATAATCCTTCTAAGTTCTCCCATCCGGTTGGTAATGTTCTTCCTCTCCTTCTCAAGATTCTTTATTTCATTCAAGACTGCAATAGTCTGACATTCTTGATTTATTATAGAGGAAGAGAGAGGATCAAAACTTTGAGATAAGCTTTGAAGCTTGTCCTGTTCCTCTTTTATTTTCTTGTCAATTGCTGCTGTTGCCTTTGACCAAGATATACAAAATTTGTAGATGTCACCGCCATCCTTAAGAGCATTTTCTAAGCTCTTTATTCCAATGCTTACAATCTTCCTATCCTTAGAGATTAATTCTAATATTTCAGAAAATCTCTTATCCAAAAATTCCTTCCGGACCTTTTCTTCAGCTGATTTTTCTAGAGAATTAAAATGTGTATCAATACTGCTGACTAAGGTTTTTAGATTACCGGAAGTGGAGGCTGTCGGATCTATTTGGATTGATGGCATGATCTTTACAAGTACTCCGGAAGCAGCCTCTATCAACTCACAGTCTTCCATATGAGACTTCAGGAGCTTTTCATTTGCCTTGGCATTTGCAAATGAAGCTATCTTCATTGTTTGTACCGGAGAGAGAGAGTCAAAATCAAATGGACCTTTTAGAAGCTCCGGTTCATCAATCTCTAGAGTTTCTTTGCTCAAAAATTGTTGAACAGTTTGTGCGGTGTCTCTTGCCGGAGACAGATGTTTCTTTTCTTCTGCAGTCTTAGAACTGTCAACCTCTTTGTCTGTCACCACTGCTTCCTTCTCCTGCAATTGCTCTTCTTCTTTGGATCCGGAGACTGTAGGGGAAACCGGAGGAGAGATGCTTGCTTGTTCATGGGCCACTTCTTCTGGAGCAGAGGGTCCCAAGTCCTCACTTGTCTGTTCAGGGCTCACTTCTTCCGGAACAGAAGATTCCAAATCAGCAGCTGTTTCTGCACCTAAGTCCTCTACAACAGGAAGATTGAACCTTTTGAAGGCCTTCCGGAGGATCTCTTCTGTCTCTTGTGCCACTTTGTCAGTCTCACCAAGCATGAGCTGATTCATCCTGGCTTTACTTCTGAACTCATCTTTGCAGTCCTTGAAGATCATGTTCATTGTCTTGGGATCAATTTGAGGATATAGCTGAATAGCTATCTGCTCCCGGATCTCAAGATCTTTAGCATGAGCATTGTTTTTCCTCACTTCCATTTCCTTTTCTAGGCTTTTAGGAATAAGAGATATTATTTCAATGAAAGCCTTATTATATATGTTTAGATATTTCACTGTGGCCTCCTGCAGAGTCTTTTGGTCTGCCTCACTGAAGTCATCATAGGATTCAGTCATTGGTTGAAGGTTTCCATCCACCGTGACCGACTTGATTATGCTCTCTAGTGACAGAGTGGGCTTTTCAACAGTTACCTCTGCCATTTCATCCTTGTCTTGGCCTGTGGAGGGCTTACCGGATCCTTTCTTCTTCTGTTTCTTTACTTCTCTTACTTCCTCATCTGATTCTGTTTCCTCTTCATCCTTTTGGCTTTCATAAGCCCTTGATGCTTTTGTCTTGGATCTTTTACCGGATGCCTGGACTTCCGGTTTTGAGCTTTTGGTTGTGGAAGGTGCAGATCTCTTTGATGATCTGGTCCGGGTGGGGGTTTCAACCGGAGCACTTTCTTTGCTTTTCTCTTCTTCCTCAGCCTTTCTCCTCTTTTCCCGGCTGGCATCAAGTGCCTCTTTTGAGATGCCCAGGCCTTGAGCAATGTGCTCTACTTCTTTTCTCACTTTTCTCTTAATCTCAGGTTCCCTGAGTTCTACATGTAATTTCACACTCAGCTCCTCAAAGGTTCCAAACCTTTCTGCCTTAGGATCTTTGGGCTGACTTAGCATGTGTTGAACATGCAGCTCTACTATCTGTTCATCAACTTCATACCCCATGGGCATGATCCAGACAGTCCTTGGCTCCACTGCCTCCATTAGGCACTGATCAGTGTCAACCATAAAGCATACTGAGTCCTTGTATTTCTCAATGAGAGACTGGGGAATTCTCTCTCTTGCTTGCATCATGCTCTGAAAGTTTTTGAAGTATCCCCATAGAGCTGTGTTTCTCACTTTTGCATCCCCAAGTCCATGCAAATAGTCTCTTATCTGGACTGCAACAGGTTTGTCATTCTGCCATACCCATCCGCTTGTTCCGGGTAGCTCATTCATGAAGTAAAAGAATAGACATACAATGAGAGTACCATACTTAAAGGAGTTCTTCTTGTCTTTCTTGATTTTCTGTACATTTTCCATTAATTGGCTTAGTAGTAGTTCACAAAGATCATAATCTGCATTCTTTCTTAGCATTTCATATGCTGTGTATATTGCAGTCCCGGATACAGAATTCTCCCTGCTGGAGTGATAGATCTTGTATCCTATTATCATTGATGCATATTTGATATCCGGATCCGAAATATCTTCAATGGTCATTGCCCTCTTATCATATTTTGATCCGGTGGCCTCAGTTACAACGTTGTTCTTGACAGATTTGAGGATAGGTACCCCCCCGGAAGAGTATAGACCAGTTACTGCTCTAATTGCTTCTTTTGTGATCTTACAGGGTCTATCTAGCCAAAGGAAGTTGTCATGCATCCTGCTCAGTACATACCGGACCCATTCATCTTCTTCAAAGCTAGGGAAATGAATGAATTGCTCAAATTGTTTCTTCTGGATACCCTTATACTCTGGTTTGAGCTCAAAAGCATTGTCTATCAGTTGCTTGTGATAGAGATCTCTTAATTTGAATTCCCCAAATTCCTCAATGTTTGCGTGTATGTAAACCCTAATATCTTCAGTATGTAAGACTCCGTGGGGAACACTAGAGAAGGCTCCTAGTGGATCTACCTCCAATGATTTGTAGGGATGTTTCTTGAATGAGGGGCGAGGTCTATCAGAGATCTTAACTATGTTTGGAGTAGCCATTCTTCAAAGATTTGCAGTGAGGCAATGAAAAACGAAGAATACCTTATGCGCCTTCGGTTTGCACGGAGTGTTTGGATTGATTTCTTTATTCAATAGCTTTGGCAGGAGATCCTTGGTGTGCTTGATGAACCTTGTTGCAGAGCTCCACTATTCGCTTCTTCTCAAGTGTAGAATGAGCAGATAACTTTTGAGAAATCTTTATATTGCTCCGCAAACCCTAATATCTGTCTGCAATAAATGCTTCACCTGCATTATTCCGGTTTACCATGTCTGGACAGCTTGGAGTATCCCGGATCAGTCCTGATCATTGAATATCATCCGGATCTTTAAATCATGAATAAATCTAGGTAACATATTACAAGAACATCCCAAACACTCTGTCCAATCCGCAAGACAAGATCGTGCACTTCCGGATCTCTCCGGACCTTTTTGTAATCCTTTATCATACCGGAGCACCTCCCTGAACAGGTCTAACTTAATCGAGCACAGCTTCTTCATAACTCCATGCGGACCTCTGAAAACTTTACTGAAGCATCTCAGGACTTATATCTACAAACCCTTTAATCCGCATCTTGTGCCACATCCGGCACAACTTGTTTGGCTGGGGGAACAGAATCTTCTTTGAGTCTCCCCCTGAGCCTGAGCTCACTTTTTAATTTCCGGAAGAAATATCAGCACCAGAATCTGGTGCGGATCCAACCTCTACATTCTCTGAGCTTTTCTTCACCCAAATCTTGCTCATCTGATTCCTAACTTCATCCGCATTCATCTTTTGTTTACCCTTGTCTTGATTCTGATTATACACCGGACCTTTTTTGTCCTGATTCTTGTTTCTGCAGACTTTAGCATTATGACCGGACCTATTGCAGATTTGGCAAATAACATTTCTTTGCATATTTAACTGATATCCCCTTGATCTGCATTGATTAGCCATATGACCTATTCTATTGCATGTAAAGCATCTACCTTTGAATGATTTGTTTACTTGCATAATTCTGCATTCATGGGATTTGTGTCCATACCTTTTGCAGTTGAAGCACTGTCCGGAGAAGGATGAATTAATCTGATTCATTCTCATTCTGCACTGATTAGCTTTGTGACCAAAGTGGTTGCAGCTGTGGCAGTATCCATTGAAGGATGGATATCTTTGAGCATTTGGCTGTCTTACCGGAGGTCTTCTAGGCCTGCTCCTTGGATTTTCTGATCCAAGATTCTTCTGACCGGATCCGGAGCTTTCTCCTTTCTCATATCCCAAGCCATACTTGTCATCTATCCTCTTTTGACTTCCAAGAAGAACTTCAAGTTGAGCAGAACTTATCTTGAATTTCTCTTTATATTCATTTGCTGTTTGAAGGTCTCTTTTGAGAGAGGCAATTTGATCCTCAAGTTTTCCTTCATTATCTTTGGAATCTTCAAGATCAGATTCAAGGTGTCTGATAATCCTGTCCATCTGGTGGCATTCTTCTGATTTTTCTTTAAGAGATTGTCTTAGATTGTCTTCAGCCTTTCTTTTTTCTTCAATCTCTTGAGTAAACTTTATAGTTCCTGATTCCATTTCATGTCTTAACATAATGACTTCTTTTGATAACTTTTCACATAACTTGGTTTGCTCAGTCAATTCCTCACTTGTATTGCTTTCTTCACTTTGTCTTGCCAACTGTTGAAGCAGCTCCTTTCTCTTTTTCATAGAGAGACTTAATTTGTCTTTTAATTCTCTCATGAATTCATCAGCCTGTTTGAGTCTTTCCTTTAATTCACTGACTTCAGAATTTGACTGTTCAAGATCCTCAAGGGCAGTCTTGAGTTGCTCCCTTAAACCATATGCATCCATTTGAAATCCCAGATCTTCCTCAAGCTGTTAGGCTCTATTAGGAGGAACTTAGCTCTGATACCAATTGTTGACAACTGAGAGGGGGGGGGGGTGAATCAGTTGTCCTAATTATTTCTCTTATTGAACTTTCCTCTTAATTGAAGCAGCATAAAATCAAACACAAAACATTAACCATGAAATAAGAAACACATGACACAGTATTTTTGACGTGGAAACCCTGTTAAGGGAGAAAACCACGGGGTGATTAACCCAAGAATTATTCTCTGTTAGAAGAATAGGAAATTACAAAAATGGCACTTGCCAATTAGGGCTCACTGCCCGAGCACACTGCTCACAAGAGGCTCACTGCCTACAAGAAGACACACTGTCTTACAAAGTGATAAGAATCACAGTCTTGAACTGATTGGAAGCATCTGCATATGCTGGAGTTCAGTTCCGGTTAAGTTCAGTATACTGATCTGCTGCACTTCATCTTTCCTCTGTTCTTTAGTCTGCTATCCTTTCACATACCGGATCTTTCTTGCTACTTCTGCTCTACTCTGGACTTGTTCGCATATCCCTTTACACACTTCCCACTCTTTACAACTAAATCCATCCTCTATATATATCCGCACAAGTAATTTCATCACCTTTCTAGTCGGCATCCGGAACAGTCTATTTTCTTACAAACTTAGTTCTGTCGGCTGAATCCTTGCTTACCAAGCAATGCAGATCAAGCATATACTTGTAGATATCATCAATTATGTCGGCCAAACATGATTCATGCCTCCGCAACCTTTATCATCATCTGTAACACATCCGGAAAGTAGTCTGATACTCTATCAGTCAGTTCTTCCTCTGTTTTCACTGTCTCTCAGGAATCCGGTACTCAACTATTCATATCTTTTTCTTTGTCCATCTCCGGAGGCTAAATCCTTGGAATATACTACTCAAGATAGTCCTCTTGACTTCCCCCGATCCGCCCTGTGCCAAGACACTTCCTCTGAGAGATCCGGACCAAACTGTCGGACCTTGCCACATGCTCTGTTCTTGTTCACCGGACCACAACAATCTTCAATCTGACTTCCGGTAGAGATATATCATGACTTGCGGATATGTGGGATGACCTTTGTTGCCATCAATGACAACAACCATGAATCCATATAGTGTCTCTTGCCAACAAGTATAGTATGCATAGGTGTTTTCAAAATTTATTTAAATGATTCTTATATTTCTTTGAATGCTTAAAATCATTTGGGATAAGTAGGTATTGTGTTAGGCCTGATTTGGATCCTTATAGAAAGCTTTATTTGTCTAGGAACAAATATATGTGCATTATTTTATTATTTTCATAATTATGAATGTGATTGAAATTCTTTGTCCTCACATGGCCCCTTGTGGGAGAAATTACTATTTGTAAAATTTTATTATTTTTGAAAGGGGCTTGTCTTCTAATTATATTATTTTTGTCTTAACTTGTGGGTGAGGATAATTATCCAATTATATTTATTGTTTGGTATTTATCTCTTCATAGTTGCCCTAATTGACTTGTTGACCAAGTTTGTGCCCTTAAACAATTATTTTAATTCTATTAATGAAGATTAGGAAAGAATTAGAGACAATCATAAGGTGTTTTCCAATGGCTAGGATTCATTATTTACTTGTGCATAGAGATATAAAATAGAGTTTAGAAAGAAAATTGAAACACTAGAGTTTTCTTTGGAGTTTTGGAGAATACATTTGTTCCTCAGAAGGATTATTTTAATGTCCCAATTTTTGGAATGGTCACCATTAGAGAGGACTTGAACTTATCACTTTACTCTGGGACTTTTGGAGGTTCACCTTGTGTCATAGAAATACTCTCATTCATGCCAAGACTGTTGGGAATTAAGGTGTCTCAACCTTGGTAATTCTCTGTATTTATAATGTTTGTATTTATTATTCATTGCCTATGTTGTAAATAATTGGAAATTCCACTTTGTCATATTGTGGGATGTGGCACGGAGATGTGTCAATCCTACATGGATTATGACAACTTGGTATTTTGTCCTCACATGAGGAGATAGGCATCCCACTTAGTGGTAGGAATATTGTACCATGTGTTGGAATCTTCTATGTTGTGTAAGGAATTTTTGACCAAAATGGTTATGACAGATTCCTATGACAGATCTATGACATGTAAGAGTCAAGAATAGAAGTTTGTAAGATAGGTAATGACATGTGTCATGTAGCATCTTTGAATGAGGCATATTTGGGTGCCCCAAGGTGGAGTATGATGTGTTGTAAGAGAATATGCTATTTATAGCATGTGTATGATAGATTCTCTTACAGTTGTAAGTTGTAACCGCTATGACAGATTCTATGATGGTTGTAAGTGTCGTAAGAGCATCTGTCGTAGCCTATTTTGGAAAGAGGTGACCTCTTTGGGATGGGAGCTATGGACAAGTGTCAGATACATTCTACAATGTTGACCAAGTGTCTCTAGGTGTGGGTTCTGGTCCAAAATGCCATATTGGATGCCCACTTCAAGAAAGGTCTAAAATTGCCTTGTATGATCTATTTAAACAGGTGCTTGGAGATGGTATTTATATCACAGGTTTATAGGTACTGTTATGCTACCAGATTGACTCTAGACATGAGTGTCAAAGACCATTGAAGCTTGCATTGCAAGTGTGTTGTAAACATTCTTTAAGATTTGTTAATACATTGTGCAGGTTTTTGAGTGGGGTTTTTCACCCAATAAGGGTTTTTCCCACCGTAAATCTCCATCTCTCTTCTTCTGTCTTCTTTCTGGCTCTTGTGTTTTGCTACTATATCTCATGTTAATGGTTTAACATCGCTATAATAGTTAGGATAAATTTGAATTTACATAGCCCTCTCCTCAATAGATTAGTGTAGGAAGCATTTCTACACACCTAGCTTCCTTTCAGTTGGTATTAGAGCTTGATCACCTTTGGTCCTAGTTGTTGGGTAGGGGTTTTTTGAGCTAATCTTAGGTTGAGTGGGAGTCTATGCAGAACATTCTATATCTTATTGGAGCAAGGAGATGGCAAGCACATCAGGAAGGTTTGAAGTAGAGAAGTTCAACGGTAGTAATTTTGAGCTATGGAAGCTCAGGATGGAAGACATGTTAGTTGACCGAGACCTTTGGGAAAGTGTGAATGGAACTAAACTAGCTGCAATGTCACAAGCTAACTGGGATCTCATGGATCAGAAGGCTAAGGGTCTTATAAGACTTAGTCTTGTTGATTCTATGTTGTTAAATATCCATGAGGAGGCTACTGCAACACTCCTTTGGAAGAAGTTGGGGGATGTGTATCAAGCCAAATCCATTGTCAATAAACTTTTCCTAAGAAAGAAGTTGTATTCTCTTCAAATAGAGGATGGAGGATCCGTGGCTGAGCATATGAATGCCTTTAACATGTTGGTTGCACAATTGACATCTATCGGTGTAAAAATGGAGGAGGATCGATGTATGACCCTGTTTTGTTCTCTACCGGACTCATCGGATCATCTTGTCATGGCAATCAGAAGCACCACATCCACATTCAAAATGGAAGAGGTGGTTTCTTCACTATTATTTGAAGATATGTGGAGAAAGTCTTCTGAGGCAGCCAAAGAGGCCCTTGCAGTTTGTGGAAGACCCAAGGAGAAAGGGAAGAAGAAGGACAAGAAAGCTGAGAAGGGTAGATCCAAATCTCGTGGGAGATCAAAATCTCCTGGAAAGTTCAAGGCTCTTTGTTGGAACTATGGCAAGACCGGGCATTTCTAAAAGGAATGCAAAGAGGAGAAGAAGAAAAAGAAGAAAGCTCCTGATTCAGATTCTGACAAATCACAAGATGATGGTGATGCCTTCATCGTAGCCCTGGCAACCCATGCATCTGATGATGTGTGGCTAATCAACTCTAGTGCATCATTTCACATGACCTCACATTGAGACTGGTTCACTAAGTACGAGGAGTTTGATGGTGGAAAGGTGTATCTTGGTGATGACTCTCATTTGAAGATCGTTGGTCATGGAAGAGTCTCTATTCGATTCCCTGATGGTCTAGTGAAGGGGATCTCTGGGGTTATACACATCCCAAGTTTAGTACAGAACCTATTTTCTGTAAGTAGTTTGAATGATGCAGGTGTGCAGGTTGTCTTTTCGAAAGAAGGATGCAAGATGACTAGCGGATCTATGGTGCTTACTAAGGGTACTTGGAGAGGTACTCTATTTCAGATGGAAGCATGCATTGCACAATGTAATAGTTCTTCTGACTCAAGGAAGAGGGCAGCAGTCACTTTATCCCCACCATCTAAACGAGCAGTGATGAAATCTATTGTTTCTAGTCTTGATGGTTGTAATCGTGCATTGGAAGTTAAACTTCCTATAGAAAAGACAATGTTATGGCATAAGAGATTTGGCCACATTGGTGAGAAGGGTCTGCATACCCTAAAAAATAAGAACCTTGTTGAGGGGTTAGATGATTATAATATTGAGTTTGACTTTTATGAACATTGTACATTTATGGAAAACAAAACCATGTTCAGTTTTACTCAAGTTCTCATAAGTCTTTTGGTGTGTTGGACCTCATTCATTCTAATGTGTTTGGTCCTGTTAATGTTCCTTCATTATCAAAATTTGTATACTTTGTATCTTTTATAGATGATTATAGTAGGACATGGATTTATTTTCTCAGAAGCAAATATGAAGTCTATAGCAAGTTTAAGGATTTTAAAGCCTTTGCTGAAAATTAGACTGGTAAACAGATTAAATGTTTGAGAACTGACAATGGTGGTGAGTTCTGTTCTATAGAATTCAATAAGTATTGCAAGGAACTTGGGATTGAAAGACATAAGACAACTCCATACACATTGCAGAAAAATGGAGTTGTAGAGAGGATGACCAGGACACTGATGGAGAAGGCTAGGAGTATGCTTAGTGGAGCTAGTCTAGAACAAAAGTTTTGGGCTGAAGCTATTGCCACTGATTGCTATCTGGTAAACAAATCTCCTACATCAGCTCTTGTTGGAAAGACACCCATGGAGGTGTGGTCTGGTAGAAAGCCTTTAGTAAGGCATCTTCATGTTTTTGGTTGTGAGGCATATGCACATGTGCCTAAGGAAAAGCAGTCAAAGTTGGAGAATAAAGCTGTTAAGTGTATCTTCATCGGCTATTTTTTTGGTGTGAAAGGATACAAGCTTTGGGACCCCATGGCTGAAAAAGTGTTGTATAGTAGAAGTGTCATCTTCAGAGAGCTTACACCTTCTTCCACTATTTTGCATCTAGAAGAAAAAGAAAAGAAAGAGGATGTTGTTTAGTTTTCCCTCACCTTGAAAAGACTGAACATAAAGACAATGTTGGACCTAATGATGAGGAGAGCTCTAGTAGCTCTGAAAGCTTAGAAGAAGAAGCTGAACCTCAATCTCATCTCTTGAGGAGGTCTACATGGATAAGGAAGCAACCTGAAAGGTTTGGTTTTACATTGCTTGATTCTAGTTGTGCTTATGCTTTACTCACTAACAGTGACAAACCTAGAACTGTATCAGAGGCTTTGGATATGAAGGATGCAGGTTCCTGGAAGGAGGCCATGGAGGAAGAAATGGCTTCTTGGAAAAGAATAAAACTTGGGACTTGGTGCCTTTGCCTCCTGGACGGAAACCCATTGGATGCAAATGGGTGTTCAAGAAGAAGATTGGTGCAGATGGCAGTATTGAGAAGTATAAGGCCAAATTGGTTATTGTAAGGACCTAACTCATCCTAAATCAAATAACACTAAACTCTATTTTTTTAAAAATACCAATGAATAAAAATTTTGATCTGACAGATGTAGGATATGTGAAATACTTCCAGAAGTGCTTAATGTATGCTATAGCAATGCGATGAAACTTGAAATGTAGTTTCCTAGAATCATCAGGTTCTTAAAAGATCACCAATCTTAAATCTAGTGAAGAGAGAGTACATTACGAGAGAAGGTACATTATA
This sequence comes from Cunninghamia lanceolata, assembly GCA_027924645.1. Classification (NCBI taxonomy): domain Eukaryota; kingdom Viridiplantae; phylum Streptophyta; class Pinopsida; order Cupressales; family Cupressaceae; genus Cunninghamia; species Cunninghamia lanceolata. The sequence goes on along the minus strand of BSBN01001670.1, from coordinate 6,671,338 downwards.
TAAGATAACCTAGAAGAACAACGGATCAGTTCATACCTTAAGTCATGCATTATATTCTTTTTCGATAGCTTGCTTCTCCTCTAGTATCTATATCCTTCTCATCTGCACAAAATTAACTTAACAATCTCCTGTTAACACAACTCAGTAATCACTACTAAGAGAATTAAGATCACGATGCTAATTGTAGAACACCCTACATCCAGGGGACCTGAGTATTGGGGGCATCCTTTGCCATCCAGACTACCTACATACCCTATATCCATGGGATCAAGGCCCCCTCCTTAGGATGTGACTAACGCGGGGAATGCGAACATGTACTTCTATTTTGCACTATGTTTGATGTAACTATGAGCAAGTACCCAGCCCTTTCTAGGGTTATTCCCTGCCCCAGACAGTTCTTCATCGGCTGCCACCCACTCGATGAAACAGAGACGAGAGTTAATCCACTACCAGAAACACCTAAAAGGGTGTTTGTCAGTTAGTCCTAGTGTGGAGGAATCCCTATAAGGTATCTACCCATGAAATTCAATTTGCTTCCCCGAGTCAAATCAGATAATTATTGTGACTAAGTCCGTTCCTGATCCCCTAGTACTTTCACCACGATCTACAAGGGCAAGGTGAAAGCATATAATAGATTGTGTTTCTGGATTGGCCTAGTTGCCCTATCTGATATTTCACATGTCCTCCCCGATCTATACTCATGTGTCAATAAGCCTCATTTTTTGTTAGTATGCTCAGAGTGTTTTCCAAATGAGCATCATGGTAAACATTAGTTCAATAGACTCATCCTCTCTTTTTAGTTAATCTTCTTAATGAGATATCCAAGGAGATTTTCCCTTCTTGCGGATTTAACTTTGACATGTTCCTTATTACTCGCCGATGATTTAGAGGGACGGTGCCCAGCTGTCGTTGTTGCAACTATGTTAGGCGCGAGGTACTTGGTTCAACGCGATGGCATTACCCGTAAATGTGACAGAGGTACTGTAAATACCGAACACTGCGATTTGTTTGAGTTTGGATGTTTCTTTACAAGGTTTACCTATCTAGTAAAGAAAATATATATGATAGCTTATAAGGAAATGAGAAGAATTAAACTTCTTTGCTTGTAAACTTCTTTTCTTGTATGTAAAGAAAATGGCTAGATGTTTGATCCATTCATATATAAGAAAGAGTAAAGTAACAACATTTAAACAATTGTAAACATATTTGCAGAAGATATTAATTCACTCATGTTAAACATAAATTAGAAAAGATACTTAATCATTCAGTTTTTCCAAGGTGATATGATAGTTACTTTGCCAATGATGTATAGTCACATATCAAATTAATATTTGTTCTAAGAGTAGGATACTCATTTAACTCAACTTCTTTAGTTGAAAATTAACAATTCCTAACCATGTTAAATAATGTTGACTTCTAGGTCAAATGAGGATTCGATCTTATTTTGAGATAAGAGAAATTGTTTCAAAACATTGTTTTTCATTTGTTCTTTCTAAAGCGTTTAAGATTAATGATTATTTAAAGAATTATTGCATTCCATCTTTGGTTCATCACTATAGGCTTCTGCTCAATATTTGTTCCAACTCTTTATGTTGAATTCTATTAACATGTAAAGAGGATCTAAGGACAATAGGGTCAAATCTATAGCAAAATATCAAAACCATGCCATTAGGTCAATATCACAAGTACAAGGATCATATCCACAACTATGGGATTGACCCATGTTTGCTTATAGTTTTGGAGTTCACAGAGCACCATCATCTCAATCTGTTCATCTCAGATCCAATGTCAAATTTTAGGTAATAGTCATTTGTCATTGTCATTTCAACCTCCTTCTTTTCAACATAAGCTACACTTTTACTTATTTTATTTATATTTTATATCTAATCAAGTATGTACTTTTGTTCTCTACTCTTTATGTAGCGTGATTTACTTATTATTGCTTATTTACATTTATCAAGTTTGTGTTTTTGTCTCAACTCCTTATGTAGGGTAATTTACTTAGTATTGCTAGGTTGCATTTATTTTTCGTACATATTTATGTAAAGGATGTTTTATTTCCACACAAATATAATTTAGTCCAACTCCTAAAAAATCTGTTTCCTCTGCGGAAGAGCCACCCAATATTTGAAAATAATTGAATGGCGGAAATAGATTGATAGACACATATTGGTGTTATCCCTTCTAGCTACCTCCTTAATTGACCATAAAACCTCCTTCAAAATCTAAGCATTCAAAGGCACATCTGGAACAGCCCATTCAAAATATGCACAAGCTGCACCTCTTTTAATGGACCAATTACCACAACCAAAAAAGTATTTTCCATGTGTTCGCCCTGGTTTCTTAATCATGCATTTATTGCTCCTCACTTCATTTTTTTACTTAATTACATATTCCCATTGGCTTAACACAATTACTAGATGATAAGCACATAAAACTTTATATAAAAATAGACCTGTGAAAACTAAAATAATATAATATTAAGCATGCCTTGTGAATTAAACTATATATTTATTTACCAAGGCAAGGGCTCCTCTTGTTGAACTCAATGCAAAAGGTCTATGAGTGGTATTTAGTAAGTTGGAAAAGTCTGGAGTGGGTTGAAGGTAGTCCGTTGAGAAAAAGCTAAAAACATAGTTTTCAGTAGGAGGAAAAAAAAAGGTCCACCATTGGTCATATAAAGAATTTGTGGACGTTCTTGATCAAACCTGTAAAATCCTCAACATTTTAAAACAAATTCAGGAAAACTGTAATAGACAAAGGTTTAGAAGAAATATTGAGATTTTCAGCTGGTGTTGTAGATGTGGCCTAAGACATTGATACACAAGTTCAAGAACGTTATTGCCATGTGGTAATCTATTTTTGCCATTTGGCCTAAAACTTACAGAATTCTTTTCACTAAAATGACTTCATATTTCCATAAAAAATGTAGTGTTGTAAATGGCGTCTGAGAGTTTCTATACTCAAAGTTTAAGACAGTTACTGTCCTAGTGGTAATCTATTTTTGCCTAAAACTTACAGAATACTTTTCACTCAAATGCCTTTGAATTTTCCTTAAAAAAATGCAACTTTGCAGTAACTTCCAAACTACATTGACTATTCTTCTATAAAAACTAGACCGAGAAGATTCACATAGACTGCTCAATGGAACCACTGGATATATGTCTAGGGCAATTACGCCAACACTGTCTCATCAGACGATTACCACAACACTTACCAGTGGCAGTGCACAAAAGGAGGCAGACTTAACAAAAATCACAATGTGCCATAAAGGCATTCTTGAAATGGTAACACTAATGATTTACAACACAAAATTCCTTTAACAGTCTAACAAATGTAGCCCTTGTAATAGTTTGTCGAAGGTTGATCAACACTCGGGCAAGACCTAAACACAAGGCACTGTAACTCTAGAAACAAAATTTACCAACAATGCGTGCTAGATGCTCTAGGCTAATGTTGTAGTTGAGTCATGTCCTACATGGTATTGGAGCATGGTAGCTAGGTTACACACAAATTAAAGGCACAATCATCACTTCAAATAAGCCTACGCCTGTACACAGACAATCACCCAACAATATAATACCCAGCAGTGCTAATGGAAGGGCTGAGCTCTCCTACATGGTGTTAGAGCTAGGTAGATAATTACACTCCAAATTAAGGGTGCTTGAGGCTCAATCATTACTCAGCAAAACCTGTGCTTGTGGATTAACAAGTAGTGCAAATGAAAAGCTCTAAGTTAAACACTGAGTTAATCACTAGTACATTAGCTAGCAGAGAAAATAGATAGCTCTGATTTCAACACAAAGTTTCTCCTGTTACAATAATCAGCAGAGGAAATGGGACGATTCAAAGTTTAGTCATCACCCGGTTCATGTACTAAAATAGGCCGATGTCTAATCACAAAAATTCTACTTTACTCAAATAATTAAAGTCAGTCATGATACTAACCTTTATAATCCTCCTTGTTTGATACAATCCACTTGCCCTCGAAAGGCTCATCAAAAGATTCATAAAACAGCGGTTCAGAAGCTGAAACCAAGATATTCAGCGGTGCAATTGCACAGAGCAAAGCCAAAAGCAATGAAATCCGCTACTGATCCATCATGACCAATTAAAACCCCTCGAAATGCTCTGAAGAAAACTACCATTTGACCTTCCAATTTGAATCCCTCAGTACACGTGTATACAAAATGTAGAAGTGACTACAAAGCCTCAAGGAGATGTCCTCTTGTGGATTGAAACAATTGTAAGTACTGCACAGAATGGACTTGCCAAAAAGGCATTAAAAACATGCAAGTAAAAGAAACTTGGTAGCATAAATCCAAAATCCATAACTTTTGCCAATGACCTCCAGTTTACTCCAGCCCTCCAAACAAGAGATTCGTGTCCTTTTTCCTTACAATTGAGGCATTTTATAGCAAATTCCATGCATCCCCACTATCTTTGTTTAATACGAATGCATCCTCCACTGTCCTATTTTTAAGGATAATGCTTTCTCCACTGTCTTTGTTTAAGGAAAATGCTCCCTCCACTGTCTTTGTTTAAGGAAAATGCATCTTCCACTCACTGGTGAATTTGCAAACTTATCATCTATTCCTTATGTGTAATACATTTTGTATTTTAAATGAATATATTGTTTTATATTAGTTTTTTTAAAAAATTGAGTTGTGACAGTTGTGAAGGGGTATTCACAAGTGGAGGGTATAGATTATGGTGAGATCTTCTCTCCCATTGCAAAGATGACATCCATTTGATTCCTGTTGTCTCTTGCAACAACTTATGACTTGGAGGTAGAAATGTATGTAAAGACAACTTTCCTTCATGGTGACTTGGAGGAGGAAATCTACATGTCATAGCTAGAGCATTACATGGTAAAAGGTAAAGAAAATTTAGTTTACAAACTTAAGAAGTCTTTGTATGGTTTGAAGTAGTCCCCTAGTAGATGGTACATGAAGTTTGATGCCTTTGTGTTGTCAATTGGATTTGTGAGATCGAAATCAGATCACTGTGTTTATTATAAGTTTGATGGTGATCATATTCTCATTGTTGCACTATATGTTGATGATATGTTACTCATTGGGAAGGGTAAGAATATGATTTCTGATTTTAAATCTTAGTTGTCAACTCAGTTTGAAATGAAAGATTTAGGGGCAGCCAAGTACATTCTAGGAATGGAAATTAGAAGAGACAGAACCAACAGAAAACTTTGGTTAAGTCAGAGTTAGTATGTTAAGACCGTGTTGGACATATTCAGCATGGGAGATTGTAGACCATTGTGTGTTCCTGTTTCCTTGGGGACAAACTTGTATGTTGAGGATTGTCCAAAATCTCCTAGTGAGGTGGAGTACATGAGCAGAGTACCTTATGCTAGTGCTATTGGTAGTTTGATGTATGCTAAGGTCTGCACAAGACTAGACATTGCCCAAGCAGTGGGAGTCCTTAGTCGATTTATGGCTAATCCTAGATGGGTTCATTAGGATGCAGTTAAGCGAGTGTTCAAATATTTGAGCAGTACTTCTGAGTATTCCATTTGCTATCATGGTAATGTTTCAGAACCTCCTCCACATTCTATTGATATTTGTGGATTTGTGGATTCAAATTGGGATGTGACATTGACAGTAGGAGATCCACTGGTGCTTATGTTTTTACACTGTTTGGTGGTGCTATTAGTTGGATGATTAAGAGACAACTTGTTGTTGCTTTGTCCACGATAGAAGCTAAGTATATGGCAGAAACTCATGCTTGTAAGGAACCCATTTGGCTTAAGAGATTGTGTTCCAATATTGGTGTTGATGCAGGTCAGATCACGATTAGTTGTGATAGTCAGAGTGCAATTTCCCTTGCAAAGAATCCAACTTTCCATGCTAGAACCAAGCACATTGATGTTCGGTTTCACTTCGTGAGGGACATGGTTGAGGATGGAAAGGTAAATTTGGAGATGGTAGATACTTTGAAGAATGTTGCAGATACATTGATGAAGCCAGTGGGCACAGAGAAGTTCAGATGGTGTTTGGAGTCTATGGCCCTCTCAGCCTATAGCGGTTAAATCCTATTTTTCTATTGGCTCTTACAAGGTGTTCGACAAGTGGGAGAATGTTGGGAATTAAGGTGTGTCAACCTTGGTAATTATCTGCATTTATAATGTTTTTATTTATTATTCATTGCCTATGTTGTAAATAATTGGAAATTCCACTTTGTCATATTGTGGGACGTGGCACGGTGATGTGTCAATCCTACATGGATTATGACAACTTGGTATTTTGTCCTCACATGAGGAGATAGGCATCCCACTTGGTGGTAGGAATATTTTTCTATGTTTCAGCATCTTCTATGTTGTGTAAGGAATGTTTGACTGAAACAGTTATGACGGATTCCTATAACAGATCTATGACATGTAAGAGTTGAGAATAGAAGTTTGTAAGACAGGTAATGACATGTGTCATGTAGCATCTTTGAATGAGGCATATTTTGGTGCCCTAAGGTGGAATATGATGTGTTATAAGAGAATATGCTATTTATAGCATGTGTATGATAGATTCTCTTACAGTTGTAAGTTGTAACTGCTTTGACAAATTCTATGATGGCCATAAGTGTCGTAAGAACATCTGTCATAGCTCATTTTGGAAATAGGTGACCTCTTTGGGATGGGAGTTGTGGACAAGTGTCAGATACATTCTACAATGTTGACCAAGTGTCTCTAGGCATGGTTTTTGGTCCAAGATTCCATATTGGATGCCCATTCCAAGAAAGGTCCAGAATTGCATTAAATGATCTATTTAAACAGGTGCTTGGAGATGGAGTTTGTATCACAGGTTTACAGGTACTGTTATGTTGCTGGATTGACTCCAGACATGAGTGTCGAACACCATTGAATCTTGCATTGCAAGTGTGTTGTAAACATTCTTTTAGATTTGTTAATACATTGTGCAAGTTTCTGAGTGTGGGGTTTTTCACCTAATAAGGGTTTTCCCCACCATAAATCTCTGTCTCTCTTCTTCTGTCTTCTTTTTGGCTCTTGTGTTTTGCTGCTATATCTCATGTTACTGGTTTAACATCTCTGTAATAGTTAGGATAAATTTGAATTTGCATAGCCCTCTCCTCAATAGATTAGTGTAGGAAGTGTTTCCACACACATAGCTTCCTTTCAAAGACAAGCATTTAGATGCCTTGATCATGGTTTCACTTATGATTTCCTCATACACATCATCATGGAGGTTGCCCTTGTCACTATTCCCTATGCACCCAATAAAATAAACTATCTACATGCTAGCGCTTGAAGGAGAACAAGTAAAGGCCTAGGTTGGCCTTATGGGAGAAGTCAGACAATTTACATATGTGTGTGTGTATGGTCAATTGGAATTTCAAAGGATATCATTCAAGTATTCATTCATTCATACTTGGAGACCGATCTCTAATAGGAGCTTGGGATGAAAACCTCAAGTGACTAAGGAGGAGTTGGGCACCAATCTAGCTTCTCTTGTGGATTCTGTGATGGGGATTCAAGTGGGCTTCATCATCACCAAGTAAAGAAATCTACATCCTCTTTGGAGAGCATTCATCATGGGTGAATTGACCTAGGGTTTACCTTTGCTTTGAGCACACCTCTTGGAGGTAAAGGCTACTTCATTAGAGATGATTTGGATGATACATTAGTTTCTAGGGTTTCATGTTTTAGCAATTTTTCTACAACAGTTAGAGAAGTCCTCATTCACCCTTCTTCAAGTGTTTATTTTAGCATATTTGGTATGTAATTTGATGATGGACACCTTGCTATATGATTTTTGACTTGTGGTTGTTTACCCTAGTCAAATACTTGTCATTTTGGACTACATATTTCTAGTTTATAACAATAGATCAGATTCCTTTATTTATGAGTTGATATCTATTGGTAAGAGACATTGTGTGGCTTCATGAGTGTTGTCATTGATGGCAACAAAGTCCATCCCACTCATCTACAGCACATAGTATGTCTATACCGGAAGTTTGATTGAAGAGTGTTTTGGTCTGATGAACAAGAACAGAGCATGCAATAAGGTCTAACAATCAGGTCCAGATCTCTCAGAGGATATATCTCAGCAAAGCATGAACTTGGGGAAGTCAAGAGGAGTACCATGACTACCACATTCTAAAGATTGAGGCTCTGATGATGAAAGAATGAAAAGATATGAGCACTTAGGTGTGGGATCTTGACAGGCAGAGCATCAAACCTTAATCTGGATGAGAAATTGATGGTGATCAAGCTTCTTGAGGGATCATTCATGGTTATCTTACATGATTCCTGACTTCTATAACTATCTCTTTGATGTGCATCACTTAGTAAGCATGGATTCAGCTAACAAACCAGAGTATGGGAAAATCGTGAGTATTCTGGATGCCAACTAGAAAGATGTTGAAATCCTTGGTGCAGATATATATACCAGATGGATTTTGATGTGAAGGTGTGTAAGTTGTGATATAGTGTGTGAGCAAAGGTAGAGATAAGTGTGGAAGTAGCAATACAGGTCTGGTATGTGATAGAACAACAGGGTCAAAATAGAGGAAGAATGAAGTGCAGTAGATCAGTAATATGAGCCTAACCAGAACTGAACCTCAACATATGTGGATTCTTCTCATCAGTTCAAATACCTGGCTACTTTTTATAAACTATTGTAGGTAGTGAGCCTCTTGTGAGTAGTGTGCTTGGGCAGTGAACCCTAATTATCAATTGCCCTTTTGTACTTCTTATTCTTTTAACAGAGAATACAATCTTGGGTTAGTCATCCTATGGTTTTTCCCTTAAGAGGGTTTTCCACGCCAAAATCATTGTGTTATGTGTATTGATTTTATTTATGCTCTCATGGTTATGCATGCTTCTATGCTTTGATGATGTACTAATTATTAAAGAAGAACAGAAAGTTAAATTGTTTAAGATAATTGAATCACCCCCCCCTCTCAGTTATCTACCTTGTTTCCAACAATATCATGGTTGCAAATTGTGTATTTCATGGTGAATATCACTTGCATCATTAGGCCAATAATATGAAGAAATTATGTTATTGTTTTGATGTGATGTGATTTATGATAATTATATGTTATTATTCAAAGTTTAATTTTGAAGCAGAAGTTAAGGGTGGGGTAGAATAATAAAGTGCAGAAATTTTAGGGTAGAATTAGGGTTTAAGAAAAAAAATTAGAATTACAATCAAATATCCTATCTAGGGTATTAGAGTTGTATAAGAACCTTGATCCTACCAGCTTGTGAGTCTAGAAGATATCATGGAGGAAACATGGAAGATTCTCAAAGAGATGGAAGAAAATAGGCAAAGCTTGAAGATTTTTCTATCTCAATACATGGATATGGGTGAGAATGACCATGACTACATAAAGAATGATGACCTTCACATGTGGGGCCAGTCAATTATCATAGAAGATGAACCTCAAAAAGCAAATCTAGAGTTGGAATAGCCCAAGGATATAATTGAGGCAAAGGATGACTATGTCCTACAAAAGAAGATAAGAGAACCTACATGGGATTATGAAGATAACATGAATAGATCTATGCATGCCAAAGATTGGGCCCTAAACCCTAAGGAGGACAAAGCCAATGATACACTTCAGCTCTATGAAGATAAGATTGAAGATGCCACCATAAAAGAGGAAAGTTTATTTGTTGGTAGCTTGCATCCTACATGCCATTGTGAGGGCTTGGGTGAAGAAGTATCACACATTGCAAAGATTGAATACCTAGGGTTTCATAATGATCACATGAAGGAAGGACATGCTATCACAAAGATAGCCAAACCTATATGGTTCAATCAAATACACAAAGGTATGACTTCTTTAGATGTTGCTTCATCACCTTCACATCATGTTGAAAAGGAATCAAATTATGGATTGGATGTTTGTGTGATGAATATTGTTCATACAATTGAGGATAGTTCAAAAATGTTGTCACATATTGAACAAAGAGATGTTGTTAAGGTTGACTTAGGTTGGCAAGAGTTGAATGATCCCTTGGAGGATAAGAAGGTCATACATGTTTCATCTATTATGGATGAGCAAGATGTAGAGGGCTCAAACCATTTCTTTGATGGAAACCCCTTTCTCGAGCACGATGATGACTTAGTGTTCACACATAATGACATGAAGGGAGCTAATTTAAAGTAGCATGATCATGATGACCAATCAGAAATTTTGCATGAGGATGTTAGGTCACATAAGTCATATCCTTTGGAAGGGAAGCTATAGGTAAATGAAGGTATGATTATGATAGCTCTAACTCTCTTTGATCATGGTCATAAGGTGATGGCAGGTTTGTGTTGGAAGGATCTAGAGAAACATGAAGAAGACATATATCTTGCCAACCTACATGAGCTCAAGTAGGCCTTGGTGGTAGTAAAGTCCAACTACCTTCACTAGCTTGCAGATATAGATCATCTTCTCACACTTGGTGAGATATACTTGGATTCCTTGAGAAGAAAGGAAGATGAGATGGATGAGCCTTATTGGGAGAGGGCACACTCTTCATCATACACACTGAAGACTCAATATTCAATGTCATGTTTGGACTAAATCTTCACTTTCTGACACTTATAGCCACTAAACCATTAGGAATTTGAAGATGATGTGAACTAGTGATTTGTGAGATTTTGTTTGTAGATTCTAAATATATATATTTTAAATTTGGAGGTAAATTGTAAAAAAATTTCCATCTCCTTTGATAACTAGTTTTTAATAGTAAACAACATTTTTTTACAGTGATGTGTTTTCTGTAGCACATAACTTTTTTTCTACAAAGGATAAAATTATGATTCTTTTGAATTTAGATTAGTAACACCAATATATAGGGCATGCATTTGGTTTCATAATTTGTTGTTGAATATTTTTTTTATTATGTTTTGAAGTCAAACCAATTATAATTTAGACATAGGTGTATTCCGTAAAACATAACTTTTTTTGTATGTATTGAAATTCAATTTCTTTTTTGGTTGAAACAAGGACATCAATACCTAAGGAATGGGTATTTTTTAGAATTTATTTTCACTAATTTACTAATTTTCTATGTGTGTAGAATAGAGAACTTGATGTTTGGTGAAAAACCTACATTCATAAGAAATAAAAAATAAATATAATAATAAAATTAAATATGTTTAAAATTATACTTTTTGGGAAGCTTATAATAAGGACTACATACTTACAAAACATAAATTTAAATCAATTCATTTGATCCCCCAAAAGGTAAATCAAAAGTGATTTTTTATTAGTATTTTGATAGGTGTAGAGGAGACTCCATTATAGGTATGGTTTAAAACTAGTGGAGTTCTATCCAAGGGGGTTTGATCAAACCCTCTTCAATTAAAATCCTTTAAATGGAACCTTTCAAGGCTTAAATCATTATATTTTCTAAAAATATGTGATTTAAAAAAAAATCAGGATTTTCCAGAAAGTGTAACCCATTATTGTGGTAGGACCCCATGGCAACACAAAGAATGGATACATGGATGAAGGAATTGATGGTACACATGGAGACATAGCTTGCATCTATGGGATAGAGTTTGAGATATATGACACATCTTATTTTCCATTGAAGACATCATGTGGACCTACCCTAGTTGATGATCACTCACTCATGAACGAAGAAGAGGTTAATGTCTACAAGAAAATCACTCAAAGGCATTGGGTCAGATCTGATTTTGGGATATGTAACAGTAGTCCCTTATTCACAATATCAAGTCATGACAGCAAAAGGAGAAGAGGTATAATTTAGGTTTGAAGCAATTTAATTTCATATAGAACACCTTTTTGGATCTACACTTGGGAGAGGACACATGGTAAAGTAGAAAGAAGTGATTAATGAGCTAGAGGATGGCTGGATAAGGTATTATAATAGGCCTAATTTTCTAATGTATGACATTGGTCCTTTATCTTCACATTATTATGTTATGACAGCTAAAAGGATCAGCCTTGACACATGTAAATTTCATGGGGAGTCTTATGATGGATCAGCACTTCATGGGAAGCATGCAATAGTCATGAAGGAGGTGTTTGACATAGGGGAATATACTATGGAAAGGTATGATAGAGTTTCTAATTTTGATTGGATCAGTGGTCTTTCATTCTTGCATACTTATAGGTTGGAAACCCCTACACATGAGAATAAGAGTGGAAAGATAATGGTCATCGGCACTCCATGGAAAATCAAGCATGAAGATTTTATGGACTGTCCAAGGCACAAGTTGATTGAGTTAATATACAATGACATGGAAGAGGCAAAGAAGGTTCCAAGAAGACAGCATCAGTAGAAGAGCAATCAAGTTTGCATAGTGTAAGGTATGATCCAAAAATCTTTGTTTGTTCATATTGCTTTCCCCATAATTTGGTGTCATACCTTTTGGAGCACCATTTGATGGCTCAAGTCATAGGCATGGATGGAGTGTGGGAGCACACACATAGTGGACCAGCCACTAGTGCCTTGTCTTCACATGGTGAGGGAGTCATAAGTGGTTCAATTTTTTATGGTTCATTGGACATCCCTGGAGAAGATGAGGAGTTGGGTAGTGATATGATGCAGCCCTATCATCTTGTTAATCCCTTGATGTTGGACTATGACATTGGACTTGGTGGTGAGTACTATGGCATTGATTTTCCATCCTTAGCTCATAAAGTCTTTGAGGAGTTTTCTTGTGATGAGACACAATGGGTAGATGACTTTCTGATGGAATATGAGACTTCCCTACTTAAGGGATTAGAGACTCATGTCATGGAGACACTTGGTTTTGGATGGCATCCACTTAAGGGTATAAAGTATCATTTGAGCTATGACATGAGGTATGGAGGTATTGTTATAATGTTGCTTGATTTTGAGTTACTAGTGCTTGTATTTTAGTTGGACTATGGCTTAGGGTTTAGAGATGAGCATAAGGGCATTGGTGTCCTAGCCCTAGTTTCTGAGTCACTACTTCGAGCATGGATGAGAGATGGTTGTTCTACATTTTCATACATGGATTTCCTTGGCGGTACTTAGACAATAAGAGTTGATGGGGTGTTTTGGAGAGGTTTTGACAACCTCGTCATCATTGGAGGATGGTGTATGGGTGATACTCTATCATCATATGTCATTAGAGGTATTTTTTACAACCATCTAGGGATGATTTCTAGTTGGGAGGTTGTTGTTCTGATCTACACCAACAACCTAGGAGGAGTTGACTTACATTTTCTTACACCGATGATGGGAGTTTTGCACATCCATGGGAGGTCAACTAGAGTTGGAGGATGGTTTGATGTTGCTAGCACTTTAAGATGCTTCCATCTCTTCATGATGGCAAAATGTGATGATAGGATAATTTGGGATCTAGGTTGAGGTATGTTTGGTACATCACTACATTGGAATGTTTATGAGTTGCTTCACATCTCATGTAGCACTACCAATGATTATATTAGAGTGGTGCAGTGGAAGTTTGGAGACTTGTGGTTGTGTTTTAGGGATCACATTCTTCATTACTTATTCTTTGAGGTTTTGGATTAGACCATCTATTGATTCTCGAGGAGTGGCACATTGGGATATTTAAGGTTTGTTACACTTGTGGTTGCAGGCATATTTTCTAGAGGATGGATTTTGGTTGGACTTAGGAGTGTGCGGTTTTAGCTATTGGAGTTCAATTTGCATTGTATTCTTTCATTTCTTCTTTGGGGATGCAACTACCAGTGGATGATTTGTACATCAACTAGGCATGCAAGAAAATGGAGATACATGTCATTTGATAGTATCTCATGGTATACACACTTTCCATTGCTTGAGGACAAGCAATTCTAGGAAGGGAGGACTATAATACCCCTATTTTGGGAATGGTCTCCATTAGAGAGGACTTGGACTTGTCACTTCACTCTGAGACTTTTGGAGGTTCACCTTGTATCATGGAGATACTCTCATTCATGTGAAGACAAGCATTTGGATGCCTTGATCATGATTTCATCATACATGTCATCATGGAGGTCACCCTTGTCACTATTCCCTAGGCACCCAATAATCCCTATACTATCCACATGTGAGCACTTTAAGGAGAAGAAATTATAATAAATTATATCTTTAATTTAATTTATTTAAGCACCTAGGTGGAGAAATACAGGTTAGCCCTCTTGGAGGGAAATGATATTGAAATATAAGGATAAATGACCTAGGTCAGCACTATGGTAGAAGTGAGACAATTTGCATATATATATATATATATATATATTTATATATATATTTGTGTGTGTGTGGTCAATTGGCATTTCAAGGGATACCATTCAAGCATTAATTCATTCATACTTGGAGAGCGATCTCTAATAAGAGCTTGAGATGAAAACCTCAAGTGACTAAAGAAGATTTGGTGCCAATCTAGCTTTCCTTCTTGTGGATTCCATGACGAGGACTCGAGTGGGCTTCATCATCATCAAGTGAAGAAATTTACATCCACTTTGGAGAGCATTCATCATGGGCAAATTGACCCAGGGTTTACCCTAGCTTTCATCACACCTCTTAGAGGTAAAGGCTACCTCACTAGAGATAATTTGGAGGATATAGTAGCTGCTAGGATTTCATGTTTCAGAAGTTCTACTACCATAGTTAGGGCATACCTCATTCTCCTTCCTTCTAGGTTTTATTTTGGCATATTTGGTATGTAATTTGATGATAGATACCTTGCTATATGATTTGTGACTTCTGGTTGTTTTCCCTAGTCAAATACTTGTCATTTTGGACTGCATATTTCTAGTTTAGAACAACAAATCAGATTCCTTCATTTATGAGTTGGTGTCATGGTTGCAAATTGTGTATTTCATGGTAAATATAACTTGCATTATTGGGCTAATCATATGAAGAAATTATGTCAATGTTTTGATGTGATTTATGATAATTATATGCTATTATTCAAATTCTAATTTTGGAGTAGAAGTTAGGGTTAGGGAAAAATAATAAAGTGTAGAAATATTAGGGAAGAATTAGGTTTTAAGAAGAAAAAATAGAATTACAATCAAATATCCTAGTATGGTATTACAATTTCTAAAGGATTGGAGAAGCTAGGAGAATTCTTGGAGAGAATTAGGACAATATTCAAACTTTTGTGCAATAATTAATGTGTAGAAATAGGTATTTCACTTTTAAATTAGGTTTTCATGTTTACAAGTTTTGTGTTCTAAATAATGGATATTTTTTGGTTTTAATTTGTTAATGGTTGAGTGTGCTTAAAATGAGTGGTTGAATGCATTTTAAATTTTGTTGAGAAAAGATTGAGGTAGTCATTAATTTAGTTTTATGGTTCTAAAAAGAAAACCTACATTATTTAATTTTTATCAATTTTATGTTTAAAAGTATGCATAAATGTATTTTTCATTGAGGAATGTTGTGTGTGTTTGTAATGGTTGTTTCAATATTCTTAACATGAAATATTTGTTGGCCTTGTTTTCTCTTATATTATCCTTAATAATGTTGGTATTCAAGGTTTGTCATTGATGTCAAAAGGTCAGGAGATCATTGAGATCAATGCATGGGTTTATGTTGTCATCACAAGGAGTCACTTTGGTTGCTTCATGATTTGATGTTTATGTGTTGATCATATCGTTGTTGGTGTTGTTGTCAAAGGATAAGGATATACTCAGTTATGGTACTCATGCTTCACTGATAAGTTCTTCATGATATTCATTTGCTTCATGGATATGGTCTTCATGATATTCATCTTAGGATGCCTTTGTGTTCATATCATGATGCCAGGATGCTTGATGGTGTGTTCATGTTTCAGGAGATGGAGTTGTGTTGGAGACTAGATGGAGACCAAAAGTCCAGATGGAGACCAAAAAGTGCATCAAAAAGAAATGTCATTCATGTTAGTCAAAATGCTTGTCATGATACTACAAGTGAATGCATGTGAAAGGTTAATTTGTAGGCTGATGATCAAAGGAGTTGTGATGGCGATCTTTGTCTTCAACATGTCTTTATCATGCTTAAGGAGTTTGGAGTTTGTGTTGGAGGACATTGCAAGTCAGAGGATGTTGCAAGTCATTCAGTCCTCAGTTTGCAGTTTAGAGGTATATCTAAAGCCTTAAGAAAGGTTTCTATGATCTAGGGTTTAGTTTTGATAAAATAGGGTTTATCATGTTCTTGAAGGTTTAGTTCTTAATACTTCCTAGAACCATAACATACATTTATTTCCTCCCTGCTAGCAATTAGAGTTTGCAAGATTTAATGACAATAAGCATTTTTTGATTCTAGGGTTTATTAATTCCTATAAATATAATTCCCTAAAACCCTAAATCTATTCCTAAACCCTAAACCTACTATCCTGAAGTTTAAGGGGTTGTGATCATTTAGGGACTAGCCCCTCTTACTAATGGCATCGATTCTACTGGTCTCCCATCTATGGCTTAGGAGGGAAAACGTTCATCAATAGCTCTATTCAAAATTTTTCATGGGCTCGCGATGAAAATCTATGGTTGAGGTTTAAAATATGAAACTCCTCTCTCATGCTTTGAATTTGACGTGTCTTAGACTGTCATTTATCCTTTGACATCAAACAGATGCTTTTTGGAGAATATAATTAGAAAAATATGGTTGATTTTTCCATCCTTAAACATGGAAAAGGTGCAGGCCCACTCTTTCCCTAAAATAGACATTTATGTAACCTTAATGAACTGTATGTAGTGGAGAAACAAAGTCTTTAATATGCAATTTTCTGGGCAAGTATTTAAAGAATGTTTTTATGAAGATATCAGAAGGTCTGCAGAGTGTGGACATTATTATAGGAGGTGCCTTTATTTTGGAGAGATATTTTATGGATTGATTGCATGACAGGGTGTTATGGAAACATGCAGAAGGAATTTATTTGAACAGGGATTTATGTAATTAAAAATGGAATAATATTATGTATTGTTAATTAATGATTTTAGGAGTGGGCTTGATGTGTAATTTTTTCTTCTTTTTGATAAAAGGACTTTATGTAGGACATGGCAAATTTAAGTGGACTAAAATATACAATAAAATTTATTCCTTGACTGAGAATTATGAATAGTGAATGAAGTGTGGGTTTTCTAGTGTGATTATGCTAGTGAATTAGATGATTATGAGTGTGAATGTTTTCTCTAAGAATTGAGAGGTGTATGAGATGATATTGCAAGTGATACAAGCATAGTGAGAGGACATTATGTAGTAGATATGTAGAGCAAAAAATGTAGTTGAATTGATTTTTTGATTGAGAGAAGAATGTTATGTTGATATGTGCATTGTAGTGAAATAAAGACACCCTCTATAGTTTTTTGTTTTCCTTCTGAGACTATTTGTAGCCAATGAGGCATTGTAGCTAGTGAGACATTGTAGCTAGTGAGACATTGCAGCTAGTGAGGCATTGTAACTAGTGAGGTTTATGGCTAGTGATACATTGTAACTAGTGAGGTTTACCAATGAGGCATAGTCTGTAACCAGTGAGGTTTTCTAGTGAGGCACAAACTGTAACCAATAAGGTTTGCTAGTGAGGCTTAACGGAGATCAAGTTTATAGTGGATTTCTACCCTTTTGGGGTTTTCCACTCAATCATCTATGTTATGTGTTGATTCTATCTATCTCTTGTGCTTTATTAATGCTTTCATATCTTGATGCAATTGTCTTATGTTTCATGATCATGTTAGATTGTTTTATTGTGTGAAGATCTTAGTTTTAGAATTAGTTTTATCATATCATTGATTCACTCCCCCCCACTCTCAGTGATCCTTATTATTCCAATAAATAAAATTTAGGCATTACAGTCATGGGCTAGACACTGCAGGTATATATTTGGCCCTTTGATATTCAAATTTTAGCCAAGTTCTACCTATATGTTTCCTACCAAGGTCTAACTAAACACTAATTTGCATGATTTATTTCTATGTCCTCATATGTACAGGCATTGAATGTATTCATTTTAAACATCTAGATCTTAATGATCATTCTAAAAGCATGTGTATGAATAAAGAGTGTTGTTTTTTATCATTTCTTCAAATTTTCTAGGGGTTGACCTAGTAGAATGTTTCCCCTTGTGACACTAACATCAATCCTTCCAATCCATGTTTTTTTAATGAGTGTTTAAACATATTTTAAATTTTGTTGAGAAAAGATTGAGGTAGCCATTAATGGAGTTTTATGGTTCTTGTAAGAAAACTTACATTATTGTTTTTATAGGTTTTTCATAGAAGTATACATAAATGATTTTTTCATTGAGGAATGATTGATCTCATCCAAAATGGTTGTTTTAATTTTCTTAACATCAAAAAATTATTGGCCTTGTTTTCTCTTATATTGTCCTTAGTAATATTTGGGCATTATACTCATGGGGCCAACCCTGCAATTATAGACTTGGCCCTTTCATATTCAATTTTTGGCCAACTTCTTCCCATACATTTCCTACCAAGGCAGCTAAAAAAACACTAATTTGCACAATTTATTTCTATGACATCATATGTAAAGGCATTGAATGTGTTGGAGTAAATGATCTTTTACCATTTAGCTTGCTTAAGTTTTACTTAGGCATCCAACATTATTAGATATTAGTTTATTAGTGCATTTTATTATTTGGTAGTTGTTGTCGATTATATTTTTATTGGCTTTCTCCTTACCTTTATAAGGACGACTAATGTACATTATTCACATCTCATTCATATTTTTCATCATTTTGGTGAAATAGCTTTGTTTCTCTCGAATTGTGAAGGTTTATTCTGCAGGTTGTGCTCCTAGGAGGTGGTTTTCACCAACATGGTATCAGGGCCATCAATCCTACAACTCCTTCCTTCTTAAGAGTTTTCACCAGATTGTTTTCAAGATCAATCTGACAGGCATCAATCAATGCCTACATTTTTGGGTGGAAAGATATTTTTGGCATTTGCAATTTTTATAAATTTCTATTTCGCCTTATCGATATAAATTGTTATTGGTCTTGTTGTTGCATTGGTGGTCATTTTTTTGGTATATTGGCCTTTATTATCTTCTTGAGGTGTATTTGGGCATGTTCTGGTTCGATTTGATCATCGAGGATTCCATTCTCTTTCATTTTTGGTTGTTGAGAACCTGACCCTCCTCGGTCCCTCTGTGAGCTCTAGACTTGCAGCATGGACTCCTTAGTCACCCACGATCTCCAAACATCACTCCTGTAAATTCATCAAGATGAATCTTGGCCTGATGCAAAGCGAAGAAATCAAAATTGGAAAGAAGGCTTTTCTTGGCCTAGTTCCTTGCATGCCCATGAATGCCCACTAATCGAGCTCTAGTTTGAATTGTGAAAGGTATTTTGTGTCAATCTATGGAACATGGTGGTCTCTGTGAGTGTTGAGAAGTGATGAAAGTTTTGGGAGACACCTCAGCCACACCGTAGTACATGTGGGAGAAGAAACAAACCTTTAAAGTTTGCAATTGATATATATTATTCAGACTTTATACATTTCTAAAGTCTTACAATAATATTTATTTAGGGTTTGCATGAGGAAAATGGAGGTGGACCTATTGAAAGTGTTGTTTGGAAGTGGGCAGGGACTTTAGTCCCACATTTTTGGCATAACAAAGTTTTTGGCTATTAAAATTACCATGAGCACTTATAAAGGCTCATCCTCATGCATGGAGTCCTTGAGCAGACCCACGTGGAAGTGGTGCTTTGTGCTTGATGTGGTGACTTGGTGATTTGGCATTTAGACTTGGTGACTTGGAGACTATGTGGCATTGGAACCCACCACTTATTTTGACTATCGAGATCCACTTGGCCCAAAAGGCCCAAAATTTTATGCCCCTTTTCTCATAGTTGTCATATGGTGTGACCAAGTGCTTGTTGGTGCTTCCAAAGTGCCTTTTTAGGCCTTTTTTTATTTTTACATATCTTTTGCAAATAGAGGTTTTTTTTCAAGTTCTAGATATCAACATAAAGGTATTTTCATCACCTTCGTAGTGGTTGAGGTATTTCTCACATATTTTTCTATTTGATGGTGCTTTTAATCCATTGAAGTTTCATATTGGTTTTGCTCACTTCTTGTGAACAAAGGGGTTGGTTGTTTATAATGTGAGGAATATTTTTTGCATTCTCTTGTTTCATCATGGGTTTTCCTAAAGTAGAACTTCTAACTATAACAAATTATCTTAAGTTGAAATATGATATAGAGATTTTGTTGTTGAAACTGAAGTTGCAAAGGATTACTTTTGTAAAGATCTTGAACCCATAAGTGTTGTGGAAAAGAAGAAATGGTTTGATCGAAGAGATGAAGCTCTTGGTACTCTAATTATGTTCATTTATCTTGACTTGAGATATCATGTGTTATGATGTAAGCATCCTAATTATATTTGGGCTACCTTAGAGAATCTTTTTTATAAGCCATATAAGATGAGGAAATTTCATTTGGAGAATGAATTAATGAATCTTGATCCTAGACATTTTGACAATATCCAAGACTTTTTCACCAATCTTAATTCTATCAGATTGTAATTATCTAAATGTGGGGTTAAAAATGATGGTGAGAAGTTGATTATATCTACTCTCTCTAAGTTAGGTCATGA
The DNA here is from genome assembly GCA_027924645.1 of Cunninghamia lanceolata. Lineage (NCBI taxonomy): Eukaryota > Viridiplantae > Streptophyta > Pinopsida > Cupressales > Cupressaceae > Cunninghamia > Cunninghamia lanceolata. The sequence goes on along the minus strand of BSBN01001670.1, from coordinate 6,650,823 downwards.
TTATTTTGTATTTGTTTTTGTATTTTATACTACCATGGATCCTCTAGGTAGAGCATACAAAATGCCTTCTCTTGATGGTTTTGCAGTACAACTCACAAGAGAACAAGCAAAGTTGGCACAAATGGGCACATTGATGCCTATGAGAGCTCAAGCACTTCTTGTAAAACATCGTAAGGCTTCAAGTGGCAAGGATAAGAAATAGAATAAGGATTCTAAGTCTAAAGAGAAAGTTAAGGATTCTCCTTCATAGCCTACTCCTGGGACCAAGACCTCTTCTAAAGAGGAAGCATCATAAAAGAAGAAGATTAAAAGTGCTTACTGCAAGATATTTGGACATGATGATCATAGGTGTTATACTAAGAAGATTGATGAGCTTACTCACCTTCTTTAGAAGAACATCTTACTGCCCTCATCAGAGTCTTCTTCTCCTTCTGCATCACATTTGTCATCATCTTCATCTACACATTTAGGGAATGCAGGATTTACTAATGGGATGAAAGGTAAAGCACTCTTAGCTTCCACGATTCCTAAAAATGGGAGATGGCTTCTTGATTCAGGTGCATCTCATCATATGGAATCTTCTTTGGATATGTTCTCTTCTTTTGAGCCTTGTAGTTCATCTAATATTTTGATGGGTAACAATACATACATGAAGGTTTATGGGAAAGGTTCTATTGATATGGGTGAAGGATCTTTGAATGATGTTCCTTGTATACCCTCCATGACCATTAATCTCCTTTCAGTTTATCAAATTACTCATGGTGTACAAGGTAAGATAGTTAAGTTCACTCTTGATCATGTATACATTCAATACATAGAGAGTAGAGATATCATTGCTACATGGGTGGTGGATCATGCATCTCACTTGCATTCCTTTTCTCATTTTGCACCTGATGATGATATTCCTTTAGATGATGTTCATACCATTCCATCAAGGGTGAATCATGTTTGTGAGGAGAAGTTTGGTCACTTAAATCTTGGTGTTCTTGAGACTAGTTGTTGGAATTAAACTGGACAACTAAGAGGGGGGGTGAATCAGTTGTCCAAAAAATTAACCTTTTCTTCCTTTTAATCTTCTTTGACAATTTGCAAATTGATTAATTATGTAAACATTAAAGTATGAAGCAACATCACATAAGCTGAAACATAATCAACACATTTGACACCAAGATTTTTGATGTGGAAACCCGATTAAGGGAAAAACCACAATGGGTGTTAGCCCACAAGATTTGTACCCTGTTAAAAGTACTTAAAAAGAATGGGAAGGTACTTGTCTTCATGGTCACTACCCAAAACTCACTACTCAAAAGAGAGGCTCACTGCCTACAAGAAATTTAAGTTTAAAACATAAAGAATTAACTAAGAAATAACATCTACTTCATGCCTAGTTTAGTTTCATTGAATGCTCATAAAACTTCTATTCTACTTCCAAATTCTTCTTCACTAAGTTTTCACTCTATTCTTCTTTTTCTCTTCTACTCCTCTTCTTTTCTCTGCTCATGATCCTTTCTTTAGATTTATTATTTTCACTCAAGGATGATTTTCAATGACTCAACTACACTACTTTATATGCTTCTTCAACCTTGGAATAAACATCAAGGTCGGCACACCAAACATCTTACTTAATACAAATCACTAAGCTATCAGCCAAACATTGCTAAGACTTGAATCTTCTTTGAACAACATGCTACACTGTAGAGAATTGCTTCTGTAACATCTGCAATAAGCTTGACTCATTTGATCAGCTAGGACTAGGAAGAATAGCAACACCAAGAAGGAAATCTTCACCAACAAGCTCAAACTTCAATGCAAACCTCCAACACAATAGTCACATGATCCAGAGACCTCCACAAGCATAATGAATTCTACAAAAACATTTGTACTCCTCTAAATCATCAAAATAACTTGCACCTTCATCTAGAACCTCAAGAATATTATCTACTATGACTGTCATCTTAGAAAGATTGCTTGCAGACCCCCAAACCATGAACCACTTGAATGGATGATACATACTGACTTCCCAAACATTCCTTTAGATCCACAGATCATTATTTGACATATTTGAAAGGATCCAAACCACTTCTCTAATGCTCTGTTTCTTCTAAATACTACAAAACTGGTGCTACTTAGATGGCCATTATTTTTTCAAATCTTCATGCGGACCTCTCAAATCTTAACTGGAGTTACTTCACACAATCCTCTATACTACCCTAAGATCTGCATCCATTGAGCTTTATTAATTTTCTCAATATCCTCAACATTCCAATCTTCTAGTTAGGCAACAATATAGGATATAGTTGACACCAATGGCAACAACAATATGTTGACATCAATGACAACACCGATTAGGTACATATTTGCAATGATCTCCCCCTTTGTCATTGATGGGAACATATGATGTGAAAAACTGATTCAACCATCAAGAAAAGAGATTCTCCCCCTTTTTTCTTATCACTTCTGTAACAACTATCTTCACTGCTCCCCCTTTCACCAACAACTAGTTTTTCATATGACTTCTCTTCCCCTTTGACATCAATGGAAAAGGAGACATATTTGCATTCTTTTCTCCTTAGTTTTGTTTCAGATCAAACTCAAAAAGTGCATGTAGACTACTCCCCCTAAGTAGTGCTTTCTTAACATCAATCTGGATCACAAGATATGACTGTGAATTCCACCAGACTGATGCACTCTAGTGTATCTTAATTTTGATCAGGATGGATAATAACCCCTAACTTCTCTCTGTGATACTCAAAAGTGTCATTGGCAAGAGGCTTAGTGAAAATATCCACAATCTGATCCTTTGAGGACATAAACTCTAACTTGACTTCATTTGCATTTGCCTTTTCTCTCAAGAAATGAAACTTGATGGATATATGCTTTGTCTTTGAATGCAACACCAGATTCTTTGATAGACTTATTGCACTTGAATTATCATAGAAGATTATAATAGGCTCCTCAAACACAATTCTGATGTCCTTCAACATTTTCTTCATCCATAGGACTTGGGTACAATTTTTTGTTGCTTCTATATACTCAGCCTATGTTGTAGATAGGGAAATTGCCTCCTTTTTACTTAGCCAAGAAACCAATCTACTTCCCAAGAAGAATGCACCACCACTAGTGCTTTTTCTATCATCCACATCTCCTACCCAATCAGCATTTGTATATGCATGAAGAGTGAATTCATTATCCTTTGGATACCATAATCCATAATCAATTATCCCTTTGAGATATTTCAAAATTATTTTGACTGCTACAACATGGGATTCTTTAGGATCAGCTTAGAATTTAGCAACAAGACCAACTACATTCATGATATCAGGTCTAGTCTGAGTCAGATAGAGCATTACTCTAATCATTGATCTATACCTTTTCTTATTTGCCTTAGGGGAGTCATCATCTTTACTCAACTTACATCTAGTTACCATAGGCGTTCCTACTGGCTTTGAATCTTCCATTCCAAACTTCTTCAACAATTCTTTAACATACTTAGATTGAGATATAAAGATACCTTTGTCTGACTAATTGATTTGTAGACCTAAGAAGAAATTCATTTCACCAAACATGGACATCTCAAATTCACTTTGCATCTGATCAGCAAATGTTTTGCACATACTCTCATTTCCACCAAAAATGATATCATCAACAAATACCTTAACAATCAGAATGTTCACGTGATCAATCTTGAAGTAGAGATTACTATCAGTAATGCCTTTGTTGTAACCTACCTTTAGCAAATACTTATCTAATCTTGCATACCAGGCTCTTGGAGCTTGTTTGAGTCCATACAATGCTTTCCTTAAGCTACAGACCATGTCTCCCTAATCAGAAAACTAAAATCCTTCGGATTACTCAATATAGACTTCATCTAACTCTCCATTTAGAAATGTTTCCTTGACATCCATATGATAGACCTTAAAATCTTTATAAGTAGAAAAAGTAAGAAACAATCTGACTGCTTCTATTCTTCCCACTGGAGCAAAAGTTTCTTCAAAATCAATTCCTTCCACTTGAGAATATCCTTTGCATACCAACCTTGTTTTATTTCTTACAACTTCACCTTCTTCATTTAACTTGTTTCGGAAGACCCATTTATTTCCAATCATATTTTTGTCCTTAGGTCTAGAAACAAGATCCCAATTGTGATTCTTTTCAATTCTCATTAATTCTTCTTTCATTACCTTTAGCCAATTTTCATCTTTGCAAGCTTCACTTATTGTTTTTGGTTTAATCTTTGAGATCAGACAAATCTCTTCTTGATCTTTAGCATCTCTTCTTCTAGTTCAAACACCTTGATTTCTATCTCCTATAATTTGATCTTCAGGATGATTCATCCTTACATACTTGGGAGTTTTGGGAATTGTTTAAGCTTCTGTTTCTTGAGCTTGTTCCTCAACTTATGTACTATCCTCTTGAATTACTAGATTTTCTAGATCAATCTGGATCTAGATTTGAGTTTGCACTTGCCTTTCTTGACATGGATTTTCATCTTGATTATCTGAATCATATGCTCATGAACTGGAATGTCCTTTACTTTCATCAACTCCGACATTAGCACTTTCAACAATCTTTTTCAACCTCTTGTTAAAGCATTGGCATCCTTTGCTTTGAGTAGAGTAACCCAGAAAAATTCCTTCATCACTTCTTGCTTCAAACTTGCTTAGATCCTCATCTCTTTTGATGTAGCATTTATGATGCAGGAGCATCCAGTGGTGTAAGGGCAATCTTGCATCACCCAAAAAAGAAGTTAATTCAAAATTATTGTAGTTGTTTTCATTTCTTTCCACAATTAGTGTTTCTAGTTCCTTAATATCCAGAATAATGATGTAGGACTTTCAGTTTTTTTCCAAAATGCTAAAAATAGCAACCTGCCTATTTTGGAAAGTCGACCTGCTATTTTTGGAAAGTTTGCAGTAGGGCACCGATTGAAGCAGAAACTTTTAGAAAGTTACTAAATGGAAATATAAGACCTTTGGTGAAGGAATCAAGCAAAGATCATTTGTGAGCTGAAAGATATTAAAGTTTTTGTTTTCTGAAAAACCCCTAAAATTTTCCTAAATGAGATATGAGGCACTAAAACTTCCCTAAACATCCTAAAAAGTTGACAGAAATCCATTTATGGATTTCTGGCATGATAGTTCACATCATGAACTTTTCGATGCCTAAAATGATTTGTCAATCAGACACTTGGATCAAAAGTTATGCTTCCCGGAAGTTGACCTACTTTTGGAGGGAGTTGTAAATTTTGAACTTTAGCTGGAGGCCACCATAAGGTGTTATTTATGGCTATTTGGGGACCCTGGGAAGTAGTAGAGTAAAGGGGGCAAGTGTAGAGTCAAGAATAGGCAAGAAAAATAGAAACACTAGCAGGTTTGGGGCTACAGAAGGCTAAAGATTATAGAGTCTTGAGGTTGGGAAGCTGTAATGTATTACAGCTAGTAGGGGATTCATCCTCTGATTGTAATTGGGATTCAGTAATTTAATGAGTTACCCAAATCAATAAAAGGAAGTTCTATTTTCTGTGTTTCATTTATATTGTTGTGTGTTTTGTGATTTACCCCCTTCATCAAGTGGTATCAAAGCAAGGGTTCCTGAGTGTGTAGACAGATCGTCGACTGTGAGGCAATTTACACCAGGACCTAAGGTTGTGCGTTTGCTGCGGAGACCAAGATGCCTCCATGAAGAAATCGTGTTGGGAGAAATGCTTTGACAGAAGAGGGTTTTATAGCTCTGCAGAGGCAAATCGATGCATTGCAAGAGGAGCTACGAAGAGGGTTTGAGCTAAGGATAAGAGATGAAAGCGAAGATGAAGCTAAAGAAGAGCTATCTGAGGAAGAACAAGAAGTTGCCAGAGATCCTATAGAAGTTAGGTTGTTGAGGGCCATTTCAAAGATCAGAAAGAGGCCCAGGATCGAGGTTTCCACATATTCTGGGGATTTGAACCCAGAACAGCTTATTGATTGGATCAATGACATGGAGGAGTATTTCAAGTATGAAGATGTGGAGGACCCAGATCGGGTCAAGTTTGCAAAAACAAAGTTGAAGCGCCACGCCAATATTTGGTGGAAGGAGGTCCAACTAGAGAGGAATAGAAGAGGAAAAGGAAAGATCACCAGATGGTATTGGATGGTGGAGAAACTAAAGAAGTAGTTCATTCCTGTGGACTATGAGATGGAGTTACTGAAGAAGTTGCAAGGACTGAAGCAAGGTAACAAGTCTGTTAAGGAGTATATAGAAGATTTTTATAAGATCACTATCAGGATAGGCCATGGAGAGGCCAACAAGGAGAAGGTGGCCCATTACATTAATAGGTTGAGGCCAAGTATTCAAGAAGAGTTGAGCCTGGTCAGAATGACCACCATAAAAGATGCATACCAGTTTTCCCTGAAAGTGGAAGAGAAGCTAAATAAAAGATTCAACAACAAGCAAAGGGGAAGAGGTCAAGGCGGAAGGACTGGTGGAAGACCTTATGGGGGCCGAAATCAAGATGTAAAGAAAAGTGAAGAAGCTGGAACCAATCAAAATTAGAGAGGAGATAATATCTACTGCCCTCATGACCAGAATAATGGTGAGCAAAGAGGAAGAGGAAGAGGTAGACCTGGGCAAGGACCTAGAAGAGGAGGTTTCAGAGGAACATGTTTCCAATGTGGAGAAGAAGGAAATCAAGAATACGAGTGTCTGCAACATCAAGGAAGGATAAATAGAAGACCTAAAGGCAATGCACAAGTTGTACATGTAGATGAAGATGCACATTCTGAGCATTCTGAAGATGCTGAAAGGGGAGAAACTCTAGTTGTTAGAAGAACCTTGCTGAATGAGGAAAAAGAACCCAATTAGAGGAAGAGTTTTTTCTGCACAAGGTGTAAATGTGAAGGTAAGTGTTGTGATATTATTATTGATAGTGGAAGCACTGATAATCTTGTTTCAAAGGAGATGGTTGACAAGTTGAAGTTGACAAGAAGAAAGCATCCACATCCATATCAGATTGCATGGTTGCAGAAGGACCACTAAGCTTTGGTCAATGAGCAGTGTTTAGTGAAGTTCAAGATTGGTGACTACCATGATGAGGTGCTGTGTGATATCATACTGATGGATGCATGTCATATACTATTGGGGAGGCCGTTGTAGTATGATAGGAGCACTATCCATGATGGTCATGCAAACACATATTCCCTAACAAAGGATGGAGTTCGTCATAAGTTGAAGCCCTTGAAGGAAGTGGAAGAAAAGGTATGTAGTACTGCTAGAATTTGCTTGGTAGATGGTAGGAAATTTTTGGAGGGTATGAAGCATGAGTGTCATTGCTTTGCATTGATTCCTAAGATTAATCAAAAGAATTGTGAATATGTACCAGTAGAAGTTTCAAATATGTTGGAAGAGTTCTAGGACATTATCTTTGATAATGTACCAGAAGGTTTACCACTAGTAAGGAAGATAAGTCATCAAATAGATTTGATACCAGGAGCTAGTTTGCCAAACAAGGCAGCCCACAGAATGACCCCTGCAAAGAATGAAGAGCTGAACAGACAAGTTCAGGAGTTGTTGAGGAAGGGACTGATAAGGGAGAGCCTAAGTCCATGTGTGATACCTACAGTACTAGCACCAAAGAAGGATGGAGAATGGAGGATGTGTACAAACTCTCGAGCCATCAATAAGATAATGATCAAGTATAGATTTCCATTGCCAAGAATGGATGACATCATGGATTGTTTGAGTGGAGCCAAGTACTTCACGAAGATTGATCTGAAGAGTGGGTATCACCAGATCTATATCAGAGAAGGAGACGAGTGGAAGACAACCTTCAAGACAAAGGAAGGTTTGTATGAGTGGTTAGTCATGCCATTTGGGCTAACCAATGCACCGAGCACATTCATGCATCTCATGAATGAGGTATTGAAAGAGTTTTTGGGAAGTTTTGTTATTGTTTATTTGGATGATATTTTGATTTTTAGTAAGACTTGGGATGAGCATCTGATGCATATCAGAAGAGTTCTGGAGAAGCTTAGGGAGGAGAAGTTGTTGATTAATATAAAGAAATGTAGTTTTCCAAAGGAGTTGGTATACTTGGGATTTGTAGTCTCAGAGGAAGGTCTTAAGATGGACCCAGAAAAAGTAAGGGCTATCATTGAATGGCCTATGCCAAGGAGTGCAACGGAGGTAAGATCCTTTCATGGTTTGACAAGTTTTTATAGAAAGTTTATTAGGAACTTTAGTAGCATTTGTGCACCCCTAACTGAGACAATGAGAGGGGATAGAAAAGAGTTTAGATGGACTAAAGGAGCAGACAAGAGCTTTGATACATCGAAGTAGAATGTTGTAGAACAACCTGTTTTTAAACTTCTAGATTTCAATAAGGTATTTCAGGTAGATTGTGATGCTAGTGGTAGTGGTATAGGAGCTATTTTGAGCCAACAAGGTAAGCCCATTTCCTATTTTAGTGAGAAGATTAATGATGCCAAGAAAAAGTATTTTGTTTATGATCAGGAGTTTTATGCAATAGTTTAGGCTTTGAAGAAATGGAGACATTATTTGCTGCCGAAGGAGTTTTTTTTATATACTGATCATCAAGCTTTGCAGTATCTTAATAGTCAAGGAAAGTTGAACCAAAGGCACTTAAAATGGGTTGAGTTTTTGTAGAGCTATACTTTTGTTTTGAAGCACAGGAGTGGGAAGTCCAATAGAGTTGCAGATGCCTTGAACAGAAGGCAAAATTTGTTGACAGAAATGAAGATAGAGGTTGTTGGGTTCGATGAGCTCAAAAGTTTGTATCCTGAAGATCTAGATTTTGTAGAGGCCTGGAAAGCTTGTATGGAACCTATTACTTTGGACGGGACAAAATGGTTGGATTTCATAATCCAAGATGGCATGTTATTTAGAGGAAACCGGTTGTGCATTCCAAGGAGTTCCATGAGAGAGAACTTGATTAAGGAGAAGCATAGTGGAGGATTGGCTAGACACTTTGGTCAAGATAAGATGATTGCTATTGTTGGTGAAAATTATTATTGGCCACAGTTACAGCAGGATGTGCAGAAATTTGTGCAAAGTTACAGAGTATGTCAGATGGAAAAAGGAGCAAGTCAGAACACAAGTCTATATCAGCCATGGGATGATATCAGTATGGATTTTGTTCTGGGTTTACCAAGGACATAGAGAGGACATGAATCCATTTTTGTGGTGGTGGACAGATTCTCAAAGATGGAACATTTTATTCCTTGCAAGAAGACTAATGATGCTGTTCATATTGTTGAATTATTTTTCAGAGAGGTGGTGAGACTACATGGTCTACCAAAGAGCATAGTTTCAAATACCAAGTTCGTTGGTTATTTCTAGAGGACATTATGGAAGAAGTTGAAGATTGATTTGAAGTTCAGTTCTTCACACCATCCACAAACTGATGGACAAACCGAAGTGGTGAACAAGAGTTTGGGTAACCTGCTATAGTGCTTAGTAGGAGATAAGCCCAAGGGATGGGATTTAATTTTACCATAGGCAAAATTTGCCTACAACAATTATGTCAATAGGAGTACTAGTAAATCACCATTCCAAGTTATATACGGCAATAGCCCGAGAAATGCTTCTGAGTTAAGGAAGCTAGACAAAGGAGAAAAGAAAAGTGCTGAAGCTGAAGACTTTGTAGAACATCTGAAGAATTTGCATGAAGAGGTGAGAAAGCACATTAATAGGATGGATATTCAGTACAAGGCTAAGGCAGATCAGAAGAGGAGATATAAGGAGTTCTAGGTAGGAGATGAAGTCATGGTTCGCTTGAGAAAAGAAAGGTTCCCAATTGGAACATACAATAAGTTAAAAATGAAGAAATTTGGACCATGCAGAATCTTGAAGAAACATGATTCAGGAAATGCATATGAGGTAGAGCTACCAAATGGGATCAATATTTCTCCTATTTTCAACATTGCTAATTTATCAAAATATCATGAAGGTGGAGCAGAGGATGGACCAACAGAAGTGCAGTGGAGTATTCCAGGATCTACTTCAATGAACGAGATAGAAGAGATCTTGGATAGCCGTGTGGGAAGAAGTACTCGGAACAAGCAATATGAAGAATATCTGGTAAAATGGAAACGGAGGCCTATTGAAGATTCCTCTTGGTTATCTAAGGCAGAGGTTAACTGTTTGGGTTTCCCTCATGCCAACATCTGAGACGTGATAGGGTCACTTCTCAAATTACCCTGTGTGTCTGATGCAGGAGCTTCCAGTGGTGTAAGGGCAATCTTGCATCACCCAAAAAAGAAGTTAATTCAAAATCATTGTAGTTGTTTTCATTTATTTCCACAATTAGTGTTTCTGGTTCCATAATATCTAGAATAATGATGTAGGCTTTTCAGTTTTTTTCCAAAATGCTAAAAATAGCAACCTACCTATTTTGGAAAGTTGACCTGCTATTTTTGGAAAGTTTGCAGTAGGGCACGGATTGAAGTGAAAACTTACAGAAAGTTAATAAATAGAAATATAAGACCTTTGGTGAAGAAATTAGGCAAAGATCATTTGTGAGCTGAAAGATATTAAAGTTTTTGTTTTTTGAAAAACCCCTAAATTTTTTTGAAACAAGATATGGGGCACTAAAACTTCCCTAAACATCCCAAAAAGTTGATGAAAATCTGTTTATGAATTTCTGACATGATAGTTCACATCACAAGCTTTCCGATGTCTAAAACAGTTCATCAATCAGACCCCCAGATCAAAAGTTATGCTTCCTGAAAGTTGACCTACTTTTGGAGGGAGTTGTAAATTTCAAAATTTAGCTGGAGGCCGCCAAAAGGTGTTATTTATGGCTATTTGGGGACCCTAGGCAGTAGTATAGTAAAGGGGGCAAGTGTAGAGTCAAGAATAGGTAGGAAAAACATAAACCCTAACAGGTTTGGGGCTACAGAAGGCTGAAGATTCTAGAGTCTTGAGGTTGGGAAGCTGTAATGTGTTGCAACCAGTAGGGGATTCATCCTCTGATTGTAATTGGGATTCACTAATGTAATGAGTTACCCAGATCAATAAAAGGAAGTTCTATTTTCTGTGTTTCATTTATGTTGTTTTGTGTTTTGTGATTTACCCCCTTCATCAATTTACTACCAAAAACTTTGAAGTATCTTATAGTAGGACGATGACCAAACCATAGTTCATAAGGTGTCTTACTAGAATTGCCTTTGATCTGCACCTGGTTAAGAGTGTAGACAACAGTACTCACAGCTTCTCTCTAATAAACTTGAGGAACATTTTTTCTCGATCATCATGGTCCTGGTAGCTTCTTGAATGGTCTGGTTCTTTCTTTCCACAACTCCATTTTGCTAAGGAGTCCTAGGAGCAGATAACTGTCTTTTAATTCCATGCTTTTCACAAAATGAATCAAACTCCTTGGAGGTAAATTCTCCACCTTTGTTAGATCTCAGACACTTTATCTTCACACCAATCTCATTTTCCACCATAACCTCGAATACCTTGAATTTGTCAAGAGCTTCTGATTTTTATTTCTGGAAGGTTACCCACATCATCCAGGAGTAATTATCAATCAAAAACATAAAATATCTATCTCCATGTACACTCCTAATTCTAGAAGAGCCACATAGATTAGTATGCACAAGTTCCAACCATTCACTTGAAAATTGTTCTTTACTTTTGAATGAAATGTTGTTCTGTTTGCCCAAATGACATTATCTACACATGTTATCAGGATTCATAAGTTTTGGAAGATCTCTTACAGCTTGAGTAGAACTTATCTTGACAATGTTATCAAATTTTACATGACACATCCTCCTATGCCATATCCAACTTTGATCTGACTAAGTAATCAAACAACTTTTGTTAGAACTACTTAAATGAAAGATGTTACCTCTAGTTTGAGTGCCAGATGCAATTTTAGTTTCAGAGATTTCCAAGAGTCTACATTTTCCATCCTTGAATCAGAGTCATAACCATTGTCAACTTACTGTCCAACACTGAGAAGATTATGTTTCAGTCCTTCCACATACAGAACATCATTAGTGTTATTCTTACCATCAAAAGAAATGGATCCTCTGTCATGGATTCTACCAGCTGAGTTGTCTCCAAATTTCACAATTCCACCTTCATATTTTTCAAATCTTACAAACTTACTTTTATCACCAGACATATGATGAGAACATCCACTATCAATCACCCATTCATCCTTTTCAACAACCTGAGTAGCTAAGACACTTTCCACATTTGTACAGCTAGCAGATTTAGTAGACACCAGATCTTCTTCCTTGATAGAAATGAACACCTAATCATCTTTAGTGGAACCTCCATGATCAGATTCACCATCTGTGACTCCTTCTTCTCTATCTTCTTGGACATAGTAACATTTTTTTTACCTTTATATCTATTAGGATTTGGTTTTGAGAACCTCTCCGGACACCTTGAGGCAAAATGACCAATCTTATTACAAGCAAAACATTTGAGTGGCAACTTTTCTTCATACTTACTAGATCCTCTTGGTATTCTTTTGGCAATAAGAGCTTCAAGATCTACAGTCTCAATTTCATCATCTTCAAGATCCTTCCTTGTCTTCACAAATCAGTTTGATTTTCTTGAAGAACTTTCACTTGGATCATATCTTTGCTTTCCATACACATTGGCCTTAAATACAGATCCAGACTTAGGGAGAGAATCACCAAAATCACTCATTTCAAATGATGAAATCTTACCAACTAACTGGTCCCTTGTGATAGTTGTTACTATCCTAATTTCTTCAATGGCTGCAGCTTTATGCTTGTATGCTACAGGTAAGGATCTGAGCACTTTGGCAACAATTTCTAATTCTTCCAATACTCCACCCACATTTCTGATACTCGTCACAAGTTAATTTACTTTTTACATGTAGGAAGTAATGTTTTCATCTTCCCTCATTACCAATCTTTCATATTTACCCTTCATGCTTTGTAGCTTGGCACATTTAACATATTTGTCACCTTCATACAGATTTTCCAACTTTTTCCAGATTTGATGGACAGTTTTGAAATCCAAGACATTTGCCAATTCTGTATCAGATAGGGCACTCAATAAAGCTTTTGTTGGTGCTTAAATCTACAAGCACCTTCCTAAAAAATTTGAGCATTCAAATATGCAAGCACCTTCATAAAGTCCAAAAAATTCTAACACTTTCACCCTCTGGAGGTCAAAATATCCATTGGCGGGTGCCAAATCTCCATCGGCCTTTGAAAAAATCAATTATATACATTTTATATGCATATCAGGCTTTGAAATGTGCATATACAAAGGGGGAATCTTTTGAAGATTCCTAGAATATTCCCGGTTTGTATATCAGGTTGCATGTAGATATACAAGTGTCCATCACGACATGCAAGGTGAACAGTGCAGTGGAGGCATATACATTTGGCGGGCTCCACAAGGTTGTATGTGCAATTGCTTGTAGGTTTACATCTACAAGGGGATTTGCATGTATGTTCAAGGATGTGCAAAGAGGACGCAACAGGAAGGTTAAATGCATTGGCGAAGTGTTTGAAGTCTGCAGTTGTATGGTAGGTTCGCATGTTCCCAATGCATATTCGAACATACAAGCGGAAGATACAAGTGAAACATGCAAGGTAAAATATTCATTCATTGCATATTCTCTAAGGATTCCCTATTTGTATGCTGGGGAGGTTTGTATGTTTGCCTTTGTATGTTCAAACATACAAGCAAAATTAGACATTGCGATGATGCAAGCCGAACCTGATAACAAATCAAATTTGTTCTATAAGTGCTTGGCATCCGTGCCTTGCATGTTTGTGTGCTTGTATGTTTGCCAATATACATTAGATGAGATACAAGCCAGGTTTCAAGGGAGTTTCAAAGTGTTTTATATTTTTTGAAATCCGAGGCTTGTATGTAGCAGTTGTATGCAAATATACAAAGAAGAAATGTACAAGGCCCGATATGCAAGGGCATATGCATTGGGTCATCGGTGGGACAATTACCATCGGTGGATGCCTCAAGCATTATTCTAATGGCCGATGGAGGAAAATGCATGGTGATAGAGGACCAACCAACAACTGCCACATGTCTCAAAACAGTCGCATGTATATGTTGAATGCATATACAGTGGTTTTAAAAAGCTAAAGGGGGCGGTTTATATGCTCTTGCATATACAAAGATGAATGTATGTGCTCTGGGTGACAAAGGCAAAAATGAGAGAGAAGAAGGCCAGCGATAAAAACATGGTACGATCTGACTGGTTGGTGATTTTCAGGGTATTTTTGTGGCCATCAATTTCAGTGATGGGAGTAGATCAACAGCCATGTTTTGAACCCGTGAGGAAGGACTTTCTGTGTGTCTACACCAATTTGAGTAGGAAAAGCTTCATAGACAAGCTGAACTGCAATGACTTCGGGTAGCTAAGCATTGATGGCAGATTTACAGAGGATGGACGATGGAAAGGATAGGTCAACCACCCGATTGAAGATGAAAGTCCTTGAGTGGTGGTGCGGATCCTAATTCCACCTGCTCATTCCTCTTTGTCTCTCTGTAGAATTGAATATTTCTGAGCACCATTTCTCATGAATTGAATCTGGTAGATTTTTATTTGCCTTGTAATTAATATTTTTTTCGCTGAGTACACAGTCTTGGTATAAAAGCCAAACTGTATTAGTCTTTTGTTGTTGTTGAAGACTTGGGCAATTTTTTGTGTGAATAATGAAAAATAGAGTACTTCCTATTTGTTTTATCTCTGTGGAGTTTATGAGTTGCATCTGAAGTGTATCTTGCACATATATTTAGTTTCTTGTCATTGTATATGAAAAATGTGTTATTGCATGTGTTTATCTATTTGTCTCCACTTATTGCATACATTTTCTTCTTTTGAATCTGGTTGCTAAGGGTTTCTCAGATTCTAGGGTATAGTTTTGTTGTATCACATACTTGATCTCTAACTTCCATTCAAGGAGTGGATTAAATTGTTTTAGGTTAAGGTATGGAGAAGAATGTATGTCAACTGGGATATTTGTAAGTATGGATAGTTAAACACCTTTTCTTGGGTGGTGTTTGTAAGGCAAGCATCAAATTTGACCCCCTGAAACTCGAATCACAGTTGCAATCCATTCTCTTGTATATGTCTAGTTGACTCCTTGCCCTGAGATAGGCACCAGTTTGCTTCTGGATTAGTAGTTATGATCCAAAACCCATGTCTTGCATCCAAACCATCAAATTTAAACCATCCAAAACCCATGTCTTGCATCCAAACCATCAAATTTAAACCATCCAAAACCCATTAGTTGTAGGAGTAGGATTAGGAGGCCCTGCATACTCTCATCCATTACTAGACACATATGTCCAAGAATGTTGCTAACCTTGTGATTTGTCACACAAATCTTTGTCCACACATGAGAGTATTCTGCCTATTATCACAAAGTTAAATCTTTTTGTCATAGGGCAAGTCAATGTTACATCTTTAGCAAATAGGGACACCCCCTTGGTGTAGTAGAACCAGAAGTGAAGCGGAGGTAGCTCACATAACCTCCTGTATTCGTTGGTCGAATCTACATGTGCATTGAAACTAGCAAACCCTCTGCTGATTCAGAAATAAATACCAGCAGATGGTGACTCTGATGGGGAGGAAATGAAATCAAAGTGTTATCTTATCATCCCTAGTGTTATTTTGTGCCCATCCAAGTCACCAACGGATGGCGACTCCGCTGGGGAGTGATATCTAGATCTTTCATGTGAATGATGGTGCTCTGCTGATGGAATGAACTCAGAAAAGTATTTGATGAGATTTCAATTGTTTGAAAATTTTATCCTCTCTGGAGAGGTGGTGACTCTGCAAAAGGTTTAAGTGCACATGAAAGGTTGATGTGTGTGTTGTGATAAAAGACTGTTTTGTTCAGGATTTCAGCATTTGGATAAGAAAAGGTACCTAGCTCCTTCCCATTTATATTTGTTATTTTATTGCATAAGCTAGATGCCAAGGGAAGCCTTAGGTCTTAGGCAGACAAAGGATGTCTAAGATTCAAAATTTTATGAATCCAAATATGTATTCACCCATACTCAGTCAAGAGGGGGATGAAATGTTGAGTAAAAGAATGGAAGAGATAAAAAATAGGTTGATATTCTTAGAGGCTAGGCAGACCCAGTTAAATAGTAGTAACCCTATTGTGTCTGCCAGTCAGAAAGATAAACCTCTTGTTAGCCCTTTTGATCCTTTGTATGACCAATTAGATTTGTCATGGGTTGATTATAAATTTGAAAGTATGCCTGCTAAGACTTACAATCAGATGCCTAGATTTAGTGGTCATAGTGTATGTGATGGTGGTGCACATATCCAAAACTTTCACACCTTCATGGAGAAACACTTATTTAGAGATGAGGATATGTGGATGAGGTTTTTTGTTAGATCCTTTGATGCAAAAGCTACAAATTGGTATTTGAGCTTTCCAAAGAGATCCTTTACCTATTGGGATGAACTTGCTGACTATTTCAAAGAAGAATTTACAAGAGAACCTACTGATCTTGTTGCAAGATTAATAGAAATTAGAAGACAAGATGAAGAGCCCAGTATTGATTTCAGTCATAGATTTGTAGTTACCCTTTCACAAATCCTTGAAGACTTCAGACCTGATACTTCAGCCTGCATTGGCATATATTTTGAATCTTTTGAGGAGGGCTCTAGTAAATTGTTGAGGGAATTCAAGATAACAAGTATGCAGATTGCATACAAGTTTGTAGAAAATATAGAAAAAATGAGAAATGAACACATGCAGAATTCCCTGTCCACACGTTTTGGTATGAATAACGGTTATAAGCTACAAATGACCAAGTGATTATGGCATCATGTGAAGATAAAAATGAGAATGAAAATACATCAGTTGAGGATGCTAGTAGAAGGATCAATGATAACCCCTATTGCAAGGTTGAGGTGTCTGGTTCTAAAAATAATGATGAGGTTATGGACAAAAATGAACATCTATTTGAATGGATTTGTGGAGATGATTGTAAGTATTGTGCTCAAGATAGAGAAGAAATAAGCAAACAGAGGAGCAGTTCCATGTGTGAAGCAATGCCTTCTTTTCAGACACATGGAGATGATGAAGAGCAGTCAGAGATTGAAACAGGTGCTAGTGCTGAGCATGATCATTCTTCATTTGATTATGGTTTTTCTTATGCCATACAGGTTGATACTCCTCCACATAGAGAATCCATTGGTAATGAAGATGCATGTTCTATTGCCCATGAACTAGCGACATACCATGATGAAGTTGAAACACCTGGATCACCCTTTTTTGACACATATGGTCATGAGGATCTGTTTGAGTATGGTGGGAATCTGGGCACTGATGTTGATATGGATTCTAGTTCTCATCCTAATGAAAGAGAAACCAACATACATCATGAAAACTGCTACAAAGAGATGCCAGAGCCTGATCTTTTCCAGCTTGGTGTAGCTGATGGTTGTGTGCATGATGTGCACAACTATGAATTTGAAATCTTTTTCTTTGATATGCCAGCTTGTGATAAGATGAGTCCTAATGTTCCTAGCCACATGATGGACTTTGAGTGCTTTCTATTTTTAGTCCAGCTAGGAGATCATTTTGCAATGTATAATGCTGATACAAATGATAGCATGTGTTATATTTCATTTGAATATGCATTGTTTGATAAATATAACATTCACATGTTGCTTAATGATGATGGTTGTTTGCATGAGGTTGATAGTTACAAGTTAAATAAGAGGGTTGAATATGCAAATGACAAGGGTTGTTGGTTGATGAATCATGGCAGCATCTTCAGGCTTGATCTAGTGATATCAGATGAAAACAAAGTATTTGACAAAGGGAGATACAAGTTTTTCCTTTCTTGGTGGCACTGGGCCACCAAGTGTGATTGATGATGTAGATAAGTATTTGACTCTATGCCCAATAGATAAGGACTGGTCTTCATCCCAGAGATCTGAAGTTCTTGCCATGCCTGCATGAGGCATGCATCCCCAAACAGAGCCTGTGTTGGTGATTAAATCTGTAGGCACCTTCCTAAAAAATTTGAGCATTCAAATATGCAAGCACCTTCATAAAGTCCAAAAACTTTTAACACTTTCAGCCTCTGTAGGTCAAAATATGCATTGGCGGGTGCAAAATCTCCATCAGCCTTTGAAAAAATCAACTATATGCATTTTATATGCATATCCGGCTTTGAATTGTGCATATGCAAAGGGGGGATCTTTTGAAGATTCTTGGAATATTCTCAGTTTGTATATCGAGTTGCATGTAGATATACAAGGGTCTGCCATGACATGCAAGGTAAACAGTGCAGCAGAGGTATATACACTTGGTGGGCTCCACAAGGTTGTATGTGCAATCACTTGTAGGTTTGCATATACAAGGGGATTTGCATGTATGTTCAAGGATGTACAAAGCAGATGCAACAGGAAGGTTAAATGCATTGGCGAAGTGTTTGAAGTCTGCGGTTGTATGGTAGGCTTCTATGTTCCCAATGCATATTCAAACATACAAGCGAAAGATACAAGTGAAACATGCAAGGTAAAATATGCATTCATCACATATTCTCTAAGGATTCCCTATTTGTATGTTGGGGAGGTTTGTATGTTTGCCTTTGTATGTTCAAACATACAAGCAAAATTATACATTGCGATGATGCAAGCTAGACCCGATAACAAATCAAATTTGTTCTATAAGTGCATGGCATCCGTGCCTTGCATGTTTGTGTGCTTGTATGTTTTCCTATATACATTAGATGAGATACAAGCTGGATTTCAGGGGAGTTTCAAAGTGTTTTATATTTTTTGAAATCTGGGGCTTGTATGTAGCAGTTGTATGCAAATATACAAAGAAGAAATGTACAAGGCCCAATATGCAAGGGCATATGCATTGAGTCATCGGTGGGACAGTTATCATCGGCAGATGCCTCAAGAGTTATTCTGATGGCCGATGGAGGAAAATGCATGGTGACAGAGGACCAACCAATGACTACCATGTGTCTCGAAATAGTCACATGTATATGTTGAATGGTTTTAAAAAGATAAAGGGGGTGGTTGTATATGCTCTTGCATATACAAAGACGAATGTATGTGCTCTGGACAACAAAGGCAAAAATGAGAGGGAAGAAGGCCAGCGATAAAAACATGAGGTGCCTACATGGAATGATATGACTGGTTGGCAATTTTCAGGGTGTTTTTGTGGCCGTCAATTTCAGCGATGGGAGTAGATCGACAGCCATGTTTTGAACCCATGAGGAAGGACTTTCTGTGTGTCTACACCAATTTGAACGGGAAAAGCTTCATAGACATGTGGAACTGCAATGACTGCAGGTAGCTGAGCATTGATGGTAGATTTTCAAAGGATGGACGATGGAAAGGATAGGTCAACCACCTGATTGAAGATGAAAGTCCTTGAGCGGTGGTATGGATCCCGATTCCACCTGCTCATTCCTCTTTGTCTCTCCACAGCATTGAATATTTTTGAGCACCCTTTCTCATGCATTGAATCTAGCAGATTTTTGATTTGCTTTGTAATTAATTAATTAATTTTTGTTGAGAACACAGTCTTGGTATAAAAGCCAAACTATATTACTCTTTTGTTTTTATTAAAGACTTGGGCAATTTTTTTTGTGAATAATGAAAAATAGAGTACTTCCTGTCTGTTTTATCTCTATGGAGTTTATGAGTTGCATCTGAAGTGTATCTTGCACATATATTCAGTTTCTTGTCATTGTATATGAAAAATGCGTTATTGCATGTGTTTATCTATTTGTCTCCATTTGTTGCATCCATTTTCTTCTTTTGAATCTAGTTGCTAAGGGTTTCTCAGATTCTAGGGTATAGTTTTGCTATATCACATACTTGATCTCTAACTTCCATTCAAGGAGTTGATTAAATTGTTTTAGGTTAAGGTATGGAGAAGAATGAATGTCAACTGGGATATCTATAAGTATGGATAGGTAAATACTTTTTCTTGGGTGGTGTTTGTAAGGCAAGCATCAAATTTGGCCCCCTGAGACTCGAATCACAGTTGCAAGCCATTCTCTTGTATACGTCTAGTTGACTCCTTGCCCTGAGATAAGCACCGGTCTGCTTCTGGATTAGCAGTTATGATCCAAAACCCCTATCTTGCATCCAAACCATAAAATTCAAACCATCCAAAACCTGTTAGTTGTAGGAGTAGGATTAGGAGTCCCTGCATACTCTCATCCATAACCAGACACATATGTCCAAGAATGTTGCTAACCTTATGATTTGTCACACAAATCTTGGTCCACACATGACAGTATTCTTCCTGTTATCACAAAGCTAAATCTTTCTATCATAGGGCAAGTCAATGTTATATCTTTAGCGAATAGGGACACCCCCCTTGGTGTGGTAGAACCAAAAGTGAAGGGGAGGCAGCTCACACAACCTCCTATATTCATTGGCAGAATTTGCCTGTGCATTGGAACTAGCAAACCCTCTGCTGATTTAGAAATAAATACCATTAGCTTCTTTGGCTAGAATATTACATTCATCTTCCCTAAGTTCATCTAGAGTAGTTAGGCCATTCTTTGGAATCTTATACTCATTCTTTGTTATTGACCAAAAGTAATTACGAATACATTTCAGATGACACTGCATGTGTACCTTCCAAAGGGAGCAATTTGTTCCATCAAATCTCAGGCTTTCCTTTATATAAACCAACATATTGGATCTCCTCAAGTGGTCAAGATTCTTTTAAAGGATCTAGCTCTGATACCAATTGTTTGAATTAAATTGGATAACCAAGAGGGGGGTGAATCAGTTCTCCTAAAAATTAACCTTTTCTTCCTTTTAATATTCTTTGACTATTTGCAAATTGATTAATGATGTAAATATTAAAGCATGAAACAACATCACATAAGCAGAACATAATCAACACATTTGACACCAAGATTTTTGATGTGGAAACCTGGTTAAGG
Organism: Cunninghamia lanceolata; assembly: GCA_027924645.1. NCBI lineage: Eukaryota > Viridiplantae > Streptophyta > Pinopsida > Cupressales > Cupressaceae > Cunninghamia > Cunninghamia lanceolata. The sequence continues at coordinate 6,629,919 of BSBN01001670.1, read as the reverse complement.
GAAAAACTAGGGTGGGTGTTAGCCCACAAGAATCATACCCTATTAAAAGTACTTAAAAAGAATGGGAAGGCACTTGCCTTTGGGCTCACTACCCAGAGCTCGCTGCTCAAAAGAAAGGCTCACTACCTAGAAGAAATTAAAGTTTAACACAAAAAGAATTAATTGAGAAATATCATCTACTTCATGCTTGGTTCAGTTTCATTGAATGCTCATAAAACTTCTATTCTACTTCCAAACTCTTCTTCACTAACTTTTCACTCTATTCTACTTTTTCTCTTCTTCTCCTCCTCTTCTTTGCTCTAATCATAATCCTTTCTTTGGATTTATTATTTTCACTCAGGGATGATTTTCAAAGACTCAACTACACTCCTTTATATGCTTCATCAACATTGGAATAACCATCAAGGTTGGCACACCAAACATCTTACTTAATGTGAATCACTAAGTTGTCAGCCAAACATTGCTAAGACTTGAATCTTCTTTCAACAACATGCTACACTCCAAAGAATTGTTTCTAGAACATCCGCAATAAGTTTGAATCATCCAGTTAGCCAGGATTGGGAAGAACAGTAGCACCAAGAAGGAAATCTTTACCAACAATCTCAAACTTCAATGCGAACCTCCAACACAATAGTCACATGATCCAAAGACCTCCACAAGCACAATTAATTCTAAAAAAACATCCACACTCCTCCAAATCATCAAAAACACTTGCATCTTCATCTGGAACCTCAAGAATATTATCTGCCATGACTATCATCTTAGAAAGATTGCTTATAGACCTCAAAACCACAAATCACTTGAATGGATGATACATACTGACTTCTCAAACATGCCTTTAGATCTGCAGATCATTATTTGACATATTTGGAAGGATCCAGACCACTTCTCTGATGCTCTATCTCTTCTAAATACTACAAAACTGGTACTACTCAGATGGCCATAGTTTCTTCAAATCTTCATGCGAACCTCTCAAATCTTGATTTGAGTTACTTCAAACAATCCTTTATACTGCCATAAGATCCACATCTATTGAGATTTATTAATTTTCTCAATATCCTCAACATTCCAGTCTTCTAGTTAGGCAACAAGATAGGATACATTTGACACCAATGGAAACAAGAATATGTTAACATCAATGACAACACCAATTACGCACATATTTGCAACACTTGAGACTAGTGTTGAGCTTCCTCCTCCATCTCCTACTTCTTCAAATTTGGGTCCTACTCTTGAGTAGGTTGATCGTATTTTTTTAGATCTTTCTTTATTGGATGAGTATTTGGCAGGTATCTTAGACTTGTTTGTAGAGTCTCATCTTGCAAATTTGGGAGACATACTTGAGGAGATCTCTCTCCTCTTTGATGATAGTTCCAGCATAGCTATTGATACATCTACATCTTCTTTGGAGATTGACATTGATGAGTTTCCTTAGTCAATTGATTTTTCACATTTCTTGGTTGAGTTTGATCATGCTTATATGTTGTCTTATTCTAGCATGGAGATTCCTCAGATTTTAGAGATTTCTATTTGGAGACTTCCTTCCTCCTCCTTTCAGTTGGACATGGAATGGCTTTTTCATCATTCAGTTGACTTGTTTCTTCCTAAGGGAAGAGGTGTTACTTGTAGGCATTGGATCCTCTTTTATTTCTGTTGTCAATCAAGATTGTACCCTAGCTAAGTTAGACTTAACTCTCCCATTGAAACATGGAAACATTCTCAAGCTGTGGGTAACTTATGATGAGACCAAATCTCCAGAGAGGGTTAGTTTCCCTGGTAGATCACCTAGACTAAAAGGATTTATCTAAACAAAAGAATAGAAAGATAACATGAAATGGAATCCTAAAACCTAAGGATGATTCACCAGAAATTTAAATTTGATTTTGATGATTTTACTCACAATCAAACTCTTAAAACATTTAATTTCACAATCTCACTTGAAACATGCAACACATGAGTGGTTTGTATGAAGGCTTGAAATTAAAATCAACATACAACCTACATCACATGAGACTTCTACACACAAGTTTGTAATAACAAGACATAAAAAAGGATCTGACCTTTATGATCACAGTGAACTATTAAATCAATACTACAAAATGAGACAAAAATGAATGAGATAGGAATGCCCTACTATCTTATTAATTTGATAAGAGTATGCTAGATAAAAATCTAAGTACAAAAGTCTTTACAAAGCTCTCTGCAAATGAACAAGAGAGGAATAAACAATATTCTAAACTGGGAAAAACTAAGTCTTTCTCCTACTTATATCTCCAAAATGTTTCTAATTTTGAGAAATGGAAAAGCTGAGCAAAAATCTCCCCAAAATAGTAACTTCCTAAGCCATTTTCAAGACCCAAAGAAAAGCCTCCAAAATAGTACACAATCTACCTCCAAACTAAGTAGAAAAGCTATCAGGATTCCCTCATCAAGTGGACCCACCAAAAGGATACTAAAAAGCATGCTTTACTTGGCTGGAAGCTAAAAAAGAAAGTCTAGTTTTCCAAGCTTTTCTGTACATTGCCCAAAGGAACTCAACCTTAAAATAGGGAAGATTTTTCTATATTTTTTTCTTTAACTGCACCTAAATAACCATTATTTAAAGCAATTTATAAGGACATTGCTTTCAATAACACTTATAATGATTTTTGTATTTTTAACTTTGATTTTTTACAAAAGAAAGAGATCTTATTTGTTTTTGAAACATACAAGGCTTTTAATGAAGTTTTGTGCCACGTATTAGATACATTCCTGTTAGGGCATTTTGATTTTTTACAAAATCTCAAAAATATTCTAAGGTTGAATTTTCTCCCTAAGGTTGTAAAACAAGTCTAAGGTATAAGGCCTAGGCATACATTTAAAGGCGAATAAAATACCACGAAGGTATTAGTGGGCCTTTGATTTTTTTAAAAAAGATGTGATAAAAATCCCACTCAAATTAGAGCAACTAGAAAGCCCTAAAACAAAAACTAAACCCTAAAATTTCAGCCTCATTTTTGCACTTCATTTTTTTGGAGAAGTTAGCTCTGCCTGTTCGCTGCCATTGCTACGGTTTCAAGATCGAACTTCTACTTTCTTGTTACTTTCAAAGAGATTTTTATGAAGAATCCATAGGAAAATACATGGGTAAGTCCTTCTGGCACAAACTTGAATAATATTCTCCATTTCAAAATAGTCTTCTAGGCTTTAAGTCACGACCATAGCATATTTCTAATGTATTTTGTCTCTTACTTCTTCCTACCAATTTTTTCTCTATTTGTGAGGCCACCACTAGAGTATTTATGAGGTATCCACACAATGGTTTTGAATGCATTTTTTACACAACAGAAACTTGGGTAAGTTCCATCATTCAAACTATGTATTTCACTTCTATTTTCTATAAAAGAATGTCTATTATGAGCCTTTCAAAATGAAGAAAATGATAAATTTGTTTCTCTTTTTGTATATTTGGCATCTAAAATTTTCATCCCTATAGCTTTTCCTTGTTTTGCAAGCATTCTTTTGCTTAGTGTAGCAGGTCATAGCCTTTAAACTCGAAATACAGGCCGTGACTTCTATTTTTTTTTCTAAGTGTTCCTTTGTGTTTAAAGAACATTATAGGATGTGGCTTTATTTCTTCTAGGTATTTCTTAAGCTTCATGGTTTATTGCCTATTGTATCTTCAATAAATATGGCTCAAAAATCCTCAGTTTGGCCTTACCATGATCTCCTTCATTTTGTAGGAAATGGGTTAGAAACCCCTTGTTGTGGCATGACAAAACTCGGTAATTCTTTAATCTCTACACTTTTGGTATTATGTTCTATATTCTATTCATTTGTCCTCAAGAATGCATATTTGCTTTCATTGTACAACAAAAGAAATGGAGTTGTTTATCTTTTCAACTAAAACTAAAGGCATTTACCTATTTTGGATTCATCTTCCATCTTTATTCCTCTTTCAAAGTCTTATGGTTGTCAAATTTTTTATGTATTTGTCTTTTTCTCTGCCATAAACTCCCTTTTGTGACTACACTTTTTTTGTCTTATTGTCACCATTCGAGCACCCTTAAACCTACACATAGATTTATTGTATATGGTGTGTTTGATGTCAATACTCCATTCACTGTACTAGGTGTTTGTTACAGCCTATTTACATTTAGAAGGCATAAGAAATGATTCAACAAATAATGTTGTCATTTCACTGATGAGGACCTGAATAAGTCATTTGATCACTATGCATATGATAGTTGCCTCTCATTAGCACTCCATGAATAATGTATTCTCAGCTTCTCCCTTATAAACATGAGCAATGCTTTCCATTATTTATTTTTTGAACTTGCTTCCCATCATACTTTCTATTATGAATGTAGGTGCTCTGACAGACCATTTCTCTCCATTCTATGACTATTTTCTTACATGTAAAAGTCATTCCCTTGAGTTTCTACCTTTCAGGGCAATCATTATATCTATTCCAATGCCATCAATTCCCAATAAAGTATATATAGTATCATGTAATACCTGTAGGAGGTCTTCCTTGGAAATGATTTCTAATGGTTTCTTCAATGCATTTATGACTGTCCCACCAACGTTGCTTATCTATACTTGACTATTTCATAAGTCTTGTTGCTGCCCATTGTATTGGTTGCTGCCTAGATGCATTTGATCATCTTTGTATGTATAGTCATTGATGATTATACTCATGAGGCTAGTCTAGTCATTAATGGCTTTACTTACATTGTATTTGACTCTTGGGCACTTGGTTGGTTTGATCATTATGATCACTGTGCTTTCAAGTTCATGGCTGCCCATTATAACTGCACTGAGTCTTCATGCCTTTTTACTATCATTTGAGCTGACTACCTTTTGATGCTACAAACCTTCCTCTTGTGTGATAGTCTTTAATAAGATATTGAATGATATTCTTTATCAATCCTTCATCTGCCTTTGTCATGACTATCATCTACATATGACTGTGGCTATCCCTTATCGATCATTGTCTTCAATAAGTTGTCCTCTCACCTAATATGACTGCCTTCATATTACATGGCTTGGACTATAGATTTCTCTCCGTCCTTGTGGTTGCACCATGGTGCTTATTGTACTTTTTGTTGCACCCTTTGTACAAGAATTGTTGTAAGGTACTTTGATAAACAAGTTTTGATAAATTCTCTAGTTGGGCATATTACAAACATCAAAATAGAAACACATTCTTTGTTGTTCCCTCATGTGGGCACTTCAAACATCATAATTAGCGATAAATATTAATGATATAAGGCAACAATAAATTAGATCAAACAATGACAACATGAATTTTGTTTGAAAATAGAACTCCTTCAATGAACAAATGATGTATCTTTATTTAGTTCTACATACTTGTTAAGTATTTAAATGAGCTCATTGCTCATTTATGATTCTCACTTCTTTGTGCTTGAATTGATTGTCATGAATAAGAAATAAGTTTGAGCCTCTTGCAATTAATTTATGAGTTACTCCTTCATCCTCTCTTAAGATTCAGGGGTAGCATGTTGGGCTCAACCCTTGTGAGAGCCCATTTTTACACCACATGCTATGATGTTTTTAGAAATGAATCAGCAACATGATTTCTCTATACTTGCACAATGAACAAACATGTTAGATAAAAAATAGTGAAGCTCAATGCTCCTATGATGTTTTATTTTTAGGCTCTCTTGCATATATCTAATGTTTGTCAACTAAGTCAATACATCATAGGCAATGTATTATGTTTATGTTTATAGGCACATAAGAAGATTCATATCTGAAGCTCTAACAATCCTTTCTATCATGATATGGGTTCACTCAAGAGTTGGGTGCGAGGAGGAGTAAGATGCAATGAAGACCAACTCGAGACTCCAAACATACAATGATGGATATGCCTCTCCTTATATGGTTCTTTTTCATTTTTTATCTTCATATGCATAGTATATTTCTTATGTTTGTACTAGTTCAACTATTCCCATGGCTTGTGTGGGACATTTGATCATTCTTTTCTTTTCCATGAATAGAAATACAACACTTACGTAGTATTGTGTATATATCCTTTGTAAAATGAATGAAACATTGTAATGTAAATGAGAGCAATTCCTTACAATTCATGTACTCTCCTTTATGTTGAAAATCATTTAGTGACAAGATGAAAGCTTCCTTTTCTGTTATAACACATTGCATCACAAAAATGAACTCTTTCTTCCAAAAACTTTAAATTATACAATCTTCAAATATGTTAAGAACTTTTCACCTTAAAATGGAAACAACTGCTTCAGCACTGCCAATTTGAGCTATAGGTGAAGAATTGGTAACATTTCTGGTGATTTCTGCTAAATGCTTGCTTGGTAAGAATATAGACCAGTTGCCTTAACCATCTGTTGGGCATGGAGTTAAACTCTGCTCTTCTCAAACTTAGAAAAATAATGAAACTGAACTGCAAACTACTCCAAATAGCAGAAAAAACCAAACTAAAAGCAAACTAAAAGGCCTTGATGGCCAGAAAACATGTGCAATAGCACTTAGGAAAATAGAATAACTAAAAGAAATGTGCCTTAAGCACTTATTAGCAAAAAATACTAATCTACTATGGTACAATTGCATAACTTATCTTCAAAGGCAATGTTTGAGGTGGATCCCATTTACTGGGATAGGCAGCACCTCTCCACTTAACATGGAAAGCTAAAAGGCATTATGTTCCTTGCACTCTATGATTACATATGCTCCATCCCAAATTGCATCAAACTTGGAATGTTTTCCCAGTTTGCTTCTGAGTTCATCCCACTTGAAGACTAAATCACCAACAATGAAATATCTTGGCCTTGCTCTCTTATCAAAAGAGTTCTTCATTTGAGCTTGATGGATTTCAAGCTGCTTCAATGTTTTTTTTTTGGTTTCCTCTAACTCCATCAGTTATGCAAGCCTTACTTCATGCCGGTGCTCCTCTAACAGTTCAAGTTCCTTAATGAAATTCAAAGTTGGTAACTTCGCATAAATGGGTAACTTGACCTCCTTTCCATAAGTGAACACATAAGGGAAGTAACTAGTAGCTCTCTTAGGGGTAATTTTGTTAGCCCAAAGGGCTAATTTTAGCTTTTCATGCCATGTTCTCTAATTGTCCTCTATGGTCTTTTTGATTATCTTAATCAGATTTTTATTGGTGGATTCTGCCTACCCATTATCCTGTGGGTAATAATTAAATGATGTATTCATAAATATATTATTCTTTACAGACCAATTAGAAATCCTTAAACCAATAAAAGCCAATCCATTGTCAGAAATAATAGAGTCAGGAGTGCCAAATCTAGATACAAAATCTTGATAAAAGTTCAAGACAAAAGATTCATTTGCTTCCTTCAAAGCAACAACCTCAATCCACTTCGTAAAGTAGTTGGTTGCAGTTAGAATCCATTTGTGGCTTGCACTTGAGGGTGGGTTGATGGGTCCAATGAAGTCAAGACCCCATTTAGTAAATGGCTATTCTACTTGAATAGGGTGTAGAGGCAAGGCTACAAACCTTTGCTTACCTACAAATAATGAACACTTTTCACACCTTCTAACCCAAGAAAATGCATCCTTGAATAGATCTAGCCAGTAATAACTAGCCCTCATAATTTTCAAGGTTGTCGTCCTTTCTACAAAATGACCTCTTGAAGGCCCATCGTGAAACTCTTCTAGTAGTTTGTCAAGCTGATTAGGCTCAATGCACCTTAATAGAATACCCTGGAAATCCCTCCTATATAGAATACCATCAATAATAGCATAGAGAATGGCATTTAGCCTATAGTACCTTCTTTTTACCCTATCTAAACCTTCAGGGCATTCACCAGTTAGCAAATAGTGGCTCATTTGTTGCACCTAGCTTACAGTAGGAGCTGAACCAATGGCTCGTTCTTCATTGTTAAGCACTATTTCAATATTTTCCTCCTTTTCTCGATTGTCTTCCCCATTTGAAGCAAGTTGTTCACATAAACCCTTTCCCTTAACAAGCTTAGTAACTTTGATGTTATCAAATTCCATCACCTTAGTTATCCACCCTGACCTTTTGTCATTTAACTCCTTATAAAGCAAGAAATCCTTAACATTTGAATGGACAACTAGCAACTAAATACTTGGCTGAAAAATGCCACGGGCTTCGTCATTCTGCTAGCACAACATACCTAAAATGGTGTCAACACCTCCAAAAGCATATAAAATGAAATCTATTTCATACTTAGGATTAATGAGGTTTGGGGCAGCTGCATGACTTCTTTAATCTACTTGAAGATTCTCTTACCTTCCTTCATCTAACTAAAAGGTACATTTTTCTTCAACATGGTTGTGAGAGGCTGCAATAAAGTTGTAATATTGGGTATAAACCTTCTCATGAAGTTAATCCTACCAAGAAAGCTCTGTAAGCCTTTCTTATGTGCCGGTAGGGGTAAATCAAGAATAGCAGCAACCCTTTTCGAATCAATGGAAATACCATGTTTTGAGACAATGTGTTCCAAGAGTTTACCTTCATGAATAGAAAATATGCACTTCTTTGGGTTAAGAGAAACCCCAAACTCTCTACATCTTTAAAAAATCTACGTCAAATGATCAAAATGTTCATTAGCATTTTTTGAGAAAACTGTAATATCATCTAGATATACTAAAATAATTTTATTCATGAGGCCATGAAAGGCCATGTCCATTGCCCTTTGAAATGTTGCCCTTGCATTGGACAAACCAAAGGGCATTTTTCTACTTGCCATGGTACCCCACTTTGTTGTAAATGTAGTTTTATACTGATCCTCCTTCACTAAAATCTAGTTATAGCCTGAATATCCATCCAATAAAGAAAATCTGTCAGAACCAGAAATAAATTGCAAGATTTGTTCCATTAAAGGGAGTGGATAGTGATCCTTGAGAGAGGCTTTATTCAAATCACAAAAATCAATGCAAAGACTAATCTCTCCATTCCTCTTTCTAACTGGAACTAAGTTGGAAACCCAAGAAGTAGGCTTAATAGGAAAGATTATGTTACTCTCAATTAACTTATTCAATTCATCTTTCATAAGATGCTCAAGTTTGGCATTAAGAGGCCTTTGTTTCTACCTGACTAGTTTTGCACTGGGCTCTAACTCAATGGTGAGTTGAGCTAGGTTAGGATCAAAACCCCTTAAATCTTTATATTCCCAAGAAAAAACATCAGTAAATTCTAGACATAACAGAATGAAAGGTTGTTGTTCTTATTTAGTGCATACCTTTCCCAAATTAAATAGCTTACCCTTGAGTGTATCAGTTACCTCATAGTGTTCCTGCATCACAGCCATGTTGTATTTGTCCTTTCTGCCCCGATCATCTGAATTGAAAACAAATTCCAATGTTACCAATCCCTTGGGTAGCTTGTTAGACTTCAGCTGCAAAATCTAATTGTCATATTGTTGCTACCAGTTATGCCAATTCTCAGTTGTAAACTCAGCTTCTGCAATCAGAAAACACACAATCTGATTGTCACTATCAAGAACTTGCCAACTCACATTATTATCAGGTACAAATGGTCTAACAACATTTTTTATTTACTGTTGTAGCTCTACATTATGAATCTCATTTGGAATGTCAAACTAAGATCCTATGGTAGCAAGATTATCTACATGTTTATTTTGATTTCTTGGGATTGAAAGCAAATTAAAAGCATCAAAAATCTCAATTCAATCCCAAACTTGATGCTTATACTTCTTGAGCAAATCATTTTTTGTAACATTTAAGTTTCTAACTTGATTTACAATTAACTCAGAATCACCATAAACTTGTAAACATTTGATACCTTTCTTTCTCACCCATTCTAGGCCATGGATAAGTGCCTCATATTCAGTTATATTATTTGTACAACTAAAAGCAAACCTCAATGTTGAATAGTACTTGTCTCCATCAGGTGAAACTAGCATGGTTCCTCCACCAGCACCCATTTTGCTTCTTGAACCATCAAAATATAGCTTCCAAAGTTGATTATCTTATTGTTCATCTTGACTTTGATCCTTGATGAGATTTAGAATCATTGCATTAGGCTCATGAATCATATAAATGCCTAATTCTACCTCATTAGTGTGATAGAAAGGGTCATCTTCATGACCATTAGCCACCCACTCATCTAGATTTACATCCTCAGTAGGTGTGTCAGGGTCTAGGATCATGGATTGATCCTCCTATCCATGGGTGATGTAGAGGTTAGAATTTATAGGGCTAGGGACATACAGTTCAATATGATCCTTGGCTAGAGGCTCAGATTTTATGGTTATTTTCATACCATACCTTGTTTTAAAAAACAAATGGGACCAAACATAAGATAGAAACCCAACCAACTTGGCAGTAAAATCCTGGGAAAGACATATGGCAAAATGAGGTGGTAGGTCAATAATATGGATATCTTGAGGGATTGCAAAATTGGGGTAGGCATGCAAGGTAAGAGGTAAACTTTTAATCACCCCAGCAGTCTTAACAGTGGCTCCATCTAGCTCAACTACTCCCTTTGAAAGAGACTCATAAACTAGTCCTAGCTTATTAGCTAGACTCTTGGGCATTACTGAGCTTCTGACACTCGAATTGATCATGCAATTGTGAACACACTTATCACCAATGCTTAGACTCAAGTAAAAAGGAGGAGGCTTTACATCTTAGGCTTGCTGTCATTTTTTACTTCTAGGTTGTTTGCAAGTACAACCTTACTCTTTTTTTGGCTAGCAACATCAAAAATAGAAAATTCAGCAAAAGCATCTTGTAGCAAATCATTTTGACCAAGAATGTGCAATGCATCCATTATTGACATGCTAACATTAGCTTTCTTAAGGTGTTCAACAACATTAAATGAAACAGGGCTCACCTTTTCTTGTTCTTTAAGAGTAACAACATCATTTTGCCTTTGCAAAGACTGTAATTGCACCTTAGGCTACTCCTTCCAAGGCACATTTTGTCCTCTTTACAAAATCTGCACCTTTTCTTGTGTTGTGGGGATAACTTGAGATGAAGCATGAAATTTGTCCTTGGGAGGCTACAGTTCAACATTTCTAGCTTGCTGCTTCAAATCCACAACTCTCTTTTTTTATCTTGACTGGTTACAATAGGTGTATCTAATTAATTTTGGCCTTGAGAGTAGTTCATGCCACAAAACTTGGTGCCTTGCCAATTCATCAAGGCAACACAAGGGTTATCTTACTAAGCTATACTCTCATTCAAGGCACTTTCCAAACTGCCATAACTATTTTGCACCAGAAGAGCTTAATTACTCATACCATTCACACATGTAGCTTGGTTATTAGGTTGGTTGCATGGATAACACCAGTCACATTCTTGTGCCATATTGTTCTAAGTAGGTACAAGCTCTTTTGAAAAGCTAGTAGCATTAGGATTATAAGACTAGAAAGGTCTAGGATTGAAAATTCTCCTTTGGCCTTGAGAATCATCTTGAAAAGGTGGCCTATTTTGTTGGTTAAGCTGATGAGAGGCCTAATACAGTCTATGTTGTTGGCCAACTTGCTTCTTAATACTCACTAATTCATTCCCAAAAATTTTCAATATATTTTTAGTCTCTTAAAACTCTTGAGATTGGGCTAGAACAATAGTTTCTTGAGCTGTGGCTTGATATCCTATGGTAGAAATAAGCGAGACAATAGTTAAAGGGGGTACTGACATAGGAATAGGTGGTTGTACTTCATGAAAAATTGGTATAGGAGGCCTTGGGGCTATTTTACCAACTTGAATAAGGCAGTTTTCTTCTCTAATAGCTATATCAAAAGCATTAGGAAGAGTAAACCCACCCATAGATTCAATCATAATAGAGATTTCACTATTTAAACCTTTAAGGAAGAATAAAAATGCATGTTGTGGTTAAGGCTTTACCGTCGCGATAATCCTATCGTAAGTCCTCTAGAAACGGTAGTTAAAACTTGCCATGTGCTCGTGAGGAGCTCTCTTGATGGTACTTATCTAGCAAAGACAAATGATTGGATTTGTCCTCAAAATGCCTATGCAAGCAATCACCCAGCTAATCCCATGTCATTATTGAATTCTCTGTAAGACCTCTAAACCATTGCAAAGCTTTTCCTTTCAGTGAGACAACTAGTAGTCTAATTGCTACATTCTCTTGAGTGATATTATGCACCGAGCACAACATTAATACATCTCAAATGTGTTCAATAGTAGTGGTCTGATCTTTTATGATAAAATATGGTAGACTTTTGAGGGCTGCAACAGGAATATCATCATGTTGGGCAATGTTTAATGGTTGCCCCCATTAAAAGGTGTGAATACAAATTGCCTAGCCATTATTGGTATTTGTACTACTAGCACTGGAGTTGCGGGGCTAAGGCTTGGAGGTGTGGATCTTGACCTCCTTGATGAGCCAAAAATCCTTCTTGTTGTCCTACCTCTCCTTCTTGGTGGGGATAACTGCAAATACTTGAATAGAGTAGGACTTGATATGGTCTACACTTTTCACATACATTGATTACACTAGATCTACACACAAAACTAGAAAAATAGAGTCGCTAGGTATACCTTGAAGCCTCCAAAGGCTCAAAAAATGTTGCATATACTAGAACAACAGCCTTAAACTTGAAAAGCTTCTCTAAAAACAAGTTTCAGAGTCCCACCAGGCATGCCAAAAACTCTTTTCAATCAAGATTAAACCCTAGCTAAGTTAGACTTAACTCTCCCGTTGAAACATGGAAACATTCTCAAGCTATGGGTAACTTATGATGAGAGATAATTTCTAGAGAGGGATGGTTCCCCTAGTAGATCACCTAGACTAAAATGATTTATCTGAGCAAAATGATAGAAAAATAACATGAAATGGAATGATAAAACCTAAGGATGATTCACCAAAAATTTAAATTTGATTTTGATGATTTTACTCACAATCAAACTCTTAAAACATTTACTTTCACAATCTCACTTGAAACATGCAACACATGAGTGATTTGTATGAAGGCTTGAAACTAAACTCAACCTACAACCTCCATCACATGAGACCTCTGCACACAAGTTTGCAATAATGAGACATACCAAAGGATCTGACCTTTATGATCATAGTGAAATATCAAATCAATATTGCAAAATGAGATAAAAATGAATGAGATAGGAATACTCTATTGTCTTATTAATCTGAAAGGAGTATGCTAGATCAAAATCTGAGTACAAAAGTGTTTACAAAGCTCTCTACAAATGAACAAGAGAGGAAGAAACAATATTCTGAACTAGGAAAAGCTAAGTCTTTCTCCAACTTATATCTCCAAAATGTTTCTAATTTTGAGAAATGGAAAAAATGAGAAAAAATCTCCCCAAAATAGTGACTTCCTAAACCATTTTTGAGCTCCAAAGAAAAGCCACCAAATTAGTGCCAAAACTATCTCCAAACTAAGTGGAAAAGTTGTTAGGATTTCCTCATCAAGTGGACTCACCAAAAGGATACTAAAAATCAGGCTTTACTTGGCACAAAGCTGAAAAAGAAAGTCTAGCTTGCCTAGCTTTTCTCTACTTCACCCAAAGGAACTCAACCTTAAAATAGGGAAGATTTTTCTGTATTTTCTTTCCTTTCACTGCACCTAAATAACAATTATTTAAAGCAATTTAAAGGGACATTGATTTAAAGAATGTTTACAATGATTTTTGTAGTTTTAACTCTAATTTTCTACAAAAGAAAGAGATCTAATTTGTTTTTTGAAAAATACAAGGCTTTTAATGAACTTTTGTGCCAAGTATTAGATACATTCCTATTTGGGCATTTTGATATTTTACAAAATCTCAAAAATATTCTAAGGTTGAATTTTCTCCCTAAGGTTGTAAAACAAGTCTAAGGCATAAGGCCTAGGCATACATGTAAAGGTGAATAAAATACCACGAAGGGCAACTAGATATCCCTAAAACAAAACCTAAACCCTAAACTTCTAGCCTTATTTTGCACTTCATTTTTTGGAGAAGTTAGCTCTACCTTGCCACCACCATTGCTAGGGTTTGAAGATCGAACTTCTAGATTCTTGCTACTTTCAAAAAGATTTTTATGAAGAATCCACAGGAAAATACATGAGTAAGTCCTTCTGGCACAAACTTGAACAATATTCTCCATTTCAAAATAGTCTTCTAGCCTTTAAGCCACGACCATAGCATATTTCTGATGTATTTTGTCTCTTACTTCTTCATGTGAGTTTTTTCTCTATTTGTTAGGCTGCCACTGGAGCATTTCTGAGGTATTCACATTGTGGTTTTTAATGCATTTTGTACACAGTAGAAACTTGGGTAAGTTCCATCATTCAAACTCTATATTTCACTTCTATTTTATGTAAAAGATTGTCTATTCCGAGCCTTTCAAAATGCAGAAAATGATAAATTTGTTGTTCTTTCAGTATATTTAGCATCTAAAATTTTCATGCCTATGACTTTTCCTTGCTTTGGAAGCATTCTTTTGTTTAGTGTAGCAAGTTGTAGCCTTTAAACTCAAAATACAGGTCATGGCTTCTCTTTATTTCTGAGTGTTCCTTTATGTTTGAAGAACATTACAGGCTGTGGTTTTATTACTTCTAGGCATTTCTTAAGCTTGAAGGTTTCTTACATGGTGTATCTTCAATAAACATAGTGCAAAAACCCTCGGTTCAGCCTTACCACAGTCTCCTTGATTTTGTATAAAATGGGTTACAAACCCCTTGTTGTGGCATGAAGAAACTTAGGAATTCTTTAATCTCTATACTTTTGGTTTTATGTTATATATTCTATTCATTTGTCCTCAAGAATGCATATTTGGTTTCACCGTACAGTAGAAAGAACTGGATTTGTTTAACTTTTCAAATGAAATGAAAGGCATTTACCTATTTTGGATTCATGTTCCATTTGTATTCCTCTTTCAAAGTCTTATGGCTGTCAAATTTTTAATGTATTTGTCTTTTACTCTGCCATAAACTCCCTTTTATGACTACACTTTTTTTGGCTTATAATCATCACTCAAGCTCCCTTAAACACATAGATGTATTGTATATGGTGTGTTTAATGTCAATACTCCATTCACTATGCTTGTGTTTGTTATAGCATATTTACATTTAGAGGGAATAAGAAATGCTTCAACAAATAATCTTGTCCTTTCACTGATGAGGATTTGAATAAGTCATTTGATCACTATGCATATGATATGTTGCCTCTAATTAGCACTCCATCAATAATGCATTTTCAGCTACTCCATTATATACATGAGTAGTGCTTGCCATTATTTCTTTTTTGGACTTGCCTCCTATCATACCTTCTCTTGTGACTGTAGGTGCTCTGACAAACTATTTCTCTCCATTCTATGACTATTTGCTTACTTTGTGAAAGTCATTTCCTTGAGTTTCTACCTTTTAGGGAAATCATTATATATATTCCAATGCCATCAATTCCAAATAAAGTATATGCAACATCATGTAATACTTATAGGAGGTCTTCCTTGGAAATGATTTCTAATGCTTTCTTCAATGCATTTATGACTGTCCCACCAAGTTTTCTTATCTATACTTGACTATTTCATAAGTCTTACTACTGGCCATATGCATTTGACCATCTTTGTATGTACAGTCACTAATGATTGTCCTCATGAGGCTAGTCCAGTGATCAATGGATTTACTTACATTGTGTTTGACTATTGGGAACTTGTTTGGTTTGATCGTTATCATCATAGTGCTTTCTTCATGGCTGCCCATTATAATTGCACTGAGTCTTCATGCCTTTTTACCATCATTTGAGTTGACTACCTTTTGATACTACAAACCTTCCTCTTATGTGATAGTCTTTAATAGTATATTGAATGATATTCTTTGTTAGTCCTTCATTTGCATTTGTCATGACTATCATTTGCATATGACTATGGCTATCCCTTATAGATCATTGTTTTCAATAAGTTGTCCTCACACCTAACATGACTACCTTCACATTACATGGCTTGGACTATAGACTGCTCTCCATCCTTGTGGTTGCACCATGGTGCTTATTGTACTTTCGATTGTACCCTTTGTGCAAGCACTGTTAAAAGGTACTTTGATAAACAAGTTTTGATAAATTCTCGAGTTTGGCATATTACGAACATCAAAACAGCAACACATTTTTTTTGTCCCCTCATGTGGGCACTTCAAACAGCATAATTAGCAATAAATATTGATGATACAAAGTAGCAATATATGAGATCAAATAATGACAGCATGAATTTTGCTTGAAAATAGAACTCCTTCAATCAATAGATGATGTATCTTTATTCAATTATGTATACTTATTAAGTATTTAAGTGAGCTCATTGCTCATTTATGATTCTCAATTCTTTGTGCTCGAATTGATTGTCATGAATAAGCAATAAGTTTGAGGCTCTTGAAATTACTTTATGAGTTACTCCTTCATCCCCTCTTGAGATTCAATGGTAGCATGTTAGGCTCAACCCTTTTGGGAGCCCATTTTTGCACCACATGCTATGATTTCTTCATAAATGAATCAACAACATGATTTCTCTATACTTGCACAGTGAAAAAACATATTAGATAAAAAATAGTGAAGCTCAATGCTCCTATGATGTTTTATTTTCAAGCTCTCTTGCATATATCTGATGTTTGTCAACTGAGTCAGTACATCATAGGCAATGTATTATGTTTATATTGATAGGCACGTAAGAAGATTCATATCCATAGCTCTAACAAGTCTTTCTATCATGATACAGGTTCACTCAAGAGTTAGGAGCGAGGAGGAATAAGATGCAATGAAGACCAACTCAAGACTCCAAATAGGCATTGATGGATATGCTTCTTTTTAGTTATTTATCTTCATATTCATAGTATATTTCTTATGTTTGTACTAGTTCAGCTATTCCCATGGCTTGTTTGGGACATTTGATCATTCTTTTCTTTTCCATGAATAGAAATACAACACCTATGCAGTATTGTGTATATATCATTTGTAAAATGAATGAAATGTTGTAATGATACAAATGAAAGCAATTCCCTACAATTCATGTACTCTCCTTATGCTGAAAAGCATTTAGTTATACAATAGGATCTTAAGTTTAATTACAATATATATATATATAGCATAAGGTATTCACAATGTGTATATTTCACATATTCTCAGTTTAAATATATGTACCTATAAATTAGTTTTATATATATATATATATATATATTTTTAAACATGTCAAATGGACTATATAATTTCATCATTTTCTTCAGTATTTCAGTTTACAAATTTAACAATTAATTGAATTAAAACAGGTATAATTCTAGTTCCAAATTTACATATGTCAATTTAAAATTCATCTTTTCACATGTACTTTCCAATGCAATGTAGAAAAAACACTAAGAATAGATACAGAATAATTATTAAATCCTTCACTCCAAAAATTCATTATAATAGACAAGAAAAATCATTTTCGATGAAATTCTATTGCACAACTAAATCAAATCTTATTTCTTTTCCAAAAGAAAAAATTTACTTTTTTTATAAAATTTTAATGAATGTATCATTTCCACTAGGCAATACAATGGATAAAACTTAACAACTATTTGAATGTAACATATTCACTGAACCAAACAACGGATCAATATTTACAACTGTCTAAATCCACAACTAATCTCACAACTTTACAATTTTGATAACAGGAATAAACAAATGTAAGATCCCACAACTCACAAACACTCTAAGGGAGGAATGACTTTCTTCTCCCAGTACAATTCTTTTACAACTTTCAAAGGGAGTAAACCTTTCCTCAAAGGAAAACCCTTCTAGAAAGAACCTTAAGAGATCAAGCCCTCATTACAAATAGGAAGATAGAATATTTTCTCTAAACAAGGAATAACTCCTCCAATCCTCTCAACATGCTCCAAAAATAAACATGCATAACAACAAAGAAGAAACACCAACAATCTAGCTCTCCTCCCTACCATAGACCCACAAGAGGGTCACCCCCAAGCTAGGGAGATCATCCACACACCTAGGGTAAAATAGACCAGTTCACTTCACAACATTAAATGACAACAACCCAAACAATTAACACACACACTCCCATGGGTTTACACACAATACAAAACTCAACTAAGATGAGTTTAAAGAGGGTAGGGAAGTAGACACTCTCAACTCAAGGTGTTATTCTTTACAACATTTTATCACAACGGATCACATGGCCTCAAGCCAACAAAATTACTCTTTCTCAAGGCCTTAAGCCATCCAAATAATCAAATTTCTAAGGATATCCCAAATAGGCTCTCAAGCCTTAAAGCCCTCTTGGCTCAAAATTACCAACATGCGCTCAAGGCATTTCATATACCAAGAAACAAGAATACACCTAAGGAGGTTCACACCTTCCCTTCCCTATACATGATAAGCATTGCCTTCCAACTAGAAGGAGCTCTTTCAACACCCAACACAAACCTAAAATAACAGAAAAACACATAGACAACATTTGCAATCCTCATTCATCAAACAAGAACAAAACATACATAACAAGTAACAGTTCATACAAGGTGATAAATCTTGTTCACCAACCTTTACAAGCCCTATTATGGAGGATAGTTGAAGAAGAGCTCCACCCTTAGTCTCCTCCTCCAAGTTCTCCTTCTTTCCACAATAATCCAACCCCCTTACTCTCCTCCTCCTCTCTTTTAAAACTAATTCCCTCTATTTTCCTTAATTCCCAAGTGGCATTAAAAAACTAAACCCACTCCTCATCCATTATCCTAGTGGACTTAAAACAATTAACCCCACTCAAGAGATCCCCCACTATAGCCCTTTTACAATACATGGAGGAATAAAATAAATAATTAAAATATAATTAAGGAGTGAATGGA
Source organism: Cunninghamia lanceolata (assembly GCA_027924645.1). NCBI lineage: Eukaryota > Viridiplantae > Streptophyta > Pinopsida > Cupressales > Cupressaceae > Cunninghamia > Cunninghamia lanceolata. The sequence goes on along the minus strand of BSBN01001670.1, from coordinate 6,611,137 downwards.
TGACACACCACCCTTTTAATGGGGCACTCACACCAAAAGAGAGGCACAAAGAGACAAAGCACTCCATTATTGGGGGATCATGGGGTCATTCCATGACTTGGAAGTGGGCTTGAGTGTGGATTCCACTCATCCCATTATCCCCATGCTTCCAAATTCGTCACTTAACTTCATTATGAAGTTAGAGTGACCATATGGAGGTTATCTCAAGGTTATCCTAGTCAAAAGGGTCCCTAGACCCATGGGGTATAACCCAGGGTTGATTTTTACCTAGTTAGGACCCCCAGAGTCAAGTAAAACTACAAGAAAAGGGTCTAAAAGAAATAAAGTTTAAACAAGATTCAAAATAATATTTCTTACAACACATATCACAATATAAGTAAATCAGAGGATAGCTCTAATTCCCTTGACCTCATGCAACATTACAACATTACAACATTTTACCAAACACGAGGTTGATCTTAGTTCCTCATGGAACTAGATCGGCTCACAAGGGATACAACATAGGGTATGGAATGATCTCCTATATTTGTGGTTTCGTTAGCAATACCTGCACACTCAAACTCAAAGTTAATAACACATAAAGATATCATAGCCGAAGCAATTTCAATACAAGCATACCTAAATATTCTACCATATATGTATATGTATATATATGTATATGTATATATATGTATATGTATATATACATGTGTGTGAGTGCATATATATATACACATTTATATAAATGATATTTGTGGGGTTTTCAATTAAAAAGGAAGTTTACTTCATTAGTGGTATTTAAATGAATGATCATATATATGTATATATATATAAATAAATAACTGTAAAGTAATTATAAATGTAAACATATAATTAATCATTTACTCATTGTGAAAAGGGGGATTAATAAAAAAATAATAATAACATATATATATATATATATATATATATATATATATATCAATAGAAAAATAAAATATTTAAATATTTATTTAAAGAATTAATGAGACAATTTTCTTTGACATCTAAATATTTTAAATTTAACAGATTAATCTGTGATAGAAACTGCAATCTCAAAGTTAAGTTATTAACAAATGGTAGACTATGAAAATGAGACAATTTATTGAAATGAATAGATAATTAAATAAATAAACAATGGAATGTAATAGAAGGAAAGATGTGAACCAATATTGAAATAAACTGAGAAAACCAATTAAAGGTCAACCACCTACCAAGGGAATCCTAAACGTTGCAAAAATAAACCGACATAAACATGGTGATCGATATCAATATGCACACGTGTGTAGAATATTCCGTAGCAACAGTAACAATGATGACTTAAAACATATGCACTCGAGCATGCTTATGCATGCGAGGAGGAACTACAAAATAGTAAGGGAAACTTTTTGATAGTTTGTATCATGACTACATGTCGCATGTGGACATGACACACGTGTTTGTGTGTTGTGACCGCATGTGAAATGTGGGCATGACATTACAAGTTGAAAGCTTCCTTTTCTATTATAACACATGGCATCACAAAAATGAAATCTTTCTTCCAAACACTTTGAATTATACAATGGTCAAATATGTTAAGAACTGTTCACCTTAAAATGGAAACAAATGGTTCAGCTCTGCCAATTTAAGTTGTAGGTGAAAATTTGGTAACATTTCTAGCAATTTCTACTAAATGCTTGCCTACTAAGCATATAGACCAATTACCTTAACCATCCATTTGGCATGGAGTCAAACTCTACTCTTCTCAAACTCAGAAAAATAATGAAACTAAACTGCAAACTACTCAAAATAGCAGCAGAAAACCAAATAGAACCAAACTAAAAGAAAACTAAAAGGCCTTGATAGCCAAAAAGAATGTGCAGCAGCACTTAGGAAAATAAAATAACTAAATGAAATGTACCTTAAGCACTTATTAGCAGCAAATACTAATCTACTATGGTAGAATTGCAGAACTTATCTTTAGAGGCAATGTTTGAGGTTGATCCCATTTACTAGGATAGGCGAAACCTCTCCACTTAACTTGGAAAGTTGGAAGGCATTATGTTCCTTGCACTCTATGATTACATATGGTACATCCCAAATTTCATCAAACTAGGAATGTTTTCCCAGTTTTCTTCTGAGTTCATCCCACTTGAAGACTAAATCACCAACAATCAAATCTCTTGGCCTTGCTCTATTATCAAAAGAGTTCTTCATATGAGGTTGATGGATTTCAAGCTGCTTCAATGCTTCTTTTCTAATTTCCTCTAACTCTATCAATTGTGCAAGCCTTACTTCCATAGGCTGCTCCTCTAACAGTTCAAGTTCCTTAATGAAATTTAAAGTTGGTAACTCCACATAAATGGGTAACTTGGCCTCATTTCCATAAGTGAGCACATAAGGGGAGTAACTAATAGCTCTCTTAGGGGTAATTCCGTTAGCCCAAAGGGCTAACTCAATCATCTCATGCCATGTTCTCTGATCATCCACTATGGTCTTTTTGATGATTGTAATTAGATTTTATTGGTGGATTATGCCTGCCCATTACCCTGCAGGTAATAATTAGATGTTGTATTCAGAAATATATTATTCTTTATAGACCAATTAGAAATTCTAAAACCAATAAAATCCAATCCATTGTCAAAAATAATAAAGTTAGGAGTGTCAAATCTAGATACCAAATCTTGATAAAAGTTCAAGATAGAAGATTCATTTGATTCCTTCAAAGCAACAGCCTTAGTCCACATCATAAAGTAGTCGGTTGCAATTAGAATCTATTTGTGGCCTACACTTGAAGGTAGGTTGATTTGTCCAATGAAGTCAAGACCCCATTTAGCAAATGGTTGTTCTACTTGAATATGGTGTAGAGGCAAGGCTACAAGCCTTTGCTTACCTACAAATAATGAACACTTTTTACACCTTCTAACCCAAGCAAATACATCCTTGAATAGATTTGGCTAGTAATAACTAGCCCTCATAATTTTCAAGGTTGTTGTCCTTGCTGCAAAATGGCCTCCAAAATGCCCATCATGAAACTCTTCTAGCAGTTTGTCAATCTGATCAAGCTCAATGCATGTTAGTAGAATACCATGGAAATCCCTCCTATACAAAATACAATCAATAATAGCATAGGGAATGGCTTGTAGCCTATAGTACCTTCTTTATTCTCTATCCAAACCTTCAGCGCATTCACTAGTTAGCAAATATTATCTCATTTGTTACACCCAGCTTACAGTAGGAGCTGAACCAATAGCTTGTTCTTCATTGTTAAGGACAATTTCAATATTTTGCTCCTTTTCTCTATTGTCTTCCCCATTTGCAGCAAGTTATTCACATAAACCCTTGCCCCTAACAAGCACAGTAACTTTGATGTTAACATCAAATTCCATCACCTTAGTTATACAACCTGCCATTTTGTCATTTATCTCCTTATTAAGCAAGAAATCCTTAACAATTGGATGGGCGACTAGCAACTAAATTCTATTGTTAAAGAGCATATGTCTAAATTTTTAAGACTTCTAAAAACAACAAATACATGGTTTTCAATGAAAGAATACTTTACCTCATAAGCATGCAATACTTGGTTGAAAAATGCCACAAGCTGCTCTAAAATTTTGTCATTCTATTGGCGCAACATAGCTAAAATAGTGTCAACACCTCCAAAAGCATATAAAATAAAATCTCTTTCATAGTTGGGATTAATGAGGGTTGGGGCAGCTGCAAAGGCTTCTTTAATCTACGCAAAGCTTCTCTTACCTTCCTTAGTCCAACTAAAAGGTACATTTTTCTTAAGCATGGCTATGAGAGGCTACAATAATGCTACAATATTGGGTATAAACCTTCTCATGAATTTAATCTTACCAAGAAAGCTCTATAATCCTTTCTTATGTGTTGGTAGGGGTTAATCAAGAATAGCAACAACCCTTTCCAAATAAATGGAAATACCATGTTTTGAGACAATGTGTACCAAGAGTTTACCTTGATGAATAGAAAATATGCACTTCTTTGGGTTAAGAGAAACCCCAAACTCTTTGCATCTCTAAAAAATCTATTTAAAATGATCAAAATGTTCATTAGCATTTTTTGAGAAATTTGTAATATCATTTAGATATACTAAAATAATTTTGTTCATGAGGCCATGAAAGACCATGTCCATTGCCCTTTGAAATGTTGCCCATGCATTTGACAAATTGAAGGGCATTTTTCTCTATGCCATGGTACCCCACCTGGTTGTAAATGCAATTTTATACTGATCCTCCTCCTTCACTAAAATCTGGTTATAGCCTAAATATCCATCCAACAAAGAAAATCTGTTAGAACCAGAAACAACTTACAAGATTTGTTCCATTGAAGGGAGTAGATAGTGATCCTTGAGAGAGGCTTTATTCAAATCATGAAAAAACAATGCAAATCCTAATCTCTCCATTCTTCTTTCTAACTAGAACTAAGTTGGAAACCCAAGAAGTATTCTTAATAGGAAAGATTGTGTTACTCTCAATTAACTTATTCAATTCATCTTTCATAAGATGCTCAAGTTTGGGGTTAAGAGGCCTTTATTTTTGCATGACTAGTTTTGCACCGGGCTCTAACTCAATGCTGTGTTGAGCTAGGTCAAGATCAAAGCCCCTTAAATCTTTATATTCCCAAGTAAAAACATCACTAAATTCTTGACATAAAAGAATGAAATCTTGTTGTTCTTCTTTAGTGCATACCTTTCCCAAATTAAACAGCTCACTCTTGAATATCTCAACTGCCTCATAGTGTTCTTGCTTCATGGTCATGCTGCATTTGTCCTTTCTGACCTAATCATCTAAATTGAAAATAGATTCCAATGTTACTAATCCCTTGGGCAGCTTGTTAGACTTTAGCAGCACAATCTAATTGACATATTACTACTGCCACTTTTGTTGATTCTTGGTTGCAAACTTAGCTTCTACAATCAAAAAACTCACAATCTTCTCATCACTATTAAAAACTTGCCAACTCACATTATTATCAGGTACAGATGGTCTTTAACAACAATTTTTACATACTATTGTACCTCTACATTATGAATCGCATTTGGAATGTCAAACTGAGATACTATGGTAGCAAACTTATTTGCATGTTTATTTTGATTTCTAGGGATTGAAAACAGATTAAAAGCACCAAAAATCTCAATTAAATCCCAAATGTAATGATTATACTTCTTGAGAAAACCATTTTTGGTAACATTTAAGTTTCTAACATGATTTACAATTAACTTAGAATCACCATAAACTTGTAAACATTTGATACCTTTCTTTCACGCCCATTCTAGGCCATGGCTAAGTGCCTCATATTCAGCTATATTGTTTGTATAGCTGAATGCAAACTTGAATGTTCAATATTACTTGTCTCCATCAGGTGAAGCCAACATGGCTCCTCCACTAGTACCCATTTTGCTTCTTGAACCATCAAAATATAGCTTCCAAAATTGATTATCTTGTTGTTCATCCTGACCTTGATCCTTGACCAAATTTAGAATCATTGCATTAGGCTTATGAATCATATAAATACCTAATCCTACCTCATTAGTGTGACATAAAGGGTCATCTTCATGATCCTTGACTACCCACTCATCTAGATTTACATCCTTAATAGGTGTGCTAGGGTCTAGGATTGTGGATTGATCCTCCTACCTATGGGTGATGTAGAGGTTAGGATTTACAGGGCTAGGGACATATAGTTCAATATGATCCTTGGCTAGAGGCTCAGGTTTTATGCTTATTTTTGTACCATACCTTGTTCTAAAAGACAAATGGGACCAATCAGAAGATAGAAACCCACCCAACTTGGCAATAAAATCTCAGGAAAGACATGACAAAATGAGCTAGTAGGTCAATAATATGGATATCTTGAGGGATTACAAAATTTTGGTAGGCATGCAAGGTAAGAGGTAAATTTTTAATCACCCTGACAGTCTTAATAGCAGATCCATCTAGCTAAACTACTCCCTTTGAAAGAGGATCATAAACTAGTCCTAGCTTATCAGCTAGACTCTTGGGAATTACTGAGCTGCTTGCACCCAAATCGGTCATACAATTGTGAACAAGCTTATCACCAATGATTAAACTCAGGTAAAAAGGAGGAGACATTACCTCTTTGTCTTGCTACTCATTTTTTACTTCTGGGTTGTTTCCAAGTACAACCTTACTCTTTTTCTGGCTAGCAACATTAGAAATAGAAAGTTTAGCCAAAGCATCTTGTAGCAAATCTTTTTTACTAGGAATGTATAATGTATCCATTATTGACATGCTAACAGTAGCCTTCTTCAGGTGTTCAACAACCTTAAATGAAACGTGGTTCACCTTTTGTTGTCGTTTAAGAGTAACAACATAATTTTGCCTTTGTAAAGGCTACGATTACACCTTAAGCTACTCCTTCCTAGGCATAGTTTGTCCTCCTTCCAGAATCTGCACCTTTTGTTATGTTGTGGGCATAACTTGAGATGAAGAAGCATGAAATTTATCCTTGGGAGGCTGTTGTTGAACATTTCCATCTTGCTGCTCTAAATCCACAACCCTCTTTTTCGATCTTGTATTAGCTGCAATAGGTGTATCTGATTAATTTTAGCCTTGAGAGTGGTTCACGCCAAAAAACTCAATGCCTTGCCAATTCATAAAGCCAACATTAGGTTTATCTTACTAATCTATACTCTCATTCAAGGCACTTTCTGAACCACCATAACTATTTTGCACTAGAAGATTGATTCCTCATACCATTTGCGCATTCAACTTGGTTATGAGGTTGGTTGCATGGATAACACCAATCACATTCTTGCACCATATTGTTCTAAGTAGGCATGAGCTCTTTTGAAGAGCTGACAATATTAGGATTATAAGACTGGCAAGGTCTAGGATTGAAATTTCTCCTTTGGCCTTGAGAATCAACATGAAAAGGTAACCTATTTTGTTGGTTGGGCTAATACGAGGCCTAATACAGTTGATATATTCTTAATCTCTTGAAACTCTTAAGATTAGGCTAGAGCAGCAGTTCCTTGAGTCGTGGCTTAATATCCTATGGTAGGAACAAGTGGGAAAACAACTAAAGGGGGTATTGACATAGGAATAGGTGGATTTACTTCAAGAAAAATTGGCATAAGAGGCCTTGGGGTAATCTTACCATCTTGAATAAAGCAGTTTTCTACTCTAATACCTATATCAAAAGCATTAGGAAGAGTAAACCCACCCATAGACTAAATCATAGCAGAGATTTCACTATTTAAAACTTTAAGGAAGAATAAAAATGCATGTTGTAGTGAAGGTTTTACCGTTGCGGGAATCCTATCCCAAGTCCTCTGGAAATGGTAGTTAAAATCTACCATGTGCTCATGAGGAGCTCTCTTAATGGTACTTAACTGCTCCAGCAAAGACAAATAATCGGATTTGTCCTCAAAATGTCTATACAAGCCATCACCCAACTGATCCCATGTCCTTATTGAATTCTTTGCAAGAACTCTAAACCATTGCAAAGCTTTTCCATTTAGTGAGGTAGCTAGTAGTCTAAGTGCTACATTCTCTTGAGTGATATTATGCACCAAGCACAACATTGACACATCTCGAATGTGTTCAATAGCAGTGGTATGATCTTCTCTAGTAAAATATGGTAGACTTTTGAAAGCTGCAATAGGAATATCATCGTGCTGGGAAATGTTTAATGGGCTGACCCCATTAAAAGGTGCAAATACAAATTGTCTGACCATTATTGGTATTTGTACTACTAGTACTAGGCTTTTCTGCATTGGAGTTATGGGGATGAGGCTTGGAGGTGTAGATCTTGACCTCCTTGATGAGTCAAAAATCCTTCTTGTTGTCCTACCCCTCCTTCTTGGTGGGATAACTACAAATACTCAAATGGAATAGGAGTTGATTTGGTCTGCACTTTTCTCACATGCTAATTACACTAGATCTGCATGTAAAACTAGAAAATAAGAGTCACCAAGTATATCTTGAAGCCTCCAAAGGCTGGAAAACTACTGCATATACTAGAACAGGAGCCTAAAACTTGAAAAACTTCTTCGAAAACAAGTTTTAGAGTCCCATCGAGCGTGCAAAAAACTATTGTCAATCAAGATTACACCCTACCTAAGTTAGACTTAACTCTCCTATTGAAACATGGAAGCATTCTCAATTTGTGGGTAACTTATGCTGAAAACAAATCTCCAAAGAGGGATAGTTCCCCTAGTAGATCACCTAGACTAAAATGATTTATCTGAGAAAAAGGATAGAAAGATAACATGAAATGGACTCCTAAAACCTAATGTGGATTCACTAGAAATTTAAATTTGATTTTGATGATTTTACTCACAATCAAACTCTTAAAACATTTACTTTCACAATATCACTTGAAACATGCAACACATGAGTGATTTGTATGAAGGATTGAAATTAAACTCAACATACAACCTACATCACATGAGACTTTTGCACACAAGTTTGCAATAACAAGACATAACATAGGATCTAACATTTATGATCATAGTGAAATATCAAATCAATACTACAAAATGAGACAAAAATGAATGAGATAGGAATACTCTATTGTCTTATTAATCTGATAGGAGTATGCTAGATCAAAGTGTTTACAAAGCTCTCTGCAAATGAACAAGAGAGGAAGAAAGAATATTCTAAGCTGAGAAAAACTAAGTCTTTCTCCTACTTATATCTCTAAAATATTTCTAATTTTGAGAAATGAAAAAACTGAGCAAAAATCTCCCTAAAATAGTAACTTCCTAAGCCTTTTTTGAGCTCCAAAGCAAAATATTGCCTAAACTACCTCCAAACTAAGTGGAAAAGCTATCAGGATTCCCTCATCAAGTGGACCCACCAAAAGGATATTAAAAATTAGGCTTTACTTGGCTGGAAGCTGAAAAAGAAAGTCTAGTTTACAAGCTTTTCTCTACTTTACCCAAAGGAACTCAACCTTAAAATAAGGAAGATTTTTTTATATATGCTTTTCTTTAACTACACCTAAATAACAATTATTTAAAGTAATTTATAAGGACATTCCTTTAAATAGAGTTTATACTGATTTTTACAATTCTAACTCTGATTTTCTACAAAAGAAAGAGATCCAATTTTTTTTTGAAAAATACAAGGCTTTTAATGAAGTTTTGTGCCAAGTATTAGATACATTCCTATTTGGGCATTTTGATTTTTTACAAAATCTCAAAAATATTCTAAGGTTGAATTTTCTCCCTAAGGTTGTAAAACAAGTCTCTAGGCATACATGTAAAGGTGAATAAAATACCACGAAAGTATTAGTGGGCCTTTGATTTTTTTTAAAGATGTGATAAAAATCCCACTCAAATTAGGGTGACTAGAAAGCCTTAAAAAAAACCTAAACCCTATACTTTCGGCCTCATTTTGCACTTCATTTTTTTTTGGAGAAGTTAGCTCTTCCTGGCCGCCACCATTGCTAGGGTTTGAAGATCAAACTTCTATGTTCTTGCTGCTTTCAGAGAGATTTTTATGAAGAATCCGCAGGAAATTACATGGGTAAGTCCTTCTGGCACAAACTTGAACAATATTCTCCATTTAAAAATAGTCTTCTAGCCTTTAAGCCTTGGCCATAGCATATTTCTAATGTATTTTGTCTCTTGCTTCTTCATCTTGAGTTTTTCTCTATTTCTGAGGCCGCCATTAGAGCATTTTTGAGGTATTCACATAGTGGTTTCGAATGCATTTTGTTCATGACAAACACTTAGGTAAGTTCCATCATTCGAACTCTATATTTCACTTCTATTGTTTGTAAAAGAATGCCTATTCTGAGCCTTTCAAAATGCAGAAAATAGTAAATTTGTTTTTCTTTCTATATATTTGGAATCTGAAATTTTCATCCCTACAACTTTTCCTTGTTTTGGAAGCATTCTTTTGCTTAGTGTAGCAGGTCATAGCCTTTAAACTCAAAATATAGGCTGTGGCTTCTCTTTATTTCTAAGTGTTCCTTTATGTTTGAAGAACATTACAGGCCATGGCTTTACTGCTTTTGGGTATTGCTTAAGCTTGAAGGTTTATTTCTTGTTGTCTATTCAATAAACATGGCTCAAAAACCCTCGGTTTTGCCTTACCACAGTCTTCTTCATGTTGCAGAAAATGGGTTAGAAACCTCTTTTTTGTGGCACGAAGAAACTCAGGAATTCTTTAATCTCTACACTTTTGGTATTATGTTTTGTATCCTATTCATTTGTCCTCAAGAATGCATATTTGGTTTCATTGTACAACAGAAAGAAATGGATTTGTTTATCTTTTCAACTGAAATGAAAGGCATTTACCTATTTTGGATTCATGTTCCATCTTTAATCCTCTTTCAAAGTCTTATGGTTGTCTAATTGTTGATGTAGTTGTGTTTTTCTCTTCCATAAACTCTCTTTTATGATTGCACTTTTTTCGTCTTATTAACACCATTCGAGCACCCTTTAACCTACACACATTTGTATTGTATATGGTGTGTTTGATGTCAATACTCCATTCATTATATTGGGTGTTTATTACAGCATATTTACATTTAGAAGGCATAAGAAATGCTTCAACAAATAATATTGTCCTTTCACTGATGAGGACCTAAACAATTCATTTGATCACTATGCATATGATAGTTGCCTCTCATCAGCACTCCATGAATAATGCATTTTCAGCTGCTCCCTTATATACATGATCAGTGCTTGCCATTATTTTTTTAGACTTGCTTCTCATCATACCTTCATTTATGACTGTAAATGCTCTGATAGATTGTTTCTCTCCATTCTATAACTATTTGCTTACTTTGTGAAAGTCATTCCCTTGAGTTTCTACCTTTCAAGGAAATCACTATATCTGTTCCAATGCCATCAATTCCCAATTAAGTATATGTAGTATCATGTAATACCGGTAGGAGGTCTTCCTCGGAAATGATTTCTAATGCTTGCTTCAATGCATTTATGATTGTCCCACCAACTTTTCTTATCTATACTTGATTGTTTCATAAGTGTTGTTGTTGCCCATTGTATTGGTTGCTGTCTAGATGCATTTGATCATCTTTGTATGTATAGTCATTGATGATTTTACTCATGAGGCTAGTCCAGTCATCAGTGGCTTTACTTACATTGTGTTTGACTCTTGGTAAGTTGGTTGGTTTGATCATTATGATCATTGTGCTTTCTTCATGGCTGTCCATTATAATTGCACTGAGGCTTTGTTGATGTATAAAATTGTGCGGGTTTCATTACCAATGGGAAACTCTGAAAATGTGGGATTGCTTCTCAGAGTAACCTCTAGATTTTAAGGAAGCTTTCTCTTTCATTTTTCAATGGAGTTTTGGGAAAAGGAAAAAAAAAAAGATTACAAATACAATAAAAAATTACCTTCCTAAGGTGATGGGTCGGATATAACATTTACCCAGTTGCACAATGTCAAACGCTAAATGATTAACTAAGAAATCAAAGAGCAGAGTGCATGATTGATTACCAATTTTAATAAACATATTCAACATAGGCAAAGAAACAGAAAATAAGAAGCAAGAACAAGAGATAGATTCATATCTGCACAAAGTAGTATTTCTCTTTATTGAATGAAGAACAATTTTTTAGAGGCAAATATGCACAAAATAAAATGTTACATTCCTTATGAAAAGAAAACTGAGGAAAAAAACAAATCTCTAATCTGCTGCTCAAAAATTTGTGTCTGATCTATGTAGAATTCTAGAACTCCTCTTCCTCTAACCTGGATTTGATTATTTATAACCCAGAAAAATAAATCCATCTAAATAAAATCCTTTGAAAATCTTTATAACTGCCTCCATAAAATCTGCAAGAAAATCCAGTTGTGGCAACTGACTCTCCAACTAAACTGGCTATTATGTTTCTTCCCCATTGCTAGAAATGCATCTGCCTCTATCCTTTAGCCTGCATGAGTTTGTATTTCCTGCCCATCTCTTGCATGAAAATATTAGGGCTACTTCTCCTTTTACCTCTCATGATTGGCATAGAGTCAAATATAATAAAGCCTTGACTTTACTTTATATTTGTTGTAGCTTTTCTTCACATGAGGCATAGAGAGAGTCTTTTTAATAAAATAATAAAGAACTTAGCTTTATTTCCAATGGGACCCACTATGTCTCATCTTAATAAAGTTTATTTGAAGCTATTTATTAACTCCTGTAAGTTATGCAAAGAGACTCTTATTTCCTATTAAAATAAAACCAAACCTTAGTAGAGGGGGCCACTAGTTTCAATGACTTTAAATTTCCCCAGCTCACGTGAATCTTTATTTTGGTGAGTTTAATAAAAACAAAAACAAATGCATTTATCTATCACCCGCAGCCTCGACATGGAACAAGGGTGGGAGTTGGAGAAGAAATTTTCTTCACAGCTTTCCAAATGCACGCCTGTGTGCCAAGCGGCTTCCTCCGGTGCATCCTTTCCGTCTACTATCTTTGCCGTTAGATCTTCTTTCCATCAACGGTTCCTGTGTTGCTACATCACAAAACCCTATTCCTACATCACTGGTAATGCTTTGGATTTCTAGAGGTTGTGTGTCGCTATGGTGGTTTGGAGGCGGCACCTCAAACTATATTATGTGTGAGTCTTTTGCTGGTTGTGTGTTGATGTTAGAGGTTGTGTCTCATTTGGTATGAGGCTATACCTACCTGACGATTCGATTTCCATCTCAAACTGAGACCTTGCCATTAGATGAGGCTAGCATTGTATTTGATAAGCCACATCATTCTCTTCATATATGAAGTTGTCCCTAAGAGCTAAGAGCTTTTTTGTATGCAGGAGCGCAATGTGTGCCACGGCTTGAGTGAATGAGTGACTTAATGATAGTGCCATGGCATATTGAAATGGAGCCTTCCTTTCATGCCTCTTTTGTGTTGACCATGCCTCCTCAAATGATGCTCGAGACCTAATTGCAAATGTTGCACTTGATTTAGAATAGGCATGTTTTTACAAAACACACAGTGTCTTTAGTTTGGTGCCATCATTCATGGTTGAATGCTTTCTATTCTCAATGGCAGAGCCATATATATATGTAGTGATGCACCTCTGAAACTCAATGCTAAAAACACTCATCTTTGGATTGCCTCTTAAAATTGGCTCCGCCTTTATTACAAGAAGCCACACTTCAAGTTTGAATGTTGCACCTTTCCAATAACTGATATGCCTTTGTTTGTGATCAACACCTTATATATTGAAAGCAGGTGCCTTTACCCTTGGAGACCTCTGCCATGTTGTATAACTATGATTTGTTTTGACATGTTAATTGCCTCATATTGGATGCTTGCACTATGGCCTCTTATGGCAGATCATTATTTAGCTACTCCATGATGATATGTATGCATTGCGCCCACTTGAAATGACCTTTCCTTTATTTTGAACTTGTTGTGCTATGCATTTGGATAAGCCTCTCATTTGTATTAGTTCCATATCTTCATGCTATTGTCGATCCTCAAAACTCATTAGTTGTGCTTCTGATGAAGGTAGTGCCTTCCTTTTGATGTTTTTCCATTTAGAAAGTGGCTCGCTTGCTCCATCAGCTGGCCCTCCTTTGAATTGTACCATTTCTTTTAAGGCTGAGCCTTTGGCTGTGATGAGATTCTCATGATGCTTTGCACTTAGCTTTGGCAATAGACTTTTTGTGTTCATAGATAGCGCCATCGGTGAAATGGCCACTCCTCTCTTATCTAGCCGCTCATCTGAAGGTCGAATGCTTCCATCTGTATGGATGATGTCATTATTTAACCTGCGGTTGGAATTATGAGTGGCTCTGTAGTTATTTAGTAGCTCTCTCAATAGGTTGTACATGCTTGATCAGGCTGAGCCTTGAATAGACTATGCAAACTTATTATGTGTGCATTAAATCTTTATATGGACTGCCTTTGCAATGGATGAGCCATCCATCTAATACTCACACGACATTTACAGTGGCTGCCACTATGTTACATGACTTGCACCGTGGATCTTGACCTCACTGTGCCTCATTTGGATTGTGCATCGCCTTTAGATAAATGACTGAAATATTTTGAATTACCATGGCATCTTTGATCATGGTGCGTTAAAAGTAGTAGGCTGCCATAACTTCATAGTTGCTTGATAATGAAAATACCGCACCATATATGAGAACCTACGCCATGCAAAGATGAGATTGCCTTGGTCGATGAATGTGCCATCTCTCAGATAGGTATCTATACTTCCTTTTTGATGAATATCTTCTGAGATTATGCTTAAAACCATACAGCTGCACCATGCTAGGTGACTTTCACTTCTATTCAAAACCTCACTAAGGTTGCCCTTATCATGGGATGAGTTTTTCACATAAGCTGAGCCTTTAGATTGATAAGTTGTACCTTTCTTTATAGTTGCACCAAGATAATTCATGAGTAGCACATCATTCTATGTCTATTGTGTCAGGCTACAAATTGTTCCATGTTTCTTGTGCTTCAATTTTAATGGTGCTGGCCAGGATGAATACTATACATCCTTACCACTTGCTGAGTCTGGTTGCAAAGACCAAACCATTGATGCTAAGGGCAGAGGTGTTTTAAGTGATCTATGCCATAGTTTAATGATGGCATGCAAAACTACATGGAGATTGCGCATTCTTTTAATAACTGTATCTTGGTCTTATTGTACCACCACTTGCTTTCATATAGCTTATGCTATGCCCTAGCTAAGTCATCTTCTTTTGGTAATGCTGGCTAAACTTTATATGGTGTTGTGCACCTTTTCAAGAGGCTAGCATGCTTGTTGAAAGCCACGGCTTTGACCTTAATGCCTTTATTCATTTGACACTCTTTATACAAAAGGCCACTTCATTTAGCCTGATGATATGGATGCCTTATTCTTGAATGGACATTGGCGATAAACATATGCCAGGTTTCCTTTACAACAGAGTGCCAATATTAAAATTGGTCTTGCATTGAGATTTTATATAGACTGTCAACCTTTGATGAGGGGCTTGAGTCATGAGAACCTTTATGGATTGTGCTTTAATTGGTGGGCTTACTCCTTGACATAAATGGCTCCACTCTGCTTTGAATTATGAAGACATTGCTTGAATGATTTGAATCCTCTGAAGAGACTTGACCAATCTTGGACATCATTCCTTCTCTATCATTCTATGGCCAAGCTGCCAAGAACTATTAGATCTTTTCTCTTGATGGATAGTGATATGCTTTATAGAAGTTGCCATCTTGAATGGTAAGTTGTATTGTGCACTTCATAAGATGTTCTCTGTGTTATTGAATCTTTTCTCATTGGAGGCTGGGTACTGGCTAAGTGTTTTGAATGCACATTGCTTAGAAACTTCATCAGCTGAATGTATTCAAAAGTTTTGAAATGGTGTGCAAAATTTGCACAACAATTCTTGGTGACTTGCTAGGAAAGTGGGCCTGCTCACTGCAAACCAAAAGAAAATATGCCTTATCCATTGGGCATAGAGTCAGAATAGGCTAAAACTGAAACATCCATAAAACTAAAAATAAAGTGGCACCCAATATCTATGCAACCAAACTGAAACATAACTACCCATAAATGCATTGAAACTGAAACTGAAGCATTGCTATACTAAACACATCTGCAACTAAAACCAACAAATATCACTAAAACTGACCATGATTGAATCACTGAAACGACTTCCATCCTCTTAGCAGTAACTAAGATTTATTGAAAACAAAACAACTGAAGTCTAAAAACTATTGCTACTATTGTAGCTTATTCTAAAGCACTAAGACTAAATAACTAGCACATAAGACACACAGGGACATGCCCATTTACAAGAGTGGAAAAATAACTACCGGTATGGATGATTCTGCTCTAGTGGATCCATAATGAACTGATAATCGACCAGACAAACTACCTAAAGAAATAAAGCAAGAACTAGTACCTTTTAACTTTCCTACATTCTAGAGAGTCTTTCTTTGCATCTAAGTACCTTACAGGTTGATCTACATGCTACTCATACTTTAGCAAAGGGTGGGAAGGGAAAATCAAGCATTGAAGCTCTTCCCTCTGTTTACATTTGGAGACTTCTGCTAACTGAACCTTATTAGTGACCTCTTCTGTAGACTCTTCATTTGAATGATGGCTTATGATAGCATCAAAATCAAGTTGACAGGTGACAGAACTGCCCATCAGAACCTTGAATCTGATTGGGGTTCCTTCCTGAAAGAAGAAAGGAGTGTGATGTGATTCTGCATGCAACCCTTTACTTTTGCAAATATTTCTTTAGACCTCATCATCACAAATCTTTTCTTGTATCTATTGGTCTTCATCAAGAAGAAGACAATAACCATCTTCAAGAATATAAAACAAATTAGCTCTTGCATCTACCTCTGTTTCAAAATTTTCTCCATGATCACCTTCAACAGGTTTTGCAAATGAGCCATGCACAGGTTGAATTATAGGATATCCTATATCCAGAATCTGATATCCATGCTTGAAAATTGAGAATAAATCCTCATCTTGCTACCCCTGATGCATATCTATGCTATCTTCTTCAAAATGTGAAACTTCATGATAGAAATAAAGACACTTTGTGTTTGTAGATTCAGCAATTTCCTTTACAACTTCTTCCTCAAGATGAGGCACAGACTGTGCATTACTGTTTACCCAATACTTTTCAGCTTCAAAACCCCTCTTGAAGTACTTTTCAGCTTCTAGAAGTTGCAATTCATAGACATCCTCTAAATCTAATTTATTAGTTATCTGAGTTTCTAAGTCACTCTTTGCCATGGATACATGATGCTCATGATCATAAGAACACACTAAATAAATAGGAGTCGCTTCCTTGCTTGTATCTTGATCTTTGAGACTTGAATTTTCTTTAATGTCAAAGTGACAAAGAACCTAATCTATGCCTTCTATTGACTAGTTTGTAGCTACAAAGTTTTGTAATGCATTGGGTCTCTTTTGTGCCTAAGGGAGGGTTTCTTCTACAAACTGACCACATTGGTATTGCTGTTCATAAAGATCTTGAGACATGACATTTGGATTAGCTTGATACAGGGCTTGATCTTTTAGCTCATTGATCTAACAAGAGAGGGTTTTTATAAGTTCTTTTACTACACTCATCCCCTCATGATTTGACAAATTAGTAGGGAGGGTGGGTAGACCAGAATCTATATGCATTTGGATACAAGAAAGAGTATGAGAATGATTCTTTGTATAAGGCATCAAAGGTGTTAAAGGCAGAGGAGATAGTTTACCAGCCTCTATGAGGTTATTTTCAGCCCTAATGGCAAGATTATATGATTGGGGCAGAGTTTCACCTCCCAAGGCTTGTATCATGATAGATATTTCAAGGTCTAAAGCCTTAAAATAATACAAGAATGCAAAAATTAGAGATGACCTGATATCAACAGAGAATTTCTTCCATACAATATCAAATCTTAAATTGAAGTCATGTATGGGCTCCATTGGATGCCTTTTGATGGTGATGAGGTTTTAGGTGAAAGTGTTAACATCTGTCCTCTCTTTGAATTGATTGTAGATGAGTCCTCCTAGCTGATCCCATCCAGTGATTGAATCGGTATACAAACTTATGTACCATTCTTTTGCTTTTCCCTTGAGAGAAGATGCCAGCAATAGAAGGGCATGATTCTCAGTAGAGATATTGTGAATGGAGCATAAATTTGCCACATCTTGAATGTGATCTATAGGAGAAACTGAGCCATCTCCAAGAAATTGAGGTAGTGCCTTCCACGCTGCATCAGGAACTTGACCCTATTATTGAAGAACAAGAGGACTTGAATCCCAAGTCACAAAAGACATATCCCTTGCTTCAATATTCAGATGCACATAGATACTAGGGGAGAGTTGCTAGGTGGAAAATTCATGCTCCAATGAGAAAATATTTTGTGATTTACCACCAAAATTACAAAATGTAGGGCAAATATTTAGTTAAAACAAAAACCCAAGTCTTTGATTCCAGTCCCACCGCGCATGCCAAAAACCATCATTTGAGTTGACTACATTTTGATGCTACAAACCTTCCTCTTGTGTGATAGTCTTTAATAGGATATTGAATGATATTCTTTGTTAGTCCTTCATTTGCCTTTGTCATGACTATCATCTACATATGACTATGGATATCCCTTATGGATCATTGTCTTCAATAAGTTGTCCTCTCACCTAACATGACTGCCTTCACATCACATGGCTTGGACTGTAGACTACTCTCCATCCTTGTGGTTGCACCATTGTGCTTATTGTACTTTCTATTGTACCCTTTGTGCAAGCATTGTTGTAAGGTACTTTGATAAACACATTTTGATAAATTCTCTAGTTTGCCATATTACAAACATCAAAATAGCAACACATTCTTTATTGTCCCCTCATGTGGGCACTTCAAACAACATAATTAGCAAGCAATATTGATGATACAAAGCAGCAATAAATGAGATCAAACAACGACAGCATGAATTTTGTTTGAAAATAGAACTCCTTCAATGAACAGATGATGTATCTTTATTCAGTTTTGCATACTTATTAATTATTTAAATGAGCTCATTGCTCATTTATGATTCTCAGTTCTTTGTACTTGAATTGATTGTCATGAATAAGTAATAAGTTTGAGGCTCTTGCAATTACTTTATGAGCTACTCCTTCATCCCCTCTTGAGATTCAAAGGAAGCATGCTGGGCTCAACCCTTCTGGGAGACCATTTTTGCACCACATGCTATTATGTATTTAGAAATGAATCAACAACATGGTTTCTCTATACCTGCATAGTAAACAAACATGTTAGATAAAAAATAGTGAAGATCAACGCTCCTGCGATGTTTTATTTTCAGGTTCTCTTGCATATATCTGATGTTTGTCAATCGAGTCAGTACATCATAGGAAATGTATTATGTTTATGTTGATAGGCATGTAAAAAGATTCATATCTGGAACTCTAACAATCCTTTCTATCATGATATAGGTTCACTCAAAAGTCAGGAGTGGGAAGTAAGATGCAATGAAGACCAACTCAAGACTCCAAATAGGCAATGATACATATGCCTCTCTTATATGCTTCTTTTCCATTCTTTATCTTCATATGCATAGTATATTTCTTATGTTTGTACTGGTTCATCTATTTCCATGGCTTATGTGGGACATTTGATCATTCTTTTCTTTTCCATGAATAGAAATACAACACTTAATGTAGTATTATGTATATATCCTTTGTAAAATAAATGAAACACTGCAATGTAAATGAAAGCAATTCCTTACAATTCATGTGCTCTCCTTTATGCTAAAAAGTATTTAGTGACAAGTTGAAAGCTTCCTTTTCTATTATAACACATGGCATCAAAAAAATGAACTCTTTCTTCCAAACACTTTGAATTATGAAATGGTCAAATATGTTAAGAACTTTTCACCTTAAAATGGAAACAACTGCTTTAGCTTTGCCAATTTGAGTTGTATGGTTAAAATTGGTAACAGTTTCTAGGTATACTTCATTGGCATTGGAGCTTCTTCATTATGGGGGGATATCATGTCTCTCTTTTTCCTTCATATGGGGGGGTTCTTGATTGTATATACATGATGTATGTAGTCCTTGGGAGTATTAGTGAGTCCTCCATGCTTCATCTTGTTTTATTTCTCTCTTTTGGAGAGGAGTTTTTCCCATAGGATTTTCTCCTTTTTTTTTCTTGTGAGAGATTGCATTTCATTACATTTGTATTGTAAATGGGTACCTAACATGGTTGTGTAGCTAGAAGCCATATTACATCTTGCTCATATTGCATAATAATCTCCCTAAGTTGCACTTAAGCAAGGTGTTGGAGTAAATGTGTTTTTACTGTTTACCTTTCTTAAGTTTTACGTAGGCATCAAACATTATTAGATATTAGTTTACTAGTGCATTTTATTATTTGGTAGTTTTTGCCAGTTATATCTTTACTGGCTTTCTCATTGCCTTTATAAGCATGGCCAATGTACATTATTCACATCACATTCATATTTTTCATCATTCTAGTGAAATAGCTTTGCTTCTCTTGTATTATGAAGGTTTATCCTACAGGTTCTGCTCCTAGGAGGTGGTTTTCACCAATAGAATGTATTCATTTTAAACATCTAGATTTACATGATCATTCTCATAGCATGTTTATGAGTAAACAGTATTGTCTTTTATCATTTCCTCAAATTTTCTAGGGGTTGACCTAGGAGAATGTTTCCCTTTGTGACACTAACATCAATCCTTCCAAGGTATTCTTAAATAGGTCTCTCATCCTCAAACATCAAAAAAGGAAAAAAAAAAAAGAAGTGAATTAGAAAAGTGAAAAGTGGAATTCTATAGATTAGAAGATGTGAAAACATAAAGTATTCTTTATATTAAGATTAATAATAAGAATTTCAAACTTCTATTTAATGTTCATTCATTAATAACATGGATCAAATAATGTGGTGCTAAGATATTTATCCATTTACTAAATTAAATGACATGAGAACAATCATAAATATTTCTTTTTAAATACTCTTAAAGTATTATTATTAATAAAATTTAAAAAAATGTTAAAACTATATTATCATTTTGGCGTTGAATCCATGTTAATGGCACCACAATCCACATCGAAGATCATCAGAGTCATTTCATTTGGGTGGAAGAAATTGGCACTTTTAATTTGGGTGGAATAAATTCAAAATTATTTGAACTTTGTGGATCCCACACCAATGCCATTTTGTATGTATGTTGAATATGATTTTTGTATGCTATGATGTCTTAAGCATATGGAGAATGGCCACTTCCTATGTAGAATAGTCATTGTCATTACAGAATGTTGTTATATTAACCACAAAGATTTTCTACACAATGTAATGGAAATGTTAAAAAAATAGAACAAATTATGTTCACTATTTGGTGGGCTCCACTTGCCATGTCAACCAGGTTTACAACACACTGATTGTTTAAGAATTACAAATATACATATGGTACAAATACATATATTGCCTTCTAAAAAGATAACAATAGAGAAACACTAATTATTATTTATTATATTAGATCACAATTAACATCCTCAAAAAAATTCTTTGTAGGTTTTTAATATTTTATTAGTTGTTTGTCCAAAAAGTTCTAGTAGGTTTAGCAATTTTGATTGTCAAAAAAATTTCATATGTGAAAGAAAATTCGTGTTTCATGAAAAAAAACAAGGGATTAAAAAAAAAAAGATGGGCATATAGTTCTAATTGTTTATTCTATAAGGTGAAATCAAAATGAAAATCATTAAATGATTATGGTGGCAAAAGGTGAACAATAAAACAGTAAGAATACATTTCAGATTGAGGGCATTTTGTCTTTTCTATGCTATTTGGGATTTTTATGGACTTACCTTTCTTCTAGATTAGGGACATCTTCCTCTCCCCACTCTTTTGATATGCTTATCCTATTCCATTGAGGGACATCACACTTTTCCCACCATGACCATGAGATTACATTCTTTGATCTACATTACCACTAGGAAGCTATTGCCTTACCTCTACCATTGTGTGCTCATGCTCTTGGATGCCACATTGGCACATATGCCCATCCTAGGTCGTTATGTGCCTACATGGGTGTTTTTAGCCATTGAGGGCCAAAATCAACATTTTCATTTGCCCATGCTAGAGGCAACCTTATTTCTTGAGATTCATCTCCAACCTACATTATGGCTATGCTTTATTATTTTAGTTGTTTTACATGCTTATTGCATGGTTTTACATTTACTTTACATGAATTCATATGATTTCATGCTTATCCTTGTATTACTTTTACATTTAATGTACTTTTTCCCCTTCTCTTCCAATTCCTTGCATTCTAGGATGCACCAATTATAGGGGGTATTTATTGTCACTAACATTCCTATGATCAAGAGTTTAGGTAGTGACAGATTCTACACAAAGACTCATCATTATGTCTAGAAAAAGCTTACTAGATAGTGTGGCATTGTTTGATATGCCACTAGATAGTGAGTTGCACCACTTTTCATACAAGTGTGATTTCATAACCCTTTTCATTTCATATTCTTCAATTTCCTAGATAGTTAGGCAAGCTTGTACTTTGTGTGTAGTTTTCATTTATGAGATAAATCTACTCATTAAATATTTTCCCTCTAATTTATATGTTTCCATGGAGCACACATGTCATAGGATGTAAAAACATGATGACAATCAATGAGGTCTGTTACTTTTTGTGGACATCATTTTTTGGTTGAGTATCTACTTTACACACATGTTTGTGGGTGCTATATAATTTGAGTATACATGATAATTCTAGGATTCACATTCATCTCAAAGTGGGGGAAAAATGTAATGGTGAAATTTTCATACCCATGCTAATTCCCATTTAGTTTTATGCTCATTTTGAGAAAATATCTTAATGCAATTACATATGGACAAATGGCACAATCTTGTGTAAAGTTAGACTAATTCCTCCATGTTGTTAGCCATCCATTTACAGGCATTCCCACATCTCTTATCAATATCGACACATATTTCCACAATCCCTTGTTCATTATGTGAGCATTATTGCACCCATCCCCATACATTCTATATCCACCTTTGTCTATGGCACTCCCTTATCTTAGGTAAATTCCATAGGTGTAGGATTCATCATGTGTCTGTGGATATGACCCCCAAAATTTTAAAATTCTAATTGAGATTTCAATGATTCTCACCCATTCCATTAGCATATATGAGTTGATTAAACACACATTTGCACTTTTTATTGCTATGTATTTGTATTTAAAGGTATTAATTTTCATTCATTTATCATCCAAAAGCATTATTTAAATATCATTTGCATATAATGAACAAATGCATGCTAAGGACATCTCAATTAGATCACCTAAAAAGAGTCCAAATCTACATTACATCATCTTAGGACATCTAAACAATTGCTTGCTATCTTCAATTCTTAGCATGACCTTAAAGCTAGTCTTTGTTGGTGTGAACAAGGTTATTACATAACTGACCCACCAATTTACCCTTGTGTGAATAATTCATATTATTTAACTATTTATTAGTTAAATAATATTTACTCATCACACATAATTCACATGTTAAGTTGACTTAGTGAGTCTACTAGATGTTTCTAGTTGTCTCTAGTTGTGTCTAGTTGTTGATAGTTGTTGATAGTTGGCATCTTATCCTATGGTTCTCATATGTCATAGGATAAGCAAGGTATATCATAAGCAAGGTATATCATACATCTCATCCTACATCTCATTCTTGTCTTTATAAGCAAGGTATATCATACATACATTGTAACAAGATTAATAATATCTTTTGCATCTATTGATAGAATAATATTATTATTTCATTTGATCTCTCTTGTACTTTCATGAAGTCCTAGATGTTGGGTGGCTCCAATCATAGCCAACTCTAACATGGTATTAGAGCACATTAATTAGCTCTCACATGGTATTAGAGCTCTAGGAAGAATCACTTTGTATTAGTCATTTTTTGAGAGATCCTGAGTCCAAATCATGGTGGATTTTGATAGTTAAGTATGCTCTTCTCTTGTATCAAATGATGACCTAGAGAATTAGAAAGACTTGATAGAAATACCAGAATTGGAAGGTTTTCCTCCTTGTGGCCTTATATTGTAGGTTCATTTTGGAGTGTGTTGTTGTAAATCTAAGCACACAATTGTGTTCAAGAGGTTTGAGAAAGTGAAGATCACCTTTTGTTTCATCCAGATCAGACACTGGAGGCCAAATCTATGAGGCTTGAAGTTGGGAGGTGCATGCAAGATCTAGCAGGTACCTAATCTTTCAAATTAGTTTGGGCAAAATCAAACCCTGTCATCATGCTCAAGAGGTCCAAAAAGACCAAGTTTGACTGTCAATTCATCAAAATCAAACAAAGTTGTATCAAAAGACAATTTTTTTGCAAATCACCATCATATGGAATCTGCACAAAATATTCTTTGCATAAGCGTCATATTCTCTAAATCTTGGCACAAGAAGAATCTTTGCATTGTCCAATGGTTAAAACAAATATTTGTTGGTTTTTTGGTTTGTCTGAAAGTTTCTTAAAGTCTATAGCTTCTAATTTTTTTGTAGGACCTATAAAGTACTTGTGGTACCTAAGGTACCCGCAAGGCCAACCAATGCGTGTCATGTGGCACAGGACCAGCCAAACCCTTACAAGCCCCCAGTCTACACTGGTAGAGTTTAATAAACTTACTAGCCAGTGGTCATATTATCACCACTGGTATCTATTTCAAACAAGTCTTATAATCCACAAGAAACTTTCTAAACTCATCAAATGTTTGTATCTTACCACCCGCGGCTATACTCTCTTACTCAGTGGTCAACTCCACAACAACCGACCAATAGTCTTAGCAGATACCGCCCAACAGCGTAAATTTAATTTTTAAAAAAGAAATTGTCTCTAACAATATAAACTACCAACCAGGCATTCAAAAAGTAGTTTCACCCAGTAGGAAGGAGGTTTTAGATTGAGATAGGTGGTTTCCCACATTTAAAAGGTGGTTTTCCAATACAAAATGATAGTTTTGACAGAAACAGGCTATTTAAAAAAAAATTAGCGTGTATTTGTTTTTTCTAGCAGCATATTCCAGATCCAGTAGAATATTCAGTTTGGCCTACTAGCATCATCACTATGTCAGTAGTGATGTTAGCCAGGGGCCCCTTTGGCCCCTTAAAGCCCTAAAAGGGGGCTTTTTTTCTTTTTTTTCATAACTTTTACCCACAGAGGCAAAATCAGGAAAACAAGACACCATTAGAAAGCTAACATAGCACACTTCACAATGGCATTAGTAGTTTTATGAGATTCTTCTATAGGTGATAGGTACATTAGTTTGAAGATAAATCTCTATTTTTAGCTTCCGAGCACGCAACTTTTAGTCACGATATCTGATTTTCACAATTCTTGTAGCATCGGATAAGTATTTAGGAGCTCTTCAAATCTATCTATGTACTTTTCTTAGGTTTAGCACCAGATTTTATTCAATTCATCAATTTTTGGCTTTTGAGTGATAACTTGGGCATTTTGAGACTTAAGGAAGTGAAACTTGTTTTGGGGGGATCTGTTTGCTATGATAAATTAGTGTGAGTGATTGTAATCTCCCTTGGATCTCTATTTTGAGAGACTTTGATTGTTTCCCAATTTTGGTCCCTTGGGGACAATTGTAAATGGCACTAAGTATAAAGTCCCACAATGATTTTTTTCTAGGGGTGATTTCATTGGTTGAGCAACAGGGGGATTGTACTTGTGTTCTTTTTTGTACTCTTGTATCATGGATCCAAACAAACTTATTCTACTCACACCATATAACTATCATGAGTGGAAAACTAAAATATGAATTCATTTAAGAAGTTTAAAAATTAATAGAGTAACAATGGGTATAGAAATTGTACCAACAGCAGATGTAAAAAAGAGAAAGTGGTACAATAGATGTGATCAAGTCTATGGAACACTATTCTTGTCTATTTCTCTTGATTTTAATTTTAATATTGAATCTTATAATACACCTTATCAAATGTCGACTACCTTAGAAATTCTCTTTGGTAAGCAAGATACTATGAGAGGGTTCAAATTGGAGAATGAACTAATTGGTTTGAATCTAACAGATTTTATAAGCATCCAATACTTCTTCACAAAGCTAAATTCACTTAGATTTCATCTCAAACAATGTGGAATTGAGAAAGAGGACACTTAATTGATTCTTTTAATCCTTGCCAAGCTTGGTCCTAAATATTCAGTTTTTGTTTCTACCTTTTATGCTACTATGGATGCACTTGGGAAAGCTTTCACAATGCATTCACTTGATGATTTTGCCATATAAATCACAAGGGAACAAGCTAAGTTAGGACATATGGGCACATCAAAGTCTCCTAGACCTAAATCTCTTCAAGTTAATCAAAGTACAAAGGATCAAAAGGCTTCAACTAGAAAAGACAAGAAATAGAAAAATAGGGGTTTCAAGAACAATGAGCAAGCAAAAGATTCATCCAAATCACATAAGTCCTCATCCTCTCCCAAAGAGGAATCATCTAAGAACAAGAGACCAAAGTGTACGTATTGCAAGAAACTAGGACATGATGAGCATAAGTGTTATGAGAAAAAGATTGATGAGTTGACTGACATTATTCAAAAGAACAATAACAAAATTCCCTCATCATCACTTAGTCCATCATCTTCTTCGACACCACCATCATATACATAGACATGGACAACAGACATTGTTAATGGGAAAAACAAGGGAAAAGGATAAGCACTCTTTATTTCTACAAATCTTTAGTCAGAGAGATGGCTTCTTGATTTTGGAGCTTCTCATCATATGGCATCTTCACAAGGGATGTTCTCTTCATTTGAGTCATGTACTTTGCCACCTATTTTGATGGGTAACAATGCATACATGCATGCAATTGGAAAAGGGACTATTTATTTTGGTGAGGGTACTTTCAATAATGTGTTGTGTGTACCTTCATTGTCAACCAATCTTATTTCCATCTACCAGATTACTCATTGTGGTGCAGGAAAGACAATTGAGTTCACTCCCAATTTAGTGATCATACAAGACTCGGAGAGTAGAGATATAATTTCTATTGGGATGGTTGATTATGCATCTCGTTTGCATACATTCTCCCATTTTGTTCTTAATGTTGTTCTAGATCCATTGATTGATATTCACACTCATGCATCAAGTGTGAATCATGTTTCTAGGGAGAATTTTGGTCACTTGAACCTTGGTATTCTTTCATCTACTTTGGTTTATGAGACTAGTGTTGAGCTTCTATCATCTCAACCTCCTGCGTCTTCAGAGATCAACATCGACATGGTTTGTTCTACTTCAATTGAGCAAGATCATTCAAGTCTTTCAGACACAACTTTGTGGGATACTTTCTTGACAGGTATATTAGACTTGTTTTGTGAGTCTCATATTGTAAATTTGGAGGTAACATTTGAGGGGATGACTCTCCTCTTTGATGAAATTTACAACAAAACTACTATCTCATTTATTTCATATTTGGAGATTGTTCTTCATGATTCTACTCAGGATTTTGGATTGGTCACACCTCATTGCATAATGCCATTCTTTGATTATAACATGTGGACATTTCAGTAGTTTTTAGAGACACCCATCATGAGACTTCTTCTCTCATCTCTCTTTTTGGAGATTAAGTTTATCCTACATCAGCCTTTGGATTTGTCAATTCATAAGGGGAGACATGTGGTTTGTAGGTATAGGAATCTCATCAACATTCATCATCAGGCATTCACCATCAGCACAGGAACTTCATTATGGGGGGAACATATAGTCTCACTCTTGCTCTCCTATGGGGGGTATTTAGTTATACATATGTGATAGAAGTAGTCCCTAGGGAGTCATGTTGAGTCCTCCCACTATCACTTCTTCTTTTACTTTCATTGTTTTATGCATTCTTAGTTTTGGAGAGGAGTTTTGTCCCATGAGGTTTTCTCCTTTTTTCCACTTGAGATTTGTTGTACATGGGTACCTAAAATGGCCTAGTAGCCGGGACCCATCCATCATTGTATCTTGCTTTAGTCAGCTCCTCCCTAAGTTTCACTCAAGGGGGGGTGTTGGTGTGAATAGGGTTATTACCTAACCAATTTACCCTTGAGTGAATAATTCATATTATTTAACTATTTATTAGTTAAATAATTTTCACACATCACACATAATTCACATGTTAAGTTGACTTAGTGAGTGTACTAGATGTTTCTAGTTGTGTCTAGTTGTGCCTAGTTGTTGATAGTTGTTGATAGTTGGCATCTTATCCTATAGTTGTCATATGTCATAGGATTAAGACAATGTCACATCACTACAACATCCTACATCTCATCCTTGTCTTTATAAGCAAGGCATATCATGAACATTGTAACAATCTTGTAATAATCTCTTTTGCATTCACTGATAGAATAACATTATTCTTTCAATTCCATGGTGGTTCCAATCAAAGCCAACTCTAACAATCTTTTCTAAGAGTTCACCTAAGAGAATGTGTCCCCTAGAAATTTACAACCTTCTCAATATACTCTTATATACCACTAATCCTTTTAATAGAGAAGACATTGGTGAAATTGATGCACTAGAAACCAAAATTAAGTTACAAGATTAGATTGATGACCCTAAAAGTAGATCTACAAATGGAATCATCCTATATCTACATAATTGGCATAGACAAAAACACATGTCCTATGTAGAATCTGATGCAAAACAAAGATAGAGAGGAGCCACTTTTAGTCCCAAGACAAATTGATTTCAATGCTACATAAGTTTCATTCCCTAGATCTACATAATCGACCTTAACAAAGACAAAGATCCTCTATAGAATTTGAGGCAAAACACAAATAGAGAAGAACCACTTTTAGTCCTAAGACAAACCAATTTCAATGCTACATAAGTTTCATTCTTCTTCATTGAGCCTAGAGATAAGTACATCTATATAACACGCTTAATTTATTAACCTAGCATTTAAAATTCAAATTATCACACACACTCAACCGTCATTAAATAATATAGATTAATTTATGCTCATGTATATACATCTTATTGGATTAGCCTGTATTAAGTTTAGGGATTCATTTTGCACTACACATATACATATATTTAAATAAAAACTTTTGATCCATATAAAACTGGACCTATTTATTATAAAAAGAATTTTGATACACACACATACATATTGTATACATACACATATTTTGACTTATTATGTTGAGATATGCAACTATAGTGACAATAAGAGGTGGATTTTAATGATGCAAGAATATTTACAAAAACCCTTAACTTAAATATGATAGTCATTTACATGCCACATTAATAAATAATGATAAAATAATAAATACAAAGTATTTAAATAGTTCAACTATATATTTTACATTATATTTTACTTTTTAAATTAATAATTAAAATAAAACATAATGTAAAAGATAAAATTTAAATATATATGCATATTGTAATGTAGAAAATTGCACACCCTTGCAATTTCACACTTTGTTTTGGACCCACTTTGGTGTTCACGTCCCCTAGCATGTTTATAGACTCATTTAGCCCTTTTCCACCCTTGGTGCCATGGTAACACCTATGTTCATGCTTTTCTAAACTTATTTTATGCAAAACCAATATTCTTCTGCATAAACCTTACCTTTTCTAGGTAACTAGAACTTTCAAAATCCATAGCTGCTTGGATGCCAGTGTGATGTGTGGGCACTTGTACGACGTGCTAACTATTGGGATAAGATGCCATTGACCTTGTAAATCCCAATATTATATTTATTCCATTTATTATATGTAATTTGTAATTATCCATGAGGAAATGTACTAGTTTCATTGGCAAGACTAATTTCGAAGTAACCAGAGGTAATTATGAAGTGACTTTTACTATTGGCAAATGTAAAAAATCAAAGTAAATGAGGGTAGGTGTGATCCCTTAAGGAATCTACTATTTTTGGCATGTATGACAATTGTCATAATATTTGGTAAGTGAATCTATGATAGCTCCAAGTTGTCATAAGATTCTGAGATTCTATGATGCATATGACGGATATGTTAGTTGTATATTTGCTATATTTAGTCCAAGGTTCCTATCTTGAAAAGATACTATTTTTTTGAATCTATGATGGTTATGAAATGTCATAAAATGATGTAAGAGGCTAGATTTAGTCTTGGGCCTGCAACCTTTGCATGGTTGTTTTTAGACAAGTGGAAGGTGCTTGTAAGATGGCATTTCATGTTTGTTTGTTGGGGAATCTCATGAGAGAGAAGGTGAACACCTAACATGAGTTGAAAAATATTTCTATAATTATTTTTCATGTATTTGTTGCTACAATATAGATTTTAGGTACTCAGGTGCTGCTAGAATGCTGGTGGATTGAAGACTTGAGAGAGTTGTGTAGTTGATGTATTGTATAATCTTGTTAAGATTAATCAAAACTTGTGCCTCTTTCTTGGTGGAGTTTTTTACCCACATGGGTTTTCTCCACGTAAACATTATGTCATTGTGTTGAGTTCTTCATGTTTGACATCTTTTTTGTGTTGGGTTTTATGTTTTGTTACAATCTCTATTGTTAATTCACACTTAAGATTGTTGAAATTTATTTTGAATTAGATTTCCATTGAAGTAGCGTTGCTTTCATTTCTAACATTTGGTATCAGAGCCTAGCTAGCTTTGACTCGTGGGTGGTAGTGTGAAAGTTGTAGCTATAGTGGGAGATTTGGTTGTGTTTGTTTTGTAGATCTTGTATTGTTATTATGGTTGCATCCACTGTTGCATCAACCTTTCAAATGGGCATTGAGAAGTTCAACGAAACAGGGTATGAGTTGTGGAAGCTGAAAATAAAAGATTTATTTGAAGAAAGAAACCAATGGTTGGTTGTTCAAAAAGAGAAGAAACCTGACGATGTCTCTCAAGATGAGTGGGATAGACTGGATAAGAAGGCACAGGGAACCATCTGGTTGTGTCTTTCAAACTCTGTCCTATTAAATGTCGCAAAGGAGGAGACTGCATACAAGTTGTGGAATCGGTTGGGTGAGATCTATCAAGCCAGGAGTATGGTAAATAAACTTTATTTAAAAAGAAAATTATTTTCCTTGAAAATATGAGAAGGTGAATCAGTTGCAGAGCATTTAAATTCTTTTAATTTGTTATTGAGTTAGCTTGATTCAGTAGATGTTGAGGTTAGTGACTAAGATAAATGTATCTTACTTCTTTGTTCTTTACCTGAGTCTTGGGAGAATGTTATCCTTCCTATCACTGCTAACCTTGTGGATCTGAAGTTGGATGCTCTGATTTCAGTGCTACTATCACAAGAATTGAGGAAGAAGAGTTCAGATAATTTAGGGGATGCTATTAGTGTCAAGGGATGGTCTAAGGAAAGGGAACCTAAAGGAGATTGGAAAGGGGCTAAGGACAAGTCCAAGGGCTAGTCTAAAACTCCTGGTAAAAAGAATAGAGTTAAGTGTTCGAACTGTAGTAAAAGAGGACATGTAAAGAAGGAGTGCAGAAATCCCAAGAAACAATGGGAGAGTGTTTTAGATAAGTCCTCGAATGCAGGTGAAGAAGTTTTACTTCCTACATGCAATATTGTTTCTAACGATCACTAGTTGGTTGACTTGGGATGCTCGATTCATATGACCCCACATAAGAAATGGTTCTCCACATATGAAGAATATGATGGAGGTAATATCTACCTTGGTGATAACTCTTCATATCCAATTGTCAGGAAAGGAAAGGTATTGTTGTGTTTCAGTGATGGGAGGCTTAAAACCCTCCCTCGTGTTTTTCATGTTCCTAGATTAGCTAGAAATCTAATTTTAGTTTCAAAGTTGAATGAATTGGGAATGCATGTGACATTTGACAAGCATGGCTATAGATTGGTGAGAGGGAACTTGGTGGTAGCGAAAGGGAAGAGATTTGAGAACTTGTTTATATTTGAATCCACTACAGTTTGTAATGCCTCTTATGTTTCTGAGGCTTCTGAAAATACTTGTATGTTGTGGCACCACAGATTGGTCCACACAAGTAATAATGTATTAGAAACTATTAAGAATCAAAATTTGTTGGATGGTTTCTCCTATTCTAATGAGAACTTTGATTTTTATGAGCATTGTGTGTTTGGTAAACAAAATAGAAAATCATTTTCTTTAGGAAGCAAAAGAGCAAAAGAGAAATTAGAAATTATT
This sequence comes from Cunninghamia lanceolata, assembly GCA_027924645.1. Lineage (NCBI taxonomy): Eukaryota > Viridiplantae > Streptophyta > Pinopsida > Cupressales > Cupressaceae > Cunninghamia > Cunninghamia lanceolata. Next base: position 6,579,525 of record BSBN01001670.1, on the reverse strand, counting down.
CATATGGATGTGTTTGGGCTTGTGGATAATGAATCTATCAGAAAATCTCGTTATTTTGTAACTTTCATTGATGATGTATCCAAAATTACATGGATTTATATTATGAAGCATAAATCTAAAGTTTTCACTAAGTTTGAGGAATTCAAAGTCTTAGTAGAGAACCAATCGAGTTTAAAGATAAAAATATTAAGATCTGACAATGGAGGAGAATATTGCTCTAAAGAATTTGATGAGTTTTGAAAGGATGCAAGTATAATTAGACAAAAGACAACTCCGTATACACCATAGTAGAATGATGTTGCAGAAAGGATGAACCGAACAATTATGGAAAGGGTCAGAAGTATGTTAAGTGATGCACAGTTGGATAAATACTTTTGGGCAGAGGTTGTGTGTATTGCTTGCTACTTGATAAACAAATCTCCTTGTAAGTCTCTTGATTCAACACCTTATAAAGTGTGGATAGGTAAGAAACCTTCTGTCTCACATTTAAGGGTTTTTGGCTATGAGACTTTTGTTCATGTGCCTAAGGAAAAGTGATCTAAGTTGGATCCAAAGGTTGAAAAGTGTACATTTATTAGATATGGTGATAATGTCAAAGGTTATAAGCTTTGGAATCTACTAACCCACAAGATTATCTTTTTTAGAGATGTTATTTTCAGAGAACTTAGAGCTATTTCTAAACCTGAGCAACCAAAAGAAAAAGATGAAAAGGTATAGAAGGTGCACTTTGATTTAGAGTAGAAAGATGCACCTTAGGAAGAACATAACAATGGATTGAGGGGTGAAGAAGAAGAAGAAGAAGATTGGAGTAGTTCTGATAAAGATTAATCTATTGTGACAGAAGAAGTTAATGTAGATGATCATGCAAAAGAATGAGTAGAGTCTCTTACTCCACCCTTGAGGAGATCCACAAGACAATGGAATCTAGTTGATAGGTATACCCACCAAATTTCTATTGTGTATATGCTTTATTGAGTACTAATAATGAACCTAGATCCTACATGGAAGCTATTTCTATAGATGATAGTGAGTCTTTGCAATTAGCCATGTAGGAGGAGATGATGCCTTTAGACTCTTGTAACACGTGGGATCTTGTTCATTTACCCAAAGGAAGAAAGGCCATAGGTTGTAAGTGGTTCTTCAAGAAGTTTGGAGCAAATGAGTCATTGGAGAAGTACAAGGCTAGACTGGTAGCCAAGGGCTACTCCTAGAGAGAGGGAGTTGATTTTGGTGAGATATTCTCTACTGTTGCTAAATTGACTTCTACTAGATTTCTCTTATCCATTGCTACAGCTTATGATTGGGAGATTGCGCAAATGTATGTTAAGACTGTGTTCTTGCATGGAGATCTTAAAGAAGAAATTTATATGCAACAACCTACAGGTTTTGAGGTAAAAGGAAAAGAACATTGGGTTTGCAGGTTAAAGAGGTCTCTTTATGGTCTGAAATAGTAACCCAAAATGTGGTATCAAAAGTTTGACTCATTTGTTTTGAAATTGGGTTTTGTTAGAAGTGAGGAGGATCATTGTGTTTATATTTATTGTGTTGATAATTCTATATTGGTTATTGCTTTGTATGTTGATGACATGTTTTTCAGCAATACTAAGGGTATGATCAGTGACCTTAATGCCTAATTTTAGGTGCATTTGGGGTGCATGCAAGAAGTTAAGTCCACTTTTTGGCCAAAAGGTGGAAGTGTTTTCCCCGATTTTCAGAATTTGTCACATTTGACCTAAAAATTTGAAACACTTAAAGCTGGAATCTTGGAAAAAGTAAATAAATATGAAATGTAGTACTTAGAGTCTACTTTCCAAATATGTAATTTTTTTTAATACCCAGATGATACAAATCGATATTTAATAGGCATTTCTAAACACCACTGTTTAAAAGTCACTTTTTTTTTTACTATACCATGCACGTGTACGTCATCCATATTTTGACCTAAATAATCATATATTTCTAAATCCTTTTGGGAAAAGATTTGTAACTCATTGAAGCATGTTTTCCATATTTTTTTGTAATTTTTTATTGAATATATTTTTTTTGTTAATTTTTTATTGGCTATTTTTGGTGTTTCAAAAAATCGTCGTGTACGTCATGCATAAGATGACCTAAACTTATCATTTTTTTAAAAAAAAATTAAATTGAAAAGAATTGTCTGAAGTACATTTTCATATAATTTTTTTTACAATTTTTTTAAAATAAAAAGTTATTAAAATACTAAAAAACCCTGATAATTCAAGTTTATGGACCTGTTTCATTAGAAATTAATTGAAAAATAGAAAAAATAATCTAATTGTAAAAAAATTACATATTTGAAATATACATTGTCTCATCTATAATGGGTTTTAATTTTGTCAAAAAATTCTGCAAAAAAGGCCTTTAGACATATGCCCAAAGTCACTAGTTTGTTGTGACATTGACAGAACCTTCAACTTGCAGGTCAAACTAGGTCCAAAGACAAGGGTCGGGTTCCCAAGCCTTTTTTCCAACCCAAAACCCATAGCAAAAAGTGCATCGGAAATTTAAAATTTATAAAACGGGACCCGTTCTAGAAATAGGATCCTGTTTTGACAAGGGATGGATCTTGTTTTGAAATGGGATCCTGTTTCATAAAAGGTTAATATTTTAATCTTTTATAAAACGGTATCCTATTTCATAAAGGTTAAAATATTAACCTCTTATAAAACTCAAAACAAGATCCCATTTCTAGAAAACAGGATCCCGCTTTTGGTTCAGGATCCCGAAGCAAAACGAGATCCTATTTTGGTTAACCTGATTTTGGGTTTTTTTCTAAGTCTAAAACTTCCACCTTAAGTGGACTCATCTTTGTGCATTTACCCTTTGAGATGAAGAATCTTGGTGCTACAAGGTATATTTTGAGAATGGAGATCAGGAGGGATAGAGTTAACAGAAATCTTTGGTTATCACAAAGTAAGTATGTGAATACTATTTTGCAAAGGTTTAGTTTACAGGATTGTAACCCAATTAGAGTTCCTTTACCCATTGGTACTAATAATTCATTAGATATGTGTCTAAAGAATGGGGACGATTATAAGGATATGGATAATGTGCCATATGCTAATGTTATAGGGAGTTTGATGTATGCAATGGTTTGCACTAGACCAGATATTGCCCAAGCAGTGGGAGTTTTGAGCAGATGTATGTCTAACCCTAGTAGACAACATTGGAATTATGCAAAGAGGGTGTTTAATATTTTACAGGTAATCCTAATTGTTGTTTAGTTTATTTTGGTACTGATAGTGCTGACAAATCTTTGGACATACAGGGTTTTATTGATGTAGATTGGGCAGGAGACTTGGATAGTCAAAGGTCCACTAGTGGCTATGTGTTTACTCAATTTGGAGGTGCAATGAGTTGGATGAGTAAGAGGCAGCCCATAGTTTATTTGTCCACCACATAAGTAGATTATATGGATTCTACCCATGTCTCTAAGGAGGCAGTTTGGTTGGGGAGACTATGTACAGGTATTGGATTTGATTGCAGGATCATTTAGATTGGTTGTGAAAGCTAGAGTGCTATTTGTTTGGCCAAGAATCCCATGTATCATACTTAGACTAAGCATGTTGATGTTCAATATCACTTTGTTTGAGAGTTGGTTGCAAATGGAGAGATTGAGCTAAAGAAGATAGACACTCAAGAGAATATCATAGATTCATTGACTAAACTTGTGAGCATAGAGAAGTTCATGTGGTGTAGAAAGGCCATGGGCCTTGTTTCTAGTGCTTGATTATTTTCATTTGATTTCCTATGGATTGATTTACAATGTATAATGTCAAGTGGGCGAATGTTGGGATAAGATGCCATTAACCTTTTAAATCAAAATATTGTATTTATTCAATTTATTATATGTAATTTGTAATTATCCATGAGGAGATGTACTAGTTTCACTGGTAGGGGTAATTTCAGAGTAACCAGAGGTAATTATAGAGTGACTTTTACTATTGCAAATGTAAAAATTCAAAGTAAATGAGGGTAGGCATTCTCCCTTGATGAATCTACTACTTTTTGCATGTATGACAATTGTCATAATGTTTGGTAAGTGAATCTATGACAGCTACAAGTTGTCATAAGATTCTAAGATTATATGATGCATATGATGGATATGTTAGTTGTATATTTTCTATATTTAGCCCAAGGTTCCTATCTTGGAAAGATACTCTTTTGTAGAATCTATGACGGTTATGACGTGTCATAAGATGTTGTAAGAGGCCAGATTTAGTCTTGGGCCTCTAACGTTTGCATGGCTATTTTTGGACAAGTGGAAGGTACTTGTAAGATGTCATTTAATGTTTTCTTGTTGGGGAATCTAGTGAGAGAGAAGGTGAATGCCTAAGATGAGTTAGAAAATATTTATATAAGTATTTTCCATGTATCTATTGCTGCAATATAGATTTTAGGTACTTAGGTGCTGCCGAAATGCTGTCAGATTGAAGACTTGTGGAGAGAGTTGTGTAGTTGATGTATTGTACAATCTTGTTGAGATTAATACAAACTTGTGCCTCTTTTCTGGTGGATTTTTTTACCCATAAGGGTTTTCTCCACATAAACACTATTTCATTGTGTTGAGTTCTTCATGTTTGACATATTTTCTATGTTGGGTTTAAAGTTTTGTTACATCTTGATTGTTAATGCACACTTAAGATTGCTAAAATTTATCTTGAATAAAATTTCCCTTGAAGTAGTGTTGCTTTCATTTCTAACTCTAGCATCTACTAACTTCCTATTGTATAATGACCATTTCTAGAGAATTTTGCCACCTTTCTTTGTGTTTAGATCTTTGGTAACCATCTTAACATGAATCTAAATGACTACTAGCCTTGGACCTTCTATTTTTCCTCCCATACTTTTTATTTTAATCTATTGCTTGCATCTGATGAATCTATCTATTTTTTTAGCTCTTTAACAATCTATCTTATTTCAATCTCTTTATCATTGGTTGTCTATGGAATTGAATGACTAACATAGGGGCTTGACTAGTCTTGGCAAGCCCCCAAAAAACCCCAACATTTTCCTCGATTTTAGATACAGGTTTATTGGAACTCTCAATCACATGAAGGTTTGCAACTTCTTTCTTCCTATTCCATGTCATTTTGTCCTCATTTTGATAATTGGTAGACTACATAGTTCTTTCTGATTTTTTTATCTCTAGTACTTTTGTCTCTATTTTCTTTTTGTGTAGACTAATATCGAGACCTAGGTATAAAAGTCATATTTTACCAATTACTAGTTCATAGACAACATATGGGTGATAGTGTGTCATGTAGAGGTTTGTGTGTCATCCCAACATCCATGCCACTCAACTTCAACTTTTTGTGTTAGGTTCCTCTTTGCCTATTATTTACAATTCTACACCTATTTTGTTAAATTTGTAATTCAGAATTTGTGAAACAACATATTTTTCATTAGCATTTATGCTTTAGCTCTGTCAAAAATGTTATTTCATAAATGTAAAATATAGTAGGATAACCTAGTCTGAATTTGTTCTTTTTGTTAAAAAAGAAACAAATGATATCTTTCTAGAGAACTGGTTTTATCCTAGTGTGATGGGTTGAAAACATTTATCAATAAAACAAGAAAACTTTTTAGTTAAATCAAATTTTCAACATCACACACACATATACATATATATGTATATATATGTATATATACATACACATATGTATATCTATATAGTATATACTTATATAAATACATATAAATAATATATATACATGTGTGTATAATGTTTAGTGAGGTTCTTATTGGGGCCTTCACTACTAAATGTAAGAGTTTGTTCATGGGACCCACATTCCATATAATTTATTTCATGGGTTACTTACGTATACATATATATGTATATATACATATATAGTATATATATGTATACATACATACATATAAATAATATATATACACCTATGTGTATATATATAAATTTTAGGGAGATTCTTATTGGGGCATTTCCCCTTGAATGTAAGGGTTTGTTCTAAAGATATATAGTTGGTAATTAAATATATAACAAATTAATATTTAATTACTAACTATTAATTTGTTACACACACTATTAATTTGTTATTCTCTCCCCTTTTATCATCCCTGGAACTTGCTTGGAAAGAATTTATGTGCAGGGTAGACAACTACTTGGCCCATGTTGGCTTCATCATTTTAATTGTTAATCATTAGAAGCAGACTCACCCCAAGGTTGAGGTGAGCCTGGTTATGAGAAAAGGGAAAAGCATCAAAGTGGACTCCTCTAATATGGAGGCAGATAGCTACGAGGAAATGGGCTTCAGCAACAATTCAGAGGAGGCAAAGGAAAAATCAAGGAAATTAGGGATGACGAGGTGAAGGAGAAACAAATAAAAAAAAAAGTACAAGGATAAAGACTAGGGGAGCCAATGGTAGGGGCCAACTTCCTTGAAATCCCAGGCTCGTGTTCACACCCTTATGGTGAAAACGAGGTTAAATCCTGTGAAAAAAGTTCCTTGGAGATTGCCATCAATGTCATTAATCAATTGGTGGGTCAATCAGTTGGTCTTGTGTAGGATATAAAAATCCACCAATAGTTTTCCAAATGGTTCTTTAAGGGAATAAGCAATGCTGGGGTAGAAGTATGAGGGGGAAATCTTGGTGCCCCAGGAGGAGGATAAATTGGTCCTCCAATACTGGAATGCAATGAGGGAAATCCTCATACTTAATACTGAAAAGGACAAATAGAATACAATATTGTAGGTGCTCAAGGAAGAGTTAAAGGAGATGTATTGGTCTTTCTTTTTTGGATCTTTTTGTTATTTTCTTTGTTGTCTTTGGTCTAGTTTAGCCTACATGGTAGCTCTGTTTTGGTGGCTATGTAGTCGGTTGGCTATGTTTGTGTTGTAACTTTTACTTTCTACAAATTTTATGATCCCTTTAAAGCCAACTTAGGCCAATCATAAAAACTAAAAAGAGCCCGCATATATTTTTTAGATTTATAAAGTAAGTGTTTTAAATTTAAAATATAACCGACATACTTTTATTAAATGAATACACCTAAAATGATAAAGTAACTATTTTCTATTTAAAATATATATAACCAGCGTATTTTTTAAATGAAAGCACATAAGAATTAAATTTAAAATACATAACTGCCATAGTTTTATTAAATTAATGGACATAACAATAAAGCCAACATAAAGTAACAAATCTATAAAATACAAGTAATAGTCAAACATAAATCACAAATGGAAAATAATATTGACAACATTTGTGATTGCATCTCTTTTCTATGAGCTATGACTTGCTCTCTTTAGTTGAGTTTGTTTAACATTAGATTTATCTCTCAAAAAATTAGATGAAATATATTCTTACCTTTTAAGAGTTCACCTTTTGCCACCATAATCGTTTAATGATTTTCATTTTGGTTTCACATTATAGAATCAACAAATAGAACTACATAGTTGTCTGTTCGTTTCTTAATCCTTTGCTTTTTTCCATGAAACATGAATTTTCTTTGAAATATGAATTTTTTGGACAATCAAAATTCTTAAACCTGCTCTAATATAATAAAAAAATAATTAATGTTGCTATATTGTTATCCTTTTAGAAGGCAATACCTGTTTGTACTATATGTATACGAACTTGGCTTTGCTGCCAAGTCAATATAACTCTTTTTTATGTGGCAAACAAATACATTTTCTTGCATAAGCCAATCTTATTAAACCATTTACCAAATAATGGATCTCATAGAGAGTGAAAGCAGTTGATCAAAGAATTAAAACCTTCTGGGATCAAACCTACCGTGGTAGCACATCATAATACTTAGTGTTTGCTGTTAGTAATTGCTTCTGAACCAGTTATAGGGAAATGAGATTAAGGAAGATTGAATATATTTTCTTTCTTTGACATGAAAGAAATACGCACAAAATTGAATGCCAAACTTTTAGTAAGGTTGAATAAATTATTTGGCATAGAAGACATGCCCACAAGTGTGAGTAATGTGGCTTCCAGTGATTGACCTGAGCAGTGATGACGAGGATTCACTTCAGGAGAAAACTCCAACAGAAATACAATTGCAATCGTCAATAGGAATTTTAAAAAATGAATGCTCTGAAAATTTGTGTAATACACAAATAGAATTTGAGTGGTATTTACACATTAAGCATATGTGTCCTTCGAGTGGTCAAATGTTATTTACACATTAGGATTAGTTGAAGTATATGCAATATGTACTCATAAATTAAATGAGTTTTATAAGCCCCCAAGTTGTTTGTTGCCATCAACAAACATTTGAAATAGGTGCTTCCATCACATAATTGCAATCTTTTCTAGTTACTACTTGTGTGTGACATACCATTTATGCAAGTATCCCCATTTTATTATAATGTGTAGGATAACACTTTATTGATGTATGTGTAGATCATTAAGTAGTGTGCAATTTGACCATATATTTTTATGTAATACTTGTACTTTGTGGGTTTATATGTAAAACTTATGGTAACGTATTGTGGGTTACATTTTTGACATATGTGACATTGAAGATGATTTCCATTAATAGAGACATGATCTAGAAAAATTTAAATCTAAATAAATGTTAACAAATATAGGGAATGCATCTACAATATATGAGAACTAACAAGAACTCACAAGTTGAATAAATATCTCATTGCTCAGTATTGAGGAGTAATCAGTATTTGATGCATTTGTGCATTTGCTACAACAAATAATATAGTCATGTTCCATAATAAAATAATGTTAAAGTCATTGACCACACTAGTTTTTTGTAGTGTGTTTTGCATATACTAGGTGTATTGAATCACATGATGCCGATGACAATCATCTAGACAATGTAGTCCTATTGTATGTTGGTGAATATGTAATGTTGGTGTGAATACTGTAAGTTCTGATAAATAAAAGGTTGATTGTTTACATATCTTACTGTGTTCTATGGAGTTTCAGAAATTCATTCCCTGACTAGCACCAATTGTTGAATTTGAGAGTTTCATAGTAAAGCTATGAATTTTCCAAGTGCAAGTTTTTTCATTTTGTATGTGGGTTCTGTGAACTTTTCTTTAAAAACATATTTGTCACGGCTGTTATCAGAAATTCTAATTATGATTGTAAGCGATTAGAAAAATCTATAAATATATCATGTAGAATAGAGCAATTTTCTTTTCTGCTCTAGTTTTTCTCTCTTTTCTTAGGTATGTTCTGTACCAAACTGTTGTATATTTTTTGCAGAGATTTTGCACGGAATTCTTTGCTTCTTGAATGGAGAATAATGTTGATAATATCCATGAATTGTGATTGAATCTCCTTTCTATGAGCTATGGCTTGCTCTCTTTAGTTGAGTTTACTTAACATTGGATTTATCTCTTAAAAAAAATAGATGAAATGTTTTCTTACCTTTTTATAAAGTAGATGAAATGTTTTCTTACCTTTTTACAGTTCACCTTTTGCCACCATAATCATTTAATGATTTTCATTTTGGATTCAGATTATAGAATCAACAATTAGAAATATATGCCTGTCTTTTCATTTCTTAATCCCTTTCTTTTTTTCATATGAATTTTCTGACAATCAAAATTGCTAAACCTGCTAGAACTTTGTGGACAAACAACTAATAAAATATTAAACAAACAAAGACATTCTTTTGGAGGATGTTAATTGTGATCTAAATTAATAAATTACTAGTGTTGCTCTATTGTTATCCTTTTAGAAGGCAATACCTGTATTTGTACAATATTTTTACCAACTTAGCTTTGCTGCCAAGCCAATGTAACTCTTTTTTTAATCTGGCAAACAAATACATTTTCTGGCATAAGCCAATCTTATTAAACCATTTAGAAATAATTGATCTAATAGAGTGAAGGCAGTTGATCAAAGGATTAAAGCCTTCTCGGATCAAACCTACAGTGGTAGCACATCATAATAGTTAGTGTTTGCTGTTAGTAAATCATTGTTTCTGAACCAGTTATCGGGAAATGAGATTAAGGAAGATTGACTATATTTTCTTTCTTTGGCATGAAAGAAATACGCACAAATTTGAATAAACTCTCTGTTTGCCTTATGCAGGGATTATTTGGCATATAAGACATGTCCACAAGTGAGAGTAATGTGGATTCCAGTGTGATTGACCTGAGCAGTGATGACGAGGATTCACTTCAGGAGAAAACTCCAACAGAAATACATTTGCAATCGTCTATGGGAAATATAAAAAATGAGTGCTCTGAAAATTTGTGTAATACACAAATAGAACAGCTAATTTGTACCCAGACAGTTCAAGATGCTGCATTTTCAAGATCAGCTGGTCATGAATTCGACTGGTATTTCAAAGATACCAAACCTAACCTTGACAATAGGATTCGAAGAACTCTGCCATCTGTATCTTTAGCTAATGAACAACATGAAAGTGGATTGAAGCAGGATGGATCGAGGCAATCTAATGGCATTACATATTCTGCTCTTGGTTCACCATCTCATCATGAAAGGTCTGCACGGCAAGCTTTTAGTGCAACAGATAGTCAGCAGATATTAAATCAGCAAGGAAGGCAGACATTGCCAACATCTTCATCAAGGTCAAATTGTCTGGGTCAGCCAGGCCAGGAAATTCAAAACAGCACCGATACACTTGGAATAAATCACAGTGTGCAAGTAAACCATGAAAACACAAGAAATGTTGGAAGTATGCCTCCACTTAGTTCTTCCATTTCCAATCAATCTGGACATGTTTCTTCTAAGAGCAGCTTTCACCAATTTTGGAAAGCAGGAGATTATGATGTTCGATATCTACAAAAAAAATTCCATACCAGGTCTCTTTATTCTTTTGGAAAATTTGCATGTTGCATATCTTTTATATTATGAAAATATTGTCCTAGACATAAAATATTAATTATCGCACAGTTATCTGTTTTCTTATTTTCTGTGATCTTCGAACTAAGAATGTTGAGGTTATAAGGAATGCCATGTATCTTTAGCACTGTTTCTGTGAAGCAATTTACATGATTTTATAGTAATCAGTTATGGCATGGATTTGGTGCGTTCTTGCTAATGTGATGGAATTAGACAACTTTATATACTTTAATAATAGTGAGAATTATTTTCTTCTTTATGCAGGTGGAATGGTTCATGTTCGTGTACACCCGAAGTTCCTTCATTCTAATGCTACCTCCCATAAATGGGCATTTGGAGGTTTGCTACTTATGCCACCCTTTCGAATGATAAATAATGTCCATTAACACTCTCTTTCCATACTGTCATCTGTAGATCATTTGTTATTAGTTCCTGCCATTGAACTATAGCGACGGGCTATGCGTTATTTCGCGGTTATTTCAAACAGTTTTTACCAATCGCAATTCATATTTCTATGATACTAGTTTATTTTTCAATGTTTGAGAATGGAAACTTGTATATTTCTTACGGCAATAGCGCAATAAAATGTTTTTTTCCCGTTGTCATTGGCTACCGGATATCTTCAAACAAATTCCAATGCGAGAGAAGGCGCAACTACCAAAGATAATATTCATATAGTTTATTTTGTTAGATTCTCGTTGGTAATCGGATTTTAAGGCAAGAGAAGACACGACTTCCCAACCTCTGCTGCATTTCCCAGCTTTTGCCGATTGTCAGAAAGGTGCTGCCAACTACGCAGAGAGGTGTTCCTACTTCACCAAATGTAACGAACAATTGTCTAACCTGATTAATAATGTTCAACATGCCATGTGTAGGCATTGAAAAATTGGCTTCTTGACAGTTCTCAGCATAGGTGGCTGGCGTTTAGGAATTGTGTAAATGGTTTTTAGGATTTTTGTCACATAATCCTTAACGTCTCCATTTCTGCTTTGAATCCACTGCATACCCTGAGTCCTCAGTATTTGCTCTGCCAGGAAGCCTCTTCACAGCTACAGTCTCACCATTGTCCAAATTTGAGCTGTAGACTTTTACAGGACTACCAGTGGCAATTATACCAGCCTCATTAAGGAAGTCCCTAATTTTGTGCATATAAGTATATCTTACTCATCTGTACCTCTTTTCTTCATTTTAATTTAATGAGAATATAAAATATATCTTACTATTTTTTAAAATTAGTTGAATGCAATCTCCCTAATTTCTTAGTTTTCAGTTTTCTTTTACAACTGGTATAATAAATACAGTAATCGTTATTTCAATCTATTATTGTACGAATGCCTATTTCACTTCTTCACCGCCAATTTCGATAGTATTTGTTAAGAAGATGAAAAGCATGCATACCACTCAATACAACTATTGAGTTTGGGTCATCGGAAGGTGGAAACACCCATAATTATTGAGCAGATGAGACTAATAAACAAAAAACAAAAAACTCCATCTCGATGATGAAATGTCATTCATCAAACGTTTTTCTTGCAGTTACTATGTAGTTGACTGTCTATTTTGCAGGTTATGTAGAGCTCATCAATGGTGTGGGTTGGAGGAACTAAAACCTTTTGATTTCAGTAAATGGAAATGTACTTAAAACCAAAACATTTTATTCCTTATTGCCTCATCCAGATTTCTATTATTATTGAGCTATTATAGTTTCCATGTCAATATTATCTGTTTAGTATTTGTTAGGGGAAGAAGATAAAGGTAACGACAATGTTGATTGTTGCTTTGGGTTTTTCACAGGGAACAATGTTTTATTGGCAAAGTTTTTATACTTCAGAAGGCCATTCACTAATAGATAATTTTGACATTTTCAATATCTAGTAATAAAACAAAGATTCCATAGCTTAACTGTGATATATATTATTAATGTATAGTTTTAACATTTATATTAGTTTTTTGGTGGCAAAGCTGGGAAGTGCCATAGCCTAACCCAACGATTTGGCCTCACAAAAAAATATTTTTCTTTGTTTCAACCAGTTCTTGAGCAAACAGACCAATGACTTTCTCTTGTTAAGAAAGAGGCTTTTTATATCTAACAAGTTTATTAGGTTTCTTTTGGTTCTGTTTTAATTGAGATTTTGTTTGAATGACACAGTTTTTGCCTTATGAAACAGTCAAACAGATTCTATACCAGATAAGGTGAGCGGCCATTAAAAATGAGGGAAAGCATTTAAGGCACTTAGACTTGAGCAATGTTTCTTCCAAAACATGTAATTTCTGATATTTCCAGCTAAAGGTTGTGAAATTTAGCATTAGATCTGCCAATTCTATTTGCTTAATTGTCCCCAAGCCTTTTTCAGCAAACCCAATTCGTGTATATCCTACAAGAATGGCACTTCATTTAACCTACAGTCATTGCATTTGATAAGTCTGATTTTCTTCAAAGCATTTTGTCAAACAGAACACAGTTTTTCTCTAGAAATGTTTACAAATTCATTACATGTGAAAATATCATGTCTTTAACCTTTGCAAATCATCATCAACCACTTGGCATAGTATTTAATCTATAAAATTTATGCTAGATTCGAACCCAACCTCATCCCTGTGGTATTAGGCCTTTGCAAGTCTTTCTCTCTTATTTTAAGGTGTTGGTTTTGCAATTGTGTATCATAATGACAAGCTGAAAGGCATTTCTGCCTACAACAAGCTCAAAACTGCCATGAACTACTGCAAAGGACAAAACCATCCTGCTAGCATTTGGCAGGAACTTAGCTGCAATGCGGCCTTGTTTATAATAGGATCCACTGCCTGAATTGTAACATTCAATTTTTTAGGCAAGAGATTATCTTAGCCTTATTGAGAGATATTTTCTCCAAAGCTCTGTTCTTGTGTTATAAAATAATATTTTCTGTGAAAACAGATCAATTCATCTCAGATGTTTTTTTTTTAATCCCAAGGGGTATCCCCGTGACCCAGCCTAGCGCCTAGTTACCTGAGGCGAGCTGGGGTGAGACTAGTCCCCCTGGGGATGCACCCACTCACCCACAGAACCAGTGCATCTTAGAAGCAGGCCCTCAGATTCAAACCCAAGACCTCAGGGAGCAAACCCAAGACTGAAGTCTCCTCTGCTAACCAGGCGGGCTTTGGGGTTACCCCCTATTCATGTTAGATGTTATAGGAAATGGTAAATCTATTGTTGTTGAAATAAAATAATGAAATATAAATAAAAGATACAGAACTATTGGAAGTTAAAAATCCTAAAGTTACCCTTTTTTAACTCATCTTAATTACAATGCCCTAAAAATGTAAGGCATATTACAAGATTCTTTCTACAAGAAACTATACAAAATGAGTGACTGAATGACAGAAAAATCTAAAATGAGAAAATTTGCTTTTAAAGAAAAATGAACAAAATCCTATTACAAATTGATAATATTCATTGTTGCTTTTTTACATGCTTATCATTATCTCCAAGGATATCTTACAATAAGTGATATCTTTCCTTATAACAATAATTGGGAATATCACCAAACCCAAACTGGCTCTAGGGATAAATTGGTGCCAGTCTAGGGTGTGTTATGACATGTCTTATTGTACTGTGGGGATTTGAACTCTAGTCATTGTCTTTATGAATTCATCAATTTATGATCATACAACTAACCTTGGACTGTTGCAAAAAAGTAATGTTATTCTATTGTACTGGGTGTACACTAATCTATTTTTCTGTTCTGGTGACTGTTTTTATTTTTGTTTTTCTCCATTTTTTAGTCTTTTTGGTAGTAGCCATGTTTATTAGATTCAAATTTTGAATAAATAATGTTGTTATCAAAATAACTTGTAAAAGGTGGGTCTTCCTTGTGATGTATTTCCCACTTAATGGCCAATTGTTTGTATCTCTGTTTACTTAATCTTTAGTACATATTTTTGTTGAAAGTTTACTCTAATGAGTCTTATTTTTTGTTTATCATTGCAGCAATTGTAGAGCTTCTTGATAATGCAATTGATGAGGTAATGTAGCTTTGTACTTTGTTACCTGAGATAAATTGTTGAGGTAGCTACAATCACTCGTTTGTGATAGTTACCACAGAGATGAGAGAAGCTCACAACTAATGCTTATTTCTAAATATTTTGGCTAGTTTTGTTTGGTGAAGGGTTGTCTTGATGATGACTATTTGTCAACCTGGTGTATGATGTTTTGATGATAAGATATCTTATATTTGAAGATTAGTGTTCTATTATTGTTTATGTCATGGGTATAAATTTTCCCTTTTGTGTTTCTCATTTTGGTCCAATAACATTTAGATACATCTTGGTGCAACTTATGTCAAAGTGGACCAGATTTACAACCCTCGCTACTGTAGTCAAGTTTTACTTTTTCAGGTTGTGAACATTATTCCTAGCTTGCTATCACTATTTGTGCAAATTGGTATCGTATTTACTTTTATGAGCACATATTAGTTGAAATTATCACCTTGTATTCTCTTTTTGAAGATTTTTAAACAAACAATATAACAACAGATTTTAAATGAACAAACAAAATAACCATATAAGATATATGCAGACACTAAGAATAAACTTTTTATTGCAGTTGAAAAAACCAGAGAGCTTCAGCTCTTATTACAATGTATTTATTTGCAAAAGAATCTATATGGAAAAAATAGAAAAAAACAAACTAATGATAGCATGTTTCTACATGCATTAACATGCAACACAAAAGTTGGTAAATTCCTAAAAACATCTAACTGAAACTAACAAGGAAAATAGAAATTCTAAAATAGAAACCGTACATGTGGCTATGCCACATTAGTTATCCAACATACTCCCCCTTGATACGAAGAGGAGTCACAATATGATCTCGAAGCATCAAAAACTGAACCTTTGCAACTGCCTTGGTGAAAATATCTGCAAGTTGTTCTGTAGTCTTGATATACCTGAGTTCTACTTCTTTCTTTTGCACCAAATCTCTGATAAAATGATATTTCAGATCAAAGTGTTTAGTTCTACTATGATGCACTAGATTTTTTGCCAATTTGATTTTGCTCATATTATCAAAAAAAAAGAACTGTAGGTTGAACTTGTTTTTCTCCAATCTCTTCAAGAATTTTTCTGAGTCATAATGCTTGAGTACCTGCAGAGGTGACTGCAACATATTCTACCTCTGTGGAAGAAAGAGAAACTATGCTTTGTTTCTTTGAACTCCAAGAAACCAAACCAAAACCAAAAGTAAAACAATTACCAGAGGTAGACTTTCAGTCATCCACACTACCTCCCCAATCAGAATCACTGAAACCAACTAGATTAAATCCTTTAGAACTATAGTAATGAATGCCAAAAGAAAGAGTTCCTTTCACATACCTCAAAATTCTTTTAGTAGCCTTCATATGTAATTCAGAGGGTTCTGTCATATACCTTGAAACAAGAGAAACTGCATAAGCAATATCATGCCTTGTGTGGGTTAGAAACATTAGACTTCCAACAACACTTCTATAAGTTGTCCCATCAACTCTTTTACCACCATCCTCTTTACACAACAGAACTCCATGAGAAATTGGAGTGGAGGCTGGTTTACAATCAACCATATCAAACTTCTTCAACATATCCTTGGCATATTTTGTTTGACAAAGGAAAATTCCATCCTTACTTTGATAAACCTCCATGCCTAGAAAATATTGCATAAGGCCTAAATCTTTCATTTCAAACTCATTCATCATAGCATGCTTGAATTCATCCTTCATCTTAGAACTACTACCCATATACAACAAATCATCAACATATAAACTCACAATAAGAATATCATTACCTTCTTGTTTGTAGTAGAGGGTAGGCTCACTCTTACTTCTCTTGAAGCCATTTTGCTGAAAATACCCATCAATCCTAGCATACCAAGCTCTTGGTGCTTGCTTGAGGCCATACAAGGCCTTCTTTAGCTTGTAGACTAGATGTTCTTTTCCTTGTACCTCAAAACCTTGTGGCTATTCCACATAAATTTCCTCATCTAAGTACCCATTCAGGAAGGCACTTTTCACATCCATGTGATGAATGGTCCATTTCTTTTGGGCTGCAAGGGAAATCAACATTCTAATAGAGTCTCTTGTCAGGCTACTGGTGCAAATGTTTCTTCATAATCAATTCCATACCTCTGTGTGAAGCCTTTAGCAACTAATCTTTCTTTGTGTCTTTCAACACTCTCGTCACTATGGTACTTAGTCTTGTAGACCCATTTAGTTCCAATCTTTTTCTTGTCATGAGGAAGCTCTGTAAGCTCCCAAGTACCATTCCTATGAATAGCATCCATCTCTTCTTGCATTTCTTGCACCCAAACTTCATTAACACAAGCATCTTCATAACATGACGGTTCAAAAATAGATTGTGAGAATAAAGCAAAATTTATTGTTTCACCTATAGGATTCTCTTCATGTGCTTGGATTGTACTTCTTTGATAGATATCACTTAAGCTTCTTTCCTTCCTTGTAGGACTTGGACTTGAATTTGGACTTGTACTTGAAACTAAAGAACTAGATGAAGGAGTATTTGGTGGATGTATAGCACTTGGAATTGATGTATTAGCTGGCTGCTCATGATCAATATCAGCAATAATACCACCATTCAAAACAGATTTAGACTTCTCAACTTGGTCTTTTTGATGACCATAAACTCCCCCTTCATCAAAAATCACATCTCTTGAAACAAAAATGCTATTAGTGCGAGGGTTATACAACCTGTAAGCCTTACTTTGCTCATTATATCCAACAAAAATGCATGATTCACTTTTGGGATCTAATTTTTGTCTCTTTGATCAGCCACATGAACATAGGCTAAACAACCAAAAACTCTAAAATGATTAACATTAGGCTTTTTTTCATACCAGGATTCATAAGGAGTCATCATGTCAAGTGCTCTAGTAGGACTCCGATTGAGAATGTACACTGTTGTAGAAACTGCATCACCCAAAAAGAATTGTCTAATCCTATGGTATGTAGCATACTCCTTGCCATTTCCACCACTGTACGATTTTTCCTTTCACCTACCCCATTTTGTTGAGGTGTGTAAGTAGTGGTGAGTTGCCTTTTGATGCCATTCATATCACAATAATTCTTAAAATCTCTTGAGCAAAATTCTCCTCCACGATCTATCCTTAAGCATTTGATCTTACAACCCTTTTCATTTTCCACATGGGCTTTAAACCTTTTGAATGTATCAAAGGCTTCATCCTTGGTCTTCAAAAAATAAACCCAACACTTTCGTGAGTAATCAGCAATAAAAGTAATGAAATATGATGACTTACCCAAACTCTTTGTCTACATAGGACCACAAATATCTGAATGAACCAATTGAAGTGGTAATGGGCCCTCCATGCATTGCCTTTTGGAAATGATTCTCTTGCATGTTTTCCTTTAGCACAAACTTTCTTGTGTTCTTGAACCTTAGGAAAACCATAAACCAAAGCTTTTGAATTGAGAAACATCAAACTATGAAAATTCAAATGTCCATATCTGAGATGCCATAGCCAACTCTTATCCTCATATGCCATATTGGCAAGATGGCTGCTATGTTCACCAAACTTCAATGGGAACATTCTATTCTTTGACATAGGCACTACTGTAACCACCCTATTGCCTTGATTTTTATCATAAATTGTACATTGCTGATTTTCAAATACCACCTTATAATTCTTCTCACACAATTTCCCAACACTCAATAAATTATGTTTTAATTGTGGAGTGTAATAAATATCAGTCACACATTTCTTACCTTCTTTTGTATTAACCTCCATGGCTCCTTTAGCTGCAACCTCCAAGGACTTGTCATCACCAAGCTTAATTTTAGATTTGAAACTTTTATCCATTGTAGAAAAAATCTCATTATTTCCTAACATGTGGTTAGAACAACCTGAATCTAAATACCAAACTTCTTTAAAACTATTTTTAGCTTTGTCATATGATAAGAATAAATTACTAGGAGAAGCCTCATCATTCTTATTAGCAAAATTAGCACTTCTATTGTTATTACCTTCTTTTAATCTGCATTCCCTTTCAAAGTGACCATACCTATTGTAGTGATAACATTGAACATTTCTTTTATGAAATTTGCCTCTACCTCTTCCTCTTGGACCACCTCTTTGTTCTCTGTTTCCTCTTGAAGAATTTTGATTTTGACCTCTGCCTTGGCCTTGATTATTTTTGGTGTTTGTGCTAGCATTTTCATTCTTTGTAATTTGTACTTTGGAAGTAAAAGCCTTCTTATTACATTCTCCAGATGAATCTCTCAATCTTTCTTCATGAGACATGAGAGATCCAACAAGCTAATCAAACTGAAGAGTAGTCAAATCCTTGCTTTCTTCAATGATGATGGCAACATTGTTCCACCTTGGTGTTAGAGACCTCAACACCTTTTTTATCACAACTTCATTGTCCATAGTTTCTCCAAGAGTAGCCATCTTATTAACCACATCTTTTACTCTTACACAATAATCACTCACATTTTCACTTTCTTGCATCTTCAAATTCTCAAATTCTCTTTTTAATGTCTACAACTTCACAACTTTGACTTGATGACTACCTTGGTAAGCTTCTTTTAGAGTCTTCCAGGCATCTTTAACTGTCTGTGCACCTGCAATTCTTGGAAATAGGCTCTTATCAAGAGCTATTTGAATGTGAAATAAAGCCTGTGCATTCTTCTTCTTAGCTTCCTTCTTAGCTGTTCTATCAAGAGCATTCCAATCAGCTGGCTCTTCATATCCTGTTTCTACAATTTTCCATAAATCTTTTCCTATAAAAAAAGTCATCATCTTGATGCACCAATAATCATAATCAGATCCATTAAATTTTGGGATTGGCAAAGAGTTGGAATTTGACATGATAAATTTTCTAACAAATTAACCTGCTCTAATACCAAATGAAGATTTTTAAACAAACAATATAACAACAGATTTAAAATGAACAAACAAAATAACCATATAAGATATATGCAAACACAGAGAATAAACTTTTTATTGCAGTAGAAAAAACTAGAGAGCTTCAACTCTTATTACAATGTATTTATTTGCAAAGGAAACTATATGGAAAAAACATAAAAACAAACAAACTAATGATAGCATGTTTCTACATGCATTAACATGCAACACAAAAGTTGGCAAATTCCTAAAAACATCTAACTGAAAATAACAAGGAAAATAGAAATTCTAAAATAGAAACTGCACATGTGGCTATGCCACATCAGTTATCCAACACTTTTGTAGATGATGGAGAGGGCATGGATCCTGATTGTATTTGACAATGCATGAGCTTTGGATTTTCTATGAAGAACACAAACATTACCATAGGACAATGTAATTAAAAGGAAGATGAGCCACACCTAGCATTGCATAAAAAGTTCAAATGTATTTTGTGGGGGGATAATCACATATCTATTTAATCAATTTAAGTGTTTATTGCATGACTAGGCATGGGCTACTTTTATTGTTGAACTGATTTCTATCCATTTGTGTATGTAGATGGTAATGGCTTCAAAACAAATACAATGAGATTGGGAATAGATGCAATTGTTTTTACTCGGACAGTTTGTGGTAGGTGTTGTTTGTTCTTTATTGAAGCAAGAATAATCTCAATCACATCATTGTTCTTCTTGAGATTATTCTTTCTAACATTAAACTGCTTTATGATATGTTTCTCTCCATTCACATCATTATTTTCTCAATCACAAATCATGACATTATTATTATAGCTAAGGAGTATAAGGAGGACAATGCTCTCAATCACATCATTGTTCTTGTCAATCACATAAATCGTATAAGGAGGACAATGTTGTAATTGCCCCCTCATTTTATAGTCTATTGCACATTAATTTAAGTGTAGTTTGGCCTTTAAGCATTCAATTCTTTTTCATATGTAAGGATCTGTATCCTGTACCTAGGATCACATGTGTGAAATTTTAAACAATCACTTTGAAGCAAATGAAAGCATACATACACATCCATATGCCATTCACATTCTTGTTTTTTTTAATACCTTTTTGAGGGATTACCTTATTATGCATTGAATTCTCATTTTTGTTTTATGATTGTAATGGTAGCATCCACAAAGTTGTCTTTAATTAGTTCCTTTTGGTTGTTGGATTTTTCATTGGCAGCTCTTCAACTCAAAGTATTGGGCTCCTTTCCTACACTTTCTTGAGAAAGATGAAGCAAGATGACATTATAGTTCCTATGGTATGATATAATTTCAAGGTGAAATCAGAATATCTTGTTTGAAAATTACTATAATGAGAGGGGGGTACTTGTTGAACATCACAGCATAGCTAATGATCTGAAATTTTCAAAAGTAGTAACTTAGAAGCCACAACTTGGTGTTGGTATGAAAGAGGTAAAGAGGAATTTGTATTCTTTTGTACTTTAAGATGGCTGTTTTTATTTCATGTCATGAATAATAATGCTACTACTCTTCCCATTTTTGTATTCCAAAGCACATTTACATCTTGTCATGCAGATTTTAATCATTTACTTAAAGAAGTACTTGTAATATATACATGATAAGAATGTGACCTTTTATGGATGTGCATTTTTTTGTCATGTTTATGTTTTCTTAACTCTTTCCACATGATTAGATGAAAATTATTACATTTATGGCTGCAGTTCTATTCTAATGTCTTTGTCATCTAGAGTTGTTGTGAATTTATCTGATGGGTTTTTATAATATGTGCATGGAGATCTGAGTGATGTATATGTTTCAATTTTATAGAGGTAGTAGTTGAAACAACCATAGGATTTACAAAAGAAGCTCCCCTTGTTAATGTTCATGGTTTCAATGTTTATCACAAGAATCGACCTATCATGGTTAGTAAAGAGCACCTTTAATTTAAAACAAACAATATACATGTTCCATAAAATATTGGGGATAATTTGATAAACAAGAAAGAAATCATTTCCATTTTATGACATTATATTTCTTCATTGTTTCTATTAGTTGGTAGTCATATGTAGCCTTCATTTGCTTCCACTATGAAATAACTGTCAAA
Source organism: Cunninghamia lanceolata (assembly GCA_027924645.1). NCBI lineage: Eukaryota > Viridiplantae > Streptophyta > Pinopsida > Cupressales > Cupressaceae > Cunninghamia > Cunninghamia lanceolata. Next base: position 6,557,688 of record BSBN01001670.1, on the reverse strand, counting down.
TTTACTTTTATTTTTGTTTTAAATATTGATGTCTAACATTGTTGAGATTTACTGATAAGGTTTATTCCTTTTTGTTAATGCTTTTTTACACAACCCTTTTGGAAGGTTTGGCAAGATAATAGAAGTAAAGGAAATGGGGTCGTAGGAATGTATTAAAACCCCCAATGTGATGTTAGTGGACCAAGATCTGTGGTAACACTATATTTCAAAATGAAAGGACATATCATGGATGGAAGATTGTGCTAAAATTGATTATTTTGGTAGTGTGATTATAGTAATTTCTGCATATTGTAAATTTTAATGTGTATAAAGGTGTTCTTGAGGCAAACTTCATTGAGCCTGCACATGATAAACAAGAATTTGAAAGAACTACAATCCTACTTCGGTTAGAAGCAAAACTCAAATAGATGACTCTTGATTATTGGTATGTCTCATGTCTGCAGTTTGTAATTATTTTTAAAATTATGGGTTTAAGTACTTCTCTAATGCAATAATTTAATACTTAAGAGTGCATAGCATTTCTACAATGTTTCCTAGTTGATATTTGCAATGTGAACATGAGTATTTGATTTGTTTTTATTTGTATGTTATCTATTTATTTTAGTTGTTTTTTTGCAACTAGTTGGTATGGTCATCCCTATTCGTGTATTCTTCAATTTGGATATTGGAATTAGTGTTTGAGGAAAAGTTGCATTTTTTAAATTGGTTGTACATTATGTTGCTTTAAAACCCTTCCCTTTTGGGTGTTGATTTTGTATTAATACATTAACTTTTGTAATTGTTGATCCTCTTTCTTTGATTACCATTGGCATCCACAATGTAATTTCACTTTCTTGTATATATTTTCGAGTTGTCCATTCAATTATGTACTTATGCTTTTGGTCAATTTATGATCACTCTGGTATTCTCTAATCAATATGCATTCTCTCTCTCTCTCTAATATGTATAAGGTAAATTAATGGGCTATATAGAGGCCCCTCTCATATAAAACTTAAGTGCAAACACACAAGGAACTGGGGATCACAGAGACCACAAAAGCCTAGAAAACATGTCATAAACCAACTAAACCATTAAAACAGGAAAAAACACTTCTATCTAGGCACTACCTCCAATTCATACAAAAACAGCTCAAAGGGAACTTTAGGAAGCTTCCCCAGGAAAAGGAACCTGCACCAAAACCAAGAATAGACATACCCTGTACCAGATCAGCAAGTCAAGGTGACCAGATATGCTGTGGTGTTATCCCTGACAACCACTGCTAGCTCAAGGACGATTCTCCATTTGGCCCAAATAATACCATCTTTGAAAATCACTAATAGGGTGTAAAGGCTAGAAACTCAAGCACCCATCCTACAAGATGACTAGCAACTCATCCAGGTGTTTTGCTAAATCTTGAAAGTATTTGGCCAGCTCTGCTCACTTCTTAGGAAAGGACTGAATCTCCTAACAAAGATCCTCCACATCAATCTTATGCTCACTGTCTGGGATTGCATGTACTTCAAACGTCTCTTCCTCCAAACTCTCACAAAATATTAAATAAAATGTTTTCCTCCCCTGGCAGGATGCGATTTAAAATCCATTCCTTCGTTTCTTCATCTAGAGACCTAGCTCCTAATGTGTTATCAAAATCCTCTCTGATCGATGTGTTGGTGCAGAAGACACCAATGTTGATCAAGTTATCTATTCCCAAAAGTTCTTGCATGAATTTTAGTGTAGCAACCTCTAGATAAAAAAAATCCTTCTCAAGCAGCAATCTAAGGGAAGAATTTCCATGCTGCATGCTGGAGGATAACAAGAGATGCAGCTAATCTAGATAAGCCAACCTACAAAAACAAAACCTAAACACAAAATAGCAAGGAGCAGGGACTACTTCCTTAAAAACAGAAAATCACACCCTTTAAAGCAAGCTAGCTCCTGATCGTACGAATTGCCATCAAAGGGCAATTAGTTCAACACGTGGGCTGCTCTAACAAAAGGACCAAAGTAGTGATTAAAGCATTTGTGGACATCCATAGCCATCTTTTTCCATCATCCTACAAACTCAAAGGGTGAAAGGTTAAGTGGAGTGTGAAATTGGGGGCAACCACTATCTTAGAAGCAAGAAGATCTGCTTGGAAAATAGTCAAAAGATTATCCCAGTCGACTAGAATATCATTGACTTTAGTCACAAAGGGAAGTTGATCTATTCCTACATTTGTCAGGCAATCCACCACCTAGTTGCATTCCCTGAAATTGTGAACAAATATGATATCCTCAAATTTCTTTGCCTCAAGGCATGCTTCCACAAGAATACTGTTGAGCTTTCAATCCCACCCTTAGACAAACATGCAATAACAACCTGAGAATCCCCTTTTACAATCAACTTCATGCACCTCAAACAAGAGGCCATCTTAAGATCTTCCAACACAATCTCCACTTCTGCTTCATTGTTCGTCTTCGGACTGAAGACGAACAAGAAGCAGCTAAATGTTTAATATGCTTGTCGATTAACCCATTTGTGGGGGACAACTTTTATATTTTTAAAATACATCTTTTAGATATTTTGGCAATCATTGTTTCTCCTATGGAACAATCAGAATTGACTTCGTCAGTTCCCCAAAAAGACTGAGCAAACATTGGAGAAAAGTGGGGCCACTGCCCTAAAGTATGTCTTTTTTGGTTGATCTTTAGCAGATTATAAGAGGTCACACAGAAAAGAAATATATAAGAATGAACAAGTATTGCACAACATATATTAGCCACTTGTCACAAGCAGATTGTGGCAAGACTTGCAGTGCCAAATCTATGTGTAATCAAGAGAATGCTAGATACTTCATTAAAGACTGCCACAACATTCCATATTAGACGTCCTACCGAGAATTAACAGTTATGAGTCACGTTCTTACAAGTTGCTGGAGTCTTCCGTGTTGGTATTATTTGTTTGTTGTTATTGAAGTTCGAGTCCAGTTTTCTAAATTTGATTTTCTTACAAGCTGTTCGAGTCTTCCATGTTGGTATTATTTGCTTATTGTTACTGAAGTTCGAGTCCAGTTTTCTAAATTTGATTGCAAGAAAGCGGCTACATTAGTGAAGTTTCAAATATCTTATACATGTCACGAGGTCGTCCTATCATGAAATATTAGGAAAAATATTAAAGTTTGTATTATGAAGAAAAGTGGACTGGGACACCTCCTCATATTTACCTTGGGGGATGAAGGGAGTATGCTCCCCCTCCCTTTCCATCATTCCTTCCTCTCTATCCTAGTTCTGGTTTCTTTATAAAAATATTGACACAGGATCTTGGGGAAACTTTGAGATGTCCCCTTTTAATGTAAATTTAATTACCTATAAGATTTGAAATTATACATTCCTCTCTATCTTAGTTCTGGTTTCTTTATAAAAATATTGACACAGGATATTGGGGAAACTTTGAGATGTCCCCTTTTAATGTAAATTTAATTACGTATACGATTTGAAATTATACATCAGAAAGAGATAATAATCAAGAGAATTAATAAAGATTCATTCTATTCCAAAATAATTTTTATGGTAATTTGAACACAAGATCAAATGACTAATGGTTTTGTTGGGTCACCATTTTTGCATTCAAGGGAAACTAGTTTCAATTTTTGATACCGGGAATCACGATTTTAAAAAATGGTGACAGTCTGGAATTATTTTTCTAATAGAATGAATCTTAATTTGAAAGTATGTGTGTATGTTATGAGATGGATTTATTTGTAAGTTCTGATTGTAACTCAAATTATTAAACATGGAATAAACTTAGGCATTATCATACAGGTGAATGGTGAACAAAGAATTTTGTGAATAAACTTGAAGGCATTATCATACAGGCAAATTGAAAGATGAAGATGGCAAGATCTTGAGACAAAATATCAAAATTAGGTTTTGTTGACTTGAGTTAAAATTTTTAAGAAAGGACAAGGCTCTTTTTGCAATCTTTTGATAAGATTTTCTTCAGGAAAGCCAAATATCAACTTCCATTAAAAATAATAACCAAGAGAGGAATGGGATTTAGATGCACTATCCATACTTAAAAGGGTACAAACAATGGACCAGTTAGGAGGAGGAAGAACATATTTTAATGGATTTACGGAATCACATCTTGCACATAAAACTTTTGACTTCACACCTCAAAAGAAGAGAGGACAAGAGAGTTTAATACCTATTGGAGGTCTAGATGAAGAAAACCAAGATAGGATTTGGAAGTACATAACAAGGGCTCCTGTGTCTGAGAAACAGAGGAGAGGGTTAAAATCTAATCAATAAGGTTACAGGAATGGTTATATGTGTGTTCAATCGAGCAAAAGACGGATAACTTATTTCTATCAGTTTTTGAATTTTCAGTAAATAGATAAATTTAGGGAAAGGGAATCCATTATTTTGATTCTCGCAATTATTGATGCTTCGCAAGCATCGAAGTAGAGGAAAGTGTACAGAAGGAATCAGACAACTGAGAGTCTGTGCAGCCAACGTAATGCAGAAATAACCAGTAAAGGGTTACTGTATGGTTTGAGGTTGGTAAACCATAAAATCCTCAAACCAGCTTCCGAACTACATAAGAATCCTGAAGAAGATCAAGCAGAAATCCATACAGAATGAGACCCCTTCCATGGACTATTATTGTTATCCCTTGCTACTGTTATGATCTTTTTAAGTTCTAAGCTTCTCAAAATCAGACCTTTCTTGGACTACTGCAGGCCCTTTGTAGGACTACTGTGGTAATTGTTGTGTCATCTGATATTGCACTGTCATTAAATTGTTTGGATCCAACTTAAGGGCAGTTCTGAGAAAATTTGCTAGTGTTTAACCGTAAACAACTAATAACAATTATGCTTTCTTTAATAATTAATTAGGTATAAGAATGAATTAGATTAGTTGGATGCATTAACATATATTTTTGTTTCTAATAGCTGTAAATGAGGATGTCTATAGAGTTCTTGTTTCACATGCATTGGTTTTCAGTTTTTCAAACTTTTGCATAGATTATTACTTAAGTTTCTGATTTTTCTTGTGTATATTTGTTTGTACCATGCAGGAAAGAAAATTGTGGATTAGTAGGATATCAAGCATGTAGAGCCGGAGCTGAAAATCATCAAAGTGATTCACGTTCACCATTAGCAAGCAGCAATCCACAAAATGATTTCTCTCCAATCCAGAATCCTAGCCCACTAGGAAGAATTGCTTCTGGTTTTTTGTCTCATCAAATTAACAGACCAGACTTGCCCGTCTCAACAGTTCCTGGTAGTATTTTCAGGTACATCCCATATGCTCAATGACTACAATTCTCTGAATAATTGCACTGAAATTTGTATTTGACTGGTATATGGAAGACATCTATGTAACATGATAATTGGTTACATTCCCATTGGTGGCGGACTTTCAGCTTCTATGCCCTCTATTCAACCTAGTTACCTTAAAACTGAGAAAACTAAAACATACTGTGCCATTAGCACAGCTGTATTTTTATGTCGAAGCACATCTCTTAGGTGATAATAGGAGATGTCATGTTTGCTTCTATCCTCCTAAAGCAGGGATAGACAGTACTAATTCTATCCAAAATGATTTGCACTGATGTTTCTAAACTTTGCTAGACATTACTAAATCAGGTAAGAGGCCTGAACTAGGGATTTTTAAACATGGCAATGGGTATCTAGATCTTTCAAGACTCCATTTTTTTGCAGCTAATAGAATGGCATGGGAAATAGTTACATGTGATTCTGAAGAAACTAATAGACATGGGCATCATGAATAAATTTGTATTTGAAGCATAATCTGTCATAGTTTCCATGTAGATGTGAACATTCATGGAGAATCATCTAGAAGTATTCCATGAATGTTACTGTTGGTTATGCATGCAAGGATTTTCTGGTAGTTTACAAATAAATTTCCTTTTACTTTGGGAAATTTCCGCTGGTAGGGTGTAAGATATTCCTACCAGTTTCTCTCAGTTCGTGGAAAGCAACTTATTTTGTTGTTTGAAATTTGTAGAAATTGTCATCCTCTTTCCTATTAATCTCGCAGACATAGACCAGAGAGAAAAAATGTTTACAAGGTCATCCTTGAACGATTACTTTCTATAAGATATACTTAAATGGATTTATGTTCGGAACAGGAAACCAAAGGCCTAAAAGGTGAAAGTTAAAAAGCTACCCAAATTATGGTCAAATACAAATGTTTGTCATAATTCAAACTGCTAGCATTGAGATCTGCTGGTTTTATATCATCAAATTGAAAACAGATAGCTAGTATAAGAGACTATGTGAAAACATAACAACTTTGCATATCTAGTTTTTGTATTTCCTGGCGTGTCTAACTCTGGGTTTATGACTGCAGACTGCTGTCAATGGAAAAGAGCTGCAATCAGTGGCAGGAACTTCAAATAGTTTAGTGGAAAAAATATCGGATCAGAATATACAACTATTCATGAGGTGGTCTAACTTAAATTTATTCACAGGATAGTCCTCTTTATTGAGGGTTATTTTGGTTAGCATTTACTCAATATATTTGTTCTGGTTAGTTGCTTAGTTCAGTTATTTTATTCATACTTCTTATCACGTAAACTGTATAGCTTCTTAATTCTGTTAAATAGATGTTTAACATTTTTTTTTTTACTCAGATCTCTCCATGCTTTCGTTGCCAAGTGTTTATTAATGTAATGACCCCCGTTTTTTTCATTATTTCTCCATGCCTTACGTGGGCTCTTGGACAAAAAAGGTTGGTGAGGATGTTAATTACTGCTTAAAAATATCTTGGGAGCAGCTCGTTGGGGAGACTGGGGGTCGTTCATTTTAGGGAGGTTGGTAAATGATAAATATGGGGGAGAAATATCTATGCAGTGGGTGAGAAAATGAAGGGCTTTGCCAGAAGCTCGTTGGAGACGAAGGCTGGCCGTTTGATTTTGGGAAAAGGAATGGCTAGCCCTCCCTCCAGGCAGGGCGTCTAGTAATGGGTGTTGACCATAGTATTGAGGGGGGTCGAATGCAGGCCTTTGGGGAGGCAAAACCAACGTCCACATAAAGTGTGGGCTCCTAGCAAGCACCATCAGATGGGGCGCAACAAATCCACAGGCTGCCTCAAATCAATCCAAGGGATCGACCTTCACAATTTTTCAGCCTTGGTCACCATAGATCAGGCTTCTAGTCTACCACAACACCAAAATACCTGGCACTTCTACAATTCGCAGTCTTCTGCAGCTACCTGTGTACCTTATCAAGAGGTGTCAGCAGAGATTGTCCAAAAACCATTGCAGAAAACTCTCAAATCAGCATCAGTGGTGGCTTTAGAAACTATAGATCGGCCTGGTGTCGACTATTTGAAGACAAACAAAATCTGCAAGAAGAGGTCACCTCTTTGCTGGGGACAGGATGACCAGAGGGAGAGGAGTCAATGCCTCATATTTGGGGGCTCTGGAAAAAGGAAAACAAAAAAAAGGAAGAAACAGGACGAGAGACATGAAAGAAAAGAACAGATCGTCAATGTAGGAGAGAAGAAATTACTCAGGCAAGAATATGAATTACAAGAAAGAGGTATGATCAGAGGGGGAGTGCGATCTGTTGGGAGGTAGGTGCATCAATTCTTTGCTTTTTTTTCTGGCACATAAATGATAGTCTGTTTTCTGCAACTTTACCAATTGCAAAAAAAAAAAAAATATCTGAAACCCCATCTCTGCATTTTTAATATGCCAAGATTTATTTCGATGCAAAATATTTACATTGCCTCTGTTCTTGAGTTTATTGTTAAAATGCAGAGCTATTTCCTTATTCTTTAGCTATGAGGGTTTTCAAAGAAAGATCATGTGTTTTCTGAGTTATAGTTTTTAGGAAAATAGAGGGTTCGACTTTACTGAGAAAATAATGAGGGCAGCCATATATAGAAAACTGGGACGCCATGATAGAGATTGAAGAGGTCTAAGTCCCATGAAACCTTTTTGTTATACAATGACTTCTTTGATGGGATTTTCATTACAACTTTACTTAGAAATTGAGTGGCTTGTTGTTTTGATCATTACGGTCACTTTCTGTTAAATCGCCAACCTAGAGGAAACCATCGTTGAGTTAAAGAATGTTATGGCACCAGAATACCTTAGATTTATCGATCTGTGTTTGTGCATTGAAAATTGTTCACCAAAATCTCTCATTAGGAAAATCTGTTCCGCAACACAAGGATCTAAGGGAACTATTGTAGGAGGAAAAACAATTAAGTTTGCCTTTTTGTAAGTCTTTTTAACATTTTCTTTTGTTATGGTAAATATGGTAGACGATATGTAAAAACTCAGGCTGTGAGTAGACTTGCAATTCCATTTGCCGTACTTTTCTTAGAATCTCTGTGTGTCCTTTGTGTATCATGACCGATTGGAGTCACTGGAGTTACTACACAACTGATATAATAGACAAAGGGTTATTTTTAATAAAGTTACACTATCATTGAAAGTTTTGGTCTTGTAGATCACATTTTTTCATATTTGTTATTTCAAATTTATACTTCAGTATTTCGGTCGATTTTGTATACCTCATTTGGTTAAATGAGATGAGCTTAGGTCTAGAATATTGAGTCCTCGTGCATGGCCTTGAGCATTTATAAAGGCTAAGGATGCACATGAGAAGTCCTATCTGTCTGTGGGATGTCGAGTTATCCGTTTGCAGGGTGTTGATTTGAGCATGTTTGAGTCTCCTCGTCTGATTGAGAAGTGTGTTTGATTCCCTATGGTGCCATCCCTTCGAGTACGTATGGGGACATTCCATCTGATTTACACCCTGGTGTCTTGTACCCTTGTAGTTGTGAGTAGTACCCGACATTACATTTGATGAGCATCTATATGTTATGACTTTGGTTGTATGCATTGATATTCATGTCTGTTCCGTGATTGATGTGATTTTTGGCCAACATGTATACCCTTACATAGTTACTTCTGTTTGGACCTTGTGACTATCTCCGAGCATGGTGGGGTGGTCTCTTATGAGTCCACATGGTTGGTAGGCGTTGCCATCGCCATTAGGGACAGGTGTACAAGTTATTGGAATACCAGATTGGAGATGTTCTCACTCTATGTTACCCTATCTGTTGTCATACCTATTCAGTCATTGTATCATATTTAGGGCTATGTTATTGTACTTATATAACATATTCATGGCTATGCCATTGCACTGTATGTTCCTTTATGTAATTTAACTCGCTTAAGAGAGAAGTTGTAATCATGCAAATTAATGAGAAGAAATGAGATGTTTCCTTTCTAGCTTATGGATTCCAGTGTGGGTATCGGATCCACATGTACTATGATGTTTATGGATTTATGTTTATATTTGGAATGGGACATAGGAATATTTAAATTGGTGCTTAAAATGAATGTAGTTTTTACAATGTTTCACTTACTCCTCTCTTTCAGGGTTGTGCATTCGGCCATACTTGGCCATGAATGTTGTCGATCTATCAAATCAGCAACCATATCTGTGTATGTTATCACTTGTTATTCAAAAAAATTATCTTGTTCTCTTTTGGCCCTTACCCTTCAAGGTTCGCAGGGCGGAATGTTATATCTAGTATCAAAGCCCATGTTCACACACTGGGAGCTCTGGCATAGTTGAGCCTTCTATGTTTCGTTGTGTTTGGCATGTGTGGCATGAACTTGTTATATTGTTTTCATAGTATTGATTACGTTCATGCCTTAGCATGGCATTACTGGGTTAAGTTACAACCCCGTGCTTAGAAATTGTAGAGGAAATAGCCTCCTTGGACTTACCTTAATGGGACTTGAGTATTAACCTTGGTTGAGAGTTTCCCATGGTTAAGAATGATCACTCTCCCATGTTATAAGATGAGGGTAGGAATGTTCTACCTTGTATGTTCATGAGTTAAAGGTAACTTTAGTTGCCTAATTACCCTTTCTTCGATATGCTCTTCTTGTATCTTCCTTTATGTTGCTAGTGAATGAAATGACCCTAATTAGTCATGGATTACTCTTGTAATTCATTTTTGTATTATAGATGTAAAGGATAATAGGATGTAGTTGTTTGCGGATGTGGACAGATTAGTTTGATTGCTCCATGCTTTCTTGTAAGTGTTGGATGATTGCTGATTTTTCGTATACCCTCTTAATGTACTTAAGTTTTTTCCATTTATCATCCTTGACAACATATTGAAGTCATTGGAATACTAATGGTGCCTTAAACTTTCCCTTAAAAGAATCTGCATGTTTACATATGGTGAATTTTGGATGGCATGTAATGTCTTGACTTGATATGAAATTTATCTTTCTCTCCTCTTCTTAGTTGTCAATAGTTGGCAAGATGTTAGATTGATGGCTTGTGGATTTAATTAGTATGTTAAAGTTGCAATAAGTAAAAGAATTAGTGAAGGAGACCTGATATTTGTTATGGTTATACATTGAAAGTGATTACATGCTTATTAGTGCCTCCTTACTTAACAAGTTTACATGAGAACAACAATTGCTTAGTGGATATATCTTGTTGTTGAAAACTAATCTTCTCCCTTGCATTGTGGACTTGAATGAGATCTTATAGGTGAATTTTTGTATTTAATGCAAACTGAAACTAATGCATGTAGGATAGTAGGAATGTTGCATATTTTGCTTGATGAGCTATTGCATGCCTTGACATAGCCATGGTTACTTAAGATTATATGTATGGTTGTGAACATGAGGAATGGATTAGAGTTCCTTAAATAAACCCATTTCATTATTATTATGAGCATTTAAATTTTTTTGTGAAATGTTACTTATGCTTATGCATTGAGGTAAAAGTGATAGTGATGATGCTATACATGTTCATACACTATTGTGTTATGATGATAGAATTGCAAAGTGAAATTATGATGTTATGGGTAAATGAGCTGCCCTTGTGGAAAGAGTAAAATTGGTATGGTTGTTTGGGAGTACCTATTGTTGGGTAAAGTTGTGTATCTTGCATTATGTTGCATAGTCATAGGTGAACTATGGTTATGTCTGGGTAAGAGAAATTGTGATTGTATTCCCCATTATGTGAACATCCTTTGATGTATCCCTATTGAGTGTTGTGATTAACTAGTGCTTGAGATGTGTGCCCATGGGATGGTGATACTATGTACCCATCCATGGAGGATATATATGGATTATGTGTATGGGAGAAAACCATACAATGTATGTGTTTTTTGTTGTCACCTTATTGACTGCCAACCCAAGGGTTGTTGATAGGTCAATATGTGGAGGGTAGTAGAAGAAACAAAGTTCCTTGGGAGGGAATTACACGGTGTACATATAATGGCGGCGCGAAATGATGATGATTATTTCAACCTCCTAGGAAAGTACTCGCTACTTCCCCTTATTAATGGACTAGATACTTGGTTCATATAGTGTTAGCCTAATCCCCTCAGTTCTTAAGGATTATTTTAGTTTGTGGTATGAGCACCTATGATAGCTATGATCTTACCCTGATGTGATTGTTTTAGATATGATGCCAGCCCCCCACTGGTGTTCTGACATAGTGCTGGTGAGGATGTCATGTCGTTAATGGTAGTGAGTTGAGCTTGAGGACACGATGCCACGTACCTAGATGCGTGAAGGCATAGTATATATGGTTTGTTCCTACTTGTGCTAAGAGGAGTGGTTGCTCACACAACATAGAGGGTTTGCTCAAGAGGGCCTCGATTTCGATCGGTTGGCATGCGAGTGGAATCTAACCATGTGCACCTCTAGCTCAGCGTGTTACTACATGTGTTTTCTCTATGGGTACACACTATGCAGGATGTTCTTATGAGTAGGACATTGCCATGTGGTATTCATCTTGCATACTTTCTTGGGTTGGTGTATACCATGTGCGGTCACGCCGCATGAGGTATTTGACCTGGGTGGTGGGCACAATACCTTTCCATGTGAGGGTTGTGTGAGTAGGCTGCACCCACATGAAGGATTGTTGAGATTGTCATGCTTGTCTCCCTCCTTCTTGGTGTGGTGACTAGTGATAGTCACATAATGTTGTAATGTGTATATTTCAAAGATTGTGAGTCTTCTTTTCAGTTATTGGTGACTTTTACTTTGCTTGTGTTGACCAACTCTTTGGTTTATCTTTCTTGTATTAGTTTAGCCATGGATTATTTTCTTAGCATGTAACTCTTTGCAGTTACATTTGATTTATTGTTGAAACTATGTGCATTTTCTTATCTTATTGTTGGAATTGAAATTTATTTCTCTTTATTTACACTCTTGGTGGCTAAACTAATTGACTTTTCTATTTTTGATTGCTGGTCTTGTGTCATGATGTGATTCCTCATCAGGTATGGTGAGATCCACCCGTTTGAGTGTATACGAGGAAGTAGATGTAGGGAAACCCTTGAGGATGGGGGTATCTATGAGTTGTTCTAAGCTCTAATTCACTACCTTCCTATTGTTTGACTATCTCTTGGAGGCTAAAACCCTTACACAAACAAGAGACATGTTATTGTAGCTTGTATGGATGGCTCACTAGGTGGGTCAATGCCATCAAGACACATGGATTTGGATATTAGACATGGTTATCAGTTTTGGACTCATGGTTACTTTGGATATGGATGGTACTATGACATCCATGTGAACCCCTATGTAGCCTTGTGATGTGAGTATGTATGTATATGTAGATGATACAATTGTCATGTATGAAGTTACATATTAAAATATAGAAGAGAACAAAATTTACATCATTATGCCTTGAAAAGTGACAAACTATTGCAATATATGTAAAGAGATGTCATGCATGCTATGAAGTCAGATTTTGAAATTATGTATGTGTGTGTATGTATGCTCCATTTTATAGGTAGTTGCATATGAAAAGTTAGAGAACTAGAAATTTTGTATATTAAAAGTGCATTTTACTACAAATTCTGAGAAAATTGTGTGTTTATGCTAGAATTACATGTTTATATGTTTATATATTGTGATCAGTGCTTTCAGATGATTAGGGATAGGAAAGGGATGATGTCATAACACTCATATTCAAGAGGCTTACAATGTCATGACCCTCTTCCTAATGACCATTGATGCTTCGACTATTATATGATATATTCACATGTGCTTTGACGTGTGCTTTGAGTGCTGTAGGTACTAAGAATCGACTCCGCCTAGATTCATAGGCCTGAGCGTACTCTTATTATCCCCGATGGTGGTTTTTGGAGATAGTCACAGGCCCTATTCCCTACCCTAGCCACTGTACCTTGCTAGTGCAGTGTTCTTGTGTTGTCGTATCATCCGGTTACCTAATGGCAATGTCCAGATTGCCCCTTATGGTCATGTGTAGTTTACCAGTGCAGTGGTTGAGGATTTTCTCCTTGGTTTCCATTGATTGTTCGATGTGGTTTCCTTAACATCATTCTTTCTTTTGATTGGAGAAAACTGTTACATGCTAGTGTATATTTTTGTAGGAAATGAGTTCCTTGTCTATTTCTTACCAATGTTTTGGGACTGATTGCATGTATTTGTATATGTGATAACTAGATTTTATTTTGTATCAAGTTTCCTGGACTAGTGCATGCATTGGCTACATCTTAGCATTTGTAGGCTTCCAAGAATAAGCTTGGTCCTAGGGGGGAGGTTGTAATGACCCACGTTCTTTTCATTATTTCTCCATGCCTTACGCGGGCTCTTCGACAAAAAAAGGTTGGTGAGGATGTTAATTACTGCTAGAAAATATCTTGGGAGTAGCCTTTTGGGGAGATTGGGGGTCATTCATTTTAGGGAGGTTGGTAAATGATAAATGCGGGGGAGAAATATCTATACAGTGGGTGAGAAAATGAAGGGATTTGCCAGCAGCTCATTGGAGATGAAGGTTGGTTGTTCAATTTTGGGAGAAAGAATGGCTCGCCCTCCCTCCACACAAGGCATCTAGTAATGGGTGTTGACCATAGTATTGAGGGGGGTCAAATGCAGGCCTTTGGGGAGGCAAAATCAATGTCCACATAAAGTGTGGGTTCCCAGCAAGAACCATCAGCAAGAATATGAATTGCAAGAAAGAGGTATGATCAGAGGGGGAGTGCGATATGTTGGGAGGTAGGTGCATCAGTTCTTTGTTTTTTTTTTCTGGCACATAAATGATACTTTGTTTGCTGCAACTATACCAATTGCAAAAAAAAAATATAAAACCCCATCTCTACATTTTTAAAATATGCCAAAATTTATTTCGATGCAAGATATTTACATTGCCTCTATCCTTGAATTTATTGTTAAAATGCAGAGCTATTTCCTTATTCTTTAGATATGAGGGTTTTCAAAGAAAGATCATGTGTTTTCTGAGTTATAGTTTTTAGGAAAATAGAGGGTTCGACTTTACTGAGAAAATAATGAGGGCAGCCATATACAGAAAACTGGGATGCCATGATAGAGATTGAAGAGGTCTAAGTCGCATGAAACTTTTTTGTTATATGATGACTTCTCTGATGGGATTTTCATTACAACTTTACTTAGAAATTGAGTGGCTTGTTGTTTTGATCATTATAGTGACTTTCTATTAAATCACCAGCCTAGAGGAAACCATCATTGAGTTAAAGAATGTTATAGCACTAGAATACCTTAGATTTATCCATATGTGTTTGTGCATTGAAAATTGTTCACCAAAATCTCTCATTAGGAAAATCTATTCTACAACACAAGGATCTAAGGGAACTATTGTAGGAGGAAAAACAATTAAGTTTTCCTTTTCGTAAGTCTTTTTAACATTTTCTTTTGTTATGGTAAATATGGTAGACAATATGTAAAAACTCAGGCTACAAGTAGACTTCCAATTCCATTTGCCATACTTTTCTTAGAATCTCTGTGTGTCCTTTGTGTATCCTGACCAATTGGAGTCACTGGAGTTATTACACAACTGATATAACCAACAAAGGGTTATTTTTAATAAAGTTACACTATCATCGAATGTTTTGGTCTTGTAGATCACATTTTTTCATATTTTCTATTTCAAATTTATACTTCAGTGTTTTGGTCAATTTTATATAACTTGTTTGGTTAAATGAGATGAGCTTAGGTTTAGGATATTGAGTCCTCATGCATGGCCTTGAGCATTTATAAAGGCTAAGGATGCACACGAGAAGACCTATCGATCTGTGGGATGTTGAGAAGACCTAGCAGGGCAATGTCTAGGTAGTTCATGAGGTGTGTACTAATCACATAGCCTAATGTAAAGGAGCTTAGATGATCTTAGTTTCTAAGGGATGGAAATGAACTCGTACGCACACACTTGGATCCTTGGAATATGGATGGTCATGTTGGCAGTTGGTTTTGATTTCATGATCATGTAGTTTTGTTTATTTGATCTAGTGTGTGGATTACATGGACATGTTGAAATTTGAGTTTTTTTTTATCTTTGAAAAATTTAAGAAACTATTTTAATTGAAATCTATCTTTAATCACACATCAGGAGATGTACTGTCTTGATCCAATCTATGATTCTTTTCCTTTTGAGTTCGTCGTCTAACTAGTTGATGAGTAGAGGAGTGTTTGAAGTTTCTAAGTCTGGATTGAGTCTATCTCTGAAATGTTTAGGAACATTTATTCAGGTTGATGCTAGATGTTGTGACCAAAACACATCACCCATTTGTAAATGGGGACCCCCCCCCCCTTTTTTAAGTTTTGATGCTTTGCATTGAGTCTTG
Organism: Cunninghamia lanceolata; assembly: GCA_027924645.1. Taxonomy (NCBI): domain Eukaryota; kingdom Viridiplantae; phylum Streptophyta; class Pinopsida; order Cupressales; family Cupressaceae; genus Cunninghamia; species Cunninghamia lanceolata. The sequence goes on along the minus strand of BSBN01001670.1, from coordinate 6,542,076 downwards.
GATGATGTCTTAGAGCTTTTTAAAGATGAAGTTAGTAGTTTTGTGTTTATAACTTTTTGGTGAATGCCATAGTCCCCTGATATCCTGATGTTTTGAGATCCTAAAATTGACTAAGTTTGATATCCTAAAAATCCTGAAAATTGGCTAAGTCTGAAATCTAGTGGATCCCTCAAAATCTAGAATCTACATGTGAAATCCAGTGGATCCGAGACCTATCTCAAACATCCTAAAAAGTATATTGAAAAATATTTAAAGTATCTAAACTTATACTTAAATATATTTTTCAATATACCTTATCTTGGGGACTTCCATTTTTAGGTGCAAATTTTCTCTAATGAGTTTAGGTGCACTTCCCCACTTGCCATAACTCAAAACTGTGCCTAGACTCAGGGCACATTTTACCATCAAAGGAACCTTAAAGTTGTGCCTTGAACAAGTGATGTTAGAAATGGTGAAGAGAATGGGCACCTTGAAGAACTAAACACCCCAAGACACTTTGCAAATCTTTAAAGCCCAAAATTCACTCAAATGAGATAAGGCACATTTCTTCATCTCCAAAGACCATTTTGGCACCTTACTATGAAAGGGATGTTTCAACCAATGAAAAATTGCACCTAAGCAAAAGGAGGCATGAAAATATGAAATTTGATGTCATTTGAGGTAGAGAGTCTTCTATATACTTTCATGTTGCATTGAAACCTCCAAATTAAACTTGATTATCATCTTCAAGTCAAGGCACCCTTTGCCTTCAAAATCACCAATTTTGGTGCCTTGGTGGAAATCAATTTACAATCGTAAGTCTTGTGGGTTTTCTATATCAACTACAATGATTGAAGGTTAAGGTGAGTGAAAGGAAACCTCATCTTACTTAGGCACCAATTCATGTTCAATTCTTCACCAAAGTGTGCCTTATATGGAGAAAGAAGTCATCAAAGAGTTAGGTGCTAGTTCTTGTGGTTTTGGTCATTTTTAGCACCTAGAATGGAGGAGTGGATGAAGGAGTTTAATATCAAGAAAGCAAGTTATCAATCAGTTTGGAAGTCTTTGAAAACAATTCTCATGAATTCAACACATGGAAATAGATGAACTCCACTATGAGCTAAGGTGCTATTTCTTACAATTTTGATCATCTTGAGCACCTTGAATGTGAGAAGCATGAAATGTTGGTGAAATTGAATATGTGAAAGATGAAAGAGCATAAAACTTGTCAACAATATATCAAAATTCTAGGCACCATTTCTTCAAGTTTTGGACATCTTAAGCACCTAGGAGGAAATCATAAGTCAATCAACTTTAAAGCCTTTTGAACAAGACAATACAAGGTGCTAGTTCACATTCATTTCAACTCTTAAATGTGCCTAGAGGTATGCATCAGAAATGAGGTGCACTTCCTTACTCATTTCACCTAGTTTGGGTGCCTTGATCAATTTTGAAGCTTTGAAGAGTAAAGGAAACTATCAAGTGGCCTAGGCGCCAATCCATGATCATTTCAACTCAAAGTGAGCCTAGGAGTCACTAATGATGTTTTGAGGTTGAAACATGATTTGAAATCAATGTAGGATTCCTCCAAAGCAAAGATGCCTATTATGAATTTTCTTACCACTTCTGGCACCTAAGTAGAAGTATCTTTTCTTGAATAGTTTGAAATTGTTAAAAGTATCAAGTTATAAGTAATTAGATTCTAGGCGCAATTTGCAACCCATTTCACCTCATATTTGTGCCTAGCTTTGAAGAGAACCTCATCTAACTTAAGGCACAAGATCCCTCTTGTCTAACTTCAACTGAGCACCTAAGGATGAAATAGTCTCATAGGGGTATAAACAAGTGTTGAAAACCTCAAAAATGCCAAGAAATTAGCTAAGTGTAGCTAGGCACCAATCTATATCCATGCAACTTAGTTTTAGCACCTAGGCTTGAGAGACATGTTTCCTTGGCACTTAAATGAGCGCCTTAAAGGAATAAATCAATTGAAACTAAGCAACTTGAAACATTCACAAGTATCAAAAGACATTAACTTGCACTAGAAGTAGCTAGGTGCACTTTGCTCCTCCTTACACCTAGATGAGCGCCTAGACCTAGAAAGGTTGTTGAATGCTTAAACATGCTTCTTATGTTATGAAATAGAATGTATATCAAGGGGTTAATTTTTCTTTCTTTCTTTGTCTTGCAAGAGCTTGGATTGAGCTAAGGAGTCATTGCAAGAGTCAAGTCATCATGTAGTTACTCTTGGAGGAACATTTCAAGATCATCTTACAACTATACTTCATCATCTGCATCTAGAGAAGACATTCATTCATCACTTCAAGACTCTTCAATTTTCAAGTCTCTGAGAGAACTCTCCTACTTTATGAAGCATCATCTATACTACTCTACATGAAGAAGCTTCCAAAGATATCAATATACCCTACAAGAAGAAGAAAGTACACAGAGTTAGTCAAATGAGCAACATATACATCCAATTTACAAGAAGATGAATAAGGCAAGATCAATAAAATATTCCAAAACATACAAGTTCTAAGAAATCATGTTCGAAGACATCACACAGATGATACAATTTGGGAATATGTTGAGGAGGCACCTATGTGGCATATACACATCATCGTCCAATCATAGTTCGCCAGATAATTCAATAAGCAAGAAGCCAAAGAGGATGTCCATGTGGAAGATGCTCTAAAAGATTCCATTTTATCCTTATCTTCTTGGAAAGCATGCCTTCATTACCTGTCTTATGTACTAAAAATAGAAAGTTGTAACTACCTGCTGAGATGGCATGATCCTAGCCCTTGGCTATCTGAATTATCTAGGCCATTCATTGTAATTTTGGACTTCTATATAAAGGCCTTGTTGCCTGATTTGTAAAATTGGTAGAGAATAGTAGTGAGTAGGTTTTGTAGTAGTAGAGTAGAATAGAAGAGACTCTTGAAATTCCTTAAGAGTACTTGAAGTTGTTATATATATTTCTCAAGATTAATGCAAAGACATTGGAGTTTGTTTGGTGTTAAGTGTTGTCTTGTGGAATAACATGGTTTCTTTTATTTCGATGAAGTAGAGAGATGTTTCAAAGTAGATTAGAAGTAGATTAGAACTCATTGATGTAATATATGTTGCATTGAATATTTGATCAACTCCTAGCTCATGCTTTTGACATTCATCGTTGGTGAAGTGTTGTGTAAAGCTAGTCTAAGCTTCAATCTAATTTGCTTAAGTTCAATTGTGGATGCTTGTTTGAGTTGAACCATTCAATGGGTGCTTATATGAGCCTTCATGATTTGAAAACCTTTCGCTATCCTTAGGAGATTATACCAACTCCATGTAGTTGTAGGCATCCTTGGTGAAGTGGAGTTAGGCTAATTAACGAGTTTGTCTATTCTTGCGTCATCATTGCTTCATTGACCTTAAATTAATTTCTCTAAACCTTATCTTTTTACTTTTCTTCATTATTGAAACATTGTACATATGTCATCCACATTGAAAGGAGAAATAAGCTAGATGAAGTAAGAAGTCTGCGTAAGGCCCTTTGTGATTACCAGCAAGATAACATGTATTCACTGAGTTCATCCACTATAAATCATAAGTAAGGAACATTAAAGTTACTTCATTGGATCACATAGCTTAGCCTTTGAAGAACTTTATTCAATAGAGAGTGGGATACTTATTATTTTACTCTATTTTTGGACAAGTCGACACTACTCTTCAGTAGGTTGATCATAGTTTTTTAGATCTTTCTTTATTGGATGAGTATTTAGCAGGTATCTCAAACTTGTTTGTAGAGTCTCATCTTGTAGATTTGGGAGACATACTTAAGGGGATTTATCTCCTTTTTGATGACAGTTCTAGCACAACTGTTGATACATCTACATTTTCTTTGGAGATTGACATTTATAAGTTTTTTTTTTCATTTGATTTGTCATATTTCTTGGTTGACTTTGATCATGCTTATATGGTGTCTTATTTGAGCATGGAGACTCCTCCTCAGTTTTCAAAGATTTCTATTTGGAGAATTCCTTCCTCCTCCTTTTAGTTGGACATGGAGTGGCTTCTTCATCATTCAGTGGACTTGATTCTTCCTAAGGGGAGAGGTGTTGCTTGTAGGCATTGGATCATCTTTTGTTTCTAGGCATACTTCATAGACATTAGAGCTTCTTCATTATGGGGGGATATCATTCCTCTCTTTTTCCTTCCTATGGGGGGATTCTTGATTGTATATACATGATGTATGTAGTCCTTGGGGGTATTAGTGAGTCCTCCATGCATCATCTTGTTTTATTTTCTCTCCTTTGGAAAGGAGTTCTTTCCAACAAAGTTTTCTCCTTTTCTCTATTTGTGAGAGATTGCATTTCATCGCATTTGCATGGTAAATGGTTGCCTAACATGGTTGTGTAGTCGAGAGCCATATTGCATCTTGCTCATATTGCATAATAATCTCCCTAAGTTGCACTTAAGGGGGGGTGTTAGAGTAAACGAGTTTTTACCATTTACCTTTCTTAAGTTTTACTTAGGCACCCAACATTATTAGATATTAGATTATTAATGCATTTTATTATTTGGTTGTTTTTGTCAGTTATATCTTTACTGGATTTCTCCTTGCCTTTATAAGCAAGGCCAATGTACATTATTCACATCTCATTCATATTTTTCATCATTCTCGTGAAATAGCTTTGCTTATCTTGTATTGTGAAAGCTTATCCTATAGATTGTGCTCTTGAGAGGTGGTTTTCACCAACATAATGTATTCATTTTAAACATCTAGATTTGCATAATCTTTCTCATAGAATGTGTATGAGTAAAGAGTATTGTCTTTTATCATTTCCTCAAATTTTCTAACGATTGACCTCGGAGAATGTTTCCCTTTGTGACACTAACATCAATCCTTCCAAGGTATTCTTAAATAGGTCTCTAGTCCTCAAATATCAAAAAAGGGAAAAAAATAGAAGTGAATTAGAAAAGTGAAAAGTGGAATTCTATAGATTAGAAGATAGGAAAACATAAAGTATTCTTTATATTAAGATTAATAATAATATTTTCAAACTTCTATTTAATGTGCATTCATTGATAAAAGAGGTCATCATTAATTGGAATTCTCCTTTTTCTCAACCTTGGTTAGTGGAGCTATGGAATCAAACTCTCCCTTTTATGGGATGGATTATTTGGAAAGAAAGAAATAATAGAATATTTAGGGATATTTCCAAGAACCATACTCAAGTCTATCATTCTTTCTCCAAACTTTTGATTGAAAATATGGTTAATTCCAGAATTAAGACTGCCAACAAACTGCTTACCCAGTTTGAAATTATCTCGGCCACCAATTGGAGTATTCTCAATCAAATCCATGCTTATGATAATTCCAAGAAACTTAAAAGATTGAATACTAGGTGGTCCTATTCGAAGCCAGAATGGTTCAAACAAAATTTTGATGGGGCCTCAAAATCCAATGGTAAAGCTAGTGGGGGTGGAATCATCAGGAATGACATAGGGAAGCTTGTTGCTGTCTATGCTAGGGGTCTTGGTTGTCAAACCAATAATTTTGCTGAGGCCTCTACCCTTTTATGGGGAGTCAAGTTGGTGGTCACTCCGGGTATACAAAAGCTAAATATAGAGGGGGACTCTAAGTTAATTATTGATGTAGTGAACAAAGTTTCTGTAAGTGGTTGGAGGCTAAAAGATATTATTATGGATATCAAAACCATTATAAGTAGTCTCCCTATGATGACTATATCCCATATTTACAGGGAAGGTAATGGGGTTGCTAATGCCCTTGCTAATCATGGTTAACAGTTTGAAAGCTAGTGGTGTTGGTGCCAAAGCCAAAATATCCCTTCACTAATTGTGGAGTTAATTCAAAAAGATCAATCTAATCCATGACATCACCTTATTTTTTTACCACTTTGGTGCAGCTCTTATGTATGCTAAGCTGGTGGTTTGATGTGGACTGGAAGATCAATGAGCATATTTACAAGCGTGAGAAAAGCACATTGGAAGGGAGGAATTATTGGTTTAATATGGCGGCACATCCTCATAACAATTACCAAAGGACTCAACATTCATTTAATCTTAAGTCCTTAATCATTTTTACTTACCCTTGTGGTGAAGCCCTTGAAATCTGCATTTTATTGAAAGAAGCCATTCTGGTTGTGGTTTTTGTGTTCTGCTTTTCTATTGTGTTAGTGGATTTTATTGATAATTTGACTATGGGGGGATATATTCATAATAGAGCCCTTATCCTGCGCTAAATTCAGAGACAATTTTGTTGTCTAACACTATCATAAAGAAGGGGGCATTTCTTCTTTTTTAGAATGCCTCAATGGTCATGATGAAAATCTCTCACTACAATGTGCGCTCTCATGGGACAATCACCAAGTGAAAATTGGAAGTGTTGAGTTTGAAGTCTCAGAGAAGGTCATTGCTATGGCCACGAGCCTTTCCACTAAGGGTATGAAGGTGAAAAGGGAAACTAGGGTCACTGATCTTAAAAGCCAGAGTCTATTTTTGGGTGAAGGAGAAGAGCTGGTGCCTTACTAGGGACACTTTGAACGTGCCAAGATGCCTAAACCTTGGGATGAGATGTGTTATTTGCTGATGAAATACAGTACTCTAGAGGGACGTTTTACCAGCTTCTATAATTATCACCTTCCTCTATTGAATCATTTTAGAAGAAATGTTGCTATCGGTTTTCCTTTCTATTTGATGTCCTCTCTTGAACTCTCAGTCCTCCATGTGAAGGTCCATTATGCCAAAAAACCTACAAAGAAGCCTATACCGCTTCACCAGGGTCTCATTTATTGGCTCTATCATTTCCATTTGGCCTTAAGTCTATCAAACCCTATTCCCCTGACTGTTGATTCCCCTAAAGGTAATCCCTCTGCCTTTGAGAAGCCTCTGGATTCTACCCCTTCTAGTTTCCTTGCTAAAGATGCTTCCGTTTCTGATATCCTAGAAGTAACCACTATTGAGGGTTTTCAAACCCCTCCCCCAAAAGGAAAGAAACGACAGCTAGGGGATGAGGAAATTACTGTTATCACTGATTTAGAGGGTGGCACTAGGACCCATAAAACTCCAAAAAGTGGCAATGAGGGTCCCTCTAAAAAGGTTAAAACTAAGTCTATTAAAATTGTGAGCACTTTTTCTGTTGTGAGGCATTCTGAGAGAATCGTGAGCAGACCTACCCCCAAAACTAAGTTGATTGAGTACTCTGAGAGTAGCTTTGATTCTACCACTCTAGAAGGTGACAAGATGTCTAAGGGGGATGACTCAGAAAGATTTTGATAATATGTATAAGTTTCATGTTGAAGGCTGGGAGGATGTTCCCAATTAGCCTTGTTTCTGTTGTTCTTTTTTTGTTTGCTGTTAGACTGCTGGTTCTTACCATATGCTATTTTTTGGTGGTTTTTTCTGTCTTTGCTGATAGTGGCTGTTTTTGTTTGTGAGCCTTTTCTTGGCCCTGCTATAGGTTGTTTTGTAAGGTTTCGGACCCTAGTTTTGCCACCTTGTGAGCCTTTTTTGGCCCTGTTGTGGGTTATTTTGTAAGGGTTCGGCCCCTGGTTTTAGCACCTTATATTATCAAAAACATGGATCAAATAATGTGGTGCTAAGATATTTATCAATTTACTTAATTAAATAACATAAGAAAAATTATAAATATTTCTTTTTAAATACTCTTAAAGTATTATTATTAATAAAATTAAAAAATGTTAAAACTATATTATCATTTTTGGCCTTGAATCTGTGTAAATGGTGCCACAATCCACATCGAAGATCATCACAGTCATTTCATTTGGGTGGAACAAATTGGCACTTTGAATTTAGGAAGAATAAATTCAAAATTATTTAAACTTTGTGGGTCCCACCACCAATGCCATTTTGTATGTATGGTGAATATGATTTTTTGTATGCTATGATGTCTTAGGCATATGGAGAATGGCCACTTCCTATGTAGAATAGTCATTGTCATTACGAAATGTTGTTATATTAACCACGAGGATTTGCTACGCAATGTAATGAAAAAGTTAAAAAAAATAGAACAAATTATGTTGACTGTTTGGTGGGCTCCACTTGCCATGTCAACCAGGTTTACAACACACTAGTTGTTTAAGACTTACTGGTATACATATGGTACAAATATAGATATTACCTTCTAAAATGATAACAATAGAGAAACATTAATTATTATTTATTATATTAGATCACAATTAACATCCTCCAAAAAATTCTTTGTAGGTTTTTAATATTTTATTAGTTGTTTGCCCAAAAAGTTCTAGCAGGTTTAACAATTTTGATTGTACATAAGAGATGCAATGCGTCATGTTCCTACCTCTATGTGTTGAATGTTGTTGTAGTATATCGTCAAAAGGGAAAACCCAATGAGATGAGAACAAGTGATGCAAGTAATGATTTCATATGTCCATTGTTTGTATCTCGGGTCATTGTATGTTGCACATACAAAACTGTTTGTATATCAGGTTTATATACATTGTCATTTTACTTGTATGCATGTTACTAACACTTTATCTATACATTCAAGTAGCGGACCCGACAGAGTCGAGAGTTTGAATGCATAAGTCCGCTGTGTCTGCTAGATTCCTTGTATGTTTATGCGTTGAGTGCCCGAAATATACAAAGGTGACATACATTGCAATATACATTGGACAGAACTGAAAAGTTATTAAATAAGGTTAAGTTGTATGCTTTTTTCTTTGTATGTATCTTACATATAAAGCTAATATGCATTGCACTTATATAAGCTGCGGAACTAAAAAGTTATTAAATGAGGTTAAATCGTTGTATATTTTGTGCCTTGTATGTATGTTTCGAGACATACATTGCAAGACATACAAGGCAGATTTCAAAAAGATTAAAATCCGGTTAACACGATGTATCATTACTTAATGTATATCCGATATGTGAAACCGACAGTGAGTAAAATGTGGTCTATGAAAGAGTTGAAGTTCGAAGCACATACAAATGAGTTTGTATGTATGTTGCTTGTATCTGAAGGTTCAATACAAGTGGCGTTGTCTGCATCTTGTGGTGATCGGCCTAACTTGTAACTATCGGCTTTCAATGGAGTTTTTACTTCGATGGCTGATGTCTGTCCGATGAAGGTTTGGTATCGGCATAAGGAACATGGTCGGCAATGAAGATTGAAGTTACCCCGATGGTCTTATTCACGCCAATGGTGTGATATACAAAGAACGAAATATGCAATGGTATTTTAGTGCTAAATGATACAATTAATCTGTTCTGTGTAAGGAGATATTGAAAGAAGGGAAGCCAAGTGAATGTAGCCTTTCAATGGAGTTAGAGGTGCCTTGTATAAAACTAAAAGCCCTACTATTCTCTCCATAAGCGTAGAGCGACATGAGTGCATACCATGCTCTCATCCAAAAAAATTGCAAGTTTTGTGAAAGAAACTCCAATTAAAAAGCTTCAGCTCAATGCTCCAAAATAGTGTGGAGCACTTCAAAAAGGTGCACAACACTATAATCTTCAATGCCATTCCAGATCAGGCATATCCATATGGTGCGTGACGATTATGAATTTAGTCATCTCCAGCAATGAAATACAATGCAGCCATTTTTAACCTGGCACATTCATTTAACTCCCACGCAGCCATGGCACATTGTGCAAGCATTTGGAAACTTTGTGCAAGCATCGCAATATCGCGGAGTCATAAATAGTGTTGCACAACAATAAATGGCGCAAAGGCAAATCTCTAACACAAGGAGGTAGAATGAAGCTCCGTAAACTTCAAACCCTAGCTTCCAATAGAAGCACAAGGTTCTAAACCAGTGCAATAGCTACATTATGGTGCATAGCTTTCTAAGCTCTCAATGTAGGCAATGAAATAAAAGTGGTGAAGTTCATTTTATGATCAAAGGAATCTATGAATGATGCATGAGCTACAGAGAAGGAGGTCATCAATCAAAGTCCAAGCACAAGAAGCCTTTTCAAACCTAGTGCATCCATTAGAAAACGAACGAATCCATCCAAATGGTGTGTTGTAGCACAAATTGCAGAGTAAACGCAAATTCCATGCCCAGCATTATCAAAACCATTTGATTAGGGAATTAATTCAATGGATGGTGCAATTGGTTTTTTTTTTTTTTCCATCTCAGCCTCCTTTTACCAATAGCGGATCATATTAATCTTGGTAGCGGGTAGTTTCAAGCAATTTCATTCACCAATAGTATGTGAACCCTATAGCACAGGCTGTTTGTACGTAGGGAAATGTGAACAGATGAAAAACATCACTCCTTGTACCTTTACCAACTTGCCAATTTGGTACTTGACAGATGAAAAAGAAAAATTTAAAGTTTGAAGTTTAATATAATTAAAAAATATAAAAATCCCATTTTTTAGTGTTACTATTCACAGAAATTTAAAGATTTCAGATATTATATGAGTTTTAGATTGTAGAGCACTCTCAGTTACAGAAATTTTACAGTTGTCTCAATTTTCTGTTAGAGTTCAGATATCTCTTTCCAGAACTTAAGTTTTCTATTTTAGAAACTCGGATATCAATTATAGAATTTCCCGACATTCAGGTATGAATTGCCAAGTTTCAATATATTGACAAATTCCTGATTTGGGAACATAAAACCAGCTATGCAACTATGTCACTAAATAGTGAAGAAGGCTGTAGGAAGAACTAACTATACAAGTGCTCATGCTACATGCAGTATTACTTGTTTCATTTCCAAATACATTGTATATATTCAAGCTGTGAAGCGTCTACTTATATTCTGCTGCAATTTTCTACTCTGCAATTTCTTTGGTACAGCTTACAGTTCCTTTTAAGTGATTTCATGCATGTGTTCGGTGTTTAATTTACATTTGAACGATTGAGGCTCGGAGTTCACTCAGTACCCATCATATAATATGCTGGAATTTTATGGCGACGGTGCCATAGACCTTACTTATACATAACAAGGGTGTGAATTTCATACCTTGAAGCGGAGAGTATTAACAAATTTAGGTAATTTGCCAGTAATCCTAATTTGGAACAGAGGCTCGCCCTCCTACTCATATGCATTCGATGATGGTTTTGTTGATTTTTTCCGCTTCTTCTCTATATCAAACAGGGCATCGACCTCGGTTCAACTGCTTTGTGCAAATGTTTCACAGATGACACGTCAAATCCGTACCATTTCTCCCCCGCAGCATCGTGGGGAACTCTGACGTTGAATGGCTACCTCCCATCGGCTTAGCACGCTCGCACCCCCTACGCAAACCCCGCTTCTCAGCCATAACATAATGCAAATCCCTAATAAATTTACAAGGAAAATCTGTTAAAATATGATAGGAATAACTAGTGTTTTACCTCGAGGGAAATCAGGTGCCTCCTCTACCATGGGCAACGTTGAAACTTTTATTGGTGGGGATTTAACGTCTTGTTTTTGTCTCTTGAGATTTTTCTTCTCGGCCACCATGGTTGACAGCTTTGAAGCACTGAAACTGCTAAAAGGGAGAAGGAACCCAAAAAAAACTTTGGGAAGAATTTTGTATGAGGGGAAGGGAAAATTATGTTGGAATATTAATCTTGGTAGCGGCCAGTTTCAGGGAACTTCATTCACGAGTAGTATGTGAACCCTGCAGCACAGGCTGTTTGTACACTGGCAAATGTGAACTGACGAAAAACATGATTCCTTGTATCTTTGCCAACTTGCAAATTTGGTACTTGACAGACGAAAAAGAAAAATTTAAAGTTTGAAGTTTAATATAATTAAAAAATATAAAAATCCTATTTTTCACCACTATTGTTCACTCAATTGACCAATAGCAACAGAGATAAATTGCATTTATTAAATTAGTCAATAAAAAAATTAAGTTTCAACTTTAGGATTTTGCCATATGAACTTAATATTAGATTCCTATTGGTCAACTAAATTAAATTAATTGCATCACATAATCCTGCCAAAGGCAGGGACTAAAAAATTTTATATGTGAAAGAAAATTCATGTTTCATAAAAAAACAATGGATTAAAAAATAAAAAGATAGGTATATAGTTCTAACTGTTGATTCTATAAGGTGAAATCAAAATGAAAATCATTAAATGATTATGGTGGCAAAAGCTGAAGTATAAAATGGTAAGAATACATTTCAAATTGAGGGCATTTTGTCTTCTCTATGCTATTTGGGCTTTTTATGGCCTTACCTTTCTTCTGGAGTAGGGACATCTTCCTCTCCCCACTCTTTTGATATGCTTATCCTATGCCATTAAGGGACATCACACTTTCCCCACCATGACCGTGAGATTACATTGGGATGTATGCCCATCCTAGGTTGTTATGTGTCTACATGGGTGTTTTTAGCCATTGACGGCCAAATCAACATTTTTATTTGCCCATGCTAGAGGCAACCTTATTTCTTGATATTCAACCTACATTATGTCAATGTTTTATTATTTTAGATGTTTTACATTCTTATTACATGGTTTTTAGATTTACTTTACATGAATTCATATAATTTCATGCTTATCCTTGTATTACTTATATATCTAATGTACTTTTTTCTCTTCTCTTCCAATTCTTTACATTCTAGGATGCACTAATTATATGTGGTATTTATTGTCACTAACATTCCTATGATCAAGATTTTTTGGTCATAGGTCATTCTATATGTGCACACATCTTGTAACTGCCAAATTTTGGTAGTCCATTTTTTTGGTAGTCCTTCAAAAAAAATTTCTCCAAAATTTTAAAAAATAAAATTCTTAGATAATGAGAGAAGAGGAGTTAGTGGGTGTTTTGGAAATTTATTGATTTTATTTTAGACGTTTCTTTTTAGTTTCTTTAAAATGTCTTTTAAGTTTCTTTCTCAACGAAGAGATGGGGTGGAAGACTCCAAATATTACAATGTCTTTTAAGTTTCTTTCTCAACAAAGAGACGGGGTGGAAGATTTTAGATACAAGAGACTTTGGAGATAAATTCAGTGGCATTGTCAAATGTAACAGGAGTTCAATAATAGGCGGATCACAATAGTTCTTACAGAGGTGGCAGTTAGTGTTGAATTGCTCATCAACCAATCAACCAAGGTATGTACTTGCTTGGCTTATGCTATCTTTGGTCTTTCTTTGCAGAATTTTACCAACTCGTCTACATGTCTTGTCTTTGCTTTCACATTATTTGAAGTTTCTAAAAACCGTTGAGCTAATACAAATTGTGCATATCCTATGATCATAACGTTCCATGAGATGAAATCTCTAAGGGATTCTATTAATAGTTTGTGTGCCTTGTCTATGCTTGTTATTTCATATCCATTAGCCTGTATGTATTTCAATCATTGCGTACCCTAAAACCGTATTTCTTTACGACTTTATCAATTAGTCGTGGCTCTGTTCATTTTTTCTCATTTCTACCCTGATAAAATTTAAGGCCTTTATATGTTTCTATTACATATGAACATTCCTCACTCCATAGATGGTTGCTATATGGGAGCACTTTTTGAGAGAATTTGATAACGATGATGGTATGTAAGGTCTGCAAGCCGCATTGATCTGAAAGTTTTAGATTAAAAAAATATATATATCCATAAAAACATTTGTCTAACAAGTAGATGTTTTCGGTGTTTTAAGGATTCCACATTCCATGCCAATAGAAAAATCTTCTATCAACGACTTGAGATAAAGTTTTGGAAACATTTTAACATGTGATCCACTGTGACTACATATCCTTGGAAAGGCTCACAGCCCAATTAGGCCATAAGGATGTTAAAATATTATCTCATATATTTTAAATGTTACTAAATCGGTTGGAGTAAGTATGAAACTGGTATGCTGAAGACAACAAGTAAGTTATGAAATGGAGAATGTTAAAGGTGTCAGTTACATTGTTTGAAGTTTTTAGATTCTTTAATATTGTTCTAATTTTTGCATCATGGAATATTTTTAATGATAAGTGTTCATTTTGTCGTAACCATTTCATGCAGTTGTGCAGACTTGTTTACTCCAAAGAGAATATGTGGAGATCTTTAGGACCTGAATATATCAAGCTACCTGAGAGTTCTCTGTTGTATTTGTAGCTGCTTGTTACTGCTCAAAACTGAGTTTTAATGTACAAAAACATAGGGTATTTACTATGTATTATTATGGTTATTTTATTCACTGTGGTCTTTCCTATGATTTTGGTCTAGGCATCTTGTATCTACCTTTATTTCATCATCATCCATTTTGCAATCCAAAGTTTAAATATCTTGAGCATTCTATTGTTTGTGAAATTCATGGTTCAAGTGTAGTTTCAAAATAGGGATTAGATGTGTGGGTGCTAATGATTCCAATTATTTATATCTATATGAGGATTTTTGTAGCTTTCTACAGCGTTCCAAGGTAAAATGTGTATTTTAAGTTTCTTGAATTTTCAAAAATAGATTTTTTTATTTTTTTTATTTTTTTAACAGAAAAAAGGTGCAGGGGCACCCATAAATTAGGATTTAAAAAATATTACATAAGATAAGGCCGAAGCCAAGTCCAGGAATAGTAAAAAAAACACAGCAACGAGGACCCTAACAGTCCTACCCAACACCAGCATAAAACAGAAAAGCATAACCTAAACCCAGATGACGCCTACAGCCGCCAACACCCAAGCACCCGTGCCACTACCATATAGACGCAAAACTGAAAGAAACTCGAATAGGAGGCTAACATGAATAAGCACCACGCGGTCACTGCTAGCCATTTCCTCCAACTTATAGCCGCCGTCAGGTAATAAAACAAGCCTTCAAATAAAGATTACATTTAAAGCTTGTCATCTCCCATGACTCTAGTTATTCTCAATCCCATCTGCCCCTCTACACGGAGAAAAATACATAGTGGTCTCGGAGCCCTGAACTAAATTAAATGCTTGCCAATCTCCTCCCACGAACTTGTCAGAAGCTAAATTTGACTATATTTCATTTGGAGATTACATGACTATATTTCATTTTGTTTGTCAATAGTGGATAACCGGTCTGCAATAAGATGGGTCAAGCTAGCATTTCCAATAAATTTGTAGGAATGTAGCTACCTGAGAGTTCTCTGCTGTATTTGTAGCTGTTTGTTACTGCTCAGAACTGAGTTTTAACGTACAAAAACATAGGGTGTTTACTATGTATTATTATGGTTATTTTATTCACTGTAGTCTTTCCTATGATTTTTGTCTAGGCATCTTTTATCTACCTATTTCATCATCATCCATTATGCAATCCAAAGTTTAAATATCTTGAGCATTCTATTGTTTGTGAAATTCATAGTTTGAGTGTGGTTTCAAAATAGGGATTGGATGTGTGAGTGCTAATGCTTCCAATTATTTATATCTATAGGAGGATTTTTGTAGCTTTCTATAGCATTCCAAGGCAAAAAAAAATTTCAAAAGGAGATTACATGACTATATTTCATTTTGTTTGTTAGTAGTGGATAAAATAAGATGGGTCAAGCTAGCGTTTCCAATAAATTTGTAGCAATGTATATTTTAGTTGTGGTTATGGGTTTATATGTTATTTAGAGACTTTGAGAGTGAACACTTAGTCCTTGGCTCTTAGGTAAAGACGTTCCGGCCTAAAGTCAATACTTTTGTATTGAATAGCTAAACAATTCTATGAGTTAGTTATAAAACCCTCTAGAATATATATATATATATATATATATATATATATATATATATATATATATATATATATATATATATATATATATATATATATATATATATATATATATATAGTTGTTTGTTTTATACAATTCTTTTTATAAACTTTATTTATATTTACTTACTCCTATGTGCTTTGGTAGACATTTTAATATAATAAAATTTATATTGCTTATAATTAATTATAATTTTTTTAGTTATTTAAAAAATAGTTTAGTTAAGACTTAAATTTAATCTTATTTAGTTTGAAATTAGTTTTTATTTAATTCTATTATATTAAAATTGTAATTTAGTTTACAAATTCTTTGTTATTTATAAATCTATCTTAACTTTGGTTTTAAAATTTTTACAGATTCTTTTGAAATTGAGAAACAAATCAAAGGTAAATGTTTCTAATCTATAATTTACTTATTGATTATAATTGTAAATTTATTTATATTAATAAAAAATTTAATTAATATATATATATATATATATATATATATATATATATATATATATATATATATATATATATATATATATATATATATAAGTAAATTGGTTTAGTTATCATTCCATTTTTTTATTTATTTAGTTATTAAAAATATAGTTTAGTTAAGATTTAAATAATATTAAATATTTGAAATTAGTTTTTATTTAAAAAAAAAATTAATTTAAAGTAAGTTTAGTTCAAATCTAAATTTTATTTAATTTTAAATATAAAATAAATTTTATTATAATTTAGTAAATTTTAATTTTGCTTTATTATTACTAAAAGTATTTTTTTAAAATATTACTTTTATACACTGAAGTTACTTTTTTAAATTGCAAAACTATTGTATTTAGAAAGTTTTTTAGGGCCATAAACCTCTTATGACGAATTAAGTGGAATTTTTGCCCTTATGCCTATTACTCTCTAAAAATGTATTTCGTGCATCCTACAACAAAACTAAAGTGATTCTGAGACATAATTTTTTAAATAACAACTAATGCTAATATTAAATCTTTTAAAATCTTACATGTATTTTCAAATGAAATCATAAGCACATCATTCCATCTATATGGATTTTCTTACCTGTATCTTCAAATGAAACCCTGTTGGGCATGAGCGCTTCATTTTATTTGAGTGGCTTTTCTTTTTAATTTAGCAATCCTCTCAAACTACCTACCTCTACAACACCCATTTCAAATGTCCACTTCATGAATGAAGAGTTTGAGTAACTAAATAAATTCTTTGTTTTCATTGTTGCAACCATCTATTTTTTTAAGAATGTTTCTTTTATCTGTTTAAGTCATAAAATAGCAATAGGGTTAGAATAATTAGGATTAGGGTTAGAATTAGGGTTATGGTTACAGTTACGGTTACAGTTATGGTTACGGTTACGGTTAGGTAGCATTGGGGTTAGAATAAAGATATCTCAAATTCTATATGATGTGAGAATGGTATAACAAATCTACATTGTAGAGTTCATGTAAAATAATTTACAACAATCATCAAACACATATTTATAAGACATACTATTACAAAGAATAGTTACACTATGCATATCAAAATGACCAAAACATACAAACAACAGTTAAAGTGTGCATATCAAAATATAAATATATATTATTTGATGCTAGGCCTATAAATATTTGTGGCTATCGGCCATTTGATAGAACCTTTGGTGCTTTTACTAGTAGGTAGTGATAGATGCTACACAAAGACTCATCATTATATCTAGACAAAGCTTACTAGATAGTGTAGCATTGTTTGATATGCCACTAGATAGTGAGTTGCACCATTTTTCATACAAGTGTGATTTCATAACCCTTTTCATTTCATATTCTCCAATTTCCTACATAGTTAAGCAAGCTTGTACTTTGTGCATAGTTTTCACTTACAAGTTCAAGCTACTCATTACATATTTTCCCTCAAATTTACAGGTTTCCATGGAGCACACATGTCACAGGATGTAAAAACATGATGACAATCAATGAGGTTTGTTACTTTTTGTGGACATCATTTTGGGTTGAATATCTACTTTACACACATTTTTGTGAGTGCTATATAATTTGAGATATACAAGATCATTTTAGGATTCACATGCATCTCAAAGTAGGGGCAAAATGTAACGGTGAAATTTACATATTCATGCTAATTCCTATTTAGTTTTATGCTCATTTTGAGAAAATATCTTAATGCAATTACATATGGACAAATGGCACAATCTTGTGTGAAGTTCAACTCATTTCTCCATGTTAGCCATCCATTTACAGACATTCCCACATCTCAAGTATCCATATCCACACATATTTCCACAATCCATCATTTGTTATGTGAGTGTTATTGCGCCCATCCCCATACATTCATTATCCACCTTTGTTTATGGCACTCCCTTATCTTAGGTAAATTCCATAGGTATAGGATTGATCATGTGTCTGTGGATATAACCCCTAAAATTTTAAAATTCTAATTCAGATTTTACTGATTCTCACCCATTCCATTAGCCTATATGAGTTGATTAAACAAACATTTGCACTATTTATTGTTATATACTTGTATTTAAAGGCATTAATTTGCATTCATTTATCATCCACAAGCATTATTTAAATATCATTTCCATTGAAGGAAGAAATGCATGCTAAGAACACCTTAATTGGAGCACCTAAAAAGAGTCCACATCTACATCACATCATCTTAAGACATCTACACAATTGCTTGCTATCTATAATTATTAGCATGACCTTAAAGCTAGTCTTTGTTGGTGTGAACAGGGTTGTTACCTAACCGACCAACCAATTTAACCTTGTGTGAATAATTCATATAATTTAACTATTTATTAGTTAAATAATATTCACATTACACATAATTCACATGTTAAGTTGACTTGGTGAGTCTACTAGATGTTTCTAGTTGTGTCTAGTTGTTGATAATTGTTGATAGTTGGCATCTTATCCTATAGTTGCCATATGTCATAGGATTAAGACATTTGTTATGTGACTACAACATCCCATCTCATCCTTGTCTTTATAAGAAACGTATATAAAGTACATTGTAACAATATTGTAATAATCTCTTTTGCATTTATTAATAGAATAACATTATTCATTCATTTGATCTCTCTTGTGCTTTCATGAAGTCCTAGATCCTGGGTGGCCCCAATCATAGCCAAATCTAACATGGTATCAAAGCTCATCAATCAGCTCTAACATGGTATAAGAGCTCTAGGAAGAATCACTTTGTGTTAGTCATTTTTTGAGAGATCTTAGATATAAATCATGGTGGATATTGATAGTTAAGTATGCTCTTCTTTTGCATCGAATGATGTCCTAGAGAATCAGAAAGACTTGATAGGAATACCAAATTTGGAAGGTTTTCCTCTTTGTAGTCTTGTATTGCAGGTTCATTTTGGAGTGTGTTGTTGCAAATCTAAGCACACCATTGTGTTTAGGAAGTCTAAGATAGTGAAGATCACCATTTATTTCATCCACATCGGACGCTAGAGGCCAAATCTATGAGGATTTGAAGTTAAGAGGTGCATGCAAGATCCAATAGGTACCTAATCTTTCAGAGTAGTTTGTGCAAAATCAGACCCTGTCATCATGCTCAAGAGGCTCAAAAAACCCAAGATCGACTAACAATTCATCAAAATCAAACAAAGTTGTAGCAAAAGACAATTTTTTTTGCAAATTGCCACCATACAGAATTCACAAAGAATATTTTTTGCATAGACAGCATATTCTCTAAATCTTGGTGTAGGCAAAATCTGCACATTGTTTGATGGTTAAAAGAAATATTCATTGGTTTTTTGGTTTGTTTGAATTGGTTTTTTGGTTTGTTTGAAAGTTTTTTAAAGTCTATAGATTTTTATTTTTTCGTAGGACCTATAGAGTACTTGTGGCACCTAAGGTACCTGCAAGGACAGTCAGTGAGTGCCATGTGGTGTGGGACCCACCAAACTCTCACGCGCCTCTAGTCTACAATGGCAGATTTTAACAAACTTACTAGCCAACGGTCATATTACCAATGCTGGTATCTATTTCAAACTAGTCTTATAATCCATGGGAAACTTTCTAAACTCATCAAATGTTCCTATCTTACCTCCCGCGGTTATACTCTCTAACCCAGCGGTCAACTCTACAACGGCCGGTCGGCGATCTTAGCAGATACCGCCCAACAGCATAAATTTATTTTTAAAAAAAGAAACCATCTCTGACAATGTAAACCACCAAATAGGAATTTAGAATGTAGTTTCACCTAGTACAATGGAGGTTTCAGATTGAGACAGGTGGTTTCTGCCATTAAAAAGATGGTTTTCCAATACAAAATGATGATTTTGACATAAACAGGTGATTTCAAAAAATTTTAGGGCAAATTTGTTCTTTCCAATATCATATTCTAGATCTAGGAGAATATTATGTTTGGCCTGCTTCCATCATCACTGCATCAGCAGTGACATCGGATAGGGCCCCCTTTGGCCCCTTAAAGCCCTAAAGGGATTTTTTTTCTTTCTTTTTTTATAATTTTACCCACAGGCAAAATCGGCAAAATAAGATATCGTCAAAAATCTAATAGAACACACTTTGCAATGGCATTTGTAGTTTTATGAGATTATACTGTAGGTGATAGATACATCAATTTAAAGATAAATCTTCGTTTTTGGCTTCCAAGCTCACAACTTTTAGTCATGATCTCTAATTTTCATGATTCTTGTGGCATCACAAAGGTATTTAGGAGCTCTTCAAATCCATCTATGCACTTTTCTCAAATTCAACACCATGTTCATTTTATTTAATTCATCAATTTTTTGGATTTTGAATGATAGCTTGGTCATTTTGAGATTTGAGGAAGTGAAACTTGTTTTGGATGGATTTGTTTGCTATGATAAATCAATCTAAGTGATTGTAATCTCCCTTGGATCTCTGTTTTAATAGATTTTGATTGTTTTACCAATTTTGGTCCCTTGGGGACAATTGTAAATCACAAGTATAAATTCTCACAATCATTTTTTGCTAGGGGGTTATTTCATTGATTGAGTAAGAAGGGGTTGTACTTGTGTTCTTTTTTGTACTCTTGTATCATGGATCCAAACAAACTTACTCTATTCACACCATATAACTATCATGAGTGGAAAACTAAACTAGAGATTCATTTAAGAAGTTTGAAAATTGATAGAATAATAATGGGTACATAAATTAAACAAACAATGGCTGTAGAAAAGAGAAAGTGGTACAATAGATGTGATCAAGCCTATGGAACACTGTGCTTGTCTATTTCTCTTGATCTTCATTTTTATATTGAATCTTGTAATACACCTAATCAAGTGTGGACTACCTTAGAAAATCTCTTTGGTAAGCAAGATACTATGAGAGGTTTCGAATTAGAGAATGAACTAATTGGTTTGAATCTAACCAATTTTATAAGCATCCAATACTTCTTTAGAAAGCTAAATTCACTTAGATTTCAGCTCAAACAATGTGGAATTGAGAAAAAGGACACTTAATTGATTCTTTCAATCCTTGCCAAGTGTTGTGATGTTCACAACATGCCCCATTTTACTCCTCAGCAAAATGAGGACCCCTACTGTGGCTATTGCTTTTGCTTTTGTGTGTGTTGTTTTGCTTGGTGGTAAAGGGAAAAAAAGGGGTTAAAATTGTAAACTTTGTTAAAAATAGAGAAAAAATATATTTTCAGTACCAGGGCATGATATGGTTGGATTCCTTGTGAAAAATCAGTTAGGGTTGCTTTTTGAACCATCTTAAAATTCACCATATTTTGCAAGTTATGATCATTTTGGTAAAATGTACATTCATGTTTCTATATCGCTTTGCATATACAAGGTCGTTTGTATATGCAAAGGGTTTTGTTTTTGTACTTAGTTGCATTTGCCTTTTGCAATCAGGTCTATATACAAGGTTAAATGCATAATGGGTCGCTTGCATATTGCACATAGAATGTCCTTTATACATCGCTTTCATATACAAGGGCGATTGTATATTCTTTTTCCTTGTATGCATTTGGTAAAAGTTTTGAAATACACATACAAGATGGACCTGAAGTGGTTTTAGGTGAAAATAAATTGATGTTTTAAATCTGCTTTGTATCTCACGTTTATATGTTTGGTAGGTAAAATATACAAGGCACTTCATACATAGTGGACCCGAAAAGGTTATTAAACAGAGTTAAATGGTTGTATATTTGGTGCCTGTATGTTTTCACATACAAGCGAAACATGCAAGTTAAAAGATACAAGGCTCGTAATATACAAGCACCAGACCCGAAAGGTCTATTAAAATAGCTTAAGTCCTTGTATGTTTTCAGCTTGTATATTGGCGAGATACAAACACTTTATACAAGGACCGGACCTGAGGCATTTATAAATTTGAGTTAAGTCTTTGTATGTTTTGACTTGTATGTATGTTTCGATGTACATACATTCTGAAACATACAAAGTAGAGATACATTGCCCAGAACCAAAATTTCATGAAGCAGAGTTAATTTAACGTATATCGGGCTTTGTATATTCTTATATACAAGTCAATATACATTGTGCTTATACAAAGCAAAATCAAAGAGAAAATTAAAACTGATTTAATGCTTGTATCAAACCAAAATGTATATCGGAAGATACAAGGGTTATGTACATGCGGCAAACCCAAAAAGTTATTATACAATGTTAAATCATTGTATATTTGGTGCAATGTATATTTCATACATACACTATATATATTGTATATTTTGTGGCTTGTATGTTTTGGAACATACAAGGCACCACATACAAGCCGGAATCCAAATGATAATAAAGTGGATTTATCCTATGTATCACGTCCGATTTGCATATCAAGAGATACATTATGGATTTGGTAGGTTATAAATTGCTGTTTATAACAATGATAGGTCCGATGGTTGCATACAACACTTTATACATTGCATTGGGTGGAATTGAAAAATTATAAATAGAAGTTAAGCACTTGTATATTTTGCGTTTGTATATTGTGATATACAAACCAATATAGGTTGCATACATACAACGCGGAATTTAAAGGAAGATTGAAATCTGATTGAACGGGGCCGTCACGTCTGACTTGTACATTGCGATATGCATGGATTTAAATGAAGAAATGGATAGGAAGGCTAAGCGATTGGAATTTTGAGGTTAATTTTGGGGCCCAAATGCATATTTTTGGTCAACGATAGTTGACCCGACTAGTTTTAGCATTGTATATGCATTTTTTGACTTGCGATTTTCACGGATTTAGGGCCCGATTTCTACGATTCACACAGTTACGACTGAATTTAGCCACTATTTTTTTTTGCATGTTTATTAATTGATGATACTTATTGCTTATCCATTTTTGCAAGTTTGCAGTTGAGAAAGGGGCTGAAACTTAATGACAATGACATCACGGAGGAGGAAATCCTATATCAGGAGTAGAGGAAGATAAGGATGAGGGGAGAGAAAGTCAAGGGTCTTCAATGATGAAGACAAAATACAGCTGAAGACATTATTGCAACAGACCATAGAAGTTATTATTGACTTGCTAGGGTTTCCAGAATAGCATATTTCGTCCAGATTGGATGTATGCTTAGAGATATTTTAGGAGACTTGTTCTCTAGCAATTATTGCTATAACCAGAGGTTTGAACCATTGTTTAACTAGGGTTTTGAGCTGTATTGAGGACAATCAAAGTCTATGTATTGTGCTTCTCTACATTGTAAAACTTTACATAGGGGCTACATAGAGATTTGTAGCAGCAGAGATTTGTAAAAGCATAACATTTAGAATAGAGGAACCTTTTAGCTTAGGAATAGAAGAAGGAGGTCACCTGTGTCTGCAATAAGAAATGCATGGAACATCTAGCTTCCTTACTATATCTGTAAAGCTTGTAAGTTTGCTGTAGTTTGATCATTGAAGCTAAGAGTCATTTAGACATTGTAAATCTTATATGACTGTCTGTTTCTAATACAATTGAATCTAGAATTTGCACCTATCTTCTGAGTGTTTTCTTGCTCTTCATTGTGTTTGAAACATTTTCTCTTAGAGCTTGCAATCTTAAGTGTATGTTTGTGAAAATGCTCAGAACTTACACTTAGGGTTTTGTCTGTGGATTTGATCAATTTGCTGTAATACTTATAAAGTGCATAACAAAACAATTAGATCCTTTGGTAGAATGAATGAAGTTTAGATTAGATCTTTTTAACTTTTCCCAACCCATTTGAAAATACTTAGCTGAAAATGTAGAAATTTAAAGGAAATTGTCTCATATTTGAAAGAAACATGCATAAGTTGAAAGTAGATAGTTTTCATAATATTTAAGAAGAGAAAGCTACAATAATTCAAAAAAACCATTTAAGGCTTTGCAGCACTTAACATTTTTATGCAAAAGGAATGAACAACTTGCTGATATTTATGATCTTTTTGTATAGTTTGAGTCTAGTAAACCAACAAGAAACCCTAAACTATGTAAGGCCCCTTGAACATTACAGCTTCACATCGACCAACTAAGCTTGCCCAGCAGGTCAAGACCTGACCATATTAAACATGGGATTAAGTGAATCATAACTGATTCCTTCATATCTTTCAAGTTAGTTTTGGTTCATTTTATGTGAATTTTAACTAATTGTTATGATTGCATCAAAACAATTAAGGAGGGCCCAACTTGAGTTAGGGTTTGTTTCAAGTAGAGCTGGCTCATAACAATGATAGAGTGACTAGATCTAAATCTAGTTCAGGGGATATATTTGTGCAATTACCTGATATAAGGCAAAGTAACAGCCCTCTGATTTGGAACCCTAAAATATTGCAAGTAGGAGGCTCATCTAGAACACCTCCTAACTCACCTTTTAGCATTCATAGCTTTGTGAGTCCTGACAGATCTTCATTCAGATCTCTAAATCTTGGTTCAGGTACTCCTAGAGGTCCTAGTCCTCCAAAAAATCCCAATCCCCCAGGAAATCTAGGTATTCCTATAGGCTTAGGTCAAGCGCAAGTACCTGTAATGGATTATTTCAATGTCCATTCTCCCATAGTGTTCCCTAATTATAATGAGATGCCCAAAAATCTAGAAAAAATATGTCCCAAATACCAGTTACACCAAGACCTAGAAGACCACATTAGAATATTCAAGGAGGCATGCTTTAGGGCCAGATTAGAACACGAGGATGTGGTGTGTAGATTGTTTCCCCACACCTTTAATGAACAAGCCTCTAACTGGTATGTAAACTTACCCAATGGCTATATTTCTTCTTGGTCGCTTATGGAAGAAGCATTTCTGTCTAGATTTAGAGGACCCATTGATCATTGTATCTTGTATCATAAATTGGCTACCATAAAAAGAGGAGAGGGAGAGTTGATTGATAATTTCAATGATAGATTTCAAAAGGCCTACTCTAGGCTGGTAGCCCCTTACATCGTGGATGATGATACCTTGTTAGCTATGTACTATGCTGCCTTGGATCCTTTAACTGCCATGTTTGTCAAATGAAAACCTGACATAGATTCAATATCCAAAGCCTATAAAGAGGCGGCCTCAATAAATCAAGAGATGAGGCATACAACTTGTAGTCCATTTGTTAATGGGGGAAATTTTGGGGTGCAAAATCAGACACAACCTTGGAATTGAGTCCCTATGCATCACACTCTACTATTAAATCTGGTTCCTACATACGCGCCTGTGTGTAGTCCTACCCCAATTCAAGCCATAGATCCTTACACGAGTGGCACTACTAACAACAGTCAAAATAATGGTCAACCTTTCTTCCAACCTCCTAGAGATACAACAGTAGCAAAAGCACAAGAGGAAAGGGAAGAAATCAAAGAGATCATTGCACATTTGAAAAGATTAACCACTGAACTGACACAACTGAGAAACGAGAACCTCTATGGAAGAGGTAACCAAGGATACAATCAAAATTTGAATTATAACCAAAGCCAAAATCTGAACTATAGTTCAAATCAAAATTAGCATTACAATCAGAACTATAATCAGAGCCATACCCAAAATTATAACCAAGGCCAATGTTCAAATCAGAGCCAAAACTATAATTAGCATCAAAGTCATAACCAAGGGCAACCAATGCAAAATAGAGGACCAGTGGTAGATAATAGGGCCTTGGGTAACAATAACAGAAATCAGAATCAGCCTAGGCCACCCAAGACATGGAACATTGGACCAAACAACGATACTCTAGCTTCTCCTTTTGAGAATATAGATAATCATATGCAAAACAAATGGCTGGCATCCAAATGGCCAATACATCATTAAAAAATTGGTGCAGATTTCACAATACCAATGCCCATGCTAAGCTTGACTATCCACAGTTTCATTTAGTAGCCAGCATATTTAATATAGAGGTGCAGCCTCCTACTTCTGAATTTCTCATTCCCAAAGGTAATGAGGTAGTACCTTTAGGGTATGATACAACTTTAGTTTTAGAAACCTTTACCTTTGCAACTACAGAAGGGGAAGAGGATGAATTCTTAGAAGATGAACCATACTTTTATGAAAATCTTTATCCTGAATCAGCCTTTGTGTTAAATGCCTTTCAGTTTCCCTTTGAAACTGAAAATGAAGTATTGAATGAAACAGAAGAGGTGTAGGCTTTTCAACAGACAAATAAAAACCACACCTACAATTTAAGGAGCAACACTAGGCCAGGAGGATCTTTCACCACTTCTATTCCTCCTAAAAACTTCAACACACCCCCAGATTAGAATGCTAGAAACAATCCTGCCATACTTAAAGCTAATCACCATACAAACAGTGGAACAGTAGTACAAAAGGCCCAAACAAGTAAAGCTGAAACAGTCGAGACAACAAGATTAATGAGTTACTTGTCAAAAGAAATAAAGAAAATTAAGGTTAGTATACCTTTGAATGAATTATTGAAAACTCCAGGGATCAAAAATGCTTTTATAAAATCTCTGGATACATCCATAACAGATGAGGGTGCTGCTGATATAATTGTTCCTAATAGAGATTCACCGCCTAAAGAGAAAAGTAAGAAAGTTGAGCTGCCCTCCAATACAAATGTAGTAATATATGCTGATAAGAAGGATGCTCCTCCTTTCTTGTTAACTATTAGATTGTGTGGGAAGAACATACACAATTGCATAGTGGACTCTAGTGCATCAGCCAATGTAATTCCCTTAGGGATATGTAAATCTCTCGGGCTGACTCCCACCAAATATGCCAAGGTTGTCACACAGTTAGATAAAACTAAGGTTAGTGTGATAAGAGAATTGATGAACATTCAGATGCAATTAGCTTCGAACCCTAGGGTAAGCCAAGTCATTGACATTCAAATAGTGGATATACCCATGAATTATGGGATGTTGCTAAGTAGGGATTGGTCCAAGACATTAAACGGATATATGGCCATTGATTTTTCACATATGTGGCTACCTTGGAGAGGTGTCCCAAACCAGATTAGAATAGAGACAGAACCCAGGATGAAACATATGATAACAGAGTATAATCAAATAAATGAAATATTATATACTGCTATTGAACCTGGTGTTAATAGGATTACTAACAATGGGGTACAAACTGAAGAGATTATGATGTTAAACATTAGAGAAAAAAGTGCCAAAAAGGAGACAACATTATTCATTGAGTCTGATGGAAATTCTTCGGATGAAGAAAATAGTGCAATAGACAAATTTGGTCATGCCATTAGGCAAGAGGTGGAAGAATGCATTAAACAAAATCTGCCACTCCAATGTAAATTGTATAAAAACAGATGTAGAGTTCACAATAGGCCACATTCTGAGGAGAGTTGTGGGATGTGCAAAGACATCATCGAATATGAATACAAAAAATACATGAAGAGGGTAGGGTTATAAGAGGGGAATATGAATCTTGATCAACCATAGAGATATGTTCAGAGTGATGTAGATGCTCTGATTTTAAATTTAGAAGAGAGAATAAAGGACAAGGGTAGTTGTCTTTCTGATTTGTAAGCTGAAAATACATATATGCAAGTTGACCAAACAGAAATACCCATGAATAAATAGACCAGCACCTCACAAGTAATAGAAGGGACAAAGCATGCTAAAATAAAAGGTCCGAAAAGTAAAGATGGCATATGGACACTAAAATGTGACAGGTCCAAACCAAAGCAGGGTGCGGGTATAGGTATTGAACTCATAGATCCTCAGGGTAGGTCATACCTAGCAGCATATAGACTGCAGTTTTCCTGTACTAACAATACTGCTGAATATGAAGCCTTATATTTGGGACTTGTCATAGCCATTAAGAAAAGCATGAAAATGATTAAGGTATTTTCAAACTTTGAACTAGTAGTTAGACAAGTAAGGAAACTATATGCCTGCAATTACAAGAAAATGATTTGTTATAGACATAGAGTATGGGGTTAAATAGATTCATTTGATGCTTTCAACATAGAGCACATCCCTAGAGAGCTGAACCATAGGCCAGATGCACTAGCAGTTGCTGCTAGCACATTAGAACCCTTGGCACTATCAGGATTGAGATGATTTGTTGTTGAGTTAGTTAATGTTCCTAGTATCCCAGACAATGTTACACACTTTCAAGTATTTGGAGGGGACCAGCAAATTATTGACTTTCTGACCTGCAAAGAGGTATTCAAAGCTCAAATCATTGATGAACAAGAAAGACCTGAGATAACATGGGACAAAGAGGATATAATCAACTTGAAGAGCAACTTCTTACCCAAAGGGGTAATTGAATTAGAACATATTTTTGACTTCGATGGAGTAATAAGATAGAAGGACTTACCCACAATAGAGGGGGGTAAGTGTGATTTATACAACTTAGGGACAGAGCAAAATCCACAAAATGTGTCGATTAGGAAGGCTTGTTCTAAGAAAATAAGAAAAGAAATTATTGATGCCCTAAAAGATTATAAACACGTAATAGCATGGACATATGAAGACGTGAAAAGATATGATACATCCATCATAACTCACGTGATACTGTTGAGGCCAAAGGTAAAACCATTTAGGCAAAAACAAAGGCCTGTGAACGCCATCCTAGAGCCTTTAATCTTTGAGGAAGTAAAAAAATTGCTGTCTGCTGGAATAATTTTTCTAGTCAGACATTCAGTCCGGGTAGCTAACCTAGTACCAGTAAGGAAGAAAAATGGAGACATTAGATTATGCGTAGATTTTAGAAATTTGAACAAAGCATTTGAAAAGGATAATTATCCTCTACCTCCAATAGACGAAGTGCTGCAAGTAGTAAATGTGGCAAAGATGATTTCTTTCTTAGATGGTTTCTCAGGCTATAACCAAGTTTTAATTGATAAAGATGATAGATTAAAAACCACCTTCACTTGTAAATGAGGAAATTATGCATATAGGAGAATGTCTTTTGGTCTGATTAATGCAAGTGCCACTTTTCAAAGAGGCATGGACATTGCATTCAGTGGGTTATTAGGTAAGTGCATTGTCATGTATATGGACGGTCTGACTGTGTATTCTAAAGATGCATCCACTCACGCTGAAGATCTCAGGAAAATCCTTAAGCGGTGTGAGAGGTATGGAATTTCCTTTAATCCTAAAAAATGTTCGTTTTGAGTTACTCAAGGTAAATTACTAGGGCATGTCATTTCTAAAGATGGAATATCGATTCACCCTGATAGATTAGAATTAATAAGAAATTTGCAAATACCAAACAGTAGGAAAGAGTTGAAATCATTTTTTGGTAAAATAAACTTTGTTCAGAAGTTTATCACAGGTTTTGCAGAAATCATGCAGCCGCTAAATGCCATGTTAAAGAAAGATGCATAGATGGAGTGGATGCCTATGGCTAAGGCTGCATTCGAAGATATCAAGCCAGCCATTTCTAATGCCCCTATACTGGCAAGCCCAGACTACACAAGGCCATTCTATATCTACTCCTTTGCACCCTCACATTTAGTTGTAGCTGCCCTAACATAAAGGGTGAAGACAATGAGGAAAGGCCCATTGCATTTATGAGTGCACCTCTAAAAAACACACAACTAAGGTACCTGGATACTGAAAGACAAGCATTTGCGTTAATGAGGTCTGTATAGAAATTTAGACATTATATTCTACGCAGCCAAATCAAAGCCATAGTGCCAGATGTAGCAATAAAGATGCTGTTGATGTAGAATGAACCTGGAGACAAGAGGGCCAAGTGGATCACCACGCTGCAAGAGTTTGACATAGAAATCATTCCAATGAAGCTAGTCAGAGGGCAGATGTTGGTGCAAACAATAGCAAACACAGACCCAAATTTGATAAAACAGCAGTATGGATTGACTCCCATTACAACCTATGATTGAATCAAAACCATTTGCACAATGGGGCCTAGATTTCATTGGAGTCATCAATCCTCCATCTTCTACAGAACACAAGTTCATACTAACGGTGATAGACTACTATACAAGGTGGACTGAGGCCGCATGCTACAAATTCTCCACAATTGAGGTAGTTATCAAGTTTCTTGAAGAGAACATCATCACCAAGTTTGGAACTCCCTATTCATTGGTATGTGACAACAGGCCTGCTTTCTCTTCTTTAAAGTTTTCTGATTGGGCATTTGAATACAGGATTGTTTTAAAGTTTTCTTCGAATTATTACCCTCAAGGTAATGGATTAGCTGAGTCTATGAACATAATTTTATTAGACATAATCAAAAAGCTAATTGCAAAGAGTCCTAGAGAGTGGAATACCCTGTTAAAATATGCACTATGGGTAGATAGGACCAAGTTCAAAAGAGCTTTAGGTAGTACACCTTATCATTTAGTTTATGGGACTGATCCCATACTTCTAGTAAATCAGAGAATACCAATCTAGAAGTTTGCCAATGAGTTTTTAGGCTTTGATAATCATAGGGAAGCCAGGATAGTACAAATGCTACAACTAGAAGAGAAAGAGGCCAAGCCATCGAGAAATTTTCCAAACACCAAGCAGTAGTTAAGAGGTGGTTTGATACGAGGGCAAGAGTTAAGACATTCAGGATATCAGACTTAGAGTTGTGTTGGGACAAAGCACATGAAAAGAAGGGGAGCCATAGAAAATTTGATAAACTATGGTTAGGTCCATTACAAGTCTCAGAAATAATAGGAGACAACACATTTAGACTTAAGACCTTGACTAGAGAAGATGTGCCATTACTAGTTAATGGCCAACATTTGAAACATTACTTCCAGGCTTGAGGTAAAGGGTAGTCCCTTTTTGTGTAATATAGTGTGGGTAGTGTACAGTTTTCTTTACTTTGTTTTTTGTTTTCTCTTTGTTGTTTTCTTTTGTAGGTTAGTTGTTTGTATAGTTTTGTTTTTTGTTTCTTTCTATTTTGCCATTTTTGTTTCTGTTTTGCTGTTTGTACAACTTTTTTTTGCTTTGTCTTGTTTTGTTTGTACAATTTGTTGTTTGGTTTGTTGTTTTCTCCTCAGCAGGGATCTTTGTTTAACTTTAGAGTATTAAAGGAGCACGCTAACAACCATTGAAAATAGTATAAAATTTAAAATATTCAGGTTAACCATTTGCAATTTATGTATAACTTGTTGTGACTGTCATAAATGTAGAGAGTTGTTTAGCTTCTAAAATTTCGTATTCAATAATAGTGATTGAGAATTCAAGGGAAGTTTCTCACGATGACACACCTAAAATCCTTGGGTTTGTTGAACCTACCAGTGTAGATATTAGGTAAAAAATCTGAGGTCACCCTTGCTACCATTACAATTCTCAACTTAATTTCAGCAAGTGCTCATTCCTTGCATCATAAAGTTACAAATTGCTATATCTTGTGAAATTTCTATCAAGCATCAAAATCAATAAAGTAAAAAATATATATAATAAATAAATAAAGTAGATTATACTAAAAGTCTAGATTAAGCCATCTAAGTAACTCTACCGGGGCTATGGACGCTCGCTGGCAGTGGGGCTCTACTTAGAAGAATTGTAAAGATAACCTTGCCGGGGCTATAGACGCTCGCTGGCAGCAAGGCTCTATCCGGTCGGCTATGAGGGAATATCCTCAACTACATAGGCTAATATCAGTCACGAGTTCATTCGACCGATCTTCAAGATGAGGATAATTAATCACGTGCACACACTTTAACTGAAAATGAAAATTAATGCACCCTTATTGAATACCTTAGGTCTCAAGTTGAATAATAATTTGCAAGAAGGATAGTTGGAAGTTATGGATTTATTTCATTTACTTTTCTTAAATGCTTTGAATTTAATTGTTTTGTTTGGTTGCTAATTGTTGTGATGTTCACAACATGCCCCATTTTACTCCTTATCAAAATAAGGACCCCTGCTGTGGCTGTTGCTTTTGCTTTTGTGTGTATTGTTTTGCTTGGTGGTAAAGGGAAAAAGAGAGGTTAAAATTTCAAACTTTGTTAAAAATAGAGAAAAAAATGCATTTTCAGTACCAGGGCATGATATGGTTGGATTCCTTGTGAAAAATGAGCTAGGGTTGCTTTTTGAACCATCTTAAAATTTGCCATATTTTGCAAGTTATGATCATTTTGGTAAAATGTACATTCAGGTTTGTATATCGCTTTGCATATACAGGGTTTTGTTTTTGTACTTAGTCACATTTACCTTTTGCAATCGGGTCCATATACAAGGTTAAATGCATAATAGGTCACTTGCATATTGCACATACAATGTCCTTTATACATCGCTTTCATATACAAGGGTGATTGTATATTCTTTTTCCTTGTATGCATTTGGTTAAAGTTTTTAAATACACATACAAGATGGACCTGAAGTGGTTTTAGGTTAAAATAAATTGATGTTTTAAATCTGCTTTGTATCTCACGTTTGTATGTTTGGCAGGTAAAATATACAAGGCACTTCATACATAGAGGACCCAAAAAGGTTATTAAAAAGAGTTAAATGGTTGTATAATTGGCACTTGTATGTTTTTACATACAAGTGAAACATGCAAGTTAAAAGATACAAGGCTTGTAATATACAAGCATCGGACCTGAAAGGTCTATTAAAATAGCTTAAGTCCTTGTATGTTTTCGGCTTGTATATTGGCGAGATACAAACACTTTATACAAGGACTAGACCTGAGGCATTTATAAATTTGAGTTAAGTCTTTGTATTTTTTGACTTGTATGTATGTTTCAATATACATACATTCCGAAACATACAAAGTAGAGATACATTACCCGGAACCAAAATTTCATGAAGCAGAGTTAATTCAATGTATATCGGGCTTTGTATATTCTTATATACAAGCTGATATACATTGCGCTTATATAAAGTGGAATCAAAGAGAAAATCAAAACTGATTTAATGCTTGTATCAAACCCAAATGTACATCGGAAGATACAAGGGTTATGTACATGTGGCGGAACCGAAAAATTATTATACAATGTTAAATCATTGTATATTTGGTGCAATGTATATTTCATACATACACTATAACATACAATAAAATATGCATCGCACGGAATCCAAAAGGTTACAAAATGGAGTTAATTCATTGTATATTTTGTGGCTTGTATGTTTCAGAACATACAAGGCACCACATACAAGCCGGAATCCAAATGATAATAAAGCAGATGTATCCTATGTATCACGTCCGATTTGCATAACAAGAGATACATTGCGGATTCGGTAGTTATAAATTGTTGTTTATAACAACAATAGGTCTGATGGTTGCATACAACACTTTATACATTGCATCGGGTAGAATTGAAAAATTATAAATAGAAGTTAAGGGCTTGTATATTTTGTGTTTGTATATTGCAATATACAAACTGATATACGTTGCATACATACAATGCAGAATCTAAAGGAAGATTGAAATCTAATTTAACGGGGGCGTCATGTCTGACTTCTATATTGTGATATGCATGGATTTAAATGAAGAAATGGATGGGAAGGCTAAGCGATTGGAATTTTGAGGTTGATTTTGGGGCCCGAATGCATACTTTTGGTCAACAATAGTTGACCCGACTGGTTTTAGCATTGTTGCATTTTTTGACTCATGATTTTCATGAATTTAGGGCCCGTTTTCTACGATTCACACAGTTACGACCGAATTTAGCCACTATTTTTTTTCTGCAGGTTTATTAAATGATGATACTTATAGCTTATCTATTTTTGCAGGTTTGCAGTTGAGGAAGGGGCTGAAACTTAATGACAATGACATGACAGAGGAGGAAATCCAATTTTAGGAGCAGAGGAAGATAAGGATGAGGGGCGAGGAAGTCAAGGGTCTTCAATGATGAAGACAAAATGCAGCTGAAGACATTATTGCAGCAGACCACAGAAGTTATTATTGAGCTGCTAGGGTTTCCAGAATGGCATATTTCGCCCAGATTGGATGTATGCTCAGAGATATTTTGGAAGACTTGTTCTCCAACATTTATTGCTGTAACCAGAGGTTTGAACCATTGTGTAACTAGGGTTTTGAGATGTATTGAGGATAATCAAAGTCTATATATTGTGCCTCTCTACATTGTAAAACATTACATAGGGGCTACATAGAGATTTGTAGCAACAGGGATTTGTAAAAGCATAACATTTAGAATAGAGGAACCTTTTAGTTTAGGAATAGAAGAAGGAGGTCGTCTATGTCTACAATAAGGAATGCATGGAACATCTAGCTTCCTTACTGTATCTGTAAAGCTTGTAAGTTTGCTGTAGTTTGATCATTGAAACTAAGAGTCATTCAGACATTGTAAATCTTATATGACTGTCTGTTTCTAATACAATTGAATTTGGAATTCTGCATCTATCTTCTAAGTGTTTTCTTGCTCTTCATTGTGTTTGAAACATTTTCTCTTAGAGCTTGCAATCTTAAGTGTATGTTTGTGAAAATGCTCAGAACTTACACTTAGGGTTTTGTCTGTGGATTTGATCAATTTGCTGCAATACTTATAAAGTGCATAACAGAACAATTAGATCCTTTGGTAGAATGAGTGAAGTTTAGATAAGATCTTTCTAACTTTTTCCAACCCATCTGAAAATACTTAGCTGAAAACATAGAAATTTAAAGGAAATTGTATCATATTTGAAAGAAACATGCATAAGTTGAAAGTAGATAGTTTTCATAATATTTAAGAAGAGAAAGCTGCAATAATTCAAAAAAAACCATTTAAGGCTTTGCAGTACTGTAACATTTTTATGCAAAAGGAATGAACAACTTGCTGATATTTATGATCTTTTTGCATAGTTTGAGTCCAGTAAACCAACAAGAAACCCTAAACTATGTAAGGCCCCTTAAACATTACAGCTTCACATCAACTGGAACTGAATTTGCCCAACAGGTCAAGACCTAACCATATTAAACTTGGGATTAAGCGAATCTTAACTGATTCCTTCATATCTTTCAAGTCAGTTTTGGTTCATTTTATGTGAATTTGAACTAATTGTTATGATTGCATCAAAACAATCATCAACACCAAGCTTGGTTCTGACTATTCAGTTTTTGTTTCTACCTTTTTTGCTACTATGGATGCACTTGGGAAAGCTTTCACAATGCCTTCACTTGATGAATTTGTCACATCACTCACAAGGGAGAAAGCTAAGTTAGTACACATGGGCACATCGAAGTCTCCTAAACCCAAAGCTCTTCTAGCTAATCAAGGTACAAAGGATCAAAAGGCTTCAACTAACAAAGGCGAGAAATAGAAAAATAGGGATTTCAAGAACAATGAGAAAGCAAAAGAGTCAACCAAATCACCTAAGTCCTCATCCTCTCCCAAAGAGGAATCATCTAATAAGGAGAGACCAAAGTGTGCATATTGCAAGAAAGTAGGACATGATGAGCATAAGTGTTATGAGAAGAAAATTGATGAGTTAAATCATGTTTCTGGGGAGAATTTTGGTCACTTGAACCTTGGTATTCTTTCATCTATTTTGGTTTATGAGACTAGTGACGAACTTCTATCACCT
This sequence comes from Cunninghamia lanceolata, assembly GCA_027924645.1. Taxonomy (NCBI): domain Eukaryota; kingdom Viridiplantae; phylum Streptophyta; class Pinopsida; order Cupressales; family Cupressaceae; genus Cunninghamia; species Cunninghamia lanceolata. The sequence goes on along the minus strand of BSBN01001670.1, from coordinate 6,506,613 downwards.
CAACCTCCCACTTCTTCAGAGATCAACATTAATATGGTTTCTTCTACTTCACTTGATCAAGATCATTCAATTCTTTCAGTCACAACTTTGTGGGATAGTTTCTTGACAAATATATCAGACTTCTTTTGTGAGTCTCATAGTGCAAATTTGGAGGTAACATTTGAGGGGATGTCTCTCCTCTTTGATGATAGTTACAACACAACTATTATTTAATCTACTTCATATTTGAAGATTGTTCTTCATGAGTCTACTCAAGATTTTGGATTGGTCACACCTCATTGCATAGTGCCATTCTTTGATTCTGACATGTGGACATTTCAATAGTTTTCAAAGACACCGATCATTGAGACTTCTTCCCTCATCTCTCTTCTTGGAGATGGAGTTTATTCTACATCAGCCTTTGGATTTGTCAATTCCTAAGGGGAGACATGTGGTTTGTAGGTATAGGAATCTCATCAATGTTCATCATCAGGCATTCACCATCGGCACAGGAGCTACTTCATTATGGGGGGAACATATAGTCTCACTCTTACTCTCTTATGGGGGGTATTTGATTATACATATGTGATAGAAGTAGTCCATGGGGGGTCAGTTGAGTCCTCCTACTATCACTTCTTTCACTTTCATTGTTTTATGCATTCTCAATTTTGGAGAGTAGTTTTCTTCCATGAGGTTTTCTCCTTTTTCCCACTTGAGATTTGTTGTACATGTGTACCCAACATCACCTAGTAGCCAGGACCCATCCATCATTGCATCTTGCTTTAGTCAGCTACTCCCTAAGTTTCACTTAAGGGGGGGTGTTGGTGTGAACAGGGTTATTACCTAACCAGTTTACCCTTGAGTGAATAATTCATATTATTTAACTATTTATTAGTTAAATAATATTCACACATCATAGATAATTCACATGTTAAGTTGACTTAGTGAGTCTACTAGATGTTTCTAGTTGTTGATAGTTGTTGATAGTTGGCATCTTATCCTATAGTTGTCATATGTCATAGGATTAAGACACTTTTCACATGACTACAACATCCTACATCTCATCCTTATCTTATAAGAAAGGCATATCATGAACATTATAACAATCTTGTAATAATCTCTTTTACATTCATTGATAGAATAGCATTATTCTTTCAATTCCATGGTGGTTCCAATCATAGCCAACTCTAGCAGTCTTTTCTAGGAGTTCACCTAAGAGAATGTGTACCCTAGAAATTTAAAACCTTCTCAATATACTCTTATATACCACTAATCCTTTTAGTAGAGAAAACATTGGTGAAATCGATTAACTAAAGACCAAAATTAAGTTGCAAGATTAGATCTATGACCCTAAAAGTAGATCTACACATGGAATGATCCTATATCTACATAATTGGTGTAGATAAAAACACATGTCCTATGTAGAATATGAGGCAAAACATAGATAGAGAGGAGCCAATGTTAGTCGCAAGACATTGATTTCAATGCTACATAAGTTTCATTCCCTAGATCTACATAATCAACCTTAACAAAGACAAAGATCCTCTATAGAATTTGAGGCAAAAAAAAATAGAGAGGAACCAATCTTAGACCTAAGATAAACCAATTTCAATGCTACATAAGTTTCATTCCTCTTCATTGAGTCTAGATATAAGTACATCTATATAACACGCTTAATTTCTTAACCTAGCATTTGAAATTCAAATTATCACACAAACAACCATCATTAAATAATATAGATTAATTTATGCTCATGTATATACATCTTATTGGATTAGCCTATATTAAGTTTAGGGATTCATTTTGCACTACACATATACATATATTTAAATAAAAACTTTTGATCCATATAAAATTTGACCTATTTATTATAAAAAGAATGTTGATACACACACATACGTATCATATACATACACATATTTTGTTGAGATATGTAACTATAGTGACAATAAGAGGTGGATCGTACTGATGCAAGAATGTTCACAAAAACCCTTAACTTCAATATGATAGTCATTTTACATTATATTATACTTTTAAATTAATAATTAAAATAAAACATAATGTAAAAGATAAAATTTAAATATATATGCATATTGTAATGTAGAAAATTGCACACCCTTGCAATTTCACACTTTGTTTTGGACCCACTTTGGTGTTCACATCCCCTAGCATGTTTATAGACTTATTTAGCCCTTTCCTTAGCCTTTTTCCACCCATGGTGCCATGGTAACACCTATGTTCATGCTTTTCTAAACTTCTTTTATGTAAAACCAATATTCTTTTGCATAAACCTTACCTTTTCTAGGTAACTAGAACTTTCAAGAGCCATAGCTGCTTGAATGCCAGTGTGATGTGTGGGTAGTTCTACAATGTGCTAACCATTGGGATAAGGTACCATTAACCTTGCAAATCTCAATATTGTATTTATTCTATTTATTATATGTAATTTGTAATTATCCATGAGGAGATGTACTAGCTTCACTGGCAGGGGTAATTTTGGACTAACCAGACGTAATTATAGAGTGACTTTTATTGTTGACAAATGTAAAAACTCAAAGTAAATGAGGGTAGGAGTACTCCCTTTAGGAATCTACTATATTTGGCATGTATGACAATTGTCATAATGTTTGGTAAGTGAATCTATGATAGCTACAAGTTGTCATAAGATTTTGAGATTCTGTGATGCATATGACGGATATGTTAGTTGTATATTTTTTATATTTAGCCCAAGATTCTTATCTTGGAAAGATACTATTTTGTGGAAGCTATGATGGTTATGACATGTCATAAGATGATTTAAGAGGCTAGATTTAGTCTTGGGCCCCCAAACTTTGCATGGTTGTTTTTAGACAAGTGGAAGGTGCTTGTAAGATGGCATTTAATGTTTCCTTGTTGGGTAATCTCATGAGAGAGAAGGTGAACACCTAAGATGAGTTAAAAAATATTTCTATAAGTATTTGTCATGTATTTGTTTCTAAAATACAGATTTTAGGTACTCAGGTGCTGCCGGAATGCTGGTGGATTGAAGACTTGTGGATAGAGTTGTGTAGTTGATGTATTGTACAATCTTGTTAAGATTGATACAAACTTGTGCCTCTTTCCAAGTGGAGTTTTCTACCCACAAGGGTTTTCTCCACTTAAAAACTGTGTCATTGTGTTGAGTTCTTCATGTTTGACATCTTTTCTGTGTTGGGTTTTATGTTTTGTTACAATATCTATTGCTAATTCACACTTAAGAGCCTTGCTAGCTTTGACTCTTGGGTGGTAGTGTGGAAGCTGTAATTGCAGTGGGAGATTTAGTTGTATTTGTTTTGTAGATATTGTGTTGTTATTATGGTTGCATCCACCATTGCATTAACCTCTCGAATGGACATTGAGAAGTTCAATGAAATGGGGTATGAGTTGTGGAAGCTAAAAATAGAAGATTTATTTGAAGAAAGAAGCCAATGGTTGTCTATTCAAAAAGAGAAGAAATCTGACGATGTCTCTCAAGATGAGTGGGATAGACTAGATAAGAAGGCATGGGGAACCATATGGTTGTGTCTTTCAGACTATGTCCTATTAAATGTCGTAAAGGAGGAGACCGCATACAAGTTGTGGAATTGGTTGGGTGAAATCTATCAAGCCAAGCGTATGGTAAATAAACTTTATTTAACAAGAAAATTGTTTTCCATGAAAATGTGAGAAGGTGAATCATTTGTAGAGCATTGAAATTCTTTTAATTTGTTATTGAGTCATCTTGATTCAGTAGATATTGAGGTTGGTGAGGAAGATAAATGTATCTTACTTCTTTTTTTTTAACCTGTGTCTTGGGAGAATGTTATCTTTGCTATCACTGCTAACCTTGTGAATATGAAGTTGGATTCTCTTGTTTTAGTGCTACTATCACAAGAATTGAGGAAGAAGAGTTCAGATAATTCAGCGGATGCTCTTAGTGTTAGGGGAAGGTCTAAGGAAAGGGGACCTAAAGGAGATCAGAAAGAGGCTAAGGAGAAGTCCAAGGGCTGGTCTAAAACTTCTAGTAAAAAGAAGAGAGTTAAGTGTTGGAATTGCGGTAAAAGGGGACATGTAAATAAGGAGTGCAAAAATCCCAAGAAATAGTGGGAGAGTACTTCAGATAAGCCCTTGAATGTAGGTGAAGAAGTTTTACTTTCTACATGCAATATTGTTTCTAATGATCACTGGTTGGTTGACTCGAGGTGCTTATTTCATATTACCCCACATAAGGAATGGTTCTCCTCATAATATGATGGAGGTAATATCTACCTTGATGACAACTCTTCATATGTGATTGTTAGGAAAGGAAAGGTATTGTTGTGTTTTAGTGATGGGAGGATTAAAACCCTCCCTAGTGTTTTGCATGTTCCTGGATTAGGTAGAAATCTAATTTTAGTTTCAAAGTTGAATGAATTGGGAATGCATGTGACATTTGACAAGCATGGCTATAGATTGGTGAGAGGGAACTTGGTGGTAGCGAAAGGGAAGAGATTGGGGGAAATTGTTTAAGCTTGAAGCCACTACAATTTGTAATGCCTCTTATGTTTCTGAGGCTTCTGAAAACACTTATATGTTGTGGCACCAAAGATTAGGCCACACAAGTAATAATGTATTAAAAACTATAAAGAATAAAAATTTATTGGAGGGTTTCTCCTATTCTGATGAGCACATTGATTTTTATGAGCATTGTGTGTTTGGTAAACAAAACAAAAAATCATTTCCTTTACGAAGCAAAAGAGCAAAAGAGAAATTAGAAATTATTCATACGGATGTGTTTGGGCCTGTGGATAATGAATCTATTGAAAAATCTCATTATTTTGTAACCTTCATTGATGATGTATCTAGATTTACATGGATTTATTATATGAAGCACAAATCTAAAGTTTTCACTAACTTTAAGGAATTCAAAGTCTTAGTAGAGAACCAATCAAGTTTAAAGATAAAAATATTAAGATCTGACAATGGAGGGGAATATTACTCTAAGGAATTTGATGAGTTTTGTAGGATGTATGTATAATCAGACAAAAGACAACTCCATATACACCATAGTAGAATGGTGTTGCAGGAAGGATGAACTGAACAATTATGGAAAGGGCCAAAAATATGCTGAGTGATGCATAGTTGGATAAGTACTTTTGGACAGAGGTTGTGTGTACTGCTTGCTACTTGATAAACAAATCTCCTTGTAAGGCTCTTGATTCAACACCTTATGAAGTGTGGATAGGTAAGAAACCTTTTGTTTCACATTTAAGGGTTTTTGACTATGAAACATGTGTTCATGTGCCTAAGGAAAAGAGATCTAAGTTGGATCCAAAGGATGAAAAGTGTATATTATTGGATATGGTGATAATGTCAAAGGTTATAAGCTTTGGGATCCACTAACCCACAAGATTATATTTTTTAAAGACGTTATTTCTAGAGAACTTAGAGATATTTCTGAATCGGCAACCAAAAGAAAAAGGTGAAAAGGTACAGAAGGTGAACTTTGATTTAGAGCAGAAAAATGCACCTCAGGAAGAACATAATGATGGATTGGGGGCAAAGAAGAAGATTTGAGTAGTTCTGATGAAGATGAATCTATTGTGAAGGAAGAAATTAATGCAAATGATCATGTAGAAGAACAAGTAGAGTCTCTTACTCCACCCTTGAGGAGATCCACAAGACAACGAAATCTAGTTGACAAGTATAGTCCACCAAATTTTTGTTGTGTATATGATTTATTGAGTACTAACGATGAACCTAGATCCTACAGGGAAGCTATTTCTATAGATGATAGTGAGTTTTTTTAGTTATCCATGTAGGAGAAGAAAAGATAGCTTTGGACTCTTGTAATACCTGGGATCTTCTTCATTTGTCCAAAGAAAGAAAGGCCATAGGTTGTAAGTGGGTCTTCAAGAAGAAGTTTGGAGCAGACGAGTCATTGGAGAAGTACAAGGCTAGATTGGTAGCCAAGGGCTACTCTCAGAGAGAGGGAGTTGATTTTGGTGAGATATTCTCTCCTGTTGCTAAATTGACTTCCATTAGATTTCTCTTATCCATTACTGCAGCTTATGATTGAGAGATTAAGTAAATGGATGTTAAGACTGCATTCTTGCATGGAGATCTTGAAGAAGAAATTTATGTGCAACAACCTACAAGTTTTGAGGTAAAAGGAAAAGAACATTGGATTTGCACGTTAAAGAGTTCTCTTTATGGTTTGAAATAGTCCCCCAAAATGTGGTATCAAAAATTTGACTCATTTGTTTTGAAATTAGATTTTTTTAGAAGCGAGGAGGATCATTGTGTTTACATTTATTATTTTGATGATTCTATACTGGTTATTGCTTTGTATGTTGATGACATGTTTTTCAACAATACTAAGGGTATGATCAGTGACCTTAAAGCCCAACTTTTAGGTGCATTTGAGATGATGGATCTTGGTGCTACAAGGTATATTTTGGGAATAGAGATCAGGAGAGATAGAGTTAACAGAAAGCTTTTGTTGTCACAAAGTAAGTATGTGAATACTATTTTGCAAAGGTTTAGTCTGCATGATTATAACCCAGTCAGAGTTCCTTTATCCATTGGTACTAAGAATTCATTAGATATGTGTCCAAAGACTATGGATAATTTTGAGGATATGTCTAATGTGATATATGCTAGTGCTATAGGGAGTTTGATCTATACAATGGTTTGCACTAGACTAGATATTGCCCAAGCAGTGGGAGTTTTGAGCAGATTTATGTCTAACCTTGGTAGACAGCATTGGAATTATGCGAAGAGGGTGTTTAAATATGTTGCAGGTACTCCTTAATTATTGTTTGGTTTATTCTGGTAATGATAGTGCTAACAAATCATTAGACATATAGAGTTTTCTTGATGCAGATTGGGCAAGAGACTTGGATAGTCGAAGGTCAACTAGTGGCTATGTGTTTACTCAGTTTGGAGGTGTAGTGAGTTGGATGAGTAAGAGGTAGCCCACAGTTGCTTTGTCCACCACATAAGCAGAGTATATGGATTCTACTCATGTATCTAAGGAGGCAGTTTGGTTGAGGAGACTATGTACAGGTATTAGATTTGATTGCAAGATTATTCAGATTGGTTGTGATAGCCAAAGTGCTATCTGTTTGGCTAAGAATCCCATGTATCATGCTCAGACTAAACATGTTGATGTTTAATATCACTTTGTTTGAGAGTTGGTTGCAAATGGAGAGATTGAGTTGAAGAAGATAGATAATTAGGAGAATGTTGCAGATTCATTGACTAAACCTATGAGCACAAAGAAGTTCATATGGTGCAGAGAGGCCATGGGCCTTGTTTCTAGTGCTTGATTATTTTCATTTGATTTCCTATGGATTGATTTAGAATGTATAATGTCAAGTGGGAGAATGTTGGGATAAAGTGCCATTAACCTTTTAAATCCCAATATTGTATTTATTCCATTTATTATATGTAATTTGTAATTATCCATGAGGAGATGTACTAGTTTCATTGGCAAGGGTAATTTTAGAGTAACTAGAGGTAATTGCGGAGTGACTTTTACTGTTGGTAAATGTAAAAACTCAAAGTAAATGAGGGTAGGCATGCTCCCTCGATGAATCTACCATTTTTGGCATGTATGAGTATTGTCATAATGTTTGGTAAGTGAATCTATGACAGTTACAAGTTGTCATAAGATTCTTGAGATTCTATGACACATATGACGGATATGTTAGTTGTATATTCACTATATTTAGCCCAAGGTTCCTATCTTGGAAAGATAATTTTTTGTGGAATCTATGATGGTTATGACACATCATAAGATGTTGTAAGAGGCTAGATTTAGTCTTGGGCCTCTAACCTTTGCATGGCTATTTTTGGACAAGTGGAAAGTGCTTGTAAGATGGCATTTAATGTTTGCTTGTTGGGGAATCTAGTGAGAGAGAAGGTGAATGCCTAAGATGAGTTAGAAAATATTTCTATAAGTATTTGCCATGTATCTATTGCTGCAATATAGATTTTAGGTACTCAGGTGCTTCTGGAATACTATCGGATTGAAGACTTGTGGAGAGAGTTGTGTAGTTGATGTATTGTACAATCTTGTTGAGATTAATACAAACTTGTACCTCTTTCCTGGTGGAGTTTTTTTACCTACAAAGGTTTTCTCCACGTAGACACTATGTCATTGTGTTGAGTTCTTCATGTTTGACATCTTTTCTGTGTTGGGTTTTATGTTTTGTTACATCTCGATTCTTAATGCACACTTAAGATTGCTGAAATTTATCTTGAATCATATTTCCATTGAAGTAGTGTTGCTTTCATTTCTAACACTAGCATCTACTAACTTCCTATTTTATAATGACCATTTCTAGAGCATTTTGCCACCTTGCTTTGTGTTTAGATCTTTGGTAACCATTTTAATGTGAATCTAAATGACCACCCTTGCCTTAGACCTTCTATTTTTCCTCCCATACTTTTTTTTTGGAATCTGTTGCTTGCATCTGATGAATCTATCTAATTTTTTAGCTCTCTATCAATCTATAAGACTCATTCAACACTTGTTGGCTCACAATGATATTATTTTTGGTCATTGGTATTTTTATGTGAAGTCACAACAACATTTACAAGTTTTCTCTGAAGGTTCTTGAGCACTTTGCATCCTATTGAGATTTATCATTGGCATTTTACCTTACATAAGGTGATTGTGTTCTAGTTGTCTTTATTTCTAATACTATTTGCAAAATACATAGTTGTGTTCCAAGCACTTTGTGGGTTTTCATCTCTTTTTATCTAATCCATCATACACAATAGTTTATTGCTCTTTGTAGACCTGAGAGTAATGTTCATAATATTTGACACTTTTGTTATTTCTTAGACACACTTAGGATAAGAGCACACACTTTTATTTCAATTTCTTTATCATTGGTTGTCTATGGAGTTGAATGACTAACATAGGGGCTTGAATAGCCTTGGCAAGCCCCCAAAAATCCCAACATTTTCCTTTGTTTTAGCTACATGTTTATTGGAGTTCTCAATCACATGAGGGTTTGCAACTTCTTTCTTCCTATTCCATGCCATTTTTTCCTCATTTTGATAATTCGTACACTACATAGTTCCTTCCCATTTTTTTGTGACCTAGATTTCTAGTACTTTTGTCTCTATTTTCTTTTTGTGTAGACTAATATCGAGATCTAGGTATAAAAGGCATATTTTACCAATTACTAGTTCACATTCAACATATGGGTGATAGTGTGTCATGTAGAGGTTTGTGTGTCACGCCAACATCCATGCCACTCAACCTCAACTTTCTTTGCCTATTATTTATAGTTCTACACCTATTTTGTTAAATTTGTAATTCAAAATTTGTGAATCAACATATTTTTTATTAGCATTTATGCTTTAGCTTTGTGAAAAATGTTATTTTATAAATGTAAAATATAGTAGGATAACCTAGTCTGAATTTGTTCTTTTTGTTAAAAAAGCAACAAATGATATCTTTCTAAAGAACTAGTTTTATCCTAGTGTGATGGGTTTGAAACATTTATCTATAAAACGAGAAAACTTTTTAGTTAAATCAAATTTTCAACATCACACACACATATACATATATATGTATATATATATATGTGTGTGTGTGTGTGTGTGTATATATACATACATATATGTATATATACATACACATGTGTATACCTATATAATATATACTTATATAAATATATATAAATAATATATATACATGTGTGTATAATTTTTAGTGAGGTTCTTATTGGGGCCTTCACTCCTAAATGTAAGAGTTTGTTCATATGACCCACATTCCATATAATTTATTTAATGGGTTACTTACGTATACATATATATGTATATATACATATATAGTATATATACATATATAGTATATATACGTATACATACATACATATAAATAATATATATACACGTGCATATGTGTATATATATAAATTTTAGGGAGATTCTTATTGGGGCCTTTACTCTTGAATGTAAGGGTTTGTTCTAAAGATATATAGTTGGTAATTAAATATATAACAAATTAATATTTAATTCCTAACTATTAATTTGTTATTCTCTCCCCTTTTATCATCCCTGGAACTTGCTTGGAAAGAATTTATGTGCAGGGTAGACAACTACTTAGCCCATGTTGGCTTCATCATTTTAATTGTTAATCATTAGAAGCAGACTCACCCCAAGGTTGAGGTGAGCTTGGTTATGAGAAAAGCGAAAAGCATCAAAGTGGACTCCTCTAATCTGGAGGTGGATAGCTATGAGGAAATGGGCTTGAGCAACAATTCAGAGGAGGCAAAGGAATCCGTGGACTTGTCTAAGGAACAAATGGAGGAAGACCTTGATTTTGAGGAAATTGGGGATGACGAGGTGAAGGAGAAGCAAAGAAAAATAAAGTACAAGGATAAAGACTGGGGGAGCCAATGGTTGGGGCCAACTTCCTTGAAATCTCAGGCTTGTGTTCACACCCTTATGGTGAAAATGAGGTCAACTCATGTGAAAAAAGTTCCTTTGAGATTTCCATCAATTTCATTAATTAATTGGTGGGTCAATCAGTTGGTCTTGTGTAGGATATAAAAATCCACCATTAGTTTTCCAAATGGTTCTTTGAGGGAATAAGCAATGCTGGGGTATAAGTATGAGGGGAAAATCTTGGTGCCCGAGGAGGAGGATAAATTGGTCCTCCAATACTGGAATGCTATGAGGGAAAGCCTCATTCTTAATACTGAAAAGGACAAATAGAACACAATATTGTAGGTGCTCGTGGAAGAGTTAAAGGAGTTGTTTTGGTCTTTCTTTTTTGGCTCTTTTTCTTATTTTCTTTGTTGTCTTTAGTCTAGTTTTGCCTACATGGTAGCTCTGTTTTGGTGTCTATGTAGTCGGTTGGCTATGTTTGTGCTGTAACTTTTGCTTTCTACAAAACCAACTTATCTTAATCAAAACTATTAATTTGTTATTACCAGTGGCATTAAGCAATGAATGTGAGGTCAATCATAAAAACTAAAAAGAGGTCACATATATTTTTTAATTTTTGTAAAGTGTTCTAAATTTAAAATATAACTGACATACTTTTATTAAATGAATACACCTAAATGATAAAGTAACTAATTTCTATTTAAAAATTATATAACCAGCGTATTTTTTAAATGAAAGCACATAAGAATTAAATTTAAAATACATAACTGCCATAGTTTTTTTAAATTAATGGACATAACAATAAAGCTGACATAAAGTAACAAATCTATAAAATACAAGTAATGGTCAAACATAAATCACAAAAATATGAAATAAGTTGGATTAAAAGAATACCTGAGAAGTGCAGGAGTTATCTGAAGGTAACTGCATTATATTTCATACATTTTCTTATAAGGTTTCAATTTTTTTTTCTTTTCTTTTCTGCAGAATGAAATCTAATTTCTGAATTTTTGTTGTCTGCTGATTTATAAAAATTAACTAAGCTTAATTATATTTTATTAGGATTTTATCCTATGAACCATTTATAAACATGAGTGATACTAAATAATCTTTATAGTATAATGCTTTTTTTTGGAACATAGTGGAAATTAAAGGCGTCCAATTGTTTTGATTCTTGTGATCTAAGAGTAGGGCAGGGTAGCTACCACCTAACATTATTGCTCGTTGGTTTAGGATTCCCCTTTGTCAGTGTAGGGTTGGTTCCTATCAGTTATGAGTTGAGATTGACCATCCTATTCCTCAATGGAATAGGATCTGTAATATTTGTTGACAAAAGGAATGGAAATAGAGATACTAATAATTTTTTACATCAAAACACTGCTGGGGCAATTACAGCTTCATCCTTCACATAAGTAGGCTAAGTTTGATAATTAAAAGGTTGATGGTTTACTATTTCACTGGGTCCTATGCTGTTTCAGAAATTCATTCCCTAAGTAGCACCAATTGTTGAGTGTGAGAGTTTCATTGTAAAGCCATGAATTTTTCAAGTGCAACTTTTTTTATTTTATATCTGGGTTCTGTGAACTTTGTTGGTAGGCTAATGGTGCTGGAGTCTAACACGGGGGCAATCAGCATTAATTAAACTGACGAAGGATTAATATTTCCAACACTCCCCCTTAATCTGAAGTCAGACATCAATTTGCAATTTTTATTCCAGAAATGATCTTCGGAGTTATACACTTGCCTTTGCCTTTCTAGAGCAGATCTCCGGAGCTCTTTCTGCTGTGCTACAACATCTCTGGAGCTGACTTCCTGCTTCAGCATCTCCGGAGCATCTCCGGAGCTGACTCTCTGCAACTCCAGAGTTCCTTTTCTGCATCTCCGGAGCATCTCCAGAGCTACACATACATTCTAGAGTTGAATCTCTGGAGCTCTCCTGCTGTCTTTTCGGATCTGAACCTCTGGAGCTACAGTTCTGATGACCTCCGAAGCTACTATTATAACGTCCTCCAGAGCTGCTATTCTCTGGAGTTGCAGACCTCCGGAGTTGCTGATCTCCGAAGCTGCAATGCTGTTGTCTACCTCCGGAGCTGCTGTGCTGAGCATCTTTGGAGCTGCTGTTTTCTAGTGCTCTACGGTAGTTTCTCCCTGAGCTGCTGCTCTCCATAGCTCCTCCAGAGTTGCTGTCCTCCAGAGATTCATCATCTTCAAGGGGTATTGTGACTGAAATACCTGTGGTGTTGTCCACCGTTCCAGACTTCAGGGTTGCTCTTCTCAGCAAGGTTGCACACTATAAATACCTTGGATTGTTTCTCATTTTCAGCCCTATTCTCATTTGCTACATTAGCATTTTGGCCTCCAAGGCCTTGCTATTTCTTTCTACACTTACTAGGCTAATGGCTATCCAAAGGATTTCTACAGAAATATGGACAGCACAAAAATAGGATAGAACAGGGGAGGGGGCAGAACATGCTATTGTGATTTCAAATATAATGCTATAGCAATTTAAAGAATAGCAAAAATAAATACACACACAAATAGAAAAAGAAGAGAGGTGACAGCAATATATTGTTATATATTTTCCTTCTTCTATGAATACATTCAAATTTCATGTACAAACTACAATAGAGGTGCTGCTCTATTTTCTTACTCTGCCCCAATCTCTGGAGCTGCACACTGTATATCCAGAGCTGCCTGTGCGAACTCCGTAGCTGTCTACTGTTGCTGCTGCAACATTCCTCTCTACTATTCTCCTTCTGCTGTTCTCTCCTAGAACCTTTTAATTCCTCTGCTGTTGCAGGATCAATTCTTCCATCCTCGTGGCTTTGTAGAGAGCCCATCAGCTCATCCACTATCATCTTGGACAGATCCTTTGTCTCTTCAATGGTTATGTCAATAGGGTCAAATCTGGAAGGTAGGCTCCTTAGGATTTTCTCAACAATCCTTTGTTCATCCATGGTTTCTCCATTTATCCTAAGCTGATTCAGCATGGTAGAAACCCTGTTGTGAAATTCTGAAATAGATTCACTCTCCTTCATCTGTAGCATCTCAAAATCTCTTCTAAACAGCTAGAGCTTGACTGATCTCACTTTGTTAGTTCCCTTGTAGTTGTTCTGCAATATCTCCCAAGCCTACTTAGAGTAGTTTGCTGCTGCAATGCGGGGGAAAATAGCCTCTGTCAAGGCTGCCTCAACTAGACTGAGGGCTTTCGCATCTTTCATCCTAGTTTCCTTCAACTAGTTTCTTTGAGCATTCATTAGGACTGCATAGGCTGCTAGGCCTGTGATGTCGGTGAACCCATTAGTAACCAGCTCCCATAGGTCATTCGTAACCAGAATGGTCTTCATCTTCTTAGACCAAATATCATAGTTCTGCCCATCAAAACTTGGTGGCTGTTACCATCCTTTGCTATCCCTACCTGCCATGCTTCTCAAAACTGAGAAGGCTGAGAATGCCTAGACAAACTAGGGCTTATGAAATACCCACACAAACTTGACTGCCTAGAAAAATAGGGCTCTGATACCACTTGTTCGCAGGCTAATGGTGCTAGAGTCTAACGCGGGGGCAGTCAGCATTAATTGAACTGACGGAGGATTAATATTTCCAACAAACTTTTCTTTAAAGATATATTTGTGAAGGTTGTTATCATAAATTCTAATTTTGGTTGTAAGCTATGTTCCCCTCTACTTTATTGAAGACAAATGTATAAATATTATCAAGTAGAATAGAGGGATTTTCTTTTCTGCTGTAGATTTTCTCTATTTCTTTAGGTATGTTCTGTACCAAACTATATACCAAACTATTGTATCTTTTTTTTGCAGAGATTTTAAATGGCATTCTCTGCTTCTTGAATGAAAAATAATGTTGACAATATCCATGCTTTGTGATTGCATCTCCTTTCTATGAGCTATGGCTTGCTCTCTTAAATTGACTTTGTTTAACATTGGATTCAAAATTATTAGTGTACACATTCATTTGGCTTCATTTGGCTTTCATTTGGCCTCATTTGGAAGCCTCATTTTATGCACATGGCATAAGACACCTTAGCTGGGTGTGTGGTAGTTATGAAGAGTCCTTCGAACTCTTTCACTCCACTTAGCTTGCCACATCTACTTGAGATCTCCTTAAGTCATGGGATTGACTCCCATTAACTCAAGGTTACTCAAGGCTATATGTACTTGTCATTTTGACTTCCAATCTACTTCAATTTGATACTTGCATTCTATTTAGTTGATCTTGTGAATTCTCATATGGTATCAGAGCTTTCTAAAATAGTTTGTTGGTTCGTTGAAGTCGCAGGTTAAGTCTTGGCTGATTCCTTTGGAGGGATGATCTGGGTATTTTCATTTTGCTTGTTTAAGGGCCGAACTCCCTGCCTCGGGAGGTCAAACTAGTGTTTTGAGGGTCCAATGACCTATTTGGAGGCCAAACAAGTTGTTTGTGTTTTGGCTTCATCAGAAACAGTCTGCGTGGGTGGTCCTGTGAATGCCCCTGTTTGGATGTAAATCATGCATGATATCCTGTAGCGAGGAAGGAGAAAGAAAGGCAAAAAGCTTTTTTTAAAGGGTCAAAACCCTGTTGAATGCTCCTGTGCACTGTGAAGGCTGAGTGAGGAGCCCAAACAAGAGATGGAGAGTGTGAGTGCAATAGAGTTGCGGTGATGGAGAGGACCCTTGCCACCAACAGCAGATGTCGATGCCCCTGCTAGAAGGCGTATCCTGCATAAAAAGGCCACCTCAACCTACATTCCACCAACTATTTGTAGAAAAAGGCCCGATCTGGGCATTTGGAGGCTGATATGTGAGTCAATCTCTTATTGGTCATCTGCATGGGAATGCAGGCAGACAAGGCATTTCCTATACAAAGAAGCTATCAACCTTGCTCCAAATTGGCCTACTCTGTGCACGTCTTTTCCTATCGGTGTTGGATGGCCCTCGCCTATCTCTTCCCGTGGCTTCTAATGTGGTAGAAAGGCAGTTTGATTGTTGTTTAGTCCATTTTTGCATAAAACACTTGTTTCTTATGTAGATCAGAACCCCCGTCAATAGCATATTCTTTGGCTATTTTGTCATCATTCATTTGTCTTCCACCATAGATGAGCCTTTGCTGTACAGGTGGTATTCCTTCCTTTTCCTCGACCTGCTCTTTGATCTGCTTTATGGTATCAGTGGGTTCAATATCAATCTCTACCTCTTTTCCGTTGCAATTGAAGGTGAAGATCATCATTTTTGGCCAGCCTTGCATTGTTGTCTAAACCCTTTTGGGACATTCAGATCTAGAAAATGGAGCAGGAGCATCTCCAAGTGCCATTTCTCATCTTCTGGGCATTTGGATTTGAGGTATTAGAGGGCAACGAGTTTATTTCTTGTTGCTGGTCTTTAGGCTGGGCTACAACAGCCTAATGTGGGCTACGCTCAATCATGACAGGCAGACACTTTTCCTAGAGGAAGACAAGGACTAAAGCACATAGATTGGGTAGAAGTACCTTGAGCTCCCTATCTACCACGTCTTCTATCACACTATGCTGACACAGGCATTGGATCTTCTCTTCCACGACAAACCTCCACTTGCAGATTGGTTCTCAACATGTTCTCTATGTGAGAAAATCAAAGCTGGGCATTTCTCTTAGGCAGGTGGATGATGTGGTGCCTCATGGAGTCTAGTGCTCTTTGGCTAAATGTCTTGGGTAGAAGGTCAAATGGCCTGCACAAGGGGTACACATTTTGCCAAAGGCCATATGGCCTGGTTTCTAGCCCATGCAAGACTCCCAGTCGGGATTCTCAATCCACTATCTACGCCACAATTTTTTTGCCCACTCTGCGAATTGTTCCAACATCTATGCCCTCAAATTCAGGTTATGATGACAGAGTTCTATTAAGGACTCAATCACCCCCTTTTTAAGGCTTCTTTTATTCATATTTTGTTGCATGATAAAATAGTTAGCGTTTATAGCATTATTGTTAGATAATAATAACTATATGTTAACCCTTTTTTGTAACCGTCAAAGGCATTTTTTCTTATTGTCTAATGTACTAAGAAATTTATGAAGTGCCACACAAATTTGGGGCTAAATCAAGCAATGGGGTTAGACATGCACTACTTTATAAAGTGCCGCAAAGTAGGGAGATCAAAGTAATGGGGGGTATTATTGAGTTATTTTTTCTTTCCGTACTTGTAAGTTGTAAAATACATCTCATAGGTTAATAAGTGTGATATCAAATCTAACTCTAAGTACTTCTATTGTGACCTTGAAAACACCTAAGGGAAGGTCATCAAGCAAAGAAGTCATGAGCTAAAGACCTCATAAGTATAAGTCTAAATGGCTCTAATACTATAGAGGATTATGTCACCTAATTTAACTCAATGAGGTTGCAACTAAAAGGTGGGATTGAGAAATAGGTGGATCGAATGATCCTTCAAACTTTTTTTGAGAGCCTATGGTAAATGATCCATAATCTTGCAATGGATTCACATTGGTTCATATCTCACATCGAGAGCCTATGGTAAATGAACTTGAATCTTGCATCGGAACACATCTCAAATTCAGTTAATATTCCTAAATACTCATGATATTGGCATCTATGGAGTCATTAGTAGTAGTTTAGCATCAACAACAGTACACAAGCAACTTTCAGATTCATGCATCTTTTTTCTCTTTTGGGGGGTAGTTTTTTTCCCATTGGGTTTTCTACCTTTCTCCACTTATGAGAGTTTTATTTGTAGATGGGTACCTCATCAGGCCTTTTTGCCGGGACCCATCTTTTCCACCCACCTAAGTTGTGCTTAAGGGGGGGGGTATTAGTGTACACATTGCATTTGGCTCCATTTAGCTTTCATTTGGCCTCATTTGGAAGCCTCGTTTTATACACATGGCATAAGACACCTCAGCTGGGTGTGTGGTAGTTATGAAGAGTCCTTCAAACTCTTTCACTCCACTTAGCTTGCCACATCTACTTGAGATCTCCTTAAGTCATGGGATTGACTCCCATTAACTCAAGGTTACTCAAGGCTATATGTACTTGTCATTTTGACTTCCAATCTACTTCAATTTGATACTTGCATTCTATTTAGTTGATCTTGTGAATTCTCATAAAAATCTTTGCTTCTTAAATGGAAAATAATGTTGACAACATCAATGCTTTGTGATTGCATCTCCTTTCTATGAGCTATGTCTTGCTCTCTTTAGTTGAGTTTGTTTAACATTAAATTTATCTCTCAAAAAATTAGATGAAATATATTCTTAGCTTTTGAACAGTTCTCAAAATTCTTAAACTTGCTCTAATATAATAAATAAATAATTAATGTTGCTATATTGTTATTCTTTTAGAAGGCAATACCTGTTTGTACTATATGTATACAAACTTGGCTTTGCTGCCAAGTCAATATAACTCCTTTTTATGTGGCAAACAAACACATTTTCTTGCATAAGCCAATCTTATTAAACCATTTACCAAATAATGGATCTGATAGAGAGTGAAAGTAGTTGATCAAAGAATTAAAACCTTCTGGGATCAAACCTACAGTGGTAGCACATCATAATACTTAGTGTTTTCTATTAGTAAATCATTTCTTCTAAATTAGTTATAGGGAAATGAGATTAAGGAAGATTGAATATATTTTCTTTCTTTGACTTGAAAGAAATACGCACAAAACTGAATGCCAAACTTTTAGTAAGGTTGAAGAAATTATTTGGCATAGAAGACATACCCACAAGTGTCAGTAATGTGGCTTCCAGTGTGATTGACCTGAGCAGTGATGACAAGGATTCACTTTAGTAGAAAACTCCAACAGAAATACAATTGCAATCGTCAATAGGAATTTTAAAAAATGAATGCTCTGAAAATTTGTGTAATACACAAATAGAATTTGAGTGGTATTCACACTCGAGTGGTCAAATGTTATTTACACATTAGGATTAGTTGAAGCATATGCAATATGTACTTATAGATTAAATGAGTTTTATAAGCCTTTAAGTTGTTTGTTGCCATCAACAAACATTTGAAATAGGTGTTTCCATCACATAAAAAAAAAATGGGTAGAAGGTCTTGTTGATGTTTGTTTTTGGACAAGTCAGCAATTAGAGTGAAATACAAAGTATCTGACTCCCTCTTGAGCAAAGCCTCTCGAATGCTGAACGAAGTGATCAAACAAGATGACTCCAAGGTTCCTTTCTTATAGTTTTGGTAAGAGATAGCTCAGTGACTAAGTATGATTTTACTGGTAAACACAAAGGGACTTATGTAATTGTTCAAATAAGCTGTTGATTCAATGATTATGGAAGCAAACACTGGAGAATACAAGTACTACAACTAATGGCGTATGATTTGGCAATGATGTTCTTGATTCTAATTCTAACTAAATGGATAAAAAAGGACAAAAGATGTAAGGTTTAGTGACACTAATCTAATCCTAGATGTAACGGTAATTACTGCTAAGGTCAAATCAAACTAGATCCTGCTTCGCCAAGATAGACAACTACACAAGATTGATGCAATCTTCTAGGGTTTTACAAGATGTTTAAATCAGTTATGCTCATGAAAGATTCAACAAACATAAAGATCAAATTGAAGTTCGAATGTTGTTCAAACTAACCATACACTGCAATTTGCAAGCCACAAACTACAAATGGTATGAACTTATAGATTTCACCACAAAACAATAAAGAAACCTTCCATCAACTAACATAAACTTAAAGAAAACTTAATCTAACTTAATATTCGCTTGAAAATCCAAACCATGCAACACTTCGAAACATATATATATAGTCACCAAAACAATGAATCTTATATTATTCCAGAGAGCTCTTGCAACAATTTCAAAGTTTTCAACCGTACAAATGACAGCAACAAGAGCCCTTTTATAGACCTCAAAATAAATGAAGGGTCAAGATTGATTGGCCAAACCAACGGACCAGATCAAGCCACATCACAAGTAATTGTAACAAACTCTTCTTTATTAAATGAAAGAGGCCAACTTTATTAAATGACGGAGGTTATCTATATTAAATGAAAGAAGCTATGAAGAAAGGAACAAAAGCACGCCTCGCAAGAAGATAAGAATGACATGTCATCAACTTATGAAGAATCCCCATGTGAATATCCATCACTAGAAGCTTGACATTCAATGAACCTAGACACTATTGGTTTGACTTCCTCCAAAGGTACACTTGGCGCATTCTGAATGGTTCCTTCAACTTCAAGTACATCATCTGAATAAAGGCCTAGTGTCTTTTCCTAATCAGTTATTCTTGCTTTGTTGTCGCCAAGGTGGACAACAAGTGAAAATATACTATCAAGCCTTTCATCAGTAACATCATTTTCCTGAAAATAGAAAGCTTGAACTTGTTCTTTCATGTTATCAAGAGTCATCTCCCCAAATGGATTACAGATCTTCATCAAAGAGGCATGTATCCCATCTTGAATCCTTTGAAGTACACTTCTGACTCTTGACATATCTGTTTCTATCTTATCCAGCAATTGTCCTTTGATGCGAAAGCCATAATACCAAGAAGAGAAATTATATGTTTTACCTTCTTCAATCACTTCAGCATGTAACAACTCATCAACTAATGTTTCCATCAAGCTCTTCAAGTGTGGCAGATATTGATACTTGATGTCTTTGAATTCAACACAAGCTGTCATCAGTGCAAGTACCCTCTCCTTAAGACTAGTAATCTTATCACTAACTTGCATAATATCTTCTAGATGTCTAAATGTAGCCTCCTTTGATCTTTTTATCCAATCCTTCATTCTGTGAGATGAAGACTTCAACTCTTCTAGGTGTTCAACTATTTCAAGAGGAAGGAGAGATGGAGATGTAGCAACTCTTTCCTGTTGATGAATAGGATGCACTAAATGCTGAATATACTGCTCTAAGGCTCGACATCTTTGCTCAGCTTTGATTCTGCCTTCTGTCTCTTGTCTTATGATAGCTTGAGCATTATCAATTGTATCCTGAAGCTCTTCTTCAACTTGCATTCTAGTTAAAGGACCCAGATTGATTGTATTGATGTCATAATCATCAGATGTTACATCCTCTATATTCTTCTCAAGCCTTGGAACTGCTACATGCACTTTCCTTACATCTATTTCATCTTTAGTGATCATTGAAAGGATATTTACCTTCTTTTTTGGTTTCTCTTTTGACATGTCCAGAAGTAACTCATCAACTAGAAGAGGAGGACACTTCTCAACTTCATAATTCTCTCTAATTCTTTCCTGTAGCCACTCCGGCAATGATGAAAGATCTTGTTTCTGTTGTAATTGTCTTCCTTGAGTAGGCAATGATTCTTCTTCAGCCTCATCCTTATCTTTGGTATTTGCTTCATCGATGATCTCAGTGTCATGTGGGCTAGAAGGCACTTTTTCAATTGGAGCTTCTAGAACTACATTCTTAGCAGGTATCACTAAGTCTCAGTTAAGTGGAATATCACCTGGCTATCTAGAAGAAGCAGTTTCAATACTTATCATTTTCTTCTTTTTACCGGATTCTCCTTGAACAATCTCAAGCTATTTTCTTTTCTTTCCCTGTCCTGAATCTCTCTCACTTCCTCAGCTTCGTGAATCTTTACTAGGTGTATTGCGTTGTTCTTGTTGATCCACTTCTCCCATTTTAATATAGGTGAGTCTCTTTCCTTCATCAAGCAAGGCTTGCACTTGTTTATTTATCTGCTCTTCAGTGATAGCAATGATAGGCCTTATCAATCCTTCATCGTCAACCTTTTCTCTATCAGCCCAATTGACCTCATAAGGCAAATTGCGGATCTTATTGTATTCATCACCCAGAAGAGCTCTTTCACCTTCTAATTGATCAGGAATCCTTAGTACCTTTGTAGCTCTTATTAAGTCCCATTTCAATCTTGAACACTTTTGCATCCTGATATCATCATCATCTATAGCGTCAGCCCAATGATCTTCCAATTGTTCTTTATGCTTGTAAGAAGAATACAACTACTTGATGGCTCCATGTGGATCAAAATTTTCTCTCCTTGAATCATGTGGATGCAGATGATAAGCCTGAAGCTCAACTTCTGAATGCTTAGCTACCTGTAATGATGGACAAGAATAGTATCTACCCAGCTGAAAAGGAAACTGAACCCCTGCTTTCTTCCTTGCTTTCTACATCTTATGAAACTCTAACAGCTCTCTTGAAACCTCTAGCAACACCATCCTGTTTGAAGGATATCTAGGCAGTCTATATGGGAAAGATGTAAATCCCTGAATCCTGATATATGTGAACTTGTCATACTGGATGTAATACCTTCCATACTGCTTGATGAAGTTCCTGGCAGCACCTGTTAGTCTCCTATGCGGTTCACCTCTCAACTTTCTCACTATGAACATGGCAAAAGCATCATTGAACCTCTTATAGTGATTAATGTTCTTCAAATGGAGTTGAGGATAACACTGATGTGAAAGAATCTCTCCAGGCTTGGTACCTACTTGTCCTTTAGCTGTTAATCCTTTGTAGACTATATTTCTTGCCAGGATGTAAACAAGGTATGAAGTCATAAAGAAAGACTTCGTTTCATCAAAGTTTTCAATCTATTCATCTAGGCAGTGGCTTATAAGGCAAGCCCAGTCAATCATCTTGTTCTTTGTAAACATATGATCAAAGTAAGTATACATCCATCCTTCGAAAGTAGAGGATTGAGGCATACCTGTTACTCGATTCAGGAACATGATGAGGTAACTTATCTCTTGCTTGAAGTCAGCTTTGTGGTATTTTGGATCCTCAGAGTTGTATATCTTCATCGATGAATCAGTCATCCACTTCTTCTTGATTTCTTGCATGTAGACCTTGGAGTTGCCTTCGAAAGTCATCTGAGCAGTTGTAGGGCATATGAAGACTCCTTTTGCTTTTGGGATATTGAAGATTTCCTGAATAGCCTCCCTTTGCAGGTAGGCGAGAACGGTTCCATCCTTAGCTATAATCTGTCTTTTCTCTTTATCATAGTGCTGAACACACTCCAACACTAACTTAGTGCTTGGCAAGGCAGGTGGAAAGAAAGCTGCTTGTACTCCCACTCTTTGCGATGGCTTTGATGTCTTTGTTCCTTGTGATGGCGAGCAAGAAGTCTTTCACCTCCTCCAGGTTGACATGTCCCATGTTGGTGTCGCCGACATCCTTCCACTACATCTGTAGCTTGGACTCAGGTATGTTGGACTTAGCATCCATCTTGATAAGCATTTGTCTCTCTTTGGCCGTCATTCCCATTTACCTACAAGACTAGACTCGAATAAGTGGGTTGGAATAATAGATTTCACAAGTCTTCTATATCATGTTATCATGTTAGATCACTTCATCAACTTCTAAAGGACAAGCTTCAACTCAATTTTTCAAGTACAAAAGAGGTCTTATGAATGAAGATCAACATACTCTAATTCATTTTACATCAAAGCATTATCTCTACATCCTGATTTCTGAATATAAATCTGTAAATTTAAACAAATAAAAGGTAATTTTATGAAGTAGAGTTGATCAAAACGTACCTTGTATCAAATTTTGTCTTTGAAAAAATGCAAATTTCTGAAAATTAATAGTAAAAATGAGTAGGAAATGGCAGAAATATGAAGAAATCAAATGGCTAATGGTTTTGTTGGGTCACCATTTTTGCATTCAAGGGAAACTGCTTTCAATTTTGATACCGGGAATCACGATTATAAAAAATGGTGACAGTCTGGAATTACTTTTCTAATAGAATGAATCTTAATTTGAAAGTATGTGTGTATGTTAGGATATGGATTTATTTGTAAGTTCTGATGGTAACTCAAACAATTAAACATGGAATAAACTTAGGCATTATCATATAGGCAAATTGAAAGATGAAGATGGCAAGATCTTGAGACAAAATATCAAAATTAGGTTTTGTTGACTTGAGTTAAAATTTTTAAGAAAGGACAAGGCTGTTTTTGCAAACTTTTGATAACATTTTCTTCAGGAAAGCCAAATATCAACTTCCATTAAAAATAATAACCAAGATCTACTTATAAAAGACTTGTCGAGAGGAGTGGGATCTAGATGCACTATCCATACTTAAAAGGGTACAAACAATGGACCAGCTAGGAGAAAGAACATATTTTAATGGATTTAGGGAATCACATCTTGCACATAAAACTTTTGACTTCACACCTCAAAAGAAGAGAGGATAAGAGAGTTTAATACCTATTGGAGGTCTAGATGAAGACAACCAAGATAGGATTTGGAAGGACATAACAAGGGCTCCTGTGTCTGAGAAAGAGGGGAGAGGGTTAAAATCTAATCAATAAAGTTACAGGAGTGGTTATATGTGTGTTCAATCGAGCAAAAGACGGATAACTTATTTCTATCAGTTTTTGAATTTTCAGTAAATAAATAAATTTAGGGAAAGGGAATCCATTATTTTGATTCTCACAATTATTGATGCTTCGCAAGCATCGAAGTAGAGGAAAGTGTACAGAAGGAATCAGACAACTGAGAGACTGCGTAATGCAGAAATAACCAGTAAAGGGTTGCTGTATGGTTTGAGGTTGGTAAACCATAAAATCCTCAAACCAGCTTCCGAACGACAAAAGAATCCTGAGAAGATCAAGCAGAAATCCATACAGAATGAGCCCCTTCCATGGACTATTATTGTTATCCCTTGCTACTGTTATGATCTTTTTAAGTTCTAAGCTTCTCAAAATCAGACCTTTCTTGGACTATTGCAGGCCCTTTGTAGGACTACTGTGGTAATTTTTGTGTCATCTGATATTGCACTGTCATTAAATTGTTTGGATCCAGCTTTAGGGCAGTTCGGAGAAAATTTGCTAGTGTTTAACCGTAAACAACTAATAACAATTATGCTTTCTTTATTAATTAATTAGGTATAAGAATGAATTAGATTAGTTGGATGCATTAACATATATTTTTGTTTCTAATAGCTGTAAATGAGGATGTCTATAGAGTTCTTGTTTCATATGCATTGGTTTTCAGTTTTTCAAACTTTTGCATAGATTATTGCTTAAGTTTCTGATTTTTCTTGTGTATATTTGTTTGTACCATGCAGGAAAGAAAATTGTGGATTAGTGGGATATCGAGCATGTAGAACCAGAGCTGAAAATCATCAAAGTGATTCACGTTCACCATTAGCAAGCAGCAATCCACAAAATGATTTCTCTCCAATCCAGAATCCTAGCCCATTAGGAAAAATTGCTTCTGGTTTTTTTGCCTCAGCAAATTAACAGACCAGACTTGCCCGTCTCAACAGTTCCTGGTAGTAATTTTCAGGTACATCCCATATGCTCAATGACTACAATTCCCTGAATAATTGCACTGAAATTTGTATTTGACTGATATATGGAAGACATCTATGTGACATGATAATTGGTTACATTCCCATTGGTGGCGGACTTTCAGCTTCTATGCCATCTATGCAACCTAGTTACCTTGAAACTGAGAAAACTAAAACATACTATGCCATTAGCACAGCTGTATTTTTATGTCGAAGCACATCTCTTAGGTGATAATAGGAGATGTCATGTTTGCTTCTATCCTCCTAAAGCAGGGATAGACAGTACTAATTCTATCAAAAGTGATTTACACGGATGTTTCTAAAATTTGCTAGACATTACTAAATCAGGTAAGAGGCCTGAACTAGGGGTTTTTAAACATGGCAATGGGTATCTAGATCTTTCAAGCCTCCATTTTTTTGCAGCTAATAGAATGGCATGGGAAATACTTACATGTGATTCTGAAGAAACTAATAGACATGGGCATCATGAGCAAATTTGTATTTGAAGCATATTCTGTCATAGTTTCCACGTAGATGTGAACATTCATGGAGAATCATTTAGAAGTATTCCATGAATGTTACTGTTGGTTATGCATGCAAGGATTTTCTGGTAGTTTACAAATACATTTCCTTTTACTTTGGGAACTTTCCGCTGGTAGGGTGTAAGATATTCCTACCAGTTTCTCTCAATTCGTGGAAAGTAACTTATTTTGTTGTTTGAAATTTGTAGAAATTGTCATCCTCTTTCCTATTAATCTCGCAGTAGACCAGAGAAAAAAAATGTTTACAAGGTCATCCTTGAACTATTACTTTCTATAAGATATACTTCAAATGGATTTATGTTCGGAACAGGAAACCAAAGGCCTAAAAGGTGAAAGTTAAAAAGCTACCCAAATTATGGTCAAATACAAATGTTTGTCATAATTCAAACTGCTAGCATTGATATCTGCTGGTTTTATATCATCAAATTGAAAACAGATAGCTAGTATAAGAGACTATGTGAAAACATAACAACTTTGCATATCTAGTTTTTGTATTTCCTGGCGTGTCTAACTGTGGGTTTATGACTGCAGACTGCTGTCAATGGAAAAGAGCTGCAATCAGTGGCAGGAACTTCAAATAGTTTAGTGGAAAAAAAATCGGATCAGAATATACAACTATTCATGAGGTGGTCTAACTTAAATTTATTCACAAGATAGTCCTCTTTATTGAGGGTTATTTTGGTTAGCATTTACTCAATATATTTGTTCTGGTTAGTTGCTTAGTTCAGTTATTTTATTTATACTTCTTATCAAGTAAACTGTTTAGCTTCTTAATTCTGTTAAATAGCTGTTTAACATATTTTTTTTACTCAGATCTCTCCATGCTTTCGTTGCCAAGGGTTTATTAATTCAAATAGAGATGCTTCTATTCTTCCCCATATTTGCTATACTGGGCTCTCTGTTTCTTTGAAAATTCAGGAGTTGCTTTCCAGCCAAAGGTTCCAGATTATTACTGCTGGACCAATTCTCCAAATTGCTTTAATTAGACGTCCCTCCCTTGTCCTATCTGGCGAAGCCTCTATCCTTTTTTTTTTTTTTCTGATAATGCACCAGCCCACCATATGTTTGTTTTGCTAAAGAATTAGCCCCACTTCCTATGCTACTCTTCAGTGCTGGAAGAGGTGATATTCATTCTCCCTGTTTTCTTTGCACATTGAGAAACTAGAGGGACTGTAAAATCCGCAAGTCCAAACGTTTCAAACCAAACAGGCAGAGTCTCCCTTGAGATGGTCAACCAATGAAAAGCATTGACCTTAGGGAGGCCATGCTTTTGCTATATCATTTCTTAATAACAACCACATTTTTGGAAACGTTATGGTTTGCCTTCTATTCTCTATTCATTTAGTGATTTGCATGCCTGTATTTAATTCTCTCCAGGTTTGTTTTAAACCTAGAGTTTGTGTGTCCATATCAGTAATCTTGTTGTATTGTTTGGCTGTTATTATTGAAATATCTAAAACTTTATTTCAAGCCTGCATGCACTTTACTTTCCTGAACAAGATTTATGTTTGAGCTAGCTCATTGCTTGCAAAATATTTGATTTTGCGTACAAAGTTGAATTCATCCTTCTGGTTTTCAAAATATTGATTTAAGGAAATAATTTTACCATAATTCTGCAGTTTGAAAAGTCTGATGTTAATGATTATTTGGATCAGGTGTGAGAATTCTCGTCAAAGACAGCTGGAGCTAAATCAGAAGGTAAGATCTTGTTGCAATTTTTACTTTTGCTGCCTTTGTTCTAACTTCTTTTTTGGAATGTGTTTGAGTTGGAACAACGATTAATTTGATATATGATTATACATCATTGTTTTACTTTGAATAAAGTTCACTTGAGGCACGACAAACTAATTATCATATCACCCTGGAAACCAAAGGATTAAGTATCTTTTCTAATTTATGTTTAACGTAAGTGAATTAATATCTTCTAAATTTATGTTTACAATTGTTTGAATGTCGTTACTTTACTCTTCCTTATGAATATATGAGTGGATCAAACATCTAGCCGTTTTCTTTACATGCAAGCAAAGAAGTTTAATTCTTCTCATTTCCTTATAAGCTATCATATATATTTTCTTTTCATCTAGATAAGTAAAACCTTGTAATTAAACGTCTAAACTCAAACATTCGCAGTGTTCAGTATTTACGGTACCTCTAGATCACATTTACGGGTAATGCCGTTGCGTTGAACCAAGTACCTCGCACCTACATTAGCTGCAACAACGACGTTTGGGCACCGTTCCTCTAAATCGTCGGGGAGTAATAAAGAACATGTCTAAGTTAAATCCGCAGGAAGGGAAAATCTCCTCGGATACCTGACTAAAAAGATTAAGAAAAAGAAAAAGGTGAGACTATAAAAAATATTGTAAGACGATCAATGGGAAGACCTCATCGGGGAAATATGCGCGATAGGTAAATTATTCACACTTGAAAACTTAAACGCCAAACACTACCAGGAGGTGTGTTTGCAATACTAGTTTCTTAAGAATTCCGTCTCTGTATCACTTGAGTGAATGGGCAGTCGGCGAAGAACTGTGTACCAACCACAGTTACATAAACATAGTGCAAGATAGAACTACATGTTCACTTTCGTCGTGTAGATCGCATCCGTAGAGGGCCTTGATCTCGTGGATACAGGGTATGTAGGCAGTCTGGATGGCAAAGGATGCCCCCAGTACTTAGGTCCCTCGGATATAAGGTACTCTTTAATAATCAACTTCATAATCTTGATCTCTAGTTAAAAGGTTATCTAGGTAACTTAAGAACTCTCCTAGTACTCAAAAGAATCCCCAGGGTGGATTACTTGTACCCGGCGTTGCCGTAAACTAAGATAAGTACAAGTTGATGTTATGTGTTCCCCGGTTGACATCCTCAGTACAGTGTCTAGGTAAACTGTGGTCCCCAGGAAGTGACTCATGAATCTATATTGGTTCCAAGGGAGTCAGAAGTCTCTGGCTAGAGTATAATGATTCCTATCCTCTTCAGCCCGTTAGGCTGTTATGTTTATGTATCCCGGATTGGATAGAGTATTAGTCCGTTTGACCCACTAGGCCTTTTGGCCACTGTTTGTTCTACCCGAATCAGGTAGTGATAAGGTCCGTTTGACCTGGTTCCATATGAACCTATTTGCCCAAAGGATAGAGGAGCCCAGGTTGGCTTAAGAATGTTCCATTTTGAACATGGATTTATATGTTCCGTTTTGAACATATGGCCCGTTTTGGCCGAAGTTTTTCCTGAGTACTCAATGGAAGTCTTGATATCTCTCATAAGAACTTGTTAATAAAGTAAACTTTTTGAAAATTCAAATTTGGATCAAGCGGGTCCTTACACAACTAAAAATGTCAGTTGATTGGAACCGATAGTTCTCCAACTGGAAAAATGGGAGTAAGAGTATACATTATGTGTCTATTGCTTCTGACATTCGTAGCCCTTTTTGTTGAATAGATAAAAAATCTGGAGAATGAATT
Source organism: Cunninghamia lanceolata (assembly GCA_027924645.1). NCBI lineage: Eukaryota > Viridiplantae > Streptophyta > Pinopsida > Cupressales > Cupressaceae > Cunninghamia > Cunninghamia lanceolata. Next base: position 6,477,988 of record BSBN01001670.1, on the reverse strand, counting down.
GAAGTATGCCAAACACAAATTGATGGTACTTGCATCTAATGTGGATCTTCAGAAGAAGCCAAGACAAGTTGCGTTGAGGTAAACTTTTAACAGTGTGTGTAAGTGTAGGTTGTATAGACCGTTAATTATGCATATTTTGGTGGATGGATGAGACCACAAAAAACTTTTAATTTGAAGTCATCTATTCTCGGAAAATAAGTTGTATATTTGGAATATCTTCGTGGGTCGATGTGCTTATTTTATGTCCTCTTCTGCTACTTATTAAGGATATTTATTCAATTGTAGCGATGCACAGAGATGACAAGAGCCTTTGAAGAATCCCGATGGCTGACGTGAAAATAAAAAAACTTTAAGATTGAAATGCATTTAGAGTTCTGTGAATTGCAGTCCTTTCTGGGGGAGCAAATTGTTGAAATAGTTTCTGTTTCTAATGCATACGGAAATACTTATAAAGGATTTTTATTCCACCCATTTTTAAGTATCTAATCGAAGGGCTTGACCATCCTTGCCCACAGCAATGTCCTAATTTGTTGGTAAACTTCTGTATAGTTTTGATGCCTTTTGGGAAGCATGGTCATTCAAACGGAGGAGAGAGCTACTTGTAACATACCAACTTCATATGCACTAGCCAATTTTTGTAATATTCATCATGATTAAATCCTTGGAAGAAGCAGCATTGTAAAATTGTAAACAACAATTTTGGTGAACTGTGTTTCAGATGCAGTAAGATGTCAATATGTTTTGTTGCACCTTCTAGTTTTTGAGGGGGTGCCTTGTGATGAGAATTGCAGCTACAATGAATATAACCTAAAGAAGCATGTAAGGCAGCAATTCACTGACCATCAACTGTTCATTGCAGATGAACCGTGGCTGAATCCAAACCAAATATGAATTGCCACAGAGTAAGATGGTTATTAAATGATATGTACAGATGGCCTAGTGCCTTCAAATTGTTCCCTGCACTATTGGACTAGGGATCATTAGATAGCAGCTAGGATTTTGCTTCTGATGGCAGGTCCCCCTAACCATAAAAACATTTTTGTATGAGTTTATCTCCTCCAACAGATATGGTTTTCTATCCAGATGGCATGAATTTTGAACTCCTAAAATTTGTCCGACTTGGGAGTTAGACAATTTAACCAAGTCCAATAGTATGGCTATCTATTCAGATGGCATGGCTTTGGAGATGCAGTTGTTATCTCACGGCTAATGTAAAGACCTAATAGTTTGTCGTTTTATATTCAAAATGAAGATTTAAATGCTACACAAAATTTGACAGCTTATCATACCGTATGTGTTGCAAATGAAGTGGGGTCTAATATGGAAAGTTTATGCCATTATCAATTTTCATGGCTGGAATGTTGAAATTATTTCGAATATGCAAATGTGCTCAGAAATCTGAATAATATTCTTGTTCATCTGAAATATCTCTCTGATGTCGGTAGGTCCTTATAAATTGTGTGGAGATAAGCTAGTGACTTGAAGTTAAAGATTCTGTTTTGGGAATTTGTGTTGTGATGTTTTCAAGGTATATGCTAAAGTGGATGACCACAAGTTTGATTTACTTCTAGCCATGTGATAATAAATCAGTTTTTACGGTTGGTGGGTTTTGATTGCGATGCAGGTGAGTCATAGGCTTCTAAGTAGATGGTTTTCATCAGTCACCAGGAAGTTAGGCTCATTGAGGGAACGTGAACTTGTATTCACAGTAATATTAATCCATAATTTCCACCACCAAAATTAGTTAGAAACTAGAGAATTCAGTTTTACTTATACATTCAAATAATAGTGATAATTGAGAGGAATTAAAGAGCTATACATAAAGAGTTGAAGTGTTGCAAAGATAGAACAAAGACAAATTTTTTTATCTCGGGAAAACCCACTAAGGGGTGAAAACCCCAAATTAGTAGAGACAGTTGCTCTTTTACACGAGTATATTGCTCAATGCTCTCATTGGATGAGGTTGTCTTAATGATCATTGAAGCATCACTAACACTAATAGATTGTTGAGATGATTGATACCCAATGCCTTGATCATGATTGGTGCTTATTGATTGGGATACATGTGCTCTCTAATTAGTTACACTTGTGGTTCCTTGATCATGATTCATGCTTGTAGTGTTTTTATCATTGTTCATGCTTGTTATCCCTTGATCATTGTTTATGCTTGTCATATCTTGATCACTGTTTATGCTTGTCGAGTCTTGATCAATTGAATGCTTAATAGCACCCATTATGACTTGATTTTTTTCATGCTTGATGTAAGTAGGATCTTGATTGCCACTATGCTTAGTAGGATTCAATGTGATATGATCAAGTCATTTGTTTTATTGTCTATGTGTTCTTGGGAAACAAGTGTCTCATCATGAGATGTTGGTGGATGATGAATAAGAGTGATGTGTGTTTCTTGATCATAGATGGAAATGGAAGTTTCTTCTCTTTGAATAAATGCCATGAATTGAGCTGAGTGCTCAAGTTGACCAACAAGACTTCTATACTCATTTCAATTATTAGGATAACCATGAGGTGAAGTGGCTTGAGTAATTGGTTCTTGGGTAAAATGGCTGATGTGATCTTGAGGAGCTGGGATAGTTTGATCTTGGCTTGGTGAGGGGAAAGGTTGATCATGCTTTGAATTTTCTTGTTGACATAGCTCTTGGATAGGATTGGTAGACTTTGAAGGTTCAACAATATGACTACATGATGACTTTTGACTTGTGCTTATGTTAGGAGATTCTTCGATGCTTATGTTTGGTCACTTGAATCTTGGTGTTTTTGAGACTAGTGTTGAGCTTCCTCCTCCATCTCCTACTTCTTCAGATTGGGGTTCTACTCTTGAGTAGGTTGATCATAGTTTTTCAGATCTTTCTTTCTTGGATGAGTATTTAGAAGGTATCTCAAACTTGTTTGTAGAGTCTCATCTTGCAGATTTGGGAGACATACTTTAGGGGATTTCTCTCCTCTTTGATGACAGTTCTAGCATGGCTGTTGATACATCTACATTTTCTTTGGAGATTGACATTTATGAGTTTCTTTTTTCACTTGATTTGTCACATTTCTTGGTTGAGTTTGATCATGCTTATATGGTGGCTTATTTGAGCATGGAGACTCCTCCTTAGTTTTTAGAGATTTCTATTTGGAGACTTCCTTCCTCCTCCTTTTAGTTGGACATGGAGTGGCTTTTTCATCATTTGGTGGACTTGTTTCTTCCTAAGGGGAGAGATGTTGCTTGTAGGCATTGGATCATATTTTGTTTCCAAGCATACTTCATCGGCATTGGAGCTTCTTCATTATGGGGGGATATCATTCCTCTCCTTTTCCTTCCTATGGGGGGATTCTTGATTGTATATACATGATGTATGTAGTCCTTGGGGGTATTAGTGAGTCCTCCATGCATCATCTTGTTTTATTTTCTCTCCTTTGGAAAGGAGGTTTTTCCAACAAAGTTTTCTCCTTTTCTCTATTTGTGAGAGATTGCATTTCATGACATTTGCATGGTACATGGTTACCTAACATGGTTGTGTAGTCGAGAGCCATATTGCATCTTACTCATATTGCATAATAATCTCCCTAAGTTGCACTTAAGGGGGGGTGTTGGAGTAAATGAGTTTTTACCATTTACCTTGCTTAAGTTTTACTTAGGCATCCAACATTATTAGATATTAGATTATTAGTGTATTTTATTACTTGGTAGTTTTTGTCAGTTATATCTTTATTATATTTCTCCATTCCTTTATAATCAAGGCCAATGTACATTATTTACATCTCATTCATATTTTTCATCATTCTGGTGAAATAGCTTTGCTTATCATGTATTGTGAAAGCTTATCCTTTAGATTGTGCTGTTGGGAGGTGGTTTTCACCAACATAATGTATTCATTTTAAACATCTAGATTTTCATGATCTTTCCCATAGCATGTTTATGAGTAAAGAGTATTCTCTTTTATTATTTCCTCAAATTTTCTAATGATTGACCTAGGAGAATGTTTCCCTTCGTGACACTAACATCAATCCTTCCAAGGTATTCTTAAATAGGTCTCTAGTCCTCAAATATCAAAATAGGCAAAAAAATAGAAGTGAATTAGAAAAGTAAAAAGTCAAATTCTATGGATTAGAAGATAGGAAAACATAAAGTATTCTTTATACTAAGATTAATAATAAGAATTTCAAACTTCTATTTAATGTGCATTCATTGATAAAAGAGGTCATCATTAATTGGAATTCTCCTTTTTCTCAACCTTGGTTAGTGGAGCTATATTATCGAACTCTCCCTTTCATCAGATGGATTATTTGGAAAGAAAGAAATAATAGAATATTCAGGGATATTGGTAAGAACCATAGTTAAGTCTATCATTCTTTCTCCAAACTTCTTATTGAAAATGTGGCTAATTCCAGGATTAAGACTACTAACAAACCACTTACCCAATTTGAAATTATCTTGGCCACCAATTGGGGCATTCTCAATCAAATCCCTGCTTATGATAATTCCAAGAAACTTAAGAGATTGAATACTAGATGGTCTTGTCCAAAGCTAGAATGGTTCAAACTAAATTTTGATGGGGCCTCAAAATCCAATGGTAAAGCTAGTGGGCATGAAATCATCAGGAATGACAGAGGGGAGCTTGTTGCTGCCTATGCTAGGGGTCTTGGTTGTCAAACCAATAATTTCACTGAGGCCTCTACCCTTTTATGGGGAGTCAAGTTGGCGGTCACTCTAGGTATACAAAAGCTGAATATAGAGGGGGACTCTAAGTTAATTATTGAGGATGCCCTTGCTAATCATGGTCAGCAGTTTGAAAGCTAATGGTGTTAGTGCCAAAGCTAAAATATCCCTTCACTAATTGTGGACTTAATTCAAAAATATCAATCTAATCCATGATGTCACCTTCTTTTTTTTCCACTTTGGTGCAGCTCTTATGTATGCTGAGCTGACGGCCTGATGTGGACTGGAAGATCAACGGGCACATTTATAAGCGTGAGAAAAGCACACTAGAAGTGAGGAATTATTAGTTTAATATGGCGGCACATCCTCACAATAATTACCAAAGGACTCAGCATTCATTTAGTTATCATTTCATTTTATTTATTTATTTAGTTATAAAAAAATTAGTTTAGTTAAGATTTAAATAATATTAAATATAAGCTTAGATTTAGTTTGAAGTTAGTTTTTATTTAAAATAAATAAATTTAAAGTAAGTTTACTTCAAATCTAAATTTTATTTAATTTTAAATATAAAATAATTTTTTTTATAATTTAGTAAATTTTAATTTTACTTTAGTATTACTAAAAGTACTTTTTAAAAATCTAACTTTTATATACTTGTTGGTTAACAGATTTATCCTTGTCTAAAAATATTTTATTCTGACTCTATACCCTTTCTTCTTTCAAGAACAAATGAATTAATCAACAAATGGGTGAACCATCAAGATTAGTTCCCCTCTAAATTTAGGTACAGCTCCTTGTAAGATCTTCAATGAATTCAATCTATTTTAAATATTCAAATACACTTTTAACCGAAAAGTGCCTAAAGGCAGACTAACATCCATACATCAACATGCTATGAATGTGGTATCTCTTTTAAAACATCATTTAGTGATAGAATGCACAGATTCTATTTTTTTTATAACAATCAGACACATAAACATATATATATATATATATATATATATATATATATATATATATATATATATATATATATATATATATATATATATATATATATATATATATATATATATATATATATATATATTGCTGAACCAATAGATGATAGAACACATACAATGATTCGTCTAAAAAGAACAATTACCATATGAAAGAAGATTTCACACAGAAAACCCAATTTCAAATGCTCAAATGCACAGATCTAAGCAAGGCAGTAATTGTTTCTCCTTTTCATTCACAGATGAAAAATATTTCAGATAGATATCATATATATTGTCAAGCAACATCAGTCCAGCTTCAAAAATTTCCTATTTTTCTCTCTTTCCTATCTTCTCTATATCAGTTATAGCAACGGAAAACATATATATATGATAGCCCTAATTATCCAAACATGTAAACCAAACCCAGAGTTAAAGTAACTCTGACCCATACGGGTAACTCTGACCCATACGGCATTTAGTTTTTACAAATTGATTTGAAGATTAAGTTTTGAAAACAACATTAACTGAAAAACTGAATAAAAGAAACTGAGTGAGTAAGATCACGACTAAGGCAATGGATTTGAATCTCTAGAGTTGCTGTGGGCGGTTGGGGAGGCACATTGAGTTTTCCATTCCTGAAACGCTATAACAAACTCCTAAATTTTTAGAAAATTGGGGATGCCCATGTGTTTTACCCTTGTCTTCTAAACATCCTTTTCCCTCTGTATTTTCCCCACCTTCTCATTGTGTTCCAGGAGTGCGTCGATGTGGAGATAAAGAAGCGACTCTACTGTTGAAATTTGAGAGAAATCTTCGGTTAATACATTGTCACTTTCTTTAACGAAGCTAATTTTCTCCTTAAAAGATTGAATCACTGTATCAATGTCTTTCCTTGGTTCCCCATCATCATTTATGTATTTTACATCGATACACTGTAGATCACGCTGTAATGATTGGGTAAATTCGCTTATCTCCTTGATCATTTTTGTGAGCTCAAAGTGCCCTTGCCGAGATACTAAATTCCTCCATTCAATGTTCTTCTTATTCACATATAGTAAATCTTCATCCAAACCTATTAAATTATTTTCTGACAAAAATTTGGCTATCCCATATTTTTGAACTTCATCAATTTGATTCATTACATTCACCCACTTGCCTTCATTTTTTATCTAGGAAGCGTTCTGTGCCTTAAGGTCCTCGATGGTGGCTATACTTTTATCATATATATTCTCCAGTTCCTAAATATATCTGGTACCTTTCTGCATAATACAGTCCAACCAATCATCAAATATCTTAGCTATCATTCTGTTCCTATTTACCTGGTCCAACATCTTTTTGTTAGCTGGAGACTTAGGATCAAAAGTCAGAGAAAGTTGTGAAACTGGCTGTGGACTGGGGTTATGAATGGCATCAATGTACTCTACCATAGAGTGCATAGTCTGCTTCAACTCTCTTTTGTCTTTCTCATCTTTCTAGGTTTGACTAACTATCTTTTTGGTGGATGCCTCTAGATGATGTACATCGGCAGCTCTCAAAGCAGCCCCAAGATCTACTTTTTCAATTGTGAAATCTTGCACCGTGGGGTCTTGAACTTCTTCAACAATTTCTGGCCTGGCTATTTCTGCACTCCAGTTCCCAGTATTAGGGTCAATACTTACCCTGGATGTTGTTTTTAGTTTCTTGGATTTAGGAGTTTTTCCCAAACATTTACTTACCATATCCTCCAATAGCAAAGAAAATAGAATTAATTTTCTTTTGTCACTGATTGAACTCTCTAGCCATTTGGGTACAGGGGCCAAGACTTCTTTTCCAAGGTTTAATTGATCAAAGGACACATCTGAAATCATCATAAGTTCAGGTTTCTCTAAAACAACTTTTGACTATTGCTTTGTACTAACCTCCTCTGTTCTCGGTGAACCAGATTCTTTATCACCCATTGCTTCCCTTGAATCCTCCTCAGAATTCAAATCTACAATTATTCTCTTAGAAACCTACTTTTTCCTCATGCTTTTGGTTCTTGATCTAGTAGCACGAGTGGGCAGAATAGTTGTGAGGGCTCTTTTGGATTCTTTAATGATAGGACGCCTTCCAGTTATTGACTTGGAAGTACCTACACCATAGATAGCAATAGGTTGGTTAGAGGAGCATATCGGGAATAGTGATTCAACTATTGACGTGCATTATTGGGAATCCTTATTTTGGAATCCTTTCTGTTTTTGTTCCCTCAACCATTTCTTGGTTCTTCTTATCACCGGGAGGGTCTTCACCTCAATCCTATCTCTTTCTTCTTTACTCCAGTCAATTTCTGGAATAGGTGATTGTTTTATCTATTCAAATTGCAGGTCAATCACCTATTCTTCATTATCAAAAACTCCAAAAATGTCCATATTTAGATTAAGGGTAATTATCTGTCCTAGAGAGAACCTGCACCACAGTCTCCTTCTAACCTCAAATTCATCTAAACAGTCCTCCCAATAATCCTCCAATTTAGGAATATGTGAAAACCTTGTTCCAAAATCCAAATTATCCCTGACAAAGCCTTTGCTATCAAATTGTGATCTAGCAGTGAAGAACTAAAAATTGAACTTTTTAAGGTTCACTTCTAAATTCAAAGCATCAGATTTTGACTGGCATGAGTAATGTCCAAGTTCAATGGGAAAAGAGATACCAGATCCCTTCTTTGTTGAGAACTTTTTATCTACATGTGCTAACTGTCTGTAGACCTCTATTAGCACAAAACAGTCAAACACATACCTAGGTAACTTAACAGGTTCACTATCAAATCCCCCAACTCTGATATAAGTGAACTTAGAAAATTGAATAAAGAAACTACCATATATGCTGACTAGCTGCATTGCTTCATTAGACATTCTCTTATTCAAATTACCTGCTAGTTCATAAGTCATTCTCCCAGTAAAAACATCATTAATCCTCTTGTAATTCTCATAACAATTATGCATCTGCAATTGTGAATAATATTCATAAATTTCACGATCCCCAGCCAAGGGTGCATGAGGTAGTCCCAACCATTGTCTTGTGGATGCCAGGTAATAGAAAAGATACGAAGACATATAAAAATCTTTATTACCCAAACAATTACTCAGACCCTGATGCAAACATTCAGCAGTAATTTCTGCCCAGTCCAAATATTGTTCTCCTTGGAGGATAACCTTTATGAAAAAGTACATCCACTCTTCCTAAAAATATGCTTATGCGCTGCCCTCTAGCCTGTGTAGTAATACTATAATATCCCTCACTTCGTAAATCATGTGATCTCTGGTAAGCAATCTAGACAGCCTTGAACCTCCCTTCTGGAATTTCAGCAACCAGTTTCTGGCTATCAGACTTATAAAGTTTGTTTTCTTAAGTGAGAAATGCCCATAAGAAGAAGTAATATTAAGGCTAGAATATGCTTCCTTAGGTGGTATTCTCATCACAGACATTAGGGTTTGTCTATTGACATGAAACAACACACTACCATCGGCATTTTTGATGCATCTATTTTGGCGTTCATACCTATTCATGCACTCTAGAACTAGTTTGGGGTATTGTACGGCCATGGGAAAGGCCGCAGCTTCAACCAAACCACTTTATATTATTTTCTTCATCATGAGAGTTGCTACAGGATTTTTAGACCTTTCTCTAAATTCTTCTAAATCATATTGAACCAGTGAAGTATCCCCAAATTCAGAGTGTGAACAGGTGAGACTAGGACCATGCTCATAACCAAGACAAGTAGATTTCATAGCCATAATTGGAGGATATAATGAAAAACGCTTCAAATTTTGAAAATAATGCCGAAAACTTAAAAGATTCTTCTTTCCAACTAAGAAATGGAAATAGTATATAGGAAGAACAGAACTCACCTTCAAGATATCTGAAATTACTGTGAAATTTGGGCAACAAGAACCTTATACCTCTTGTGCTATTCTCCTCTGCATCACACAGTATGTTCACTTGCTAAATTTGGCTTGTTCTCTCTTAATAATGGCATTAACCAGATTGAATAATTATTACCCGAAACAATACATGCCAAAAATGTTTGAAAAGACATGAAGTCTGACATCTTCATTAATAGCAAGCATTATTCACACGCGACCATGATGTATAATAATTATCTGAAACCTCCCCAAAATTAGAACTTTCTATTTCATAATGAGTTTCAGACATATTTTCCTCCAACTTTCCCAATAAATTTGACTTAGAGAGCCTCGAGGAGAGATGAGATTATAATCACCGAACCCGTGAACCATAGAACCATTAAACCTTTAGAGTGTGATTCAATGCGGTGGTTCAATCATACAAATTTGATCATACAAAGGGGCAAACGGTTCACTTAGAAAAATATTAAACTTAGACTCTTGAACCATTGAACTTGTTAGGATGTGGTTCAATGTGAAGGTTCAAAGACACAAGAACTACATAGACTGACCAACAGTCGCGTGGCTTTGTAAAAAGACTTTTAACTATGAAACAGTGAACCATTGAACTTTGAACTATTGAACCATTGAACCTCGCTATAGAGTTCAAGCAGATGGTTCAATGATACATTAAGCTACACAAAAGAATTGAGTGACGCGACTTGTTACAAGGCACCGAGTGTTGAACTCTTGAACAATGAAACTTTTGAACTATGAAAAAGGGTTCGAGTTCAACCTGAGGACTCAAAGACATTTTAATTACAAAAGGGACAAAACGGCTCGCTTTGAGAATCTTCAAACATATCAAACCATTGAACTATTGAACTTTGAGAATAGTTTAGGTTCAAAGGTTCAAAACTTTAGTAATTTCACACACAAAGATGATAGGCGGGTAAATTTTGAAGAATAAAGAGCCGATTTAAGAAACAAAGGTATGACCAATAAGACAAAACAGCAAATCGACTCTTAGATAAGGAAATTCATGAATAAATAAATAAGGGCGACTCAAAAGGTAACAATATTGAAGTTACTTTTTTAAATTGCAAAACTATTGTATTTAGAAAAAAAATTTAGGGCGATAAACCTCTTATGATGAATTAAGTGGAATTTTTGCCCTTTTGTGAAAGTGCCTATTACTCTCCAAAAATTCATTTTGTGCATCCTACAATAAAACTAAAGTGATTTTGAGACATAATTTTTTAAATAAAAACTAATGCTAATATTAAATCTTTTAAAATCTTACCTGTATCTTCAAATGAAACCATGGGCATGAGCACATCATTCCATCTATATGGATTTTCTTTTTAATTTATCAATTCTCTAAAACTACCTTTGCAACACCCATTTCAAATGTCCACTTCATGAATGAAGAGTGTGAGAAACTAAATAAGTTTGCCCATTCATTGCGGCAACCATCTATTTTTTTCTTGTAACCCTACAACAAAACTAAATTCATTTGAGATATAATTTATAAAAAAAACCTCTGCAAACATTGAATTTTTAAATCTTACTTGTATCTTCAAATGAAACCATGTTGGGCATGAGCGCTTCATTTTATTTGAGTGGCCTTTTTTTTTAATTTATCAAATGTCCACTTCATGAATGAAGAGTTTGAGAAATTAAATAAATTTTCTATTTTCATTGCTGCAACCATCTATTTTTTTAAGAAGGTTTCTTTTATCTGTTTAAGTCATAAAATAGCAATATAATTTTAGTAATTATTTTAAGTGAAAATATATTTTTTTAATTATAATAGATAATTGCATCTATGTTTTATATCCTTATTTTTTATTAGAAACATTTATTATTTCCTAAATTTAGTGGATGATGATTTCCTAAAATGTAGCCACTTCTGCTTTATTATTATTTTGAAATTTTCATTGGTGTTTTCAATAATTTTATTCATAGTAATATTTGATTAAGATTTAGAAATAAATTAAATATTTAGTATTATTCTTTATTTCTGGATTTAATTATCTCATCTTTAATTTAATTTAAAATTTTATTAAATTTGAAGTGTAGATGGGGATTTAATTTTATTAACTTAATTCTTTAAGTAGGAGTAATGATTTTTAATTATTGTTTTTATTTAGTTCGCATATCCTTTTAAATGCCATAATGCCATGGGGGATGGTTAAAATATAGAATTAATTTATTTTATCAAATCTATTAGTTATAAATTTCTTTTAATATTTATATCTTAAATGTTTAGACTTTAGGTAAGATAACCCTATTCCTAGAAAGAGTAAGATCAATTTTAATTTTAGATTTAATTAATTAGAGTAAGGATTTAAATAAGATTTTATTGATATGTTTTAAAATTTATCAAGTTTCTTTGATATAAAATAAGGCAAGGAAATTATTTAGAATAAAACAATAAAATCATTAATTTGGGTTAAATTTTATTTATTCAACATACAATAATTTATTTTATTTTATTTTGAATTTAAGAATATAAATATTTAATACCACTTCTTAAAGGTTAAAATATTAGTTGTAGAATAATATAAACTATGTTTTAATATTTCTCTTAAATCCATGAATAATGCATGGAATTTATTTATTTTATCAAATCTATTACTTAGAAATATAGAATTTATATTATTACATTAATTATATTATTTATTGATTTTAATATAATTTTATTTGTACAAGCCATAATTTATCTACATAGTTTGTTTCAATATGATGTATAATACAAATTGATTAATATTACTGTTAATATTAGTTTTTATATATATGATAATATTTTCCTTCATTATTTGCTATCTATAAATTTTATTTTATTTTTGTTTGATAAGAGGGATTTTATTAAAATAGTAATAGAAAGAATACAGAAAGATGCCATGCAGCCAAGAGGAATCAGAGAGCTACATAAACTTCCAAAAGAACAACAAGAGAAAGAGGGAAATAAATGGGGACAACAAAAGAAAGAAGTTATGAAACTAGATCTCAGAAAAGATGCCATGAAACTCTAGAATAGAAAGAAAAGCTTAGGCACCAAAAAAAGGGCTACGGCCTTCGAATGTTCCAGAAGAGAAGTACATCCAAGGTCTACTGAGAGCTAGCTTCCACCACTTCTGACCCTTCAATGTGGAGTTTTTCAGCATCAGACTTTCTCCCAACCTTACATTTAGAACCGCAATTAGGTTTTAATTTGCCACTTAAATTCTATGAAATCCCAAGTTTTCAAGGTGGATCTAGAGAAAAATCATCATAACAATCATGTAAATGCTCTTCCAATTCCTCCATGAAAGGAAAAGTGCTGTCAGAATCATAGCCATCCTCCTTCGACCCAGAAGGAGAATCAGGAGGGGTCTCATGAATATGGACAATTGGAAGAGAAGAGGGATCTGCCATCTATTCTAAACATGGCCCAGGTGCCTAAGGAGGTTCAAAGAACTTGCCATGATTCCTCCAGATGAAATCAAAGTCTGAAGCACCTCCCCTTTTCACCCACTTCTTCAAGAAAATATTCATCACCCCAGCTAAATGATGAAGGGAGAAAGCTTCAATTCTATGACCAAGCTTATTGCAATGAAAGCAGTGAAAAGGCAATCCCTCATAGTTTAAAAAATGAGTCCAAACACCATGAGAAGAATGGATCTGAATAGAGTGATAAAGGGGTTTAGAAATATCCACCAAAGCACAAACCCTATGGAATCTGCCCCCACCTAATTAACCATATTGCGCATAACCAGAGACAAATTGTAAAGCTTGATCCAAACAAGAATATAGGTAATCTTCACTATTTCTCAATCAAAGAAAGGAAACCAAGGAGAAATGAAAAGGTCAGAGTTACCAAAAAACCAAGGCCCATTCTGTAAAACAAAGTTATAGTCCTCCACAGAACAAAAAGTAATAAGGAAAAAACTAAAGTCAAGAGATTCAACAATAGGGGAAGGTAGATTACTCCAGGAGTATTTGATCCAATCAAAAATTGAAGTAACTGAAGGGTGCCTGTGGAGGCATCGCAACACCACCAATAGGTTACCATACTCCTCAGTGATGGCTGCAATACATTCATCAGAAATACTAAAATCTGTAGGCTTATCAAAAAAGGAAACCACTAAATCCCCAAAAGAGAAATGATCACTGCCAGCTTGAGGTCCACTATCCATCTTCAGTGAAGGCGGTGGGTCTAGAGGCACTGGAGGATCCAGAGGGCAAGGTAAATTAGGGTTAACTAGCGTAGCATGCTTTAAAAAAAAATCCAAGTAAACATGAAATAGGTTTGCCCTATTTCTGCACCCTTCAACAGAGCCAAGGGCAAAGTGCTAGAAAAATCCTCAGCATCATTAATAGCCAGATCATCGCTGGTCTAACTGATAGGAGGAGGGGAAAATGCTGGTTCCTGAAATGCCCCAGAGCAAAGAGCATACCTCTTCCTTCCCTCAACCACCGCAGTTGTGCATCCACCACGCTTTGAGCCAAGGAAGTGCTTGGACTTAATGATCGGAGGAGCCTACCCACTGCCATTTTTCTACATCCATCCCCATGCACATTCAAAGGGACCAAACCACCTTCACGAGCTGCTCCTGGGGAGCCCTCACACATTTTCACTTTCTTTCGGTTGATACAGATTGGTTGCCTATAGGTGGCTTTATCCAAATTGACTTATGTGATTTTCTATGGTTTGTAGTTACATGTCTTTCTTCTTATATGAGGCAACTTCAATATCTGCGATCTGTTTGGTGGTAACTTTTACTTGCTATCTATAAATTATTAGGCATGGTTAAAATATAGAATTTATTTATTTATTATTTTATCAAAACTATTACTTAGAAATATAGAATTCATATTATTACATTAATTATATTATTTATTGATTTTGGTATATTTTATCTACATACTTTGCTTCAAAGATGATCTATAGTACAAATTGATTAATATTATTTTTTATATATACATTATTTGCATCTTTAATATTTTCCTTCATTATTTACTATTTATATCTTGAATATTTCTTTAAAAACTTTTACATATATATTAATTAGATTGTTTATTTATTGTTTTATTATTCCCAGTGAATAACATAAATGGATCTTACACAAAATGAATCAGAAATCTCAATTACAAGCCTAGTACTATCAAAGGAATCTATAAGTTCAAATGGGGTTGTTGAAACACCCATAGAAAAAATATCAAAATCTATTATAAAACACTGCAACAAAATAATCAATGAAATTGAAGACACAAGCTTACTTGTAGTTGTTGAAGAAGAAGAAATCTTCCAAATGGAAGATATTGCAAAAAAAATTTATGACACAGCCAGAAAAGTAGCTGGATTTTCTACTTTTCAAAAAGAAATATATCATGATGAACAAAACGAAAAAGGTCATTCTGATCAAGTCATTGAAGAATTTAGATTGTATTTAAACAATATGTTATAGTTATGCCATGATCTTGGTAAATGCTATATATAAATGTTTTTTACGTGTTCTTTATCAATTGTCAATCATGTATTTTTGTTTCTCATATATGTAATATCAAGCATGTATATTTTTTCTCATAAATGAAAGGTATTTAATAGTTCTAAATTAAATAAAATGTATATGAAAGGGTATTTAACATTTCTAAATTAAATATTTTTCTTTTTTTTACTACAATATATCAAATAAACTCATTATAAAAATAAATATATCTAACTAGCATATCTATATTAAATATAATATAACGTCTCGAGGCACCTATTTTTTTAATTACTAATCCTAACATTAGACGCCTCGAGAAGGATATCTCTTGGTGTACTTTAGATATGCTAGGATATTTAATATAGATATGCTAGTTACACCAAGAGGCATTCTACACTCACAAAAAGGGCTGATTAAAATTCCTATAAACAATTAAGATTCAGATTCCCAAATAAATAAAACTAGCAAGAGACATTCTACACTCACAACAAGGGCTGAAAGATTCAAATTCCTGTAAACAATTAAGATTCAGATTCCCAAGTAAATAAAATTCATAAACTGTGTAAATAGATAAATTCATGGAAGCTAAATGGATAGAAAAATAGAAAAACTTGGGCAGTTATGGAGTGAAATCTTTATTACGTTTGAAGAATATGAAAAGAAGTCTGGTAGCATAGTCTCTCTAAATTAACTCATGCGAGCATATCAAATATTCTAACTGCAAGTAATTTTTAAATGCCCACAAATTGCAAGATATATTTTTTTAAATATAAATATACTAGTTATTTACCACTTTTTATATGGGTGAGGATAAAGTTGTCATTGAAGAGTGTGGTGTTTAAATAGAGTTGTTGGGGTTGGGTTTAAGGGATAGGAAGTTGGGTAAAAGATAATTATAAATTTAAATTTTATATTTATTTACTTTTAGTTTTCATGAAGTCAAAAGGAAGAATTGGTTATGTAAGAATTAGTAAAATGCTAAAAATATGTTTGTACACCATAAAGGAGGCACAAATTTGGTTTAAAAGGTGGAGTTTAACCTATGTACACCTTTTAAGACACTATATAAAATAAATGGGAAAATATTGTTTATGCATAAGTATTAATTTATTTTCTTGATCTAAATATGTAAAGATAGTAAAGAATGACCATATATTCCTGTAAATAATTACCCTAAATTTTTTCACTTAAATTTTTTAAATAGAGATCAATGTTAAATTATTATATAAATACATTTGTAATAAATTTTATTTTCATTCTCCAATTATAGTTCCTTCAAAACTTTCATTTAGAGATAGGTGTAATAGTGGTAGAAATGAAATGTGTAATTAAAATTATAATGAATATAAATAAATAGGAGTTCAAAAAATATAAAAAATAAAATAAAATATTTTGGCCCATACGCCATTCTATATGTGCACACATCTTGTAACTACCAAAAAATTGGCAGTCCTTCTCATTTGGTAGTCCATGTGAGAAAAATCTTTATTTTATTTTATTTATGCATGTTTAGAAAAGCACTGACACTTGGAATGTTATTCTTGACAACTATTTAGGACGAGTAGAACAATGAAAAGTCTGTATAATATTCTATTTTCCCATTTATTTAGGAAGTCTAAGATAGTGAAGATTGCCACTTGTTTCATCCACATCGGATACTGGAGGCCAAATCTATGATGGTTTGAAGTTGAGACGTGCATGCATGATCAAGTAGGTACCTAATCTTTTAGAGTAATTTGTGCAAAATCAGATCCCCTCATCGTGCTCAAGAGGCTCAAAAACCCCAAGATTGACTGTCAATTCATCAAAATCAAACCAAGTTGCAGCAAAAAGCAATTTTTTTTGCAAATTGCCACTGTACGGAATTCGTAAAGAATATTCTTTGCACAGGTAGCATATTCTCTGAATCTTGGCGTAGGTAGAATCTTCACATTGTCCGATGGTTAAAAGAAATATTCATTAGTTTTTTGGTTTGTCTAAAAGTTTTTTAAAGTCTACAAATTTTATTTTTTTGTAGGACCTACAGAGTACTTGTGGTACCTAAGGTACCCACAAGGCTAGCTGGCAAGTGCCATGTGGCATGGGACCCGCCAAACTCTCGCGAGCCCCTAGTCTACAATGGCACAGTTTAATAAACTTATTGTCCAGTAGTCATATTACCGCTATTGGTATCTATTTCAAACCAATCTTATAATCCATGGGATAATTTGTAAACTCATCAAATGTTCCTATCTTACCTCTCACGGTTATACTCTCTTACCCATTGGTTAACTCCACAACAACCGGTCGGCGATTCTAGCAGATACCACCCAACAACATAAATTTAATTTTTTTAAAAAGAAACCATCTCCAATAGCGTAAACCACCAACCAGGAATTTAGAAAGTAGTTTCACCTAGTACAAAGGAGGTTTTAGATTGAGACAGGTGGTTTCCGCCATTAAAAAGATGGTTTTCCAATACGAAATGACAATTTTGACATAAATAGGTGATTTCAAAAAAATTTAGGGTGGAATTGTTTTTTCTAGTAGCATGTTCCAGATATAGGAGAATATTATGTTTGGCTCGATTCCATCCTCACTGCATCAGCAGTGACGTCAGACAGGGCCACCTTTGGCCCCTTAAAGCCCTAAAGGGGGCTTTTTTCTTTCTTCTTTTATACTTTTACCCACAACCAAAATCAAGAAAACAAGATATCATTGGAAATCTAATAGACCACAATTTGTAGTGGCATTTGTAGTTTTATGAGATTTTGTTGTAGGTGATAGATACATTAGTTTGAAGATAAAACTTCATTTTTTGCTTCCAATCTCACAACTTTTAGTCACGATCTCTAATTTTCACGAGTCGTGCGGCATCAGAAAGGCATCCAGGAGCTCTTCAAATCCATCTATGCACTTTTCTCATATTCAACACCAGGTTCATTTTATTTAATTCATCATTTTTTTGGCTTTTGAGCGATAACTTGGGCATTTTGAGACTTGAGGAAGTTAAACTTGTTTTGGATGGATTTGTTCGCTATGATAAATTAGTCTGAGTGATTGTAATCTCCCTTGGATCTCTGTTTTAAGAGATTTTTATTGTTTTACCAATTTTGGTCCCTTGGAGACAATTGTAAATTGCACTAAGTATAAATTCCCACAATGATTTTTTGCTAGGGGGTTACTTCATTGATTGAATAATAGGGGGTTGTACTTGTGTTCTTTTTTGTACTCTTCTATCATGGATCCAAACAAACTTACTCTACTCACACCATATAACTATCATGAGTGAAAAACTAAAATAGAGATTCATTTAAGAAGTTTGAAAATATATAGAATAATAATGGGTACACAAATTGAACCAACAATGGCTATAAAAAAGAGAAACTGGTACAATAGATGTGATCAAGCCAATGGAACACTATGCTTGTCTATTTCTCTTGATCTTCCTTTTTATATTGAATCTTGTAATACACCTAATCAAGTGTGGACTACCTTTGAAAATCTCTTTGGTAAGAAAGATACTATGAGAGGTTTGGAATTAGAGAATGAACTAATTGGTTTGAATCTAACCAATTTTATAAGCATCCAATACTTCCTCACAAAGCTAAATTCACTTAGATTTCAGCTCAAACAATGTGGAACTGAGTAAGAGGACACTTAATTGATTCTTTCAATCCTTGCCAAGCTTGGCCCTAATATTCAGTTTTTGTTTCTACCTTTTCTGCTACTATGGATGCACTTGGGAAAGCTTTCACAATGCCTTCACTTGATGAATTTGCCACATCACTCACAAGGGAGTAAGCTAAGTTAGTACACATGGGCACATCAAAGTCTCCTAGACCTAAAGTTCTTCTAGCTAATCAAGGTACAAAGGATGAAAAGGCTTCAACTAGCAAAGGCAAGAAATAGAAAAATAGGGATTTCAAGAACAATGAGAAAGCAAAAGAGTCAACCAAATCACCTAAGTCTCATCCTCTCCCAAAGAGGAATCATCTAATAAGGAGAAACCAAAGTGTGCATATTGCAAGAAACTAGGACATGATGAGCATAAGTGTTATGAGAAGAAAATTGATGAGTTGAATCATGTTTCTGGGGAGAATTTTGGTCACTTGAACCTTGGTATTCTTTCATCTACTTTGGTTTATGATATTAGTGCTGAGATTCTATCACTCAACCTCCCGCTTCTATAGAGATCAACATCAACATGGTTTCTTCTACTTTAGTTGAGCAAGATCATTCAAGTTTTTCAGTCACAACTTTGTGGGATACTTTCTTGACAAATATATCAGACTTGTTTTGTGAGTCTCGTATTGCAAATTTGGAGGTAACATTTGAGGGGATGTCTCTCATATTTGATGACAATTACAACACAAGTATTATTTCATCTACTTCATATTCGGAGATTGTTCTTCATGAGTCTACTCAAGATTTTGGATTGGTCACACCTCATATCATAGTGCCATTCTTTGATTCTGACATCTAGACATTTCAGTAGTTTTCAGAGATACCCATCATGAGACTTCTTCCCTCATCTCTCTTATTGGAGATGGAGTTTATTCTACATTAGCCTTTGGATTTGTTAATTCCTAAGGGGAGACATGTGATTTGTAAGTATAGGAATCTCATCAACATTCATCATCAGGCATTCACCATCGGCACAAGAGCTACTTCATTATGGGGGGGACATATAGTCTCACTCTTGCTCTCCTATGGGGGGTATTTGATTATACATATGTGACAGAAGTAGTCCCTAGGGGCTCATGTTGAGTCCTTCTACTATCACTTCTTCTTTCACTTTAATTGTTTTATGCATTCTCAGTTTTGGAGAGCAGTTTTATTCCATGAGGTTTTCTCCTTTTTTCCACTCAAGATTTGTTGTACATGGGTACCTAACATCGCCTAGTAGATGGAACCAATCCATCATTGCATCTTGCTTTAGTCAGCTACTCCTTAAGTTTCACTTAAGGGGGGGTGTTGGTGTGAATAGGGTTATTACCTAACTAGTTTACCCTTGAGTGAATAATTCATATTATTTAACTATTTATTAGTTAAATAAAATTCACACATCACACATAATTCACATGTTAAGTTGACTTAGCGAGTCTACTATTTTTTTCTAGTTGTGTCTAGTTGTGTCTAGTTGTTGATAGTTGGCATCTTATCCTATAGTTGTCATATGTCATAGGATTAAGACACTTGTCACATGACTACAACATCATATCTCTCATCCTTATCTTATAAGAAAGGCATATCATGAACATTGTAACAATTTGAAATAATCTCTTTTGCATTTTTTGATAGAATAGCATTATTCTTTCAATTCCATGTTGGTTCCGATAATAGCCAACTCTAACAGTCTTTTCTAGGAGTTCACCTAAGAGAATGTGTCCCCTAGAAATTTACAACCTTTTCAACATACTCTTATATACCACTAGTCCTTTTAATAGAGAAAACATTGGTGAAATCGATGAACTAGAGACCAAAATTAAGTTCCAAGATTAGATCTATGACCCTAAAAGTAGATCTACACATGGAATCATCCTATATCTACATAATTGGCATAGACAAAAACACATGTCCTATGTAGAATCTAAGACAAAACATAGATAGACAGGAGCCACTTTTAGTCCCAAGACAAATTGATTTCAATGCTACACAAGTTTCATTCCCTATATCTACATAATCAACCTTAACAAAGACAAAGATCCTCTATAGAATTTGAGGCAAAACACAAATAGAGAGGAACCACTTTTAGTCCCAAGACAAACCAATTTCAATGCTACATAAGCTTCATTCTTCTTCATTGAGTCTAGAGATAAGTACATCTATATAACATGCTTAATTTCTTAACCTATCATTTAAAATTCAATCTATCACACACACACAACCATCATTAAATAATATAGATTAATTTACGCTCATGTATATACATCTTATTGGATTAGCCTATATTTAGTTTAGGGATTCATTTTGCACTACACATATACATATATTTAAATAAAAACTTTTGATCCATATAAAATTGGACCTATTTATTATAAAAATAATGTTGATACACACACATACGTATTGTAAACATAGACATATTTTGTTGAGATATGTAACTATAGTGACAATAAGAGGTGGATTGTAACGATGGAAGAATGTTCACAAAAACCCTTAACTTAAACATGATAGTCATTTACATGCCACATTAATAAATAATGCTAAAATAATAAATACAAAGTATTTAAATAGTTCAACTATATATTTTACATTATATTTTACTTTTAAATTAATAATTAAAATAAAACATAATGTAAAAGATAAAATTTAAATATATATGCATATTGTAATGTAGAAAATTGCACACCCTTGCAATTTCACACTTTGTTTTGGACCCACTTTGGTGTTCACATCCCCTAGCATGTTTATAGACTCATTTAGCCCTTTCCTTAGCATTTTTCCACCCATGATACCATGGTAACACCTATGTTCATGCTTTTCTAAAGTTCTTTTATGCAAAACCAATATTCTTCTGCATAAACGTTAACTTTTATAGGTAACTAGAACTTTCAAGAGCCATAGCTGCTTGGATGCCAGTGTGATGTGTGGACACTTTTGCGATGGCTAACCATTGGGATAAGGTTCTATTAACCTTGTAAATCTCAATATTGTATTTATTCTATTTATTATATATAATTGTAATTGTCCATGAGGAGATGTACTAGGTTCACTGGCAGGGGTAATTTTGGAGTAACCAGACGTAATTACAGAGTGACTTTTACTGATGGCAAATGTAAAATCTCAAAGTAAATGAGGGTAGACCTACTCCCTTGAGGAATATACTATATTTGTCATTCATGACAATTGTTATAATGCTTGGTAAGTGAATCTATGATAGCTACAAGTTGTCATAAGATTTTGAGATTCTATGACGCATATGACGAATATGTTAGCTGTATATTTGTTATATTTATCCCAAGATTCCTATCTTGGAAAGATACTATTTTGTGGAAGCTATGATGGTTATGACAAGTCATAAGATGATGTAAGAGGCTATATTTAGTCTTGGGCCTCCAACCTTTACGGTTGTTTTTGGACAAGTGGAAGGTGCTTGTAAGATGGCATTTAATGTTTGCTTGTTGGGGAATCTCATGAGAGAGAACGTGAACGCCTAAGATGAGTTGGAAAATATTTCTATAAGTATTTGTCATGTATTTGTTGCTAAAATACATATTTTAGGTACCCAGGTGCTGCTGGAATGCTGGCGGATTGAACACTTGTCGAGAGAGTTCTGTAGTTGATGTATTGTACAATCTTGTTGAGATTAACACAAACTTCTCCCTCTTTCCTGGTGGAGTTTTTAACCCACAAGGTTTTCTCCACATGAACACTATGTCATTGTGTTGAGTTCTTCATGTTTGACATATTTTCTGTGTTGGGTTTTATGTTTTGTTACAATCTCTATTGTTAATTCACACTTAAGATTGCTGAAATTTATCTTGAATTAGATTTCCATTGAACTAGTGTTTCTTTCATTTCTAACATTTGGTATCAGAGCCTGGCCATCTTTAACTCTTGGGTGGTAGTGTGGAAGCTATAGCTGTAGTGGGAGATTTGGTTGTGTTTGTTTTGTAGATATTGTGTTGTTATTATGGTTGCATCCACCGTTGCATCAATCTCTCAAATGGACATTGAGAATTTCAACGAAATGGGGTATGAGTCGTGGAAGATAAAAATGGAAGATTTGTTTGAAGAAAGAAACCAATGGTTGGCTATTCAAAAAGAGAAGAAACCTGATGATGTCTCTTAAGATGAGTGGAATAGATTGGATAAGAAGGCATGGGGAACCATATGGTTGTGTCTTTTAGACACTATGATGTTAAATGTCACAAAGGAGGAGACTGCATACAAGTTGTGGAATCAGTTAGGTGAGATCTATCAAGCCAAGAATATGGTAAATAAAATTTATTTAAAAATTAAATTGTTTTCCATGAAAATATGAGAAGGTGAATCAGTTGTAGAGCATTGAAATTCTTTTAATTTGTTATTGAGTCAACTTGATTCAGTAGATGTTGAGTTTAGTGAGGAAGATAAATGTATCTTACTTCTTTGTTCTTTACCTGAGTCTTGGGACAATGTTATCCTTGCTATCACTTCTAAACTTGTGGATCTAAAGTTGGATTCTCTTGTTTTAGTGCTACTGTCATAGGAATTGAGGAAGAAGAGTTCAGATAATTCAGTGGATGCTCTCAATGTCAAGGGAAGGTCTAAGGAAAGGGGACCTAAAAGAGATCAGAAAGGGGCTAAGGACAAGTCCAAGGGCTGGTCTAAAACTCCTAGTAAAAAGAATAGAGTTAAGTGTTGGAACTGCAGTAAAAGGGGACATGTAAAGGAGTGTAAAAACCCCAAGAAATAGTGAGAGAGTGTTTCCGATAAGTCCTTGAATGCAGGTGAAGATGTTTTACTTTCTACATGCAATATTGTTTGTAATGATCACTGGTTGGTTGACTAGGGATGCTTATTTCATATTACCATGCATAAGGAATGGTTCTACTCATATGAAGAATATGATGGAGGTAATATCTGCCTTGGTGACAACTCTTCATATCCGATTGTCGGGAAAGGAAAGATATTGTTGTGTTTTAGTGATGGGAGGATTAAAACCCTCCCTAGTGTTTTGCATGTTCTTTGATTGGCTAGAAATCTAATTTTAGTTTCAAAGTTGAATGAATTGGAAATGCATGTGACATTTGACAAGCATGGCTGCAGATTGGTGAGAGGGAACTTGATGGTAGCAAAAGGGAAGAGATTTGAGAACTTGTTTAAGCTTGAAGCCACTACAGTTTGTAATGCCTCTTATGTTTCTGAGGCTTCTGAAAACTCTTGTATGTTGTCGCACTGCAGATTGGGCCACACAAGTAATAATGTATTAAAAACTATAAAGAATAAAATTTTGTTGGATGGTTTCTCCTATTATGGTGAGCATGTTGATTTTTATGAGAATTGTGTGTTTGGTAAACAAAACAAAAAATCATTTCCTTTAAGAAGCAAAAGAGCAAAACAGAAATTAGAAATTATTCATATGGATGTGTTTGGGCCTATGGATAATGAATCTATTGAAAAATCTCGTTATTTTGTAACCTTCATTGATGATGTATCCAGATTTACATGGATTTATTTTATGAAGCATAAATCTAAAGTTTTCACTAAGTTTAAGGAATTCAAAGTCTTAGTAGAGAACCAATCAAGTTTAAAGATAAAAATATTAAGATCTAACAATGGAGGGGAATATTACTCTAAGGAATTTGATGAGTTTCACAAGGATGCAGGTATAATCATATAAAAGACAACTCCGTATACACCATAGTAGAATGGTGTTGCAGAAAGGATGAATTAAACAATTATGGAAAGGGCCATAAATATGTTGAGTGATGCATAGTTGGATAAATACTTTTGGGCAGAGGTTGTGTGTATTGCTTGCTAATTGATAAACAAATCTCCTTTTAAGGCTCTTGATTCAACACCTTATGAAGTGTGGATAGGTAAGAAACCTTCTGTTTCACATTTAAGGGTTTTTGGTTGTGAAACTTTTGTTCATGGGCCTAAGGAAAAGTGATTTAAGTTAGATCCAAAGGCTAAAAAGTGTACATTCATTGGATATGGTGATAATGTCAAAGGTTATAAGCTTTAGAATCCACTAACCCACAAGATTATCTTTTTTAGAGATGTTATTTTCAGAGAACTTAGAGCTATTTCTCAACCTGAGAAACCAAAAGAAAAAGATGAAAAGGTACAGAAGGTGCACTTTGATTTAGAGCAGAAAGATGCACCTCGAGAAGAAGATAATGATGGATTGGGGGTGAAGAAGAAGAAGAAGAAGATTTGAGTAGTTCTGATGAAGATGAATCTATTGTGACAGAAGAAGTTAATGCAAATGATCATGCAGAAGAATGAGTAGAATCTCGTACTCCACCCTTGAGGATATCCACAAGACAATAGAATCTAGTTGACAGGTATAGCCCACCAAATTTCTATTGTGTATATGCTCTATTGAGTACTAATGATGAACCTAGATCCTACAAGGAAGCTATCTCTATAGATGATAGTGAATCTTTGCAGTTAGCCATGTAGGAGGAGATGATGGTTTTGTGCTCTTGTAACACCTGGGATCGTGTTCATTTGCCCAAAGGAAGGAAGGCCATAGGTTGTAAGTGGTCTTCAAGAAGAAGTTTGGGGTAGACGAGTCATTGGAGAAGTACATGGCTAGATTGGTAGCCAAGGGATACTCCCAGAGAGAGGGAGTTGATTTGGTGTGATATTCTCTCCTGTTACTAAATTAACTTCTATTAGATTTCTCTTATCCATTGCTGTAGCTTATGATTGGGAGATTGAGAAAATGGATGTTAAGACTGCATTCTTGTATGGAGATCTTGAAGAAGAAATTTAAGTCCAACAACCTTCAGGTTTTGAGGTAAAAGGAAAAGAACATTGGGTTTGCAGGTTAAAGAGGTCTCTTTATGGTCTGAAACAGTCCCCCAAAATATGGTATCAAAATCTTGACTCATTTGTTGAAATTAAGTTTTGTTAGAAGCAAGGAGGATCATTATGTTGATGATTCTATACTGGTTATTGCTTTGTATGTTGATGACATGTTGTTTTTCAGCAATACTAAGGGTATGATCAGTGACCTTAAAGCCCAACTTTTGGGTGCATTTGAGATGAAGGATCTTGGTGCTGCAAGATATATTTTATGAATGGAGATCAAGAGGGATAGAGTTAACAAAAAGCTTTGGTTGTCACAAAGTAAGTATGCGAATACTATTTTGCAAAGTTTTAGTCTGCAGTATTGTAACCCAGTTAGAGTTCCTTCACCAATATGTACTAAGCATTCATTAGATATGTGTCCAAAGACTGTGGATGATTTTTAGGATATGTCTAATGTGCCATATTCTAGTGCTATAGGGAGTTTGATGTATGCAATGGTTTGCACTAGACCAGATATTGCCCAAGTAGTGGGAGTTTTAAGCAGATTTGTCTAACCCTAGTAGACAACATTAGAATTATGTGAAGAGGGTGTTTAAATATCTTGGAGGGTTTTGTTGATGCAAATTGGGTAGGAGACTTGGATAGTCGAAGGTCCACTAGTGGTTGTGTTTACTCGGTTTAGAGGTGTAGTGAGTTGGATGAGTAAGAGGCAACCCATAGTTGCTTTGTCCACCACATAAGTAGAGTATATGGATTCTACTCATGTCTCTAAGGAGGTAGTTTGGTTGACAAGACTATGTACAAGTATTGGATTTGATTGCAAGTTCATTCAGATTGGTTGTGATAGCCAAAGTGCTATCTGTTTGGCCAAGAATCCCATGTATCATGCTTGGACTAAGCATGTTGATGTTCAATATCACTTTGTTTGGGAGTTGGTAGAAAATGGAGAGATTGAGCTGAAGAAGATAGACAATCAGGAGAATGTTGCAGATTCATTGACAAAACTTGTTAGAGTAGAGAAATTCATGTGGTGCAGAGAGGCCATGGGCCTTGTTCCTAGTGCTTGAATATTTTCATTTGGTTTCATATGGATTGATTTACAATGTATAATCACAAGTGGGAGAATGTTGGGATAAGGGGCCATTAACCTTTTAAATCCCAATATTGTATTTATTCTATTTATTATATGTAATTTGTAATTATCCATGAGGAGATGTACTAGTTTCACTGGTAGGGGTAATTTTAGAGTAACCGGAGGTAATTACGGAGTGACTTTTACTGTTGGCAAATGTAAAAACTTAAAGTAAATGAGCATAGGCATGCTCCCTTGATGAATCTACTAATTTTGGCATGTATGACAATTGTCAAAATGTTTGGTAATTGAATCTATTACAGCTGCAAGTTGTCATAAGATTCTAAAATTCTATGACACATATGACAGATACGTTAGTTGTATATTCTCTATATTTAGCCCAAGGTTCCTATTTTGGAAAGATACTCTTTTGTGGAATCTATGATGGTTATGATGTGTCATAAGATGTTGTAAGAGACCAGATGTAGTCTTGGGTCTCCAACCTTTTCATGGTTGTTTTTGGACAAGTGGAAGGTGCTTGTAAGATGGCATTTAATGTTTTCTTGTTGGGGAATCTAGTGAGGGAGAAGGTCAATGCCTAAGATGAGTTGGAAAATATTTCTATAAGTATTTTCCATGTGTCTATTGAAGCAATATAGATTTTAGGTACTTAGGTGCTACCAAAATACTGTCGTATTGAAGACTTGTGGAGAGAGTTGTTTAGTTGATGTATTGTACAATCTTGTTGAGATTAATAAAAACTTGCACCTCTTTCCTGGTGGAGTTTTTTACCTACAAGGGTTTTCTCCAAGTAATCACTATGTCATTGTGTTGAGTTCTTCATGTTTGACATGTTTTTTGTGTTGGGTTTTATGTTTTGTTACATCTCGATTCTTAATGCACACATAAGATTACTAAAATTTATCTTGAATCAGATTTCCATTGAAGTAGTGTTTCTTTCATTTCTAACAATAGCATCTACTGACTTCCTATTGTTTAATGACCATTTCTAGAGCATTTCACCACCTTGCTTTGTGTTTAGATCTTTGGTAACCATCTTAATGTGAATCTAAACAACCACTCCTAGCCTTGGACCTTCTATTTTTCCTCCCATACTTTTTTTTTGGAATCTATTGCTTGCATCTGATGAATCTATCTAATTTTTTAGCTCTCTAACAATCTACGAGACTCATTCAACACTCATTGGATCACAATGATATTTTTTTTGGTCATTGGTATTTTTATTTGAACTCACAACAACATTTACAAGCTTTCTCTAAAGGTTCTTGGGCACTTTGTATCCTATTGAGATTTATCATTGGCATTTTACCTTACACAAGGTGATTGTGTTCCAACCTTCTTTATTTCTAATACTTTTTACAAAATCCGTAGTTGTGTTCCGAGCACTTTGTGGGTTTTCATCTCTTTTTATCTAATCCATCATACACACTAGTTTATTGCTCTTTGTAGACCTGAGAGTAATGTTCATAATATTTGTCACTTTTGTTATTTCTTAGACACACTTAGGATAAGAGCACACACTTTTATCTCAATCTCTTTATCATTGGTTGTCTATGGAGTTGAATGACTAACATAGGGGCTTGACCAATCTTGGCAAGCCCCCAAAAAACCCCAACATTTTCCTCTATTTTAGCTATAGGTTTATTGGAGCTCTCAATAACACGAGGGTTTGCAACTTCTTTCTTCCTATTCCATGCCATTTTGTCCTCATTTTGATAATTGGTAGACTACATAGTTCCTTCCCATTTTTTTTTATCACCTAGATTTCTAGTACTTTTGTCTCTATTTTCTTTTTGTGTAGACTAATATTGAGATCTAGGTATAAAAGGCATAATTTATCAATTACTAGTTCACATACAACATATGGGTGATATTGTTTCATGTATAGGTTTGTGTGTCATGCCAACATCCATGCCACTCAACTTCAACATTTTGTTTTAGGTTCCTCTTTGCTTATTATTTACAGTTCTACACCTATTTTGTTAAATTTGTAATAAATTTTATTTTCATTCTCCAATTAAAATTCCTTCAAAACTTTCATTTACAAATAGGTGTAATAGTGGTATAAATGAAATGTGTAATTGAAATTATAATGAATATAAATAAATAGGAGTTCAAAAAATATAAAAACAAAAATTTAAAATATTTTGGCCGATAGGCCATTCTATATGTGCACACATCTTGTAACTACCAAAAAATTGGCAGTCCTTCTCATTTGGTAGTCCATGCGAGAAAAATCTTTATTTTATTTTATTTATGCATGTTTAGAAAAGCACTGACACTTGGAATGTTATTCTTGACAACTATTTAGGACGAGTAGAACAATGAAAAGTCTGTATACTATTCTATTTTCCCATTTATTTTTTACATGTGAAAACTAATCTCTCCTTTCCACTCAAGCAAGCATGTTATGCTATCAACATAATCTGATTATAACCATTCATTCTCTCACTACCTCTACCTAAAGAAAATAACGTAACGTGATATTATTTGAACGAGTGGGGTTGCACTTTATGACAGGTATAGAAGGATAGAGGCAGGTTTTAAACCATTGCAAGAACGTTTACTATTCGCAAAGTGAATGTCAAAATTAACTTTTCACACACACACACACATCCATTTAGACAAAGTGTGGAAAAATTAACTTTTCATACACACACAAAGACGTGTATGTACATAGAGTGAATGCCAACATTCATTCACACATTCATTAAGATAATTGTTAGGGTTAAGGTTAGGATTAGAATCAATATTAGGATTAGAATTAGGATTAGGTTTAGGGTTAAAACTATAAATAGGGTTAGGGTTAGATTTATAGTGAGGATTAGGATTAGAATTATGGTTAGAGCGAGGGTTAGAATAATTAGGATTAGGGTTAGAATTAGAGTTACGGTTACAATTAGGGTTACGGTTAGAATTGGGGTTAGGTTACATTAGGGTTAGAATAAAGATATCTCAAATTCTATACGATGCAAGAATGGTATAATAAATCTACATTGTAGAGTTCATGTAAAATAATTTACAACAATCATCAAACAAATATTTATAAGGCATACTATTACAAAGAATAGTTACACTATTGATATCAAAATGACCAAAACATACAAACAATAGTTTAAGTGTGTATATCAAAATATAAATATATATTATTTGGTGATAGGCCTATAAATATTTGTGCCTATCAGCTATTTGATAGCACCTTTGGTGCTTTTACTAGTAGGTAGTGATAGATGCTACACAAAGACTCATCATTATGTCCAGACAAAGCTTACTAGATAGTGTAGCATTGTTTGATATGCCACTAGATAGTGAGTTGCACCATTTTTCATACAAGTGTGATTTCATAACCCTTTTCATTTAATATTCTCCAATTTCCTACATATTTAAGCAAGCTTGTACTTTGTGCATAGTTTTCACCTACAAGATCAAGCTACTCATTACATATTTTCCCTAAAATTTATAGGTTTCCATAGAGCACACATGTCATAGGATGTAAAAACATGATGATAATCAATGAGGTCTGTTACTTTTTGTGGACATCATTTTGTGGTTAAATATCTATTTTACACATATGTTTGTGAGTGCTATATAATTTGAGTTATACATGATCATTTTAGGATTCACATGCATCTCAAAGTAGGGGCAAAATGTAATGGTGAAATTTTCATAATCATGCTAATTCCTATTTAGTTTTATGCTCATTTTGATAAAATATCTTAATGCAATTACATATGGACAAATGGCACAATCTTGTGTGAAGTTTGACTCATTCCTCCATGTTGTTAGCCATCCATTTACAGACATTCCCACATCTCAAGTATCCATATCCACACATATTTCCACAATCCCTCATTTGTTATGCGAGCATTTTTGCACCCATCCCCATAAATTCATTATCCACCTTTGTTTATGGCACTCCCTTATCTTAGGTAAATTACATAGGTGTAGGATTGATCACGTGTATGTGGATATGACCCCTAAAATTTTAAATTTCTAATTCAGATTTTACTTATTCTCACCCATTCCATTAGCCTATATGAGTTGATTAAACACACATTTGCACTATTTATTGTTATATACTTGTATTTAAAGGCATTAATTTGCATTCATTTATCATCCACAAGCATTATTTAAATATTATTTCCATTTAAGGAAGAAATGCATGCTAAGAATACCTTAATTGGAGCACCTAAATAGAGTCCACATCTACATTACATCATCTTAAGAAATCTACACAATTGCTTGTTATCTTCAATTATTAGCATAACCTTAAAGCTAGTCTTTGTTGGTGTGAATGGAGATATTACCTAACCGACCAACCAATTTAATCTTGTGTGAATAATTCATATTATTTAACTATTTATTAGTTAAAAAATATTCACACATCACACATAATTCACATGTTAAGTTGACTTAGTGATTCTACTAGATATTTCTAGTT
Source organism: Cunninghamia lanceolata (assembly GCA_027924645.1). Lineage (NCBI taxonomy): Eukaryota > Viridiplantae > Streptophyta > Pinopsida > Cupressales > Cupressaceae > Cunninghamia > Cunninghamia lanceolata. The sequence continues at coordinate 6,447,019 of BSBN01001670.1, read as the reverse complement.
GTGTCTAGTTGTTGATAGTTTTTGATAGTTGGCATCTTATCCTATAGTTGCCGTATGTCATAGGATTAAGACACTTGTCACATGACGACAACATCCCAGCTCATCCTTGCCTTTATTAGCAAGGTATATCATGTACATTATAACAATATTGTAATAATCTCTTTTGCATTTATTGATAGAATAACATTACTCTTTCATTTGATCTCTCTTGTACTTTCATGAAGTCCTAGATCCTAGGTGGCTCCAATCATAGCCAAATCTAACATGGTATCAGAGCACATCAATCGACTCTAACATGGTATCAGAGTTCTGGAAAGAATCACTTTGTGTTAGTCATTTTTTGAGAGATCTTGGATGTAAATCATGGTGGATCTTGATAGTTAAGTATGCTCTTCTCTTGCGTCGAATGATGACCTGGAGAATTAGAAGGACTTGATAGGAATACCAGATTTGGAAGGTTTACCTCTTTGCAGCCTTGTATTGCAAGTTCATTTTGGAGTGTGTTGTTGGAAATTTGAGCTCTCAATCACATGAGGGTTATTTTAGCTATAGGTTTATTAGAGCTCTCAATCACATGAGGGTTGGCTGATAGGAAAGAAAGGCAAAAAGATCTTGTTGTTCAATTGCATTTTCATGCTCATATATTTCCCTTATGCTTCTAGTTCTTTGATTGTCTATAGAGGAAGATGAATCACTGCTGAGAGAAGTACCATTTCTAGAGTGTTGTTGCTGACCTTGTACCTACAATCTTGGTAGCCTTGGTAGATGAATTTGCTGATCTGAAGGTTCATCAAATAGCTGTAATGGACTTGGACCATTCAAAGTTACATTTTCTTCATCACTCCATGATTTATTCTCAAAGAACTTGACATCTCTGCTCACCACAAATTTCTTGGTGACAGGATTGTAGAGTCTGTAGGCTTTTGATTGTTCACTATAGCCTACAAAGATGCACTTTTCACTCCTATTGTCAATTTTTTGTCTCAACTCCTCTGGAACGTGTGCAAATACAATGCAACCAAAAGTTCTAAAATGGGATACGTTCAACTTTGTACCAGACCAAGCCTCTTGTGGCACCTTGTTTTCAACACTAGATGTAGGAGATCTGTTTAAAATATAACCTGCAGTAGCAACAGCTTCAGCCCAATACTCATTAGACAAATTCTTTTCTCTGAGCATGCATCTGGCCATATTCATGATGGTTTGATTTTTCCTTTCAGCTACTCCATTCTGTTGTGGAGTATATCTTGTTGTGGTTTACATAACGATGCCATATTGTTTGCAAAAGTCTGTGAATTCTTTTGAGCTATATTCTCCTCCTCTGTCTGACCTAAAGACTTTTACATATTTACCACTTTGTTTTTCTGCTTCAGCTTTGAACTGCTTGAACTTTGAAAAAGTATCAGACTTATTCTTGAGAAAATAAATCCACATTTTCCTGCTAAAGTCATCAATAAAGGTCAAAAAATAAAAGCTACCACCAATGGATTGAGTTTGCATTGGTCCACATAGATCTGTGTGGACTAGCTCTAAGAGTTCTTTTGCTCTATTAGAGGATAATGGAAACCTATCTCTCTTATGCTTTCCAAGAATACAACTCTCACATTGACTATTAATTGATTTTAAAACAAGGAGACCTTTAACCATAGATTGGTTTTGAAGAAGACTAAGACTCTTCAAGGGAAGATGGCCAAACCTAGAATGCCATAACTGTGACTCATCTATGTTTGAAACATTATGAGCAAATGATTGTGACATAATGGCACTCCTAAGATTCAAGGGAAACATTCTATTCTTGCTCTTTTCAATCTTTGCTATAAGTCTTCTATTGGGAGGTCTATCAAAAATACAAGTTGTACCTTTAAAGATTACATCATAACCATGTTCTATTAATTGACCTACACTTACGAGATTGTGTTTCAGGTTTGGAACATAATAGACATCATGTATGTCTTTTTGCTTATTCTGTTTAGTAAGAACAGGCACAATTCCTTTCCCTTGAGCTTTTACACGAGAATCATCACCAAGAGTAATTTCAGAATTTAAAGAAGTATCCATGAATGAAATTAAATCTTTGTTACCTGTCATATGATTGCTGCATTCACTGTCTAGCAACCAAAGGTCTTTGGTGTGATTGTCTTCAGAAATATGCGATGAAAGAAACATTGCTTCAGAAGATTCTGCTTCATTGTTTGAGACATGTGTTCTACCATTGTTTTGGTTTGTCTGTTTCTTTCCGTATTCAGATCCATAGTGTCCAAATTTCTTGTAGTAGTAGCACTAGACTCTGGATTTATCAGTCCATTTTCTACCTCTTTGTCCCTGATTGTGAGAGTTTCTAGACTGCCCTGATTGTTCTTCTGTCGGTCTTTCTTCTTGATGTTGACTTGATCTGCCTCTTTGGCTTTTGCCTCTATTGCTTCTACCTATGTTTCCTCTGCCTCTACCTCTGATGAAAGAGGCTTGAGTCTTGAAATCTTGTTCCAAAGACTCTTCTTCCAGATTTAGTCTGGTCTCATGTGACAAAAGTGATCCTGTTAGCTCTACTACTGAAAAAGTAGTGAGATCTTTGGACTCCAAAATGGTTGTTACAACCATTTCAAATTTCCTTGGCAAGCTTCTGAGGACTTTCTCAACAACCTTCTGATCTTCAATGGTTTCACCATTAATCCTAATCTGGTTTACAATGCCCATGACTCTAGTCATAAACTGATCAACATTCTCTGAGTTAGTCATCTTCAGTGTTTCGAACTGAGTTCGTAAGACCTGCAGTTTGACTGTCTTGACTTTGTCATTACCCTCATATGCAGATTTGAGAATATCCCAGGCCTCTTTAGCTGTCTCTACACCTATGATTTTTGAGAAAATAGAATCATCAATGGAATTTTGGATCCAACATTTTGCCTTTTTCTCCTTCTTCCTTTGTTCTATAGCTGTGTTTCTTTGAGCATTTGTCATAGCAGCTAAATTTATTGGAGTGGGCTCTGTGTAGCCATTCTCAACAGGTTCCCAACATTCCTGGGCTTGCAGAAAAGACTTCATTCTCAAGGACCAAAATTCATAATTTTTACCTAGAAGTATGGGAGTCTGTGGCAAATTACTAGAGGAAGCCATAATTTAAAAATCCACTTCCAATATTAACTGATCCCCCTTTTGAATATAAAAATATTCTCAGCAAGATAAAATAGGAGCTCTTTAATTCTTTAAGACACTGTGGCTTTTAAATTTTTACCTATAGATGCGTGCTTCTCTCCACCCTATGTGAAAAGGGATTTAGTGAATGGCCGATGAATTGATACCCCTATACTTTTATTCTTTCTTCCCTACTCTGATTCTCTTCGTCAATGGCCACAATAGGAGTGAGGGCTACAATTAGGGGCTGCAAGCCAGAAATATTTTTGCTTGACCAAGTGGTAGATGAAAGGACCTTTAACTCTCATTCAACCTCTGCAAACGGTTGAACTCCTCTTTGGTGCTTCAAATTTTTATCTTTTAAGCATTGCCCAACTCTTCACAAATCTGGCTTTTAAAATTTTTACTTGGCTGCCTAAAATGGGTGCTTCAATTCACCTCCCACGTGGATTCTCTTCCATAGAATGTCTAGCTGCTCTCCATTACAATATGAAGAGTCTTACACAACCAAGCGCTCTGATACCATGACAATGATCGCAAAAAAGAACAGGGGAGAAGAAAAGGGGAGCAGAGTTCAAAAACACACAAGTGGAGGGAAAAAAAAAATATTATAGATCTTTTAGAGTACAATATTTATAGATCATTTACAGACTTCTAGAAGCAGTTACAAAAAGTTTACAAAAGCTACGGAGAGAAAAATCTAGAAAATAGAAGTTTCTAATGTTGAAGGAGTCTGGAGATTTCCAAAAATAAATGTCTTCGCCTACTAAATCTAATCTGAAACAACTAAACTAAACAGTTACATGCAATGGAAAGTTGAGATAACACTAACAGATACGTGGATGCCCTTGCATCAAGACAAAGGTACTAAACACTCTTTTTGTCTATAACAAAGAATTATTAGTAAATCTTAAACATGTTCAGATATGAGAACGTAGTATTCTTGGATAGAAGCTATTTGAATTGGCTATGCACTAACATGATCCATTCCTATGTCTACTAAAACTGGTAGCCATTGACTAATCTGAAATCAGACAATTATTAGACAATATTTGCCTTTGTTGACGTACCGAAGGGTTTGGTGAAAATACCTGAAAAGAGTGAAACGGAGACTACCGTTTGGATGGAGTGAAGTAAAACATTTTATTATGTAAATAATAGTTCAAAAATTCATATGCAGCAAAAACATGACAGATCCAAATTTGACTAGGGCTTGGTGACTCTGCAAATACTCAACAACTTAAAAAATTATTTAAATTCCTTAAAAATAAACATAAATTTTATGTCAAATAGGGTTACAAAATGTATCAAATGAGTTTATAAAATGTTTTAGAAGTGTTTTCTATGAGATTTGAATACAAAATAAGTGCAATATCAAATCATCATGCAAATGCAACTATCGACCAATAAATATGATAACTTGCATACGAATGCAAGTTACAACAATTTACAATTTCCTATTCCTCTATATGTTCTGGTGAAAATTTGGAGTCTATTCCTTATACAACGGCTATGACTCCACTCTCATATTGGAAGGTCATAGCTCCACCTTGAAAATGGATAGCAATGACTTCTTTTGCCTAAAGTACAATATCGTCTGCAATGATTGCATCCAATCCAATGTCTCCTCTTTTTGTAGCATGCGCCTTTTCTTGACTCTCAAAATCAATAACCTTGTCTTTTGAAAACATGAGGGTGTCCTCATCTTATGTAGACTCCGGTTTTGCATTTCGAATATAAATGAACAACGTTACAAATTGAAGCAAAATAATGTTTTTCATACCATAATTTGATAATTCAAACTAGTGAAAAAATTCAGCATTTTGGTTTATAAACAATAACACAAAATCAATGTTAATTAAAATTGAACTGAATGGTTTCAAAACATGCTCAAACATGTAAATCTAACATTTAGGAAAGAAATACGATTCTTGAAATTCTTGGGAAAATAACAATTTGATAGAATTCTAAAATTACAGAATTTACTCCTCAAATTGTCTCCAAACTCGTTTGATCACTCAAACAAGGTTGTAAATTTGTAGTGTGAGGAGATTGCAAGGGTTAGATTTACTTAAAAAGACCCAAAAAAATGATTTTTACGATGTTTTTGGCGTGTTTCCATGTCTACCCACAGGTCTGCTGCATGTGGGGAGTCTGTGTTGCAGAGTCATGGAATGCTCACCACTTTGCAGACTTGCTAAGGCTTTTTGGCAAGTTTGTTGCTGAGTTACTTGGCCAACAAAAACGCTCATGATCACTGAGTTTTGAATCTATGATGTAAATATTGCCTTTTTTTTGTATTTATAGAACATGGTAACTACATAGTAAAAATTGTCCCTTTGCTCTATCTATTGGAGCACGTTAATTGTGTTGTACATTGTTTTCCCTTTATTATATGTATAGAGGGGACTATTGGAAAATGAGCTAAAAACATCAATTATTTTTGAAGACCTACTGTCAATCTGTGAGGTAGTTTGAGCAATGTATTTAGCATACAACCAAATAGCATAAGAGATCTCAAAGAGCATCGAATTGTTTACTGTTGAAGTTCCCAAGTTGAGCATCTCCCGAAGTGGAACATTTGATGATGCTTGTTGAATATATCATCCTTTATAATAATTAAATGAGGCAAGGTTTATAGTAATTTTCTTATGTACCATATTAGTAATGATCATCCATTGAAGACAATGTCTATCTAGATTTATATGTATTGAATTATGAAAGTATCTGATTACAATGCTATTTATTTGTATAGCATGAGACCTAAGATGTCTTTTTATACATAGGTTTATGTTTTTATTGGTCAGGAAGAGTTTAAAGTAACAGAAAGAATTCAAAAAAATCTGAAGCAACTAGGTTTATTCTGTAATGCAAATTGGAAATATGGATTAGTACATTTAGGAAAATTCATGGTGAGAGGTCAAGCAGTCCAGTGTGGTGATTGTCTAGATCAGAAATCCTTTACTTGAAATGAGGATTTGTCATGGCTGTTGGACAGCTTGAGGTGTAAAGAAGTAGCTCAAGGTATAAAAAGTTATAAATGGTCATAGATTGTATTCCTTGATGCATTTTGCACTTTCTAAATTCCAATGGGAAAATAGGTGATCTTGTATAAAGGAATTCATTAAATAAATCTGTCAGGGTCTCATCGTGAAGGATGATGTTGGTTGAACATCTCTGTACTTTGGCTTGGGATTAAGGGGACGTAGTACGATGGTCACTGAAGGTTGGTCATAGTTTTATGTTTCCTTGGAAAATACTTGTTCATATTTTAGAAGTTTTGTCATGAGACAAACTTAAAAACAAGCTTTAAATGATTCTTCTTGTTTGATTGTTGTTGGAAAAGTACTACTGTTATCTGTTGCTTTTGTTCCATGCAGTGTTCAATGTTGATATTGCATATTTCCATGTATTCTACAGGATATAAAATTGCGAGGAGGTGGCAAACAATTCAACATTAAGAATTCACAATGGGAATTGCTTCAATCACACATTTCATACCGACTGTCATATTCACTACGTGTAAGTATGACAACTTCTTTGATATTATTATATGCAGCAATATTTTTTTTTTTAGTTCTTCAAGGTTACATCACATACCTTTAAGCTGAAGCAGACATGGATTGAGTGAATATGTCCTTGTCTTATTATCAGGCCTATGCATCTATCCTTTATTTAAGGATGCCATCAAATTTCATGATCATTTTGAGGGGGGTAGTTGTTGAACATCACAGCATAGCTAATGATCTGAAATTTTCGAAAGTAGTAACTTACAAGCCACAAGTTGGTGTTGGTATGAAAGAGGTAAAGAGGAATTTGTATTCTTTTGTACTTTAAGATGGCTGTTTTTATTTTATGTCATGAATAATAATGCTACTACTCTTCCATCATTTTTGCATTCCAAAGCACATTTACATCTTATCATGCAGATTTTAATCATTTACTTAAAGAAGTACTTGTAATATATACATGATAAGAATGTGACCTTTTATGGATGTGCATTTTGTCATCATGTTTATGTTTTTTAAACTCTAACCACATTATTAGATGAAAATTATTACATTTATGGCTGCAGTTCTATTCTAATGCCTTTGTCATCTAGAGTTGTTTTGTGAATTTATCTGATGGGTTTTTATAATATGTGCATGGAGATTTGAGTGATGTATGTGTTTCAATTTTATACAGGTAGTAGTTGAAACAACCATAGGATTTACGAAAGAAGCTCCCCTTGTTAATGTTCATGGTTTCAATGTTTATTACAAGAATCGACTTATCATGGTTAGTAAAGAGCACCTTTACTTTAAAACAAACAATATACATGTTACATAAAATATTGAGGATAATTTGATAAACAAGAAAAAAATCATTTCAACTTTATGACATTATATTTCTTCATTGTTTCTATTAGTTGGTAGTCATATGTAGCCTTTATTTGCTTCCACTATGAAATACCTGTCAAATTTACTTTTACTTTTGTTTTAAATATTGCTGTCTAGCATTGTTGGGATTTACTGATAAAAGGGTTATTCCTTTTTGTTAATGCTTTTTTACACAGCCCTTTTGGAAGGTTTGGCAAGATAATAGCAGTAGAGGAAATGGTGTCGTAGGTATGTATTAAAACTCTATTTAACACTGCCAATGTGATGTTAGTGGACCAAGATCTGTGCTAACACTATATTTCAAAATGAAAGGACATATCATGGACGAAAGATTGTGCTAAAATTGATTATTTGGGTAGTGTGATTATAGCAATTTCTGCATATTGTAAATTTTAATGTGTATAACAGGTGTTCTTGAGGCAAACTTCATTGAGCCTGCACATGATAAACAAGAATTTGAAATAACTCCAATCCTACTTCGGTTAGAAGCAAAACTCAAACACATGACTCTTGATTATTGGTATGTCTCATGTCTGCAGTTTGTAATTGTTTTTAAAATTATGGGTTTAAGTACTTGTCTAACACAATAATTTAATACTTAAGAGTGCATAGTATTTCCACAATGTTTCCTAGTGGATATTTGCAATGTGAACATGAGTATTTGATTTGTTGTTATTTGTATGTTATCTATTTATTTTCATTGTTTTTTGGCAACTAGTTGGTATGGTCATCCCTATTCGTGTATTCTTTAGTTTGGATAGTGGAATTAGTGTTTGAGGAAATGTTGCATTTTTAAAATTGGTTGTACATTATGTTGCTTTAAAAACCTTCCCTTTTGGGTGTTGATTTTGCATTCATACATTAACTTTTGCAATTGTTGATCCTCTTTCTTTGATTACCATTGGCATCCACATTGTAATTTCACTTTCTTCTATATATTTTCGAGTTATCCATTCAATTATGTACTTATGTTTCTGGTCAATATATGATCACTCTGGTATTCTCTAATCAGTATGCATCCTCTCTCTCTCTCTCTCTCTCTCTCTCTCTCTCTCTCTCTCTCTCTCTCTCTCCCCTTTTAATGTAAATTTAATTACGTACAAGATTTGAAGTTATACATCAGAAAGAGATAATAATCAAGAGAATTAATAAAGATTCATTCTATTCTAAAAATACTTTTTATGGTAACTTGAACACAAGATCAAATGGCTAATGGTTTTGTTGGGTCACCATTTTTTCATTCAAGGGAAACTGATTTCAATTTTGATACCGGGAATCACGATTATAAAAAATGGTGACAGTCTGGAATTACTTTTCTAATAGAATGAATCTTAATTTGAAAGTATGTGTGTATGTTAGGATATGGATTTATTTGTAAGTTCTGATTGTAACTCAAATGATTAAACATGGAATAAACTTAGGCATTATCATACAGGCAAATTGAAAGATGAAGATGGCAAGATCTTGAGACAAAATATCAAAATTAGGTTTTGTTGACTTGAATTAAAATTTTTAAGAAAGGACAAGGCTGTTTTTGCAAGCTTTTGATAACATTTTCTTCAGGAAAGCCAAATATCAAATTCCATTAAAAATAATAACCAAGATCTACTTATAAAAGACTTGTCGAGAGGAGTGGGATCTAGATGCACTATCCATACTTAAAAGGGTACAAACAATGGACCAGCTAGGAGAAAGAACATATTTTAATGGATTTAGGGAATCACATCTTGCACATAAAACTTTTGACTTCACACCTCAAAAGAAGAGAGGATAAGAGAGTTTAATACCTATTGGAGGTCTAGATGAAGACAACCAAGATAGGATTTGGAAGGACATAACAAGGGCTCCTGTGTCTGAGAAAGAGGGGAGAGGGTTAAAATCTAATCAATAAAGTTACAGGAGTGGTTATATGTGTGTTCAATCGAGCAAAAGACGGATAACTTATTTCTATCAGTTTTTGAATTTTCAGTAAATAAATAAATTTAGGGAAAGGGAATCCATTATTTTGATTCTCACAATTATTGATGCTTCGCAAGCATCGAAGTAGAGGAAAGTGTACAGAAGGAATCAGACAACTGAGAGACTGCGTAATGCAGAAATAACCAGTAAAGGGTTGCTGTATGGTTTGAGGTTGGTAAACCATAAAATCCTCAAACCAGCTTCCGAACTACAAAAGAATCCTGAAAAAGATCAAGCAGAAATCCATACAGAATGAGCCCCTTCCATGGACTATTATTGTTATCCCTTGCTACTGTTATGATCTTTTTAAGTTCTAAGCTTCTCAAAATCAGACCTTTCTTGGACTACTGCAGGCCCTTTGTAGGACTACTGTGGTAATTTTTGTGTCATCTGATATTGCACTGTCATTAAATTGTTTGGATCCAGCTTTAGGGCAGTTCGGAGAAAATTTGCTAGTGTTTAACCGTAAACAACTAATAAGAATTATGCTTTCTTTATTAATTAACTAGGTATAAGAATGAATTAGATTAGTTGGATGCATTAACATATATTTTTGTTTCTAATAGCTGTAAATGAGGATGTCTATAGAGTTCTTGTTTCATATGCATTGGTTTTCAGTTTTTCAAACTTTTGCATAGATTATTGCTTAAGTTTCTGATTTTTCTTGTGTATATTTGTTTGTACCATGCAGGAAAGAAAATTGTGGATTAGTGGGATATCGAGCATGTAGAACCAGAGCTGAAAATCATCAAAGTGATTCACGTTCACCATTAGCAAGCAGCAATCCACAAAATGATTTCTCTCCAATCCAGAATCCTAGCCCATTAGGAAAAATTGCTTCTGGTTTTTTGCCTCAGCAAATTAACAGACCAGACTTGCCCGTCTCAACAGTTCCTGGTAGTAATTTTCAGGTACATCCCATATGCTCAATGACTACAATTCCCTGAATAATTGCACTGAAATTTGTATTTGACTGATATATGGAAGACATCTATGTAACATGATAATTGGTTACATTCCCATTGGTGGCGGACTTTCAGCTTCTATGCCATCTATGCAACCTAGTTACCTTGAAACTGAGAAAACTAAAACATACTATGCCATTAGCACAGCTGTATTTTTATGTCGAAGCACATCTCTTAGGTGATAATAGGAGATGTCATGTTTGCTTCTATCCTCCTAAAGCAGGGATAGACAGTACTAATTCTATCAAAAGTGATTTACACGGATGTTTCTAAAATTTGCTAGACATTACTAAATCTGGTAAGAGGCCTGAACTAGGGGTTTTTAAACATGGCAATGGGTATCTAGATCTTTCAAGCCTCCATTTTTTTGCAGCTAATAGAATGGCATGGGAAATACTTACATGTGATTCTGAAGAAACTAATAGACATGGGCATCATGAGCAAATTTGTATTTGAAGCATATTCTGTCATAGTTTCCACGTAGATGTGAACATTCATGGAGAATCATTTAGAAGTATTCCATGAATGTTACTGTTGGTTATGCATGCAAGGATTTTCTGGTAGTTTACAAATACATTTCCTTTTACTTTGGGAACTTTCCGCTGGTAGGGTGTAAGATATTCCTACCACTTTCTCTCAATTCGTGGAAAGTAACTTATTTTGTTGTTTGAAATTTGTAGAAATTGTCATCCTCTTTCCTATTAATCTCGCAGTAGACCAGAGAAAAAAAATGTTTACAAGGTCATCCTTGAACTATTACTTTCTATAAGATATACTTCAAATGGATTTATGTTCGGAACAGGAAACCAAAGGCCTAAAAGGTGAAAGTTAAAAAGCTACCCAAATTATGGTCAAATACAAATGTTTGTCATAATTCAAACTGCTAGCATTGAGATCTGCTGGTTTTATATCATCAAATTGAAAACAGATAGCTAGTATAAGAGACTATGTGAAAACATAACTTTGCATATCTAGTTTTTGTATTTCCTGGCGTGTCTAACTGTGGGTTTATGACTGCAGACTGCTGTCAATGGAAAAGAGCTGCAATCAGTGGCAGGAACTTCAAATAGTTTAGTGGAAAAAAAATCGGATCAGAATATACAACTATTCATGAGGTGGTCTAACTTAAATTTATTCACAAGATAGTCCTCTTTATTGAGGGTTATTTTGGTTAGCATTTACTCAATATATTTGTTCTGGTTAGTTGCTTAGTTCAGTTATTTTATTTATACTTCTTATCAAGTAAACTGTTTAGCTTCTTAATTCTGTTAAATAGCTGTTTAACATATTTTTTTTACTCAGATCTCTCCATGCTTTCGTTGCCAAGGGTTTATTAATTCAAATAGAGATGCTTCTATTCTTCCCCATATTTGCTATACTGGGCTCTCTGTTTCTTTGAAAATTCAGGAGTTGCTTTGCAGCCAAAGGTTCCAGGTTATTACTGCTGGACCAATTCTCCAAATTGCTTTAATTAGACGTCCCTCCCTTGTCCTATCTGGCGAAGCCTCTATCCTTTTTTTTTTTTTCTGATAATGCACCAGCCCACCATATGTTTGTTTTGCTAAAGAATTAGCCCCACTTCCTATGCTACTCTTCAGTGCTGGAAGAGGTGATATTCATTCTCCCTGTTTTCTTTGCACATTGAGAAACTAGAGGGACTGTAAAATCCGCAAGTCCAAACGTTTCAAACCAAACAGGCAGAGTCTTCCTTGAGATGGTCAACCAATGAAAAGCATTGACCTTAGGGAGGCCATGCTTTTGCTATATCATTTCTTAATAACAACCACATTTTTGGAAACGTTATGGTTTGCCTTCTATTCTCTATTCATTTAGTGATTTGCATGCCTGTATTTAATTCTCTCCCGGTTTGTTTTAAACCTAGAGTTTGTGTGTCCATATCAGTAATCTTGTTGTATTGTTTGGCTGTTATTATTGAAATATCTAAAACTTTATTTCAAGCCTGCATACACTTTACTTTCCTGAACAAGATTTATGTTTGAGCTAGCTCATTGCTTGCAAAATATTTGATTTTGCGTACAAAGTTGAATTCATCCTTCTGGTTTTCAAAATATTGATTTAAGGAAATAATTTTACCATAATTCTGCAGTTTGAAAAGTCTGATGTTAATGATTATTTGGATCAGGTGTGAGAATTCTCGTCAAAGACAGCTGGAGCTAAATCAGAAGGTAAGATCTTGTTGCAATTTTTACTTTTGCTGCCTTTGTTCTAACTTCTTTTTTGGAATGTGTTTGAGTTGGAACAATGATTAATTTGATATATGACTATAGATCATTGTTTTACTTTGAATAAAGTTCACTTGAGGCACGACAAACTAATTATCATATCACCCTGGAAACCAAAGGATTAAGTATCTTTTCTAATTTATGTTTAACGTAAGTGAATTAATATCTTCTAAATTTATGTTTACAATTGTTTGAATGTCGTTACTTTACTCTTCCTTATGAATATATGAATGGATCAAACATCTAGCCGTTTTCTTTACATGCAAGCAAAGAAGTTTAATTCTTCTCATTTCCTTATAAGCTATCATATATATTTTCTTTTCATCTAGATAAGTAAAACCTTGTAATTAAATGTCTAAACTCAAACATTCGCAGTGTTCGGTATTTACGGTACCTCTAGACCACATTTACGGGTAATGCCATTGCGTTGAACCAAGTACCTCGCACCTAACATAGCTGCAACAACGACGTTTGGGCACCGTCCCTCTAAATTGTCGGGGAGTAATAAGGAACATGTCTAAGTTAAATCCGCAGGAAGGGAAAATCTCCTCGGATACCTGACTAAAAAGATTAAGAAAAAGAAAAAGGTGAGACTATAAAAAATGTTGTAAGACGATCAATGGGAAGACCTCATCGGGGAAATATGCGCGATAGGTAAATTATTCACACTTGAAAACTTAAACGCCAAACACTACCAGGAGGTGTGTTTGCAATACTAGTTTCTTAAGAATTCCATCTCTGTATCACTTGAGTGAATGGGCAGTCGGCAAAGAACTGTGTACCAACCACAGTTACATAAACATAGTGCAAGACAGAACTACATGTTCACTTTCGTCATGTAGATCGCATCTGTAGAGGGCCTTGATCCAGTGGATACAGGGTATGTAGGCAGTCTGGATGGCAAAGGATGCCCCCAGTACTTAGGTCCCTCGGATATAAGGTACTCTTTAATAATCAACTTCATAATCTTGATCTCTAGTTAAAAGGTTATCTAGGTAACTTAAGAACTCTCCTAGTACTCAGAAGAATCCCTGGGGTGGATTACTTGTACCCGGCGTTGCCGTAAACTGAGATAAGTACAAGTTGATGTTATGTGTTCCCTGGTTGACATCCTCAGTACAGTGTCTGGGTAAACTGTGGTCCCCAGGAAGTGACTCATGAATCTATATTGGTTCCGAGGGAGTCAGAAGTCTCTGGCTAGAGTATAATGATTCCTATCCTCTTCAGCCTGTTAGGCTGTTATGTTTATGTATCCCGGATTGGATAGAGTATTAGTCCGTTTGACCCACTAGGCCTTTTGGCCACTGTTTGTTCTACCTGAGTCAGGTAGTGATAAGGTCCGTTTGACCTGGTTCTGTATGAACCTATTTGCCCAAAGGATAGAAGAGCCCGGGTTGGCTTAAGAATGTTCCATTTTGAACATGGATTTATATGTTCCGTTTTGAACATATGGCCCGTTTTGGCCGAAGTTTTTTCTGAGTACTCAATGGAAGTCTTGATATCTCTCATAAGAACTTGTTAATAAAGTAAAACTTTTTGAAAATTCAAGTTTGGATCAAGCGGGTCCTTACACAACTAAAAATGTCAGTTGATTGGAACCGATAGTTCTCAAACTGGAAAAATGGGAGTAAGAGTATACATTATGTGTCTATTGCTTCTGACATTCGTAGCCTTTTTTGTTGAATAGATAAAAAATCTGGAGAATGAATTGAAGTATGCCAAACAAAAATTGATGGTACTTGCATCTAATGTGGATCTTCAGAAGAAGCCAAGACAAGTTGCGTTGAGGTAAACTTTTAACAGTGTGTGTAAGTGTAGGTTGTATAGACCGTTAATTATGCATATTTTGGTGGATGGATGAGACCACAAAAAACTTTTAATTTGAAGTCATCTATTCTCGGAAAATAAGTTGTATATTTGGAATATCTTCATGGGTCGATGTGCTTATTTTCTGTCCTCTTCTGCTACTTATTAAGGATATTTATTCAATTGTAGCGATGCACAGAGATGACAAGAGCCTTTGAAGAATCCCGATGGCTGACGTGAAAATAAAAAAACTTTAAGATTGAAATGCATTTAGAGTTCTGTGAATTGCAGTCCTTTCTGGGGGAGCAAATTGTTGAAATAGTTTCTGTTTCTAATGCATACGGAAATACTTATAAAGGATTTTTATTCCACCCATTTTTAAGTATCTAATCGAAGGGCTTGACCATCCTTGCCCACAGCAATGTCCTAATTTGTTGGTAAACTTCTGTATAGTTTTGATGCCTTTTGGGAAGCATGGTCATTCAAACGGAGGAGAGAGCTACTTGTAACATACCAACTTCATATGCACTAGCCAATTTTTGTAATATTCATCATGATTAAATCCTTGGAAGAAGCAGCATTGTAAAATTGTAAACAACAATTTTGGTGAACTGTGTTTCAGATGCAGTAAGATGTCAATATGTTTTGTTGCACCTTCTAGTTTTTGAGGGCGTGCCTTGTGATGAGAATTGCAGCTACAATGAATATAACCTAAAGAAGCATGTAAGGCAGCAATTCACTGACCATCAACTGTTCATTGCAGATGAACCGTGGCTGAATCCAAACCAAATATGAATTGCCACAGAGTAAGATGGTTATTAAATGATATGTACAGATGGCCTAGTGCCTTCAAATTGTTCCCTGCACTATTGGACTAGGGATCATTAGATAGCAGCTAGGATTTTGCTTCTGATGGCAGGTCCCCCTAACCATAAAAACATTTTTGTATGAGTTTATCTCCTCCAACAGATATGGTTTTCTATCCAGATGGCATGAATTTTGAACTTCTAAAATTTGTCCGACTTGGGAGTTAGACAATTTAACCAAGTCCAATAGTATGGCTATCTATTCAGATGGCATGGCTTTGGAGATGCAGTTGTTATCTCACGGCTAATGTAAAGACCTAATAGTTTGTCGTTTTATACTCAAAATGAAGATTTAAATGCTACACAAAATTTGACAGCTTATCATACCGTATGTGTTGCAAATGAAGTGGGGTCTAATATGGAAAGTTTATGCCATTATCAATTTTCATGGCTGGAATGTTGAAATTATTTCGAATATGCAAATGTGCTCAGAAATCTGAATAATATTCTTGTTCATCTGAAATAACTCTCTGATGTTGGTAGGTGCTTATAAATTGTGTGGAGATAAGCTAGTGACTTGAAGTTAAAGATTCTGTTTTGGGAATTTGTGTTGTGATGTTTTCAAGGTATATGCTAAAGTGGATGACCACAAGTTTGATTTACTTCTAGCCATGTGATAATAAATCAGTTTTTACGGTTGGTCGGTTTTGATTGCGATGCAGGTGAGTCATAGGCTTCTAAGTAGATGGTTTTCATCAGTCACCAGGAAGTTAGGCTCATTGAGGGAACGTGAACTTGTATTCACAGTAATATTAATCCATAATTTCCACCACCAAAATTAGTTAGAAACTAGAGAATTCAGTTTTACTTATACATTCAAATAATAGTGATAATTGAGAGGAATTAAAGAGCTATACATAAAGAGTTGAAGTGTTGCAAAGATAGAACAAAGACAAATTTTTTTATCTCGGGAAAACCCACTAAGGGGTGCAAACCCCAAATTAGTAGAGACAGTTGCTCTTTTACACGAGTATATTGCTCAATGCTCTCATTGGATGAGGTTGTCTTAATGATCATTGAAGCATCACTAACACTAATAGATTGTTGAGATGATTGATACCCAATGCCTTGATCATGATTGGTGCTTATTGATTGGGATACATGTGCTCTCTAATTAGTTACACTTGTGGTTCCTTGATCATTATTCATGCTTGTAGTGTTTTTATCATTGTTCATGCTTGTTATCCCTTGATCATTGTTTATGCTTGTCATATCTTGATCACTATCTATGCTTGTCAAGTCTTGATCAATTGAATGCTTAATAGCACCCATTATGACTTGATTTTTTTCATGCTTGATGTAAGTAGGATCTTGATTGCCACTATGCTTAGTAGGATTCAATGTGATATGATCAAGTCATTTGTTTTATTGTCTATGTGTTCTTGGGAATCAAGTGTCTCATCATGAGATGTTGGTGGATGATGAATAAGAGTGATGTGTGTTTCTTGATCATAGATGGAAATGGAAGTTTCTTCTCTTTGAATAAATGCCATGAATTGAGCTGAGTGCTCAAGTTGACCAACAAGACTTCTATACTCATTTCAATTATTAGGATAACCATGAGGTGAAGTGGCTTGAGTAATTGGTTCTTGGGTAAAATGGCTGATGTGATCTTGAGGAGCTGGGATAGTTTGATCTTGGCTTGGTGAGGGAAAGGTTGATCATGCTTTGAATTTTCTTGTTGACATAGCTCTTGGATAGGATTGGTAGACTTTGAAGGTTCAACAATATGACTACATGATGACTCTTGACTTGTGCTTATGTTAGGAGATTCTTCGATGCTTATGTTTGGTCACTTGAATCTTGGTGTTTTTGAGACTAGTGTTGAGCTTCCTCCTCCATCTCCTGCTCCTTCAGATTGGGTTTCTACTCTTGAGTAGGTTGATCATAGTTTTTCAGATCTTTCTTTATTGGATGAGTATTTAGAAGGTATCTCAAACTTGTTTGTAGAGTCTCATCTTGCAGATTTGGGAGACATACTTTAGGGGATTTCTCTCCTCTTTGATGACAGTTCTAGCATGGCTGTTGATACATCTACATTTTCTTTGGAGATTGACATTTATGAGTTTCTTTTTTCACTTGATTTGTCACATTTCTTGGTTGAGTTTGATCATGCTTATATGGTGGCTTATTTGAGCATGGAGACTCCTCCTCAGTTTTTAGAGATTTCTATTTGGAGACTTCCTTCCTCCTCCTTTCAGTTGGACATGGAGTGGATTCTTCATCATTCAGTGGACTTGTTTCTTCCTAAGGGGAGAGATGTTGCTTGTAGGCATTGGATCATATTTTGTTTCCAAGCATACTTCATCGGCATTGGAGCTTCTTAATTATGGGGGGATATCATTCCTCTCTTTTTCCTTCCTATGGGGGGATTCTTGATTGTATATACATGATGTATGTAGTCCTTGGGGGTATTAGTGAGTCCTCCATGCATCATCTTGTTTTATTTTCTCTCCTTTGGAAAGGAGTTTTTTCCAACAAAGTTTTCTCCTTTTCTCTATTTGTGAGAGATTGCATTTCATCGCATTTGCATGGTAAATGGTTACCTAACATGGTTGTGTAGTTGAGAGCCATATTGCATCTTACTCATATTGCATAATAATCTCCATAAGTTGCACTTAAGGGGGGGTGTTGGAGTAAATGAGTTTTTACCATTTACCTTGCTTAAGTTTTACTTAGGCATCCAACATTATTAGATATTAGATTATTAGTGTATTTTATTACTTGGTAGTTTTTGTCAGTTATATCTTTATTGGATTTCTCCATGCCTTTATAAGCAAGGCCAATGTACATTATTTACATCTCATTCATATTTTTCATCATTCTGGTGAAATAGCTTTGCTTATCATGTATTGTGAAAGCTTATCCTTTAGATTGTGCTCTTGGGAGGTGGTTTTCACCAACATAATGTATTCATTTTAAACATCTAGATTTGCATGATCTTTCCCATAGCATGTTTATGAGTAAAGAGTATTCTCTTTTATTATTTCCTCAAATTTTCTAGTGATTGACCTAGGAGAATGTTTCCCTTCGTGACACTAACATCAATCCTTCCAAGGTATTCTTAAATAGGTCTCTAGTCCTCAAATATCAAAATAGGCAAAAAAATAGAAGTGAATTAGAAAAGTAAAAAGTCAAATTCTATGGATTAGAAGATAGGAAAACATAAAGTATTCTTTATACTAAGATTAATAATAAGAATTTCAAACTTCGATTTAATGTGCATTCATTGATAAAAGAGGTCATCATTAATCGGAATTCTCCTTTTTCTCAACCTTGGTTAGTGGAGCTATATTATCGAACTCTCCCTTTCATCAGATGGATTATTTGGAAAGAAAGAAATAATAGAATATTCAGGGATATTGGTAAGAACCATAGTTAAGTCTATCATTCTTCCTCCAAACTTCTTATTGAAAATGTGGCTAATTCCAGGATTAAGACTACTGACAAACCACTTACCCAATTTGAAATTATCTTGGCCACCAATTGGGGCATTCTCAATCAAATCCCTGCTTATGATAATTCCAAGAAACTTAAGAGATTGAATACTAGATGGTCTTGTCCGAAGCTAGAATGGTTCAAACTAAATTTTGATGGGGCCTCAAAATCCAATGGTAAAGCTAGTGGGCATGAAATCATCAAGAATGACAGAGGGGAGCTTGTTGCTGCCTATGCTAGGGGTCTTGGTTGTCAAACCAATAATTTCACTGAGGCCTCTACCCTTTTATGGGGAGTCAAGTTGGCGGTCACTCTAGGTATACAAAAGCTGAATATAGAGGGGGACTCTAAGTTAATTATTGAGGATGCCCTTGCTAATCATGGTCAGCAGTTTGAAAGCTAATGGTGTTAGTGCCAAAGCTAAAATATCCCTTCACTAATTGTGGACTTAATTCAAAAATATCAATCTAATCCATGATGTCACCTTCTTTTTTTTCCACTTTGGTGCAGCTCTTATGTATGCTGAGCTGACGGCCTGATGTGGACTGGAAGATCAATGGGCACATTTATAAGCGTGAGAAAAGCACACTAGAAGGGAGGAATTATTAGTTTAATATGGCAGCACATCCTCGCAATAATTACCAAAGGACTCAGCATTCATTTAGTTATCATTTCATTTTATTTATTTATTTAGTTATAAAAAAATTAGTTTAGTTAAGATTTAAATAATATTAAATATAAGCTTAGATTTAGTTTGAAGTTAGTTTTTATTTTAAAAAAATAAATTTAAAGTAAGTTTACTTCAAATATAAATTTTATTTAATTTTAAATATAAAATAATTTTTTTTATAATTTAGTAAATTTTAATTTTACTTTAGTATTACTAAAAGTACTTTTTAAAAATCTAACTTTTATATACTTGTTGGTTAACAGATTTATCCTTGTCTAAAAATATTTTATTCTGACTCTATACCCTTTCTTCTTTTAAGAACAAATGAATTAATCAACAAATGGGTGAACCATCAAGAATAGTTCCCCTCTAAATTTAGGTACAGCTCCTTGTAAGATCTTCAATGAATTCAATCTATTTTAAATATTCAAATACACTTTTAACCGAAAAGTGCCTAAAGGTAGACTAACATCCATACATCAACATGCTATGAATGTGGTATCTCTTTTATAACATCATTTAGTGATAGAATGCACAGATTCTATTTTTTTTTATAACAATCAGACACAAACATATATATATTGCTGAACCAATAGATGATAGAACACATACAATGATTCGTCTAAAAAGAACAATTACCATATGAACGAAGATTTCACATAGAAAACCCAATTTCAAATGCTCAAATGCACAGATCTAAGCAATACAGTAATTGTTTCTCCTTTTCATTCACAGATGAAAAATATATTTCAGATAGATGTCATATATATTGTCAAGAAACATCAGTCCAGCTTCAAAAATTTCCTATTTTTCTCTCTTTCCTATCTTCTCTATATCAGTTATAGGAATGGAAAACATATATACATGATAGCCCTAATTATCCAAACATGTAAACCAAACCCAGAGTTAAAGTAACTCTGACCCATATGGGTAACTCTGACCCATACAGGATTTAGTTTTTACAAACTGATTTAAAGATTAAGTTTTGAAAACAACATTAATTGAAAAACTGAATAAAAGAAACTGAGTGAGTAAGATCACGACTAAGGCAATGGATTTGAATCTCTAGAGTTGCTGTGGGCAGTTGGGGAGGCACATTGAGTTTTCCATTCCTGAAACGCTATAACAAACTCCTAAATTTTTAGAAAATTGGGGATGCCCATGTGTTTTACCCTTGTCTTCTAAACATCCTTTTCCCTTTGTATTTTCCCCACCTTCTCATTGTGTTCTGGGAGTGCGTCGATGTAGAGATAAAGAAGCGACTCTACTGTTGAAATTCGAGAGAAATCTTCGGTTAATACGTTGTCACTTTCTTTAATGAAGCTAATTTTCTCCTTAAAAGATTGAATCACTGTATCAATGTCTTTCTCTGGTTCCCCATCATCATTTATGTATTTTACATCGATACACTGTAGATCACACTATAATGATTGGGTAAATTCGGTTATCTCCTTGATCATTTTTGTGAGCTCAAAGTGCCCTTGCCAAGATACTGAATTCCTCCATTCAATGTTCTTCTTATTCACATACAGTAAATCTTCATCCAAACCTATTAAATTATTTTCTGACAAAAATTTGGCTATCCCATATTTTTGAACTTCATCAATTTGATTCATTACATTCACCCACTTGCCTTCATTTTTTATCCAGGAAGCGTTCTATGCCTTAAGGTCCTCGATGGTGGCTATACTTTGATCATATATATTCTCCAGTTCCTAAATATATCTGGTACCTTTCTGCATAATACAGTCCAACCAATCATCAAATATCTTAGCTATCATTCTGTTCCTATTTACCTGGTCCAACATCTTTTTGTTAGCTAGAGACTTAGGATCAAAAGTCAGAGAATGTTGTGAAACTGGCTGTGGACTGGGGTTATGAATGGCATCAATGTACTCTACCATAGAGTGCATAGTCTGCTTCAACTCTCTTTTGTCTTTCTTGTCTTTCTAGGTTTGACTAACTATCTTTTTGGTGGATGCCTCTAGATGATGTACATTGGCAGCTCTCAAAGCAGCCCCAAGATCTACTTTTTCAATTGTGAAATCTTGCACCGTGGGGTCTTGAACTTCTTCAACAATTTCTGGCCTGGCTATTTCTGCACTCCAGTTCCCAGTATTAGGGTCAATACTTACCCTGGATGTTGTTTTCAGTTTCTTGGATTTAGGAGTTTTTCCCAAACATTTACTTACCATATCCTCCAATGGCAAAGAAAATACAATTAATTTTCTTTTGTCACTGATTGAACTCTCTAGCCATTTGGGTACAGGGGCCAAGACTTCTTTTCCAAGGTTTAATTGATCAAAGGACACATCTGAAATCATCATAAGTTCAGGGTTCTCTAAAACAACTTTTGACTATTGCTTTGTACTAACCTCCTCTGTTCTCGGTGAACCAGATTCTTTATCACCCATTGCTTCCCTTGAATCCTCCTTAGAATTCAAATCTACAATTATTCTCTCAGAAACCTACTTTTTCCTCATGCTTTTGGTTCTTGATCTAGTAGCACGAGTGGGCAGAATAGTTGTGAGGGCTCTTTTGGATTCTTTGATGACAGGACACCTTCCAGTTATTGACTTGGAAGTACCTACACCATAGATAGCAATAGGTTGGTTAGAGGAGCATATCGGGAATAGTGATTCAACTATTGATGTGCATTATTGGGAATCCTTATTTTGGAATCCTTTCTGTTTTTGTTCCCTCAACCATTTCTTGGTTCTTCTTATCACCGGGAGGGTCTTCACCTCAATCCTATCTCTTTCTTCTTTACTCCAGTCAATTTCTGGAATAGGTGATTATTTTATCTATTCAAATTGCAGGTCAATCACCTATTCTTCATTATCAAAAACTCGAGAAATGTCCATATTTAGATTAAGGGTAATTATCTGTCCTAGAGAGAACCTGCACCACAGTCTTCTTCTGACCTCAAATTCATCTGAACAGTCCTCCCAATAATCCTCCAATTTAGGAATATGTGAAAACCTTGTTCCAAAATCTAAATTATCCCTGACAAAGCCTTTGCTGTCAAATTGTGATCTAGCAGTGAAGAACTAAAAATTGAACTTTTTAAGGTTCACTTCTAAATTCAAAGCATCAGATTTTGACTGGCATGAGTAATGTCCAAGTTCAATGGGAAAAGAGATACCAGATCCCTTCTTTGTTGAGAACTTTTTATCTACATGTGCTAACTGTCTGCAGACCTCTATCAGCACAAAACAGTCAAACACATACCTAGGTAACTTAACAGGTTCACTATCAAATCCCCCAACTCTGATATAAGTGAACTTAGAAAATTGAATAAAGAAACTACCATATATGCTGACCAGCTGCATTGCTTCATTAGACATTCTCTTATTCAAATTACCTGCCAGTTCATAAGTCATTCTCCCAGTAAAAAAATCATTAATCCTTATGTAATTCTCATAACAATTATGCATCTGCAATTGTGAATAATATTCATAAATTTCACTATCCCCAGCCAAGGGTGCATGAGGTAGTCCCAACCATTGTCTTGTGGATGCCAGGCAATAGAAAAGATACGAAGACATATAAAAATCTTTATTACCCAAACAATTACTCAGACCCTGATGCAAACATTCAGCAGTAATTTCTGCCCAGTCCAAATATTGTTCTCCTTGGAGGATAACCTGTATGAAAAAGTACATCCACTCTTCCCAAAAATATGCTTATGCGCTGCCCTCTAGCCTGTGTAGTAATACCACAATATCCCTCACTTCCTAAATCATGTGATCTCTGGTAAGCAGTCTAGACAACCTTGAACCTCCCTTCTAGAATTTCAGCAACCAGTTTCTGGCTAACAGTGAACCATTGAACTTTGAACTATTGAACCATCGAACCTCGCTATAGAGTTCAAGCAGATGGTTCAATGATACATTAAGCTACACAAAAGAACTGAGTGACACAACTTGTTACAAGGCACCGAGTGTTGAACTTTTGAACCATGAAACTTTTGAACTATGAAAAAGGGTTCAATTTCAACCTGAGGACTCAAAGACATTTTAATTACAAAAGGAACAAAACGGCTCCCTTTGAGAATCTTCAAACATATCAAACCATTGAACTATTGAACTTTGAGAATATTTTAGGTTCAAAGGTTCAAAACTTTAGTAATTTCACACACAAAGACGATAGGCGGGTAAATTTTGAAGAATAAAGAGCCGATTTAAGAAACAAAGGTATGACCAATAAGACAAAACAGCAAATCAACTCTTAGATAAGGAAATTCACGAATAAATAAATAAGGGCGACTCAAAAGGTAACAATATTGAAGTTACTTTTTTAAATTGCAAAACTATTGTATTTAGAAAATTTTTTTAGGGCCATAAACCTCTTATGATGAATTAAGTGGAATTTTTGCCCTTTTGTGAAAGTGCCTATTACTCTCCAAAAATTCATTTTGTGCATCCTACAATAAAACTAAAGTGATTTTGAGACATAATTTTTTAAATAAAAACTAATGCTAATATTAAATCTTTTAAAATCTTACCTGTATCTTCAAATGAAACCATGGGCATGAGCACATCATTCCATCTATATGGATTTTCTTTTTAATTTATCAATTCTCTAAAACTACCTTTGCAACACCCATTTCAAATGTCCACTTATCAATTCTCTAAAATTACCTTTGCAACACCCATTTCAAATGTCCACTTCATGAATGAAGAGTGTGAGAAACTAAATAAGTTTGCCCATTCATTGCGGCAACCATCTATTTTTTTCTTGTAACCCTACAACAAAACTAAATTCATTCTGAGATATAATTTATAAAAAAAACCTTTGCAAACATTGAATTTTTAAATCTTACTTGTATCTTCAAATGAAACCATGTTGGGCATGAGCGCTTCATTTTATTTGAGTGGCTTTTTTTTTTAATTTATCAAATGTCCACTTCATGAATGAAGAGTTTGAGAAATTAAATAAATTTTCTATTTTCATTGCTGCAACCATCTATTTTTTTAAGAAGGTTTCTTTTATCTGTTTAAGTCATAAAATAGCAATATAATTTTAGTAATTATTTTAAGTGAAAATATATATTTTTAATTATAATAGATAATTGCATCTATGTTTTATATCCTTATTTTTTATTAGAAACATTTATTATTTCCTAAATTTAGTGGATGATGATTTCCTAAAATGTAGCCACTTCTGCTTTATTATTATTTTGAAATTTTCATTGGTGTTTTCAATAATTTTATTCATAGTAATATTTGATTAAGATTTAGAAATAAATTAAATATTTAGTATTATTCTTTATTTCTGGATTTAATTATCTCATCTTTAATTTAATTTAAAATTTTATTAAATTTGAAGTGTAGATGGGGATTTAATTTTATTTACTTAATTCTTTAAGTAGGAGTAATGATTTTTAATTATTGTTTTTATTTAGTTTGCATATCCTTTTAAATGCCATAATGCCATAGGGGATGGTTAAAATATAGAATTAATTTATTTTATCAAATCTATTAGTTATAAATTTCTTTTAATATTTATTTCTTAAATGTTTAGACTTTAGTTAAGATAACCCTATTCCTAGAAAGAGTAAGATCAATTTTAATTTTAGATTTAATTAATTAGAGTAAGGATTTAAATAAAATTTTATTGATATGTTTTAAAATTTATCAAGTTTCTTTGATATAAAATAAGGCAAGGAAATTATTTAGAATAAAACAATAAAAACATTAATTTGGGTTAAATTTTATTTATTCAACATACAATAATTTATTTTATTTTATTTTAAATTAAAGAATATAAATATTTAATACCAAGGTTAAAATATTAGTTGTAGAATAATATAAACTATGTTTTAATATTTCTCTTAAATCCATGAATAATGCATGGAATTTATTTATTAAATCCATGAATAATGCATGGAATTTATTTATTTTATCAAATCTATTACTTAGAAATATAGAATTTATATTATTACATTAATTATATTATTTATGGATTTTAATA
This sequence comes from Cunninghamia lanceolata, assembly GCA_027924645.1. NCBI lineage: Eukaryota > Viridiplantae > Streptophyta > Pinopsida > Cupressales > Cupressaceae > Cunninghamia > Cunninghamia lanceolata. The sequence goes on along the minus strand of BSBN01001670.1, from coordinate 6,421,585 downwards.
TAATTTTATTTGTACAAGCCATAATTTATCTACATAGTTTGTTTCAATATGATGTATAATACAAATTGATTAATATTACTGTTAATATTAGTTTTTATATATATGATAATATTTTCCTTCATTATTTGCTATCTATAAATTTTATTTTATTTTTGTTTGATAAGAGGGATTTTATTAAAATGGTAATAGAAAGAATACAGAAAGATGCCATGCAGCCAAGAGGAATCAGAGAGCTACATAAACTTCCAAAAGAACAACAAGAGAAAGAGGGAAATAAATGGGGACAACAAAAGAAAGAATTTATGAAACTAGATCTCAGAAAAGATGCCATGAAACTCTAGAATAGAAAGAAAAGCTTAGGCGCCAAAAAAAGGGCTATAGCCTTCGAATGTTCCAGAAGAGAAGTGCATCCAAGGTCTACTGAGAGCCAGCTTCCACCACTTTTGACCCTTCAATGTGGAGTTTTTCAGCATCAGACTTTCTCCCAACCTTACGTTTAGAACCGCAATTAGGTTTTAATTTGCCACTTAAATTCTATGAAATCCCAAGTTTTCAAGGTGGATCTAGAGAAAAATCATCATAACAATCATGTAAATGCTCTTCCAATTCCTCCATGAAAGGAAAAGTGTTGTCAGAATCATAGCCATCCTCCTCCGACCCAGAGGGAGAAGCAGGAGGGGTCTCATGAACATGGACAATTGGAAGAGAAGAGGGATCTGCCATCTATTCTAAACATGGCCCAGGTGCCTAAGGAGGTTCAAAGAACTTGCCATGATTCCTCCAGATGAAATCAAAGTCTGAAGCACTTGCCCTTTTGACCCACTTCTTCAAGAAAACATTCCTCACCCCAACTAAATGATGAAGGGAGAAAGCTTCAATTCTGTGATCAAGCTTATTGCAATGAAAGCAGTGAAAAGGTAATCCCTCATAGTTTAAAAAATGAGTCCAAACACCATGAGAAGAATGGATCTGAATAGAGTGATAAAGGGGTTTAGAAATATCCACCAAAGCACAAACCCTATGGAATCTGCCCCCACCTAATTGACCATATTGCGCATAACCAGAGACAAATTGTAAAGCTTGATCCAAACAAGAATATAGGTAATCTTCACTATTTCTCAATCAAAGAAAGGAAACCAATGAGAAATGAAAAGGTCAGAGTTACCAAAAAACCAAGGCCCATTCTGCAAAACAAAGTTATAGTCCTCCACAGAACAAAAAGTAATAAGGAAAAAACTAAAGTCAAGAGATTCAACAATAGGGGAAGGTAGATTACTCCAGGAGTATTTGATCCAATCAAAAATTGAAGTAACTGAAGGGTGCCTATGGAGGCATCACAACACCACTGATAGGTTACCATACTCCTCAGTGATGGCCGCAATACATTCATCAGAAATACTAAAATCTGTAGGCTTATCAGAAAAGGAAACCACCGAATCCCCAAAAGAGAAATGATCACTGCCAGCTTGAGGTCCACTATCCATCTTCAGTGAAGGCGGTGGGTCTAGAGGCACTGGAGGATCCAGAGGGCAAGGTAAATTAGGGTTAACTAGCATAGCATGCTTTTAAAAAAAATCCAAGTAAACATGAAATAGGTTTGCCCTATTTTTGCACCCTTCAACAGAGCTAAGGGCAAAGTGCTAGAAAAATCCTCAGCATCGTTAATAGCCAGATCATCGCTGGTCCAACTGATAGGAGGAGGGGAAAATGTTGGTTCCTGAAATGCCCCAGAGAAAAGAGCATACCTCTTCCTTCCCTCAACCACCGCAGTTGTGCATCCACCACGCTTTGAGCCAAGGAAGTGCTTGGACTTAATGATCGGAGGAGCCTACCCACTGCCATTTTTCTACATCCATCCCCATGCACATTCAAAGGGACCAAACCACCTTCACGAGCTGCTCCTAGGGAGCCCTCACACATTTTCACTTTCTTTCGGTTGATATAGATTGGTTGCCTATAGGTGGCTTTATCCAAATTGACTTATGTGATTTTCTATGGTTTGTAGTTACATGTCTTTCTTCTTATATGAGGCAACTTCAATATCTGCGATCTATTTGGTGGTAACTTTTACTTGCTATCTATAAATTATTAGGCATGGTTAAAATATAGAATTTATTTATTTATTATTTTATCAAAACTATTACTTAGAAATATAGAATTCATATTATTACATTAATTATATTATTTATTGATTTTGGTATATTTTATCTACATAGTTTGCTTCAAAGATGATCTATAGTACAAATTGATTAATATTATTTTTTATATATACATTATTTGCATCTTCAATATTTTCCTTCATTATTTACTATTTATATCTTGAATATTTCTTTAAAACTTTTACATATATATTAATTAGATTGTTTATTTATTGTTTTATTATTCCCAGTGAATAACATAAATGGATCTTACACAAAATGAATCAGAAATCTCAATTACAAGCCTAGTACTATCAAAGGAATCTATAAGTTCAAATGGGGTTGTTGAAACACCCATAGAAAAAATATCAAAATCTATTATAAAACACTGCAACAAAATAATCAATGAAATTGAAGACACAAGCTTACTTGTAGTTGTTGAAGAAGAAGAAATCTTCCAAATGGAATATATAAATGCTTGTACTTGTACTTGTACTTGTATTTATGCCATGATCTTGGTAAATGCTATATATAAATGCTTTTTATGTGTTCTTTATCAATTGTCAATCATGTATTTTTGTTTCTCATATATGTAATATCAAGCATGTATATTTTTTCTCATAAATGAAAGGTATTTAATAGTTCTAAATTAAATAAAATGTATATGAAAGGGTATTTAACATTTCTAAATTAAATATTTTTCTTTTTTTTACTAGAATATATCAAATAAACTCATTATAAAAATAAATATATCTAACTAGCATATCTATATTAAATATAATATAACGTCTCGAGGCGCCTATTTTTTTAATTACTAATCCTAACATTAGACACCTCGAGAAGGATATCTCTTGGTGTACTTTAGATATATTATATTTAATATAGATATGCTAGTTACACCAAGAGGCATTCTACACTCACAAAAAGGGCTGATTAAAATTCCTATAAACAATTAAGATTCAGATTCCCAAATAAATAAAACTAGCAAGAGACATTCTACACTCGCAACAAGGGCTGAAAGATTCAAATTCCTGTAAACAATTAAGATTCAGATTCCCAAGTAAATAAAATTCATAAACTGTGTAAATAAATAAATTCATGGAAGCTAAATGGATAGAAAAATAGAAAAACTTGGGCAGTTATGGAGTGAAATCTTTATTACGTTTGAAGAATATGAAAAGAAGTCTAGCAGCATAGTCTCTCTAAATTAACTCATGCGGGTGAGGATAAAGTTGTCATTGAAGAGTGTGGTGTTTAAATAGAGTTGTTGGGGTTGGGTTTAAGGGATAGGAAGTTGGGTAAATGATAATTATAAATTTAAATTTTATATTTATTTACTTTTAGTTTTCATGAAGTCAAAAGGAAGAATTGGTTATGTAAGAATTAGTAAAATGCTAAAAATATGTTTGTACACCATAAAGGAGGCACAAATTTGTTTTAAAAGGTGGAATTTAACCTATGTACACCTTTTAAGACACTATATAAAATAAATGGGAAAATATTGTTTATGCATAAGTATTAATTTATTTTCTTGATCTAAATATGTAAAGATAGTAAAGAATGACCATATATTCCTGTAAATAATTACCCTAAAATTTTTCACTTAAATTTTTTAAATAGAGATCAATGTTAAATTATTATATAAATACATTTGTAATAAATTTTATTTTCATTCTCCAATTATAGTTCCTTCAAAACTTTCATTTAGAGATAGGTGTAATAGTGGTAGAAATGAAATGTGTAATTAAAATTATAATGAATATAAATAAATAGGAGTTCAAAAAATATAAAAAATAAAATAAACTATTTTGGCCCATACGCCATTCTATATGTGCACACATCTTGTAACTACCAAAAAATTGGCAGTCCTTCTCATTTGGTAGTCCATGTGAGAAAAACCTTTATTTTATTTTATTTATGCATGTTTAGAAAAGCACTGACACTTGGAATGTTATTCTTGACAACTATTTAGGACGAGTAGAACAATGAAAAGTCTGTATAATATTCTATTTTCCCATTTATTTAGGAAGTCTAAGATAGTGAAGATTGCCACTTGTTTCATCCACATCGGATACTGGAGGCCAAATCTATGATGGTTTGAAGTTGAGACGTGCATGCATGATCAAGTAGGTACCTAATCTTTTAGAGTAATTTGTGCAAAATCAGATCCCCTCATCGTGCTCAAGAGGCTCAAAAACCCCAAGATTGACTGTCAATTCATCAAAATCAAACCAAGTTGCAGTAAAAAGCAATTTTTTTTGCAAATTACCACTGTACGGAATTCGCAAAGAATATTCTTTCCATAGGTAGCATATTCTCTAAATCTTGGCGTAGGTAGAATCTTAACATTGTCCGATGGTTAAAAGAAATATTCATTAGTTTTTTGGTTTGTCTAAAAGTTTTTTAAAGTCTACAGATTTTATTTTTTTGTAGGACCTACAGAGTACTTGTGGTACCTAAGGTACCCACAAGGCTAGCTGGCAAGTGCCATGTGGCATGGGACCTGCCAAACTCTCGCGAGCCCCTAGTCTACAATGGCACAGTTTAATAAACTTATTGTCCAGCAGTCATATTACCGCTACTGGTATCTATTTCAAACCAATCTTATAATCCATGGGATAATTTGTAAACTCATCAAATGTTCCTATCTTACCTCTCACGGTTATACTCTCTTACCCATTGGTTAACTCCACAACAACCGGTCGGCGATTCTAGCAGATACCACCCAACAACATAAATTTAATTTTTTTTAAAAGAAACCATCTCCAACAGCGTAAACCACCAACCAGGAATTTAGAAAGTAGTTTCAGATAGTACAAAGGAGGTTTTAGATTGAGATAGGTGGTTTCCACCATTAAAAAGATGGTTTTCCAATACAAAATGACAATTTTGACATAAATAGGTGATTTCAAAAACATTTAGGGTGGAATTGTTTTTTCTAGTAGCATGTTCTAGATATAGGAGAATATTATGTTTGGCTCGATTCCATCATCACTGCATCAGCAGTGACGTCAGACAGGGCCACCTTTGGCCCCTTAAAGCCCTAAAGGGGGCTTTTTTCTTTCTTCTTTTATACTTTTACCCACAACCAAAATCAAGAAAACAAGATATCATTGGAAATCTAATAGACCACACTTTGTAGTGGCATTTGTAGTTTTATGAGATTTTGTTGTAGGTGATAGATACATTAGTTTGAAGATAAAACTTCATTTTTTGCTTCCAATCTCACAACTTTTAGTCACGATCTCTAATTTTCACGAGTCTTGCGGCATCAGAAAGGCATCCAGGAGCTCTTCAAATCCATCTGTGCACTTTTCTCAGATTCAACACCAGGTTCATTTTATTTAATTCATCATTTTTTTGGCTTTTGAGCAATAACTTGGGCATTTTGAGACTTGAGGAAGTTAAACTTGTTTTGGATGGATTTGTTCGCTATGATAAATCAGTCTGAGTGATTTTAATCTCCATTGGATCTCTGTTTTAAGAGATTTTTATTGTTTTACCAATTTTGGTCCCTTGGAGACAATTGTAAATTGCACTAAGTATAAATTCCCACAATGATTTTTTGCTAGGGGGTTGTACTTGTGTTCTTTTTTGTACTCTTCTATCATGGATCCAAACAAACTTACTCTACTCACACCATATAACTATCATGAGTGAAAAACTAAAATAGAGATTCATTTAAGAAGTTTGAAAATATATAGAATAATAATGGGTACACAAATTGAACCAACAATGTCTATAGAAAAGAGAAACTGGTACAATAGATGTGCTCAAGCCAATGGAACACTATGCTTGTCTATTTCTCTTGATCTTCCTTTTTATATTGAATCTTGTAATACACCTAATCAAGTGTGGACTACCTTTGAAAATCTCTTTGGTAAGAAAGATACTATGAGAGGTTTTGAATTAGAGAATGAACTAATTGGTTTGAATCTAACCAATTTTATAAGCATCCAATACTTCCTCACAAAGCTAAATTCACTTAGATTTCAGCTCAAACAATGTGGAACTGAGTAAGAGGACACTTAATTGATTCTTTCAATCCTTGCCAAGCTTGGCCCTAATATTCAGTTTTTGTTTCTACCTTTTCTACTACTATGGATGCACTTGGGAAAGCTTTTACAATGCCTTCACTTGATGAATTTGCCACATCACTCACAAGGGAGTAAGCTAAGTTAGTACACATGGGCACATCAAAGTCTCCTAGACCTAAAGCTCTTCTAGCTAATCGAGGTACAAAGGATGAAAAGGCTTCAACTAGCAAAGGCAAGAAATAGAAAAATAGGGATTTCAAGAACAATGAGAAAGCAAAAGAGTCAACCAAATCACCTAAGTCTCATCCTCTCCCAAAGAGGAATCATCTAATAAGGAGAAACCAAAGTGTGCATATTGCAAGAAACTAGGACATGATGAGCATAAGTGTTATGAGAAGAAAATTGATGAGTTGAATCATGTTTCTGGGGAGAATTTTGGTCACTTGAACCTTGGTATTCTTTCATCTACTTTGGTTTATGATATTAGTGCTGAGATTCTATCACTCAACCTCCCGCTTCTATAGAGATCAACATCAACATGGTTTCTTCTACTTTAGTTGAGCAAGATCATTCAAGTCTTTCAGTCACAACTTTGTGGGATACTTTCTTGACAAATATATCAGACTTGTTTTGTGAGTCTCGTATTGCAAATTTGGAGGTAACATCTGAGGGGATGTCTCTCCTCTTTGATGACAATTACAACACAAGTATTATTTCATCTACTTCATATTTGGAGATTGTTCTTCGTGAGTCTACTCAAGATTTTGGATTGGTCACACCTCATATCAAAGTGCCATTCTTTGATTCTGACATCTAGACATTTCAGTAGTTTTCAGAGATACCCATCATGAGACTTCTTCCCTCATCTCTCTTATTGGAGATGGAGTTTATTCTACATTAGCCTTTGGATTTGTTAATTCCTAAGGGGAGACATGTGATTTGTAAGTATAGGAATCTCATCAACATTCACCATCGGCACAAGAGCTACTTCATTATGGGGGGGACATATAGTCTCACTCTTGCTCTCCTATGGGGGGTATTTGATTATACATATGTGACAGAAGTAGTCCCTGGGGGCTCATGTTGAGTCCTTCTACTATCACTTCTTCTTTCGCTTTAATTGTTTTATGCATTCTCAGTTTTGGAGAGCAGTTTTGTTCCATGAGGTTTTCTCCTTTTTTCCACTCAAGATTTGTTGTACATGGGTACCTAACATCGCCTAGTAGATGGAACCAATCCATCATTGCATCTTGCTTTAGTCAGCTACTCCTTAAGTTTCACTTAAGGGGGGGTGTTGGTGTGAACAGGGTTATTACCTAACTAGTTTACCCTTGAGTGAATAATTCATATTATTTAACTATTTATTAGTTAAATAAAATTCACACATCACACATAATTCACATGTTAAGTTGACTTAGCGAGTCTACTATTTTTTTCTAGTTGTGTCTAGTTGTGTCTAGTTGTTGATAGTTGGCATCTTATCCTATAGTTGTCATATGTCATAGGATTAAGACACTTGTCACATGACTACAACATCCTATCTCTGATCCTTATCTTATAAGAAAGGCATATCATGAACATTGTAACAATTTGAAATAATCTCTTTTGCATTTTTTGACAGAATAGCATTATTCTTTCAATTCCATGTTGGTTCCGATAATAGCCAACTCTAACAGTCTTTTTCTAGGAGTTCACCTAAGAGAATGTGTCCCATAGAAATTTACAACCTTCTCAACATACTCTTATATACCACCAGTCCTTTTAATAGAGAAAACATTGGTGAAATCGATGAACTAGAGACCAAAATTAAGTTCCAAGATTAGATCTATGACCCTAAAAGTAGATCTACACATGGAATCATCCTATATCTACATAATTGGCATAGACAAAAACACATGTCCTATGTAGAATCTGAGACAAAACACAGATAGACAGGAGCCACTTTTAGTCCCAAGACAAATTGATTTCAATGCTACACAAGTTTCATTCCCTATATCTACATAATCAACCTTAACAAAGACAAAGATCCTCTATAGAATTTGAGGCAAAACACAAATAGAGAGGAACCACTTTTAGTCCCAAGACAAACCAATTTCAATGCTACATAAGCTTCATTCTTCTTCATTGAGTCTAGAGATAAGTACATCTATATAACATGCTTAATTTCTTAACCTATCATTTAAAATTCAATTTATCACACACACACAACCGTCATTAAATAATATAGATTAATTTATGCTCATGTATATACATCTTATTGGATTTGTCTAACCCTAGTAGACAACATTAGAATTATGTGAAGAGGGTGTTTAAATATCTTGGAGGGTTTTGTTGATGCAAATTGGGTAGGAGACTTGGATAGTCGAAGGTCCACTAGTGGCTGTGTTTACTCGGTTTAGAGGTGTAGTGAGTTGGATGAGTAAGAGGCAACCCATAGTTGCTTTGTCCACCACATAAGTAGAGTATATGGATTCTACTCATGTCTCTAAGGAGGTAGTTTGGTTGACAAGACTATGTACAAGTATTGGATTTGATTGCAAGATCATTCAGATTGGTTGTGATAGCCAGAGTGCTATCTGTTTGGCCAAGAATCCCATGTATCATGCTTGGACTAAGCATGTTGATGTTCAATATCACTTTGTTTGGGAGTTGGTAGAAAATGGAGAGATTGAGCTGAAGAAGATAGACAATCAGGAGAATGTTGCAGATTCATTGACAAAACTTGTTAGCATAGAGAAGTTCATGTGATGCAGAGAGGCCATGGGCCTTGTTCCTAGTGCTTGAATATTTTCATTTGGTTTCATATGGATTGATTTACAATGTATAATCACAAGTGGGAGAATGTTGGGATAAGGGGCCATTAACCTTTTAAATCCCAATATTGTATTTATTCTATTTATTATATGTAATTTGTAATTATCCATGAGATGTACTAGTTTCACTGTAGGGGTAATTTCAGAGTAACCGGAGGTAATTACGGAGTGACTTTTACTGTTGGCAAATGTAAAAACTCAAAGTAAATGAGCATAGGCATGCTCCCTTGATGAATCTACTAATTTTGGCATGTATGACAATTGTCAGAATGTTTGGTAATTGAATCTATTACAGCTGCAAGTTGTCATAAGATTCCAAAATACTAACACATATGACAGATACGTTAGTTGTATATTCTCTATATTTAGCCCAAGGTTCCTATTTTGGAAAGATACTCTTTTGTGGAATCTATGACAGTTATGATGTGTCATAAGATGTTGTAAGAGACCAGATGTAGTCTTGGGTCTCCAACCTTTTCATGGTTGTTTTTGGACAAGTGGAAGGTGCTTGTAAGATGGCATTTAATGTTTTCTTGTTGGGGAATCTAGTGAGGGAGAAGGTCAATGCCTAAGATGAGTTGGAAAATATTTCTATAAGTATTTTCCATGTGTCTATTGAAGCAATATAGATTTTAGGTACTTAGGTGCTACCGAAATACTGTCATATTGAAGACTTGTGGAGAGAGTTGTTTAGTTGATGTATTGTACAATCTTGTTGAGATTAATAAAAACTTGCACCTCTTTCCTGGTGGAGTTTTTTACCTACAAGGGTTTTCTCCAAGTAATCACTATGTCATTGTGTTGAGTTCTTCATGTTTGACATGTTTTCTGTGTTGGGTTTTATGTTTTGTTACATCTCGATTCTTAATGCACACTTAAGATTACTAAAATTTATCTTGAATCAGATTTCCATTGAAGTAGTGTTTCTTTCATTTCTCTCAATAGCATCTACTGACTTCCTATTGTATAATGACCATTTCTAGAGCATTTCACCACCTTGCTTTGTGTTTAGATCTTTGGTAACCATCTTAATGTGAATCTAAACAACCACTCCTAGCCTTGGACCTTCTATTTTTCCTCCCATACTTTTTTTTTGGAATCTATTGCTTGCATCTGATGAATCTATCTAATTTTTTAGCTCTCTAACAATCTATAAGACTCATTCAACACTCATTGGATCACAATGATATTATTTTTGGTCATTGGTATTTTTATTTGAACTCACAACAACATTTACAAGCTTTCTCTAAAGGTTCTTGGGCACTTTGTATCCTATTGAGATTTATCATTGGCATTTTACCTTACACAAGGTGATTGTGTTCCAACCTTCTTTATTTCTAATACTTTTTACAAAATCCGTAGTTGTGTTCCGAGCACTTTGTGGGTTTTCATCTCTTTTTATCTAATCCATCATACACACTAGTTTATTGCTCTTTGTAGACCTGAGAGCAATGTTCATAATATTTGTCACTTTTGTTATTTCTTAGACACACTTAGGATAAGAGCACACACTTTTATCTCAATCTCTTTATCATTGGTTGTCTATGGAGTTGAATGACTAACATAGGGGCTTGACCAATCTTGGCAAGCCCCCAAAAAACCCCAACATTTTCCTCTATTTTAGCTATAGGTTTATTGGAGCTCTCAATAACACGAGGGTTTGCAACTTCTTTCTTCCTATTCCATGCCATTTTGTCCTCATTTTGATAATTGGTAGACTACATAGTTCCTTCCCATTTTTTTTATCACCTAGATTTCTAGTACTTTTGTCTCTATTTTCTTTTTGTGTAGACTAATATTGAGATCTACGTATAAAAGGCATAATTTATCAATTACTAGTTCACATACAACATATGGGTGATATTGTGTCATGTATAGGTTTGTGTGTCATGCCAACATCCATGCCACTCAACTTCAACATTTTGTTTTAGGTTCCTCTTTGCTTATTATTTACAGTTCTACACCTATTTTGTTAAATTTGTAATAAATTTTATTTTCATTCTCCAATTAAAATTCCTTCAAAACTTTCATTTACAAATAGGTGTAATAGTGGTATAAATGAAATGTGTAATTAAAATTATAATGAATATAAATAAATAGGAGTTCAAAAAATATATAAACAAAAATTTAAAATATTTTGGCCGATAGGCCATTCTATATGTGCACACATCTTGTAACTACCAAAAAATTGGTAGTCCTTCTCATTTGGTAGTCCATGTGAGAAAAATCTTTATTTTATTTTATTTATGCATGTTTAGAAAAGCACTGACACTTGGAATGTTATTCTTGACAACTATTTAGGACGAGTAGAACAATGAAAAGTCTGTATAATATTCTATTTTCCCATTTATTTTTTACATGTGAAAACTAATCTCTCCTTTCCACTCAAGCAAGCATGTTATGCTATCAACATAATCTAATTATAACCATTCATTCTCTCACTACCTCTACCTAAAGAAAATAACGTAACGTGATATTATTTGAACGAGTGGGGTTGCACTTTATGACAGGTATAGAAGGATAGAGGCAGGTTTTAAACCATTGCAAGAACATTTACTATTTGCAAAGTGAATGTCAAAATTAACTTTTCACACACACACACACACATCCATTTAGACAAAGTGTGGAAAAATTAACTTTTCATACACACACAAAGACGTGTATGTACATAGAGTGAATGCAAACATTCATTCACACATTCATTAAGATAATTGTTAGGGTTAAGGTTAGGATTAGAATCAATATTAGGATTAGAATTAGGATTAGGTTTAGGGTTAAAACTATAAATAGGGTTAGGGTTAGATTTATAGTGAGGATTAGGATTAGAATAATTAGGATTAGGGTTAGAATTAGAGTTACGGTTACAATTAGGGTTACGGTTAGAATTGGGGTTAGGTTACATTAGGGTTAGAATAAAGATATCTCAAATTCTATACGATGCAAGAATGGTATAATAAATCTACATTGTAGAGTTCATGTAAAATTATTTACAACAATCATCAAACAAATATTTATAAGGCATACTATTACAAAGAATAGTTACACTATTGATATCAAAATGACCAAAACATACAAACAACAGTTTAAGTGTGTATATCAAAATATAAATATATATTATTTGGTGATAGGCCTATAAATATTTTTGCCTATCAGCTATTTGATAGCACCTTTGGTGCTTTTACTAGTAGGTAGTGATAGATTCTACACAAAGACTCATCATTATGTCTAGACAAAGCTTACTAGATAGTGTAGCATTGTTTGATATGCCACTAGATAGTGAGTTGCACCATTTTTCATACAAGTGTGATTTCATAACCCTTTTCATTTAATATTCTCCAATTTCCTACATATTTAAGCAAGCTTGTACTTTGTGCATAGTTTTCACCTACAAGATCAAGCTACTCATTACATATTTTCCCTAAAATTTATAGGTTTCCACAGAGCACACATGTCATAGGATGTAAAAACATGATGACAATCAATGAGGTCTGTTACTTTTTGTGGACATTATTTTGTGGTTAAATATCTACTTTACACATATGTTTGTGAGTGCTATATAATTTGAGATATACATGATCATTTTAGGATTCACATGCATCTCAAAGTAGGGGCAAAATGTAATGGTGAAATTTTCATAATCATGCTAATTCCTATTTAGTTTTATGCTCATTTTGATAAAATATCTCAATGCAATTACATATGGACAAATGGCACAATCTTGTGTGAAGTTTGACTCATTCCTCCATGTTGTTAGCCATCCATTTATAGACATTCCCACATCTCAAGTATCCATATCCACACATATTTCCACAATCCCTCATTTGTTATGCGAGCATTTTTGCACCCATCCCCATAAATTCATTATCCACCTTTGTTTATGGCACTCCCTTATCTTAGGTAAATTACATAGGTGTAGGATTGATCATGTATGTGGATATGACCCCTAAAATTTTAAAATTCTAATTCAGATTTTACTTATTCTCACCCATTCCATTAGCCTATATGAGTTGATTAAACACACATTTGCACTATTTATTGTTATATACTTGTATTTAAAGGCATTAATTTGCATTCATTTATCATCCACAAGCATTATTTAAATATTATTTCCATTTAAGGAAGAAATGCATGCTAAGAATACCTTAATTGGAGCACCTAAATAGTGTCCACATCTACATTACATCATCTTAAGAAATCTACACAATTGCTTGTTATCTTCAATTATTAGCATAACCTTAAAGCTAGTCTTTGTTGGTGTGAATGGGGTTATTACCTAACCGACCAACCAATTTAATCTTGTGTGAATAATTCATATTATTTAACTATTTATTAGTTAAATAATATTCACACATCACACATAATTCACATGTTAAGTTGACTTAGTGATTCTACTAGATGTTTCTAGTTGTGTCTAGTTGTTGATAGTTTTTGATAGTTGGCATCTTATCCTATAGTTGCCGTATGTCATAGGATTAAGACACTTGTCACATGACGACAACATCCCAGCTCATCCTTGCCTTTATTAGCAAGGTATATCATGTACATTATAACAATATTGTAATAATCTCTTTTGCATTTATTGATAGAATAACATTACTCTTTCATTTGATCTATCCTGTACTTTCATGAAGTCCTAGATCCTAGGTGGCTCCAATCATAGCCAAATCTAACATGGTATCAGAGCACATCAATCAACTCTAACATGGTATCAGAGTTCTGGAAAGAATCACTTTGTGTTAGTCATTTTTTGAGAGATCTTGGATGTAAATCATGGTGGATCTTGATAGTTAAGTATGCTCTTCTCTTGCGTCGAATGATGACCTGGAGAATTAGAAGGACTTGATAGAAATACCAGATTTGGAAGGTTTACCTCTTTGCAGCCTTGTATTGCAGGTTCATTTTGGAGTGTGTTGTTGGAAATTTGAGCTCTCAATCACATGAGGGTTATTTTAGCTATAGGTTTATTGGAGCTCTCAATCACATGAGGGTTGGCTGATAGGAAAGAAAGGAAAAAAGATCTTGTTGTTCAATTGCATTTTCATGCTCATATATTTCCCTTATGCTTCTAGTTCTTTGATTGTCTATAGAGGAAGATGAATCACTGCTGAGAGAAGTACCATTTCTAGATTGTTGTTGCTGACCTTGTACCTGCAATCTTGGTAGCCTTGGTGGATGAATTTGCTGATCTGAAGGTTCATCACATAGCTGTAATGGACTTGGACCATTCAAAGTTACATTTTCTTCATCACTCCATGATTTATTCTCAAAGAACTTGACATCTCTGCTCACCACAAATTTCTTGGTGATAGGATTGTAGAGTTTGTAGGCTTTTGATTGTTCACTATAGCCTACAAAGATGCACTTTTCACTCCTATTGTCAAGTTTTTGTCTCAACTCCTCTAGAACGTGTGCAAATACAATGCAACCAAAAGTTCTAAAATGGGATATGTTCAACTCTGTACCAGACCAAGCCTCTTGTGGCACCTTGTTTTCAACACTAGATGTAGGAGATCTGTTTAAAATATAACCTGTAGTAGCAACAGCTTCAGCCCAATACTCATTAGACAAATTCTTTTCTCTAAGCATGCATCTGGCCATATTCATGATGGTTTGATTTTTCCTTTCAGCTACTCCATTCTATTGTGGAGTATATCTTGTTGTGGTTTGCATAACGATGCCATATTGTTTGCAAAAGTCTGTGAATTCTTTTAAGCTATATTCTCCTCCTCTGTCTGACCTAAGGACTTTTACATATTTACCACTTTCTTTTTCTGCTTCAGCTTTGAACTGCTTGAACTTTGAAAAAGTATCAGACTTATTCTTGAGAAAATAAATCCACATTTTCCTGCTAAAGTCATCAATAAAGGTCAAAAAATAAAAGCTACCACCAATGGATTGAGTTTGCATTGGTCCACATAGATCTGTGTGGACTAGCTCTAAGAGTTCTTTTTCTCTATTAGAGGATGATGGAAACCTGTCTCTCTTTTGCTTTCCAAGAATACAACTCTCACATTGACTATCAATTGATTTTAAAACAGGGAGACCTTTAACCATAGATTGGTTTTGAAGAAGACTAAGACTCTTCAAGGGAAGATGGCCAAACCTAGAATGCCATAACTGTGACTCATCTATGTTTGAAACATTATGAGCAAATGATTGTGACATAATGGCACTCCTAAGATTCAAGGGAAACATTCTATTCTTGCTCTTTTCAATCTTTGCTATAAGTCTTCTATTGGGAGGTCTATCAAAAATACAACAAGTTGTACCTTTAAAGATTACATCATAACCATGTTCTATTAATTGACCTACACTTACAAGATTGTGTTTCAGGTTTGGAACATAATAGACATCATGTATGTCTTTTTGCTTATTCTGTTTAGTAAGAACAGGCACAATTCCTTTCCCTTGAGCTTTTACACGAGAATCATCACCAAGAGTAATTTCAGAATTTAAAGAAGTATCCATGAATGAAATTAAATCTTTGTTACCTGTCATATGATTGCTGCATTCACTGTCTAGCAACCAAAGGTCTTTGGTGTGATTGTCTTCAGAAATATGGGATGAAAGAAACATTGCTTCAGAAGATTCTACTTCATTGTTTGAGACATGTGTTCTACCATTGTTTTGGTCTGTCTGTTTCTTTCTGTATTCAGATCCATAGTGTCCAAATTTCTTGCAGTAGTAGCACTGGACTCTGGATTTATCAGTCCATTTTCTACCTCTTTGTGCCTGATTGTGAGAGTTTCTAGACTGCCCTGATTGTTCTTCTGTCGGTCTTTCTTCTTGATGTTGACTTGATCTGCCTCTTTGGCTTCTGCCTCTATTGCTTCTACCTATGTTTCCTCTGCCTCTACCTCTGCTGGAAGAGGCTTGAGTCTTGAAAGCTTGTTCCAAAGACTCTTCTTCCAAATTTAGTCTGGTCTCATGTGACAAAAGTGATCCTGTTAGCTCTACTACTGAAAAAGTAGTGAGATCTTTGGACTCCAAAATGGCTGTTACAACCATTTCAAATTTCCTTGGCAAGCTTCTGAGGACTTTCTCAACAACCTTCTGATCTTCAATGGTTTCACCATTAATCCTAATCTGGTTTACAATGCCCATGACTCTAGTCATAAACTGATCAACATTTTCTGAGTTAGTCATCTTCAGTGTCTCGAACTGAGTTCGTAAGGCCTGCAGTTTGACTGTCTTGACTTTGTCATTACCCTCATATGTAGATATGAGAATATCCCAGGCCTCTTTAGCTATCTCTGCACCTATGATTTTTGAGAAAATAGAATCATCAATGGAATTCTGGATCCAACATTTTGCCTTGTTCTCCTTCTTCCTTTGTTCTATAGCTGCATTTCTCTGAGCATTCGTCATAGCAGCTAAATTTGCTAGAGTGGGCTCTATGTAGCCATTCTCAACAGGTTCCCAACATTCCTGGGCTTGTAGAAAAGACTTCATTCTCAAGGACCAAAATTCATAATTTTTACCTAGAAGTATGGGAGTCTGTGGCAAATTACTAGAGGAAGCCATAATTTAAAAATCCACTTCCAATATTAACTGATCCCCCTTTTGAATATAAAAATATTCTCAACAAGATAAAATAGGAGCTCTTTAATTCTTTAAGACACTGTGGCTTTTAAATTTTTACCTATAGATGCGTGCTTCTCTCCACCCTATGTGAAAAGGGATTCAGTGAATGGCCGATGAATTGATACTCCTATACTTTTATTCTTTCTTCCCTACTCTGATTCTCTTCATCAATGGCCACAATAGGAGTGAGGGCTACAATCAGGGGCTGCAAGCTAGAAATATTTTCTCTTGACCAAGTGGTAGATGAAAGGACCTTTAACTCTCATTCAACCTCTGCAAACGGTTGAACTCCTCTTTGGTGCTTCAAATTTTTATCTTTTAAACATTGCCCAACTCTTCACAAATCTGGATTTTAAAAGTTTTACTTGGCTGCCTAAAATGGGTGCTTCAATTCACCTCCCACGTGGATTCTCTTCCACAGAATGTCTAGCTGCTCTCCATTGCAATATGAAGAGTCTTACACAACCAAGCGCTCTGATACCATGACAATGATCGCAAAAAAGAACAAGGGAGAAGAACAGGGGAGCAGAGTTCAAAAACACACAAGTGGAGGGAAAAAAAAATATTATAGATCTTTTAGAGTACAATATTTATAGATCATTTACAGACTTCTAGAAGCAGTTACAAAAAGTTTACAAAAGTTATGGAGAGAAAAATCTAGAAGATAGAAGTTTCTAATGTTGAAGGAGTCTGGAGATTTCCAAAAATAAATGTCTTCACCTACTTCACCTACTAAATCTAATCTGAAACAACTAAACTAAACAGTTACATGCAATGGAAAGTTGAGATAACACTAACAGATACGTGGATGCCCTTGCATCAAGACAAAGGTACTAAACACTCTTTTTGTCTATAACAAAGAATTATTAGTAAATCTTAAACATGTTCAGATATGAGAACGTAGTATTCTTGGATAGAAGCTATTTGAATTGGCTATGCATTAACATGATCCATTCCTATGTCTACTAAAACTGGTAGCCATTGACTAATATGAAATCAGACAATTATTAGACAATATTTGCCTTTGTTGACGTACCGAAGGGTTTGGTGAAAAGACCTGAAAATAGTGAAACGGAGACTACCGTTTGGATGGAGTGAAGTAAAACATTTTATTATGTAAATAATAGTTCAAAAATTCATATGCAGCAAAAACATGACATATCCAAATTTGACTAGGGCTTGGTGACTCTGCAAATACTCAACAACTTAAAAAATTATTTAAATTCCTTAAAAATAAACATAAATTTTATGTCAAATAGGGTTACAAAATGTATCAAATGAGTTTATAAAATGTTTTAGAAGTGTTTTTTATGAGATTTGAATACAAAATAAGTGCAATATCAAATCATCATGCAAATGCAACTATCGACCAATAAATATGATAACTTGCATACGAATGCAAGTTACAACAATTTACAATTTCCTATTCCTCTATATGTTCTGGTGAAAATTTGGAGTCTATTCCTTATACAACGGCTATGACTCCACTCTCATATTGGAAGGTCATAGCTCCACCTTGAAAATGGATAGCAATGACTTCTTTTGCCTAAAGTACAATATCGTCTGCAATGATTGCATCCAATCCAATGTCTCCTCTTTTTGTAGCATGCGCCTTTTCTTGACTCTCAAAATCAATAACCTTGTCTTTTGAAAACATAAGGGTGTCCTCATCTTATGTAGACTTCGGTTTTGCATTTCGAATATAAATGAACAACGTTACAAATTGAAGCAAAATAATGTTTTTCATACCATAATTTGATAATGCAAACTAATGGAAAAATTCAGCATTTTGGTTTATAAACAATAACACAAAATCAATGTTAATTAAAATTGAACTGAATGGTTTCAAAACATGCTCAAACATGTAAATCTAACATTTAGGAAAGAAATACGATTCTTGAAATTCTTGGGAAAATAACAATTTGATAGAATTCTAAAATTACAGAATTTACTCCTCAAATTGTCTCCAAACTCGTTTGATCACTCAAACAAGGTTGTAAATTTGTAGTGTGAGGAGATTGCAAGGGTTAGATTTGCTTAAAAAGACCCAAAAAAATGATTTTTACGATGTTTTTGGCGTGTTTCCATGTCTACCCACAGGTCTGCTGCATGTGGGGAGTCTGTGTTGCAGAGTCATGGAATGCTCACCACTTTGCAGACTTGCTAAGGCTTTTTGGCAAGTTTGTTGCTGAGTTACTTGGCCAACAAAAACGCTCATGATCACTGAGTTTTGAATCTATGATGTAAATATTGCCTTTTTTTGGTATTTATAGAACATGGTAACTACATAGTAAAAATTGTCCCTTTGCTCTATCTATTGGAGCACGTTAATTGTGTTGTACATTGTTTTCCCTTTATTATATGTATAGAGGGGACTATTGGAAAATGAGCTAAAAACACCAATTATTTTTGAAGACCTACTGTCAATCTGTGAAGTAGTTTGAGCAATGTATTTAGCATACAACCAAATAGCATAAGAGATCTCAAAGAGCATCGAATTGTTTACTGTTGAAGTTCCCAAGTTGAGCATCTCCCGAAGTGGAACATTTGGTGATGCTTGTTGAATATATCATCCTTTATAATAATTAAATGAGGCAAGGTTTATAGTAATTTTCTTATGTACCATATTAGTAATGATCATCCATTGAAGACAATGTCTATCTAGATTTATATGTATTGAATTATGAAAGTATCTGATTACAATGCTATTTATTTGTATAGCATGAGACCTAAGATGTCTTTTTATACATAGGTTTATGTTTTCATTGGTCAGGAAGAGTTTAAAGTAACAGAAAGAATTCAAAAAATCTGAAGCAACTAGGTTTATTCTGTAATGCAAATTGGAAATATGGATTAGTACATTTAGGAAAATTCATGGTGAGAGGTCAAGCAGTCCAGTGTGGTGATTGTCTAGATCAGAAATCCTTTACTTGAAATGAGGATTTGTCATGGCTGTTGGACAGCTTGAGGTGTAAAGAAGTAGCTCAAGGTATAAAAAGTTATAAATGGTCATAGATTGTATTCCTTGATGCATTTTGCACTTTCTAAATTCCAATGGGAAAATAGGTGATCTTGTATAAAGGAATTCATTAAATAAATCTGTGAGGGTCTCATCGTGAAGGATGATGTTGGTTGAACATCTCTGTACTTTGGTTTGGGATAAAGGGGACGTAGTACGATGGTCACTGAAGGTTGGTCATAGTTTTATGTTTCCTTGGAAAATACTTGTTCATATTTTAGAAGTTTTGTCATGAGACAAACTTAAAAACAAGCTTTAAATGATTCTTCTTGTTTGATTGTTGTTGGAAAAGTACCACTGTTATCTGTTGCTTTTGTTCCATGCAGTGTTCAATGTTGATATTGCATATTTCCATGTATTCTACAGGATATAAAATTGCGAGGAGGTGGCAAACAATTCAACATTAAGAATTCACAATGGGAATTGCTCAAATCACACATTTCATACCGACTGTCATATTCACTACGTGTAAGTATGACAACTTCTTTGATATTATTATATGCAGCAATATTTTTTTTTTTTAGTTCTTCAAGGTTACATCACATACCTTTAAGCTGAAGCAGACATGGATTGAGTGAATATGTCCTTGTCTTATTATCAGGCCTATGTATCTATCCTTTATTTAGGGATGCCATCAAATTTCAAGATCATTTTGAGGGGGGTAGTTGTTGAACATCACAGCATAGCTTCGAAAGTAGTAACTTACAAGCCACAAGTTGGTGTTGTTATGAAAGAGGTAAAGATGGCTGTTTTTATTTTATGTCATGAATAATAATGCTACTACTCTTCCATCATTTTTGCATTCCAAAGCACATTTACATCTTATCATGCAGATTTTAATCATTTACTTAAAGAAGTACTTGTAATATATACATGATAAGAATGTGACCTTTTGTGGATGTGCATTTTGTTGTCATGTTTATGTTTTTTAAACTCTAACCACATGATTAGATGAAAATTATTACATTTATGGCTGCAGTTCTATTCTAATGCCTTTGTCATCTAGAGTTGTTTTGTGAATTTATCTGATGGGTTTTTATAATATGTGCATGGAGATTTGAGTGATGTATGTGTTTCAATTTTATACAGGTAGTAGTTGAAATAACCATAGGATTTACGAAAGAAGCTCCCCTTGTTAATGTTCATGGTTTCAATGTTTATTACAAGAATCGACTTATGATGGTTAGTAAAGAGCACCTTTACTTTAAAACAAACAATATACATGTTACATAAAATATTGAGGATAATTTGATAAACAAGAAAAAAATCATTTCAACTTTATGACATTATATTTCTTCATTGTTTCCATTAGTTGGTAGTCATATGTAGCCTTTATTTGCTTCCACTATGAAATACCTGTCAAATTTACTTTTACTTTTGTTTTAAATATTGCTGTCTAGCATTGTTGGGATTTACTGATAAAAGGGTTATTCCTTTTTGTTAATGCTTTTTTACACAGCCCTTTTGGAAGGTTTGGCAAGATAATAGCAGTAGAGGAAATGGTATCGTAGGTATGTATTAAAACTCTATTTAACACTGCCAATGTGATGTTAGTGGACCAAGATCTGTGCTAACACTATATTTCAAAATGAAAGGACATATCATGGACGGAAGATTGTGCTAAAATTGATTATTTGGGTAGTGTGATTATAGCAATTTCTGCATATTGTAAATTTTCATGTGTATAACAGGTGTTCTTGAGGCAAACTTCATTGAGCCTGCACATGATAAACAAGAATTTGAAAGAACTCCAATCCTACTTCGGTTAGAAGCAAAACTCAAACACATGACTCTTGATTATTGGTATGTCTCATGTCTGCAGTTTGTAATTGTTTTTAAAATTATGGGTTTAAGTATTTCTCTAACACAATAATTTAATACTTAAGAGTGCATAGTATTTCCACAATGTTTCCTAGTGGATATTTGCAATGTGAACATGAGTATTTGATTTGTTGTTATTTGTATGTTATCTATTTATTTTCATTGTTTTTTGGCAACTAGTTGGTATGGTCATCCCTATTCGTGTATTCTTTAGTTTGGATAGTGGAATTAGTGTTTGAGGAAATGTTGCATTTTTAAAATTGGTTGTACATTATTTTGCTTTAAAAACCTTCCCTTTTGGGTGTTGATTTTGCATTCATACATTAACTTTTGCAATTGTTGATCCTCTTTCTTTGATTACCATTGGCATCCACATTGTAATTTCACTTTCTTCTATATATTTTTGAGTTATCCATTCAATTATGTACTTATGTTTCTGGTCAATATATGACCACTCTGGTATTCTCTAATCAGTATGCATCCTCTCTCTCTCTCTCTCTCTCTCTCTCTCTCTCTCTCTCTCTCTCTCTCTCTCTCTCTCTCTCTCTCTCTCTCTCTCTCTCTCTGTGTCCTTTTAATGTAAATTTAATTACGTACAAGATTTGAAGTTATACATCAGAAAGAGATAATAATCAAGAGAATTAATAAAGATTCATTCTATTCTAAAAATACTTTTTATGGTAACTTGAACACAAGATCAAATGGCTAATGGTTTTGTTGGGTCACCATTTTTGCATTCAAGGGAAACTGCTTTCAATTTTGATACCGGGAATCACGATTATAAAAAATGGTGACAGTCTGGAATTACTTTTCTAATAGAATGAATCTTAATTTGAAAGTATGTGTGTATGTTAGGATATGGATTTATTTGTAAGTTCTGATTGTAACTCAAATGATTAAACATGGAATAAACTTAGGCATTATCATATAGGCAAATTGAAAGATGAAGATGGCAAGATCTTGAGACAAAATATCAAAATTAGGTTTTGTTGACTTGAGTTAAAATTTTTAAGAAAGGACAAGGCTGTTTTTGCAAGCTTTTGATAACATTTTCTTCAGGAAAGCCAAATATCAACTTCCATTAAAAATAATAACCAAGATCTACTTATAAAAGACTTGTCGAGAGGAGTGGGATCTAGATGCACTATCCATAATTAAAAGGGTACAAACAATGGACCAGCTAGGAGGAAGAACATAGTTTAATGGATTTAGGGAATCACATCTTGCACATAAAACTTTTGACTTCACACCTCAAAAGAAGAGAGGATAAGAGAGTTTAATACCTATTGGAGGTCTAGATGAAGACAACCAAGATAGGATTTGGAAGGACATAACAAGGGCTCCTGTGTCTGAGAAAGAGGGGAGAGGGTTAAAATCTAATCAATAAGGTTACAGGAGTGGTTATATGTGTGTTCAATCGAGCAAAAGACGGATAACTTATTTCTATCAGTTTTTGAATTTTCAGTAAATAAATAAATTTAGGGAAAGGGAATCCATTATTTTGATTCTCACAATTATTGATGCTTCGCAAGCATCGAAGTAGAGGAAAGTATACAGAAGGAATCAGACAACTGAGAGACTGCGTAATGCAGAAATAACCAGTAAAGGGTTGCTGTATGGTTTGAGGTTGGTAAACCATAAAATCCTCAAACCAGCTTCCGAACTACAAAAGAATCCTGAAGAAGATCAAGCAGAAATCCATACAGAATGAGCCCCTTCCATGGACTATTATTGTTATCCCTTGCTACTGTTATGATCTTTTTAAGTTCTAAGCTTCTCAAAATCAGACCTTTCTTGGACTACTGCAGGCCCTTTGTAGGACTACTGTGGTAATTTTTGTGTCATCTGATATTGCACTGTCATTAAATTGTTTGGATCCAGCTTTAGGGCAGTTCGGAGAAAATTTGCTAGTGTTTAACCGTAAACAACTAATAACAATTATGCTTTCTTTATTAATTAATTAGGTATAAGAATGAATTAGATTAGTTGGATGCATTAACATATATTTTTGTTTCTAATAGCTGTAAATGAGGATGTATATAGAGTTCTTGTTTCATATGCATTGGTTTTCAGTTTTTCAAACTTTTGCATAGATTATTGCTTAAGTTTCTGATTTTTCTTGTGTATATTTGTTTGTACCATGCAGGAAAGAAAATTGTGGATTAGTGGGATATCGAGCATGTAGAACCAGAGCTGAAAATCATCAAAGTGATTCACGTTCACCATTAGCAAGCAGCAATCCACAAAATGATTTCTCTCCAATCCAGAATCCTAGCCCATTAGGAAGAATTGCTTCTGGTTTTTTGCCTCAGCAAATTAACAGACCAGACTTGCCCGTCTCAACAGTTCCTGGTAGTAATTTTCAGGTACATCCCATATGCTCAATGACTACAATTCCCTGAATAATTGCACTGAAATTTGTATTTGACTGATATATGGAAGACATCTATGTAACATGATAATTGGTTACATTCCCATTGGTGGCGGACTTTCAGCTTCTATGCCATCTATGCAACCTAGTTACCTTGAAACTGAGAAAACTAAAACATACTATGCCATTAGCACAGCTGTATTTTTATGTCGAAGCACATCTCTTAGGTGATAATAGGAGATGTCATGTTTGCTTCTATCCTCCTAAAGCAGGGATAGACAGTACTAATTCTATCAAAAGTGATTTACACGGATGTTTCTAAAATTTGCTAGACATTACTAAATCAGGTAAGAGGCCTGAACTAGGGGTTTTTAAACATGGCAATGGGTATCTAGATCTTTCAAGCCTCCATTTTTTTTCAGCTAATAGAATGGCATGGGAAATACTTACATGTGATTCTGAAGAAACTAATAGACATGGGCATCATGAGCAAATTTGTATTTGAAGCATATTCTGTCATAGTTTCCACGTAGATGTGAACATTCATGGAGAATCATTTAGAAGTATTCCATGAATGTTACTGTTGGTTATGCATGCAAGGATTTTCTGGTAGTTTACAAATACATTTCCTTTTACTTTGGGAATTTTCCGCTGGTAGGGTGTAAGATATTCCTACCAGTTTCTCTCAATTCGTGGAAAGCAACTTATTTTCTTGTTTGAAATTTGTAGAAATTGTCGTCCTCTTTCCTATTAATCTCGCAGACATAGACCAGAGAGAAAAAATGTTTACAAGGTCATCCTTGAACGATTACTTTCTATAAGATATACTTCAAATGGATTTATGTTCGGAACAGGAAACCAAAGGCCTAAAAGGTGAAAGTTAAAAAGCTACCCAAATTATGGTCAAATACAAATGTTTGTCATAATTCAAACTGCTAACATTGAGATCTGCTGGTTTTATATCATCAAATTGAAAAACAGATAGATAGTATAAGAGACTATGTGAAAACATAACAACTTTGCATATTTAGTTTTTGTATTTCCTGGCGTGTCTAACTGTGGGTTTATGATTGCAGACTGCTGCCAATGGAAAAGAGCTGCAATCAGTGGCAGGAACTTCAAATAGCTTAGTGGAAAAAATATCGGATCAGAATATACAACTATTCATGAGGTAGTCTAACTTAAATTTATTCACAAGATAGTCCTCTTTGTTGAGGTTATTTCGGTTAGCATTTACTCAATATATTTGTTCTGGTTAGTTGCTTATTTCAGTTATTTTATTCATACTTCTTATCAAGTAAACTGTTTAGTTTCTTAATTCTGTTAAATAGCTGTTTAACATTTTTTTTTACTCAGATCTCTCCATGCTTTCGTTGCCAAGTGTTTATTAATTCAAATAGAGATGTTTCTATTCTTCCCCATATTTGCTATACTGGGCTCTCTGTTTCTTTGAAAATTCAGGAGTTGCTTTCCAGCCGAAGGTTCCAGATTATTAGTGTTGGACCAATTCTCCAAATTGCTTTAATTAGACGTCCCTCCCTTGTCCTATCTGGCGAATCCTCTATCCATTTTTTTTTTTGGCTGATAATGCACCAGCCCACTATAAGTTTGTTTTCCTTAAGAATTAGCCCCACTTCCTATGGTACTCTTCAGTGCTGGAAGAAGTGATCTTCATTCTCCTTGTTTTCTTTGCACATTCAGAACCTAGAGGTACTGTAAAAGCCGCAAGTCCAAATGTATCAAACCAAACCGGCAGAGTCTTCCTTGAGATGGTCAACCAATGAAAAGCATTGACCTTAGGGAGGCCATGCTTTTGCTATATCATTTCTTAATAACAACCACATTTTTGGAAACGTTATGGTTTGCCTTCTATTCTCTGTTCATTTAGTGATTTACATGCCCGTATTTAATTCTCTCCAGGTTTGTTTTAAACCTAGAGTTTGTGTGTCTATATCAGTAATCTTGTTGCATTGTTTGGCTGTTATTATTGAAATATCTAAAACTTTATTTCAAGCCTGCATACACTTTGCTTTCCTGAACAAGATTTATGTTTGAGCTAGCTCATTGCTTGCAAAATATTTGATTTTGCGTACAAAGTTGAATTCATCCTTCTGGTTTTTAAAATATTGATTTAAGGAAATAATTTTACCATAATTCTGCAGTTTGAAAAGTCTGATGTTAATGATTATTTGGATCAGGTGTGAGAATTCTCGTCAAAGACAGCTGGAGCTAAATCAGAAGGTAAGATCTTGTTGCAATTTTTACTTTTGCTGCCTTTGTTCTAACTTCTTTCTTGGAATGTGTTTGAGGGATTGCAACTAAAAATGTCAGTTGATTGGAACTGATAGTTCTCAAACTGGAAAAATGGGAGTAAGAGTATACATTATGTGTCTATTGCTTCTGACATTCGTAGCCTTTTTTGTTGAATAGATAAAAAATCTGGAGAATGAATTGAAGTATGCCAAACACAAATTGATGGTACTTGCATCTAATGTGGATCTTCAGAAGAAGCAAAGACAAGTTGCCTTGAAGTAAACTTTTAACAGTATGTGTGTAAGTATAGGTTGCATAGACCGTTAATTATGCATATTTTGGTGGATGGATGAGACCACACAAAACTTCTAATTTGAAGTCATATATTCTCGGAAAATAAGTTGTATATTTGGAATATCTTCATGGGTCCATGTGTTTATTTTCTGTCCTCTTCTGCTACTTATTAAGGATATTTATTCAATTGTAGGGATGCACAGAGATGACAAGAGCCTTTGAAGAATCCCGATGGCTGACATGAAAATAAAAAAAAGCTTTAAGATTGAAATGCATTTAGAGTTCTGTGAATTGCAGTCCTTTCCGGGGGAGCAAATTGTTGAAACAGTTTCTGTTTCTAATGCATACGGAAATACTTATAAAGGAGTTTTATTCCACCCATTTTTAAGTATCTAATTGAAAGGCTTGACCATCCTTGCCCACAGCAATGTCCTAATTTGTTGGTAAACTGCTGTATAGTTTTGATGCCTTTTGGGAAGCATGGTCATTCAAACGGAGGAGAGAGCTACTTGTAACATACCAACTTCACATGCACTAGCCAATTTTTGTAATATTCATCATGATTAAATCCTTGGAAGAAGCAGCATTGTAAAATTGTAAACAACAGTTTTGGTGAACTGTGTTTCAGATGCAGTAAGATGCCAATATGTTTTGTTGCACCTTATATTTTTCGAGGGCGCGCCTTGTGATGAGAATTGCAGCTCCACTGAATATAACCTAAAGAAGCATGTAAGGCAGCAATTCGCTGACCATCAAATGTTCATTCCAGAAATGAACCGTGGCTAAATCCAAACCAAATATGAATTGCCACACAGTAAGATGGTTATTAAATGATATGTACAGATGGCCCAGTGCCTTCAAATTGTTCCCTGCACTATTGGACTAGGGATCATTGGATAGCAGCTAGGATTTTGCTGCTGATGGCAGGTCCCCCTAACCATAGAAACATTTTTTGTATGAGTTTATCTCCTCCAACAGATACGGTTTTCTATCCAGATGGCATGAATTTTGAACTTCTAAAATTTGTCTGACTTGGGAGTTCGACAATTTAACCAAGTCCAATAGTGTGGCTATCTATTCAGATGGCATGGCTTTGGAGATGCAGTTGTTATCTCACGGCTAAAGTAAAGACCTAATAGTTTGTCGTTTTATACTCAAAATGAAGATTTAAATGCTTAACAAAATTTGACAGCTTATCATACCGTATGTGTTACATATGAAGTGGGGTCTAATATGGAAAGTTTATGCCATTATCAATTTTCATGGCTGGAATGTTGAAATTATTTCGAATATGCAAATGTGCTCAGAAATCTGAATAATATTCTTGTTCATCTGAAATATCTCTCTGATGTTGGTAGGTCCTTATAAATTGTGTGGAGATAAGCTAGTGACTTGAAGTTAAAGATTCTGTTTGGGAATTTGTGTTGTGATGTTTTCAAGGTATATGCTAAAGTGGACGACCACAAGTTTGATTTACTTCTAGCCATGTGATAATAAATCAGTTTTTACGATTGGTGGGTTTTGATTGCGATGCAGGTGAGTCATAGGCTTCTAAATAGATGGTTTTCATCAGTCACCAGGAAGTTAGGCTCATTGAGGGAACGTGAACTTGTATTCACAGTTACATTAATCCTTAATTTCCACCACCAAAATTAGTTAGAAACTAGAAAATTCAGTTTTACTTATACATTCAAATAATAGTGATAATTGAGAGGAATTAAAGAGCTGTACATAAAGAGATGAAGTGTTGCAAAGATAGAATAAAGACAATTTTTTTTATCTCGGGAAAACCCACTGAGGGGTGAAAACCCCAAATTAGTAGAGACAATTGCTCTTTTACATGAGTATATTGCTCAATGCTCTCATTGGATGAGGTTGCCTTAATGATCATTTAAGCATCACTAACACTAATAGTCTGTTGAGATGATTGATATCCGGTGCCTTGATCATGATTGGTGCTTATTGACTAGGATACATGTGCTCTCTAATTAGTTACACTTGTGGTTCCTTGATCATGATTCATGCTTGTATTTTTTTTTATCATTGTTCATGCTTGTTATCCCTTGATCATTTTTTATGATTGTCATATTTTGATCACTGTTTATGCTTGTCAAGTATTGATCAATTGAATGCTTAATAGCACCCATTATGACTTGATTTTCTTCATGCTTGGTTTAAGTAGGATCTTTATTGCCACTATGCTTAGTAGGATTCAATGTGATATGATCAAGTCATTTGTTTTGTTGTCTATGTGTTCTTGGGAATCAAGTGTCTCATCATGAGATATTGGTGGATGATGGATAAGAGTGATGTGTGTTTCTTGATCATGGATGGTTTTGGTGTCATAGATGGAAATGGAAGTTTCTTCTCTTTGAATAAATGCCATGAATTGATCTGAGTGCTCAAGTTGATCAACAAGACTTCTATACCCATTTTAATTATTAGGATAACCATGAGGTGAAGTGGCTTGAGTAATTGGTTCTTGGGTAAAATGGCTAATGTGATCTTGAGGAGCTTGGACAGTTTGATCTTGACTTGGTGAGGGGAAGGTTGATCATGCTTTGAATTTTCTTGTTGACATAGCTCTTGGATAGGATTGGTAGACTTTGAAGGTTCAACAATATGACTACATGATGACTCTTGACTTGTGCTTATGTTAGGAGATTCGTCAATGCTTATGTTTGGTCACTTGAATCCTGGTGCTTTTGAGACTAGTGTTGAGCTTCCTCCTCCATCTCCTGCTTCTTCAGATTTGGGTCTTACTCTTGAGTAGGTTGATCATAGTTTTTTAGATCTTTTTTTCTTGGATGAGTATTTAGCAGGTATCTCAAACTTGTTTGTAGAGTCTCATCTTGCAGATTTGGGAGACATACTTGAGGGGATTTCTCTCCTCTTTGTTCACAGTTCTAGCACGGCTGTTAATACATCTACATTTTCTTTGGAGATTGACATTTTTGAGTTTCTTTTTTCACTTGATTTGTCACATTTCTTGGTTGAGTTTGATCATGCTTATATGGTGGCTTATTTGAGCATGGAGACTCCTCCCCAGTTTTTAGAGATTTCTATTTGGAGACTTCCTTTCTTCTCCTTTCAGTTGGACATGGAGTGGCTTCTTCATCATTCGGTGGACTTGTTTCTTCCTAAGGGGAGAGGTGTTGCTTGTAGGCATTGGATCATCTTTTGTTTCTAGGCATACTTCATCAGCATTGGAGCTTCTTCATTATGGGGGGATATCATTCCTCTATTTTTCCTTCCTACAGGGGGATTTTTGATTGTATATACAAGATGTATGTAGTCCTTGGGGGTATTAGTGAGTCCTCCATGCATCATCTTGTTTTATTTTCTCTCTTTTGGAGAGGAGTTTTTTCCAACAAGGTTTTCTCCTTTTCTCCGCTTGTGAGAGATTGCATTTCATCGCATTTGCATTTGAAATGGGTACCTAACATGGTTGTGTAGTCGGAAGCCATATTGCATCTTGCTCATATTGCATAATAATCTCCTTAAGGTTGCACTTAAGGGGGGGTGTTGGAGTAAATAAGCTTTTACCATTTACCTTGCTTAAGTTTTACTTAGGCATCCAACATTATTAGATATTAGATTATTAGTGTATTTTATTATTTGGTAGTTTTTTGTCAGTTATGTCTTTATCGGCTTTCTCCTTGCCTTTATAAGCAAGGCCAATGTACATTATTCGCATCTCATTCATATTTTTCATCATTCTGGTGAAATAGCTTTGCTTCTCTCGTATTGTGAAATTTTATCTTGTAGGTTGTGCTCTTGGGAGGTGGTTTCCTCCAAAAGAATGTATTCATTTTAAACATCTAGATTTGCATGATCTTTCTCATAGCATGTTTACGAGTAAGGAGTATTGTCTTTTATTATTTCCTCAAATTTTCTAGTGATTGACCTAGGAGAATGTTTCCCTTCATGACACTAACATCAATCTTTCCAAGGTATTCTTAAATAAGTCTCTAGTCCTCAAATATCAAAAAAGGGGAAAAAATAGAAGTGAATTAGAAAAGTAAAAAGTGGAATTCTATGCATTATAAGATAGGAAACATAAAGTATTCTTTATATTAAGATTAATAATAAAAATTTCAAACTTCTATGTGCATTCATTGATAAAAGGGGTCATCATTAATTGGAATTCTCCTTTTTCTCAACCTTGGTTAGTAAAGCTCTAGAATCAAACTCTCCCTTTCATCGGATGGATTATTTGGAAAGAAAGAAATAATAGAATATTTAGGGATATTTCCAAGAACCATACTCAAGTCTATCATTCTGTCTCCAAACTTCTTATTGAAATTGTGGCTAATTCTAGAATTAAGACTATTGACAAACCACTTACCCAGTTTGAAATTATCTTGGCCACCAATTGGGGTATTCTTAATCAAATCCCTACTTATGATAATTCCAAGAAACTTAAGAGATTGAATACTAGGTGGTCTTGTCTGAAGCCAGAATGGTTCAAACTAAATTTTGATGGGGCCTCAAAATCCAATGGTAAAGCTAGTGGGCATGAAATCATCAGGAATGACAGAGGGGAGCTTGTTGCTGCCTATGTTGGGGGTCTTGGTTGTCAAACCAATAACTTCTCTGAGGCCTCTTTCCTTTTATGGGGAGTCAAGTTGGAGGTCACTTTGGGTATACAAAAGCTGAATATAGAGGGGGACTCTACGTTAATTATTGATGTAGTGAACAAAGTCTCTATAACCCATATTTACAGGGAAGGTAATGGGATTGCTGATGCCCTTGCTAATCATGGTCGGTAGTTTGAAAGTTGGCGGTGTTGGTGCCAAAGCCAAAATATCCCTTCAGTAATTGTCGAGTTAATTCAAAAAGATCAATCTAATCCATGATGTCACCTTCTTTTTTTGCCACTTTGGTGCAGCTCTTATGTATGCTGAGCTGACGGCCTGATGTGGACTGGAAGATTTTCAGGCACATTTATAAGTGTGAGAAAAGCACACTGGAAGGGAGGAATTATTGTTTAGTTTAGTTAAGATTTAAATAATATTAAATATAAGCTTAGATTTAGTTTGAAATTAGTTCTTATTTAAAAAAAAAACTAATTTAAAATAAGTTTACTTCAAATCTAAATTTTATTTAATTTTAAATATAAAATAAATTTTATTATAATTTAGTAAATTTTAATTTTACTTTAGTATTACTAAAAGTAACTTTTTAAAATATAACTTTTATACACTGAAGTTACTTTTTTAAATTGCAAAACTATTGTATTTAGAAATTTTTTTAGGCCATAAACCTCTTAAGTGGAATCTTTGCCCTTATGTGAAAGTGCCTATTACTCTCCAAAAATGCATTTCATGCATCTTGCA
Organism: Cunninghamia lanceolata; assembly: GCA_027924645.1. NCBI lineage: Eukaryota > Viridiplantae > Streptophyta > Pinopsida > Cupressales > Cupressaceae > Cunninghamia > Cunninghamia lanceolata. The sequence continues at coordinate 6,389,916 of BSBN01001670.1, read as the reverse complement.
ACAAAACTAAAGTGATTCTGAAACCATGGGCATGAGCACATCATTCCATCTATATGGATTTTCCTTTTAATTTATCAATTCTCTAAAACTACCTTTCCAACACTCATTTCAAATGTCCACTTCATGAATGAAGAGTGTGAGAAACTGAATAAGTTTGCTGATTCATTGTGGCAATCATCTATTTTTTTCTTGTAATCCTACAACAAAACTAAATTCATCATGAGATATAATTTAAAAGAAAAAACTCTACAAACATTGAATTTTTAAATCTTACCTTATCTTCAAATGAAACCATGTTGAGCATGAGCACTTCATTTTATTTGAGTGGCTTTTCTTTTTAATTTATCAATCCTCTAAAACTACCTCTGCAACACTCATTTCAAATGTTCAAATGTCCACTTCATGAATGAAGAGTTTGAGAAACTAAATAAATTTTCTGTTTTCATTGCTACAATCATCTATTTTTTAAAGAAAGTTTCTTTTATCTATTTAAGTCATAAAATAGCAATATAATTTTACTAATTATTTTAAGTGAAAATATATATTTTTAATTATAATGGATAATTGCATCTATTTATTATTTCCTAAATTTAGTGGATAATGAGTTCCTAAGATGTAGCCACTTCTGCTTTATTATTATTTTGAAATTTTCATTGGTGCTTTTTATAATTTTATTCAATATTTGATTAAGATTTAGAAATAAATTAAATACTTAGTATTATTCTTTATATTTGGATTTAATTATCTCATCTTTAATTTAATTTAAAATTTGATTAAATTTGAAGTGTAGATGGGGATTTAATTTTATTTACTTAATTCTTTAATAGGAGTAATGATTTTTAATTATTGTTTTTATTTAGTTTGCATATCCTTTTAAATGCCATAATACCATAGGGGATGGTTAAAATATAGATTTTTTTTAAATTTTTATCAAATCTATTAGTTAGAAATTTATTTTAATAGTTATTTTTTAAATGTTTAGACTTTAGGTAAGATAACCCTATTCCTAGAAAGAGTAAGATCAATTTTAATTTTAGATTTAATTAATTAGAGTAAGGATTTAAATAAGATTTTATTGATAGGTTTTAAAATTTATCAAGTTTTTTTAATTTAAAATAATGCAAAGAAATTATTTAGAATAAAATAATAAAATTATTAATTTGGGTTAAATTTTATTTATTCAGCAGTATAATATAAACTATGTTTTAATATTTCTCTTAAATCTATGAATAATACATGGAATTTATTTATTTTATCAAATCTATTACTTAGAAATATAGAGTTTATATTATTACATTAATTGTATTATTTATTGATTTTGATATAATTTTATTTGTACAAGCCATAATTTTATCTACATAGTTTGCTTCAATATGATGTATAATGTAAATTGATTAATATTAGTGTTACTATTAGTTTTTATATATATGATAATATTTTCCTTCATTATTTGCTATCTATAAATTATTATTATTATTTTGCTTCATAAGAAGGATTTTATTAAACTAGTAATAGAAAGAATACAGAAAACTGCCACATAGCCAAGAAGAATTAGAGAGCTACATAAACTTCCAGAAGAACAGGAGAAAGAGGGAAATAAAGGGGGACAATGAAAGAAAGAAGATCTAAAACTAGATCTCAGAAAAGATGCCATGAAACTCTAGAATAGAAAGAAAATTTCAGGCGCCAAAAAAGGTCTATGCCCTTTGAATGTTCTAGAAGAGAAGCGTATCCAAGGTCCACTAAGAGGCAGCTTCCACCACTTCTGACCTTTCAATGCGGAGTTTTTCAGCATCAGGCTTTCTCCCAACCTTACTTTTAGAACTACAATCAAGTTTCAATTTGCCACTTAAATGCTATGAAATCCCAAGTTTTCAAGGTGGATCCAGAGAAAAATCATCATAACAATCATGTAAATGCTCTTCCAATTCCTCCATGAAAGGAAAAGTGCCGTCAAAATCATAGCCATCCTCCTCCAACCCAAAGGGAGAATTAGGAGGGGTCTCATGGAAATGGACAATTGAAAGAGAAGAGGGATCTACCATCTGTTGCAAACATGGGCCAAGTGCCTGAGGAGGTTTGAAAAACTTGCGATGATTCCTCCAGATGAAGTCACAGTCTGACGCACCTCCATTTTTTACCCACTTCTTCAAGAAAACATTCCTCGCCCCAGCTAAAGGATGAAGGGAGCAATCTTCAATTCTGTGACCAAGCTTATTGCAACAAAAGTAGTGAAAAGGCAATCCCTCATAGTTTGAAAACTGGGTCCAAACACCATGAGAAGAATGGATCCGAATAGAGTGAGAAAGGGGTTTAGAAATATCCACCAAAGCACAAACCCTATGGAATCTTTGATGCAAAGCCACCAATTCTAAATCAAGCTTGACAAAAGACCCCACCTAATTGACCATATTGCTAAGCAGATCCATATTGCACATAACTATAGGCAAATTGTAAACCCAGATCCAAATAGAAATAAAGGTAATCTTCATTGTTTCTAGATCAAAGAAAGGCAACCAAGGAGAAATGAAGAGGCTAGAGTTACTAAAAAACCAACTCCCATTCTACAAAACAAAGTTACAGTCCTCCACAGAACAAAAAGTAATAAGGAAAAAATTGAAGTTGAGAGATTCAACAGCAGGGGAAGGTAGATTACTCTAGGCATATTTGATCCAATCAAAAATGAAAGTAACTAAAGGGTTCCTGTGAAGGCATTGCAACACCACTGAGTGGTTACCATACTCCTCAGTGATGGCTGCAATACATTCATTACAAATGCTAAAATCTGCAAGCTCATCAGAAAAGGAAACCATTGAATCCCTGAAATAGAAATGATCGCTGCTAGGTTGAGGTCCACTATCCATATTCAGTGAAGGTTGGGGGTTTGGAGGCACTAGAGGATCCAGAGGGCAAGGGGAATTAGGGTTAATCGGCATAGCATGCTTTTAGAAAAATCTAAACAAACATGAAATGGGTTTGCCCTATTTCTGCACCCTTCAATAGAGCCAAAGGGCAAAGTGCTAGAAAAATCCTCAGGATTGTTAATAGCCAGATTGTCACTAGTCCGAGGGACAAGAGGAGGGGAAGATTCTAGTTCCTAAAATGCCCCAAAGTGAAGTGCAAACCTCTTCCTTCCCTCAGCCACCGGAGCTACACGTCCACCACGCTTCGAGCCAGGGAAGCGCTTGGGCTTGACGATCAAAGGAGCCTGCCCACTGCCATTTTTTTGCATCCATCTCCACACACATTCAAAGGGGCCAAACCACCTTCGCAAGCCACTCCTGGGGAGCCCTCACACATTTTCACTTTCTTTCGGTGATACAGATTAGTTGCCTATAGGTGGCTTTATCCAAATGAACTTATGTGATTTTCTATGGTTTGCAGTTACATGTCTTTCTTCTTATATGAGGCAACTTCAATATCTGCGATCTGTTTGGTGGTAACTTTTACTTTCTATCTATAAATTATTAGGCATGGTTAAAATATAGAATTTATTTATTTATTATTTTATCAAAACTATTACTTAGAAATATAGAATTTATATTATTACATTAATTATATTATTTATTGATGTTGGTATAATTTTATTTGCACAAGCCATAATTTTATCTGCATAGTTTGCTTCAAAGATGATCTATGGTACAAATTGATTAATATTAGTTTTTATATATACATTATTTGCATCTTCAATATTTTGCTTCATTATTTACTATTTATATCTTGAATATTTCTTTAAAAACTTTTACATATATATTAAATAGATTGTTTATTTATTATTTTATTATTCCTCGTGAATAACATAAATGGATCCTACACAAAATGAATCAGAAATCTCAATTACAAGCCTAGTACTGTCAAATGAATCTATAAGTTCAAATAGGGTTGTTGAAACACCCATAGAAAAAAATATCAAAATCTATTATAGAACACTGCAACAAAATAAATGATGAAATTGAAGATACAAGCTTACTTCTTGTAGTTGTTGAAGAAGAAGAAATCTTCCAAATGGAAGATATTGCAAAAAAAATTTATGACACTAGCTAGATTTTCTACTTTTCTAAAAGAAATATATCAACGTGAAGAAGGTCATTCTAATCACATCATTGAAGAATTTAGATTGTATTTAAACAATATGTTATAGTTATGCCATGATTTTGGCTTCACATCATTGAAGAATTTAGATTGTATTTAAACAATATGTTATAGTTATGCCATGATCTTGGTAAATGCTATGTATAAATACTTTTTATGTGTGTTCTTCATCAATTATCAATCATGTATTTTTTTTTTCTCATATATGTAAATTATCAAGCATGTATATTTTTTCGCATAAATGAAAGATATTTAATAGTTCTAAATTAAATATTTTTCTTTTTTTTAATGGTATATATCAAATAAACTCATTATACAAATAAATATATCTAACTAGCATATATATATTAAATATAATATATCTAAAGTAAGCTGAGAGATATCCTACTCGAGGCGCCTATTTTTTTAATTACTAATCCTAACATTAGACACCTCAACCTCAAGAAGGATATCTGTCGGTGTACTTTAGATATATTATATTTAATATAGATATGCTAGTTACACTGAGAGGCATTCTACACTCACAACAAGGGCTGAAAGATTTAGATTTCCATAAACAATTAAGATTCAGATTCCCAAGTAAATAAAATTCATAACATGTGTAAATAAATAAATTCATGAAAGCCAAATGGATAGAAAAATAGAAAAACTTAGGCAGTTATGGTTAAATAAATAAATTTGTGAAGCCAAATGGATAGAAAAATAGAAAAACTTGGGCAGTTATGGAGTGAAATATTTATTACGTTTCAAGAATATGAAAACTCTGGCAGCATAGTCTCTCTAAATTTGTGAACATATCAAATATTCTAACTGCAAGTAATTTATAAATGCCAACATAATTTTTAATTTTATATTTATTCACTTTTAGTTTCTCATGAAGTGAAAAGGAAGAATTGGTTATGTAAGAATTAGTGAAATGATAAAAATATGTTTGTACACCTTAAAGGAGGTACAAATTTGTTTTAAAAGGTGGAATTTGACCTATGTACACCTTTTAAGACACTATATAAAATAAATGGGAAAAGATTGTTTATGCATAAGTATTAATTTATTTTCTTGATCTAAATATGTAAAGAAAGTAAAGAATGACCATATATTCCTGTAAATAATTACCCTAAAATATTTCACTTAAATTTTTTAAATAGAGATCAATGTTAAATTATTATATAAATACATTTGTAATAAATTTTATTTTCATTCTCCAATTAAAATTCCTTCAAAACTTTCATTTATGCATGTTTAGAAAAGCATCGACACTTGGAATGTTATTCTTGACAATTATTTATGACGAGTAGACCAATGAAAAGTATGTATAATATTCTATCAACATAATCTGATTATAACCATTCATTCTCTCACTACCTCTACCTAAAGAAAATAATGTAACGTGTTATTATTTGAACGAGTAGGGTTGCACTTTATGACAGGTATAGAAGGATAGAGGTAGGTTTTAAACCATTGCAAGAACATTTACTATTTGCAAAGTGAATGTCAAAATTAACTTTTCACACACACACACACACACACACACACACACACACACACATCCATTTAGACAAAGTGTGGAAAAATTTACTTTTCATACACACACACAAAGACGTGCATGTACATAGAGTGAATGCCAACATTCATTCACACATTCATTAAGATTATTGTTAGGGTTAAGGTTAGGATTAGAATCAATATTAGGATTAGAATTAGGATTATGTTTAGGGTTAAAGCTATAAATAGGGTTGGGGTTAGATTTATAGTGAGGATTAGGATTAGAATTATGGTTAGAGTGAGAGTTAGAATAATTAGGATTAGGGTTAGAATTAGGGTTACGGTTACAGTTAGGGTTATAGTTAGAATTGGGGTTAGGTAACATTAGGGTTAGAATAAAGATATCTCAAATTCTATACGATGCAAGAATGGTATAATAAATCTACATTGTAGAGTTCATGTAAAATAATTTACAACAATCATCAAACACATTTATAAGGCATACTATTACAAAGAATAGTTACACTATTCATATCAAAATGACCAAAACATACAAACAACAGTTTAAGTGTGTATATCAAAATATAAATATATATTATTTGGTGATAGGCCTATAAATATTTGTGCCTATCAGCCATTTGATAGCACCTTTGGTGCTTTTACTAGTAGGTAGTGATAGATGCTACACAAAGACTCATCATTATGTCTAGACAAAGCTTACTAGATAGTGTAGCATTGTTTGATATGCCAATAGATACTGAGTTGCACCATTTTTCATACAAGTGTGATTTCATAACCCTTTTTATTTCATATTCTCCAATTTCCTACATAGTTAAGCAAGCTTGTACTTTGTGCATAGATTTCACTTACAAGATCAAGCTGCTCATTACATATTTTCCCTAAAATTTATAGGTTTCCATGGAGCACACATGTCATAGGATGTAAAAACATGATGACAATCAATGAGCTCTGTTACATTTTGTGGACATCATTTTGTGGTTAAATATCTACTTTACACATATTTTTGTGAGTGCTATATAATTTGAGATATACATGATCATTTTAGGATTCACATGCATCTCAAAGTAGGGGCAAAATGTAATGGTAAAATTTTCATAATCATGCTAATTCCTATTTAGTTTTATGCTCATTTTGATAAAATATCTTAATGCAATTACATATGGACAAATGACACAATCTTGTGTGAAGTTTGACTCATTCCTCCATGTTGTTAGCCATCCATTTACAGACATTCCCACATCTCAAGTATCCATATCCACACATATTTCCACAATCTCTCATTTGTTATGCAAGCATTATTGCACCCATCCCCATAAATTCATTATCCACATTTGTTTATGGCACTCCCTTATCTTAGGTAAATTACATAGGTGTAGGATTGATCATGTGTATGTGGATATGACCCCTAAAATTTTAAAATTCTAATTCAGATTTTACTTATTCTCACCCATTCCATTAGCCTATATGAGTTGATTAAACACACATTTGCACTATTTATTGTTATATACTTGTATTTAAAGGCATTAATTTGCATTCATTTATCATCCACAAGCATTATTTAAATATTATTTCCATTTAAGGAAGAAATGCATGCTAAGAACAACTTAATTGGAGCACCTAAACAGAGTCCACATCTACATTACATCATCTTAAGATGTCTACACAATTGCTTTCTATCTTCAATTATTAGCATAACCTTAAAGCTAGTCTTTGTTGGTGTGAATTGGTGTGAGCAGGGTTATTACCTAACTGACCAACCAATTTAATCTTGTGTGAATAATTCATATTATTTAACTATTTATTAGTTAAATAATATTCACACATCACACATAATTCACATGTTAGGTTCACTTAGTGATTCTACTAGATGTTTCTAGTTGTGTCTAGTTGTTGATAGTTTTTGATAGTTGGCATCTTACCCTATAGTTGCCATATGTCATAGGATTAAGACACTTGTCACATGACGACAACATCCCAGCTCATCCTTGCCTTTATAAGCAAGGTATATCATGTACATTGTAACAATATTGTAATAATCTCTTTTGCATTTATTGATAGAATAACATTATTCTTTCATTTGATCTCTCTTGTACTTTCATGAAGTCCTAGATCCCGGGTGGCTCCAATTATAGCCAAATCTAACATGGTATCAGAGCACATCAATCAACTCTAACATGGTATCAGAGCTCTAGGAAGAATCACTTTGTGTTAGTCATTTTTTGAGAGATCTTGGATGCAAATCATGGTGGATCTTGATAGTTAAGTATGCTCTTCTCTTGCGTCGAATGATGACCTAGAGAATCAGAAAGACTTGATAGGAATACCAAATTTGGAAGGTTTGCCTCTTTGTAGCCTTCTATTGCAGGTTCATTTTGGAGTGTGTTGTTGGAAATTTGAGCACACCATTATGTTTAGGAAGTCTGAGATAGTGAAGATCGCCACTTGTTTCATCCACATCGGATACCAGAGGCCAAATCTATGATGGTTTGAAGTTGAGACATGCATGCAAGATCCAGTAGGTACCTAATCTTTTAGAGTAGTTTATACAAAATCAGACCCCCCTCATCGTGCTCAAGAGGCTCAAAAACCCCAAGATTGACTGTCAATTCATCAAAATCAGATGAAGTTGTAGCAAAAAGCAATTTTTTTTTGCAAATCGCCACTGTACGGAATTCACAAAGAATATTCTTTGCATAGGTAGCATATTCTTTGAATCTTGGCGTAGGTAGAATCTTCACATTGTTCGATGGTTAAAAGAAATATTTGTTAGTTTTTTGGTTTGTTTGAAAGTTTTTTAAAGTCTACAGAATTTTTTTTTTTTTGTAGGACCTACAGAGTACTTGTGGTACCTAAGGTATCCGCAAGGCTAGCCGGCGAGTGCCATGTGGCATGGGACCCACTAAACTCTCATGAGCCCCTAGTCTACAATGGCAGAGTTTAATAAACTTACTAGCCAGCGGTCATATTACTGCTGCTGGTATCTATTTCAAACCAATCTTATAATCCATGGGATACTTTGTAAACTCATCAAATGTTTCTATCTTACCTCCTGCAGTTATACTCTCTTACCCGGTGGTCAACTCCACAATGACCGGTCGGCGGTCCTAGCATATACCACCCAATAGCATAAATTTAATTTTTTTAAAAAGAAACCATCTCCAACAGTGTAAACCACCAACTAGGAATTTAGAAAGTAGTTTCACCTAGTACAAAGGAGGTTTTAGATTGAGACAGGTGGTTTCCGCCATTAAAAAGATGGTTTTCCAATACAAAATGATGATTTTGACATAAACAGGGGAATTCAAAAAAATTTAGGGTGGAATTGTTTTTTTCAGTAGCATATTCTAGATCTAGGAGAATATTATGTTTGGCCTGATTCCATCATCACTGCATCAGCAGTGACGTTAGATAGGGCCACCTTTGGCCCCTTAAAGCCCTAAAGGGGGCTTTTTTCTTTATTTTTTTATACTTTTACCCACAACCAAAATCAACAAAACAAGATATCATCAGAAATCTAATAGAGCACACTTTGCAGTGGCATTTGTAGTTTTATGATATTTTATTGTATGTGATAGATACATTAGTTTGAAGATAAAACTTTGTTTTTGGCTTCCAATCTCACAACTTTTAGTCACGATCTCTAATTTTCATGAGTCTTGCGGCATCAGAAAGGTATTCAGGAGCTCTTCAAATCCATCTATGCACTTTTCTTAGATTCAACACCAGGTTCATTTTATTCAATTCATCGCTTTTTTCGCTTTTGAACGATAACTTGGGCATTTTGAGACTTGAGGATGTTAAACTTGTTTTGGATGGATTTGTTTGCTATGATAAATCAGTCTGAGTGATTGTAATCTCCCTTGGATCTCTGTTTTAAGAGATTTTGATTGTTTTACCAATTTTGGTCCCTTGGAGACAATTGTAAATTGCACTAAGTATAAATTCCCACAATGATTTTTTGCTAGGGGGTTACTTCATTGATTGAGTAATAGGGGATTGTACTTGTGTTCTTTTTTCTACTCTTGTATCATGGATCCAAACAAACTTACTCTACTCACACCATATAACTATCATAAGTGGAAAACTAAAATAGAGGTTCATTTAAGAAGTTTGAAAATATATAGAATAATAATGGGTACAGAAATTGAACCAACAATGGCTATAGAAAAGAGAAAGTGGTACAATAGATGTGATCAAGCCTATGGAACACTATGCTTGTCTATTTCTCTTGATCTTCCTTTTTATGTTGAATCTTGTAATACACCTAATCAAGTGTGGACTACCTTAAAAAATCTCTTTGGTAAGAAAGATACTATGAGAGGTTTTGAATTAGAGAATGAATTAATTGGTTTGAATCTAACCAATTTTATAAGCATCCAATACTTCGTCACAAAGCTAAATTCACTCAGATTTCAGCTCAAACAATGTGGAACTGAGAAAGAGGACACTTAATTGATTCTTTCAATCCTTGCCAAGCTTGGTCCTGATATTTAGTTTTTGTTTCTACCTTTTCTGCTACTATGGATGCACTTGGGAAAGCTTTCACAATGCCTTCACTTGATGAATTTGCCACATCACTTACAAGGGAGTAAGCTAAGTTAGTACACATGGGCACATCAAAGTCTCCTAGACCTAAAGCTCTTCTAGCTAATCAAGGTACAAAGGATCAAAAGGCTTCAACTAGCAAAGGCAAGAAATAGAAAAATAGGGATTTCAAGAACAATGAGAAAGCAAAAGAGTCAACCAAATCACCTAAGTCCTCATCCTCTCCCAAAGAGGAATCATCTAATAAGTAGAAACCAAAGTGTGCATATTGCAAGAAACTAGGACATAATGAGCATAAGTGTTATGAGAAGAAAATTGATGAGTTGAATCATGTTTCTGGGGAGAATTTTGGTTACTTGAACCTTGGTATTCTTTCATCTACTTTGGTTTATGATACTAGTGCTGATATTCTATCACTCAACCTCCTGCTTCTACAGAGATCAAAATCAACATGGTTTCTTCTACTTTAGTTGAGCAAGATCATTCAAGTCTTTCAGTCACAACTTTGTGGGATACTTTCTTGACAAATATATCAGACTTGTTTTGTGAGTCTCGTATTGCAAATTTGGAGGTAACATTTTAGGGGATGTCTCTCCTCTTTGATGACAATTACAACACAACTATTATTTCATCTACTTCATATTTGGAGATTGTTCTTCATGAGTGTACTCAAGATTTTGGATTGGTCACACCTCATATCATAGTGCCATTCTTTGATTCTTACATCTATACATTTCAGTAGTTTTCAGAAATACCCATCATGAGACTTCTTTCCTCATCTCTCTTATTGGAGATGGAGTTTATTCTACATCAGCTTTTGGATTTGTTAATTCCTAAGGGGAGACATGTGATTTGTAGGTATAGGAATCTCATCAACATTCATCATCAGGCATTCACCATCGGCACAAGAGCTACTTCATTATGGGGGGAACATATAGTCTCACTCTTGCTCTCCTATGGGGGGTATTTGATTATACATATGTGACAGAAGTAGTCTCTGGGGGGTCATGTTGAGTCCTCCTACTATCACTTCTTTCACTTTAATTGTTTTATGCATTCTCAGTTTTGGAGAGTAGTTTTGTTCCATGAGGTTTTCTCCTTTTTTCCACTTGAGATTTGTTGTACATAGGTACCTAACATCACCTAGTAGATGGGATCCATCCATCATTGCATCTTGCTTTAGTCAGCTACTCCCTAAGTTTCACTTAAGGGGGGGTGTTGGTGTGAATAGGGTTATTACCTAACTAGTTTACTCTTGAGTGAATAATTCATATTATTTAACTATTTATTAGTTAAATAAAATTCACACATCACACATAATTCACATGTTAAGTTGACTTAGTGAGTCTACTATTTTTTTCTAGTTGTGTCTAGTGTTTATCGCAATATGGTGTGTTTTACAGAACATGAAGTAAATAGAAATACGAAGTAGTATAGTGGATCATACAACCATAAAAGAATTACTCAGAACGAAATATTGTATTTATCATTGATTCACAGAAACATTACAATGTCATGACAGCAACATACATATTCATTGTGACTCCAATGTCTGCATAATAACTATTGTCAAAATCACTCTCCCCTGACTACAATGCATTGATGACATAAATACTTACGGCCAAGGTTGGTTGTGATGCCAACTGTTGGTACTGACTCCAAACTACCCGACCCATCGGTTGGTGCTGACAACTAATTACATCATTTGTTTATTTAACTCTTTTACTGTCTACATCTATCCCCCCCTCAAAGTTGGTCGTCTTCCAGATGACATTCACAACAAAATGACAACATTATGACAAAACTTAACCATCCTACTGAGAGTGTGGAGGTTGGGAAGATGTCCCTGGGTGTATTGACGAGGTTGGGGTGGCTGATCGTTGTTGCGCTTGCAACTTCCTTGCTTCCTCGGTCCTTTGCCGCAGCTGGTGTTGGGCTACTAGCTCCTGCTCCCTTGCTGCCTTCACCATGTGACCGGCTTCCATGACTTGTGCTTTAGCCTTCATTACTTTTGCCTCCTTTGCCTCAAGCTGTACTCCCATGTCTTTCATCTTAGTCTCCATCTCCCTCAACTTGGTTTCTAAGCCTGATGCCCTGGTCTTTTCTATTTCCGTGGCCTCTGTCTACTATGCTAACTGTTGGTGGGACCTCTAAATGTGCTCAGCCAATTCTTTCTTCTTTGTCTGTAAGGCTGCCTCACTCTCCTTCTCTTTCTTCTCCAACATCATCTTCGGTCTGTGGGCTGTAATCTTTTTGCCCTTGTCCATTGTCCATTTTCTCTGACAATTCCGCTGCTGGGTATTTGGATGCCGCAGTGCCGATGCTAAGCACCCGATGCTAGAACTGATGCTGACCCGATGCTGACCTGATGCTGGGCGATGCTGACCTGATGCTCACCTGATGCTGACTCGATGCTCACCTGATGCTGACCCGATGCTCACCCGATGCTGACCCGGTGCTCACTCGATGCTGAGCCGATGTTGGGCGATGCTGACCCGATGCTCACCCAATGTGGTGTTGCTGGTCGTACGGTCGTACGACCCAATGCTGAGATGATGAGCTGATGCTAGAGAAGTGGGAATGTACGCTGTACGGCCCAGGTTGTACGTCGTACAAAATTTTTTTTGAATTTTTTTTTTTTTTTTTTTGAGAAAAAAAATTTTGATTTTTTTTTGCCTAGGCCATACGTCGTACGGCCATGGTCGTACGTCATACACTGCCTTCAATTTTTTTTTTTTTTGAAAAAAAAAAATTTGAAAATTTTTTTGCCTAGGCCATACGTCGTACAGCCCTGGTCGTACATCGTACGGACTGGTCGTATGGACTGCCTTCAATTTAAAAAAAAAAAAAAATTCTCCCAACATTTTATTTTTTTCATTTTTTCCATGTCAAATTGAATCTGATTTGTCTATTTTTTCCCGACGGGGTCCAAGTTCGATCTGCAACTCTGACTGGAATTGTTGTCTTCAAAAAAAATAAACTATCTGAATTTTGAACATTATTTTTTTTCTGTTGATTGTCACCAATCGCCAAATCATTGCAAGTCAACGGAAATACTCTATAGTCCTTATTCCTTCTGTATGGTCTCATTCTGGCTAGTGCTTCCAATACTGGGTTCCCGTCGTTAGTTCCATTACTCTAATTCACCTTGCTTGCCAATGGCTCTTCATACCTGATCACCTTGTCTGGTTCAACTTTATGTGCATGTGCATCATCTATCTTGGCATTATCCTCTATATATTCTTTTTGTGGCTCTCTTGGTCGACTTGTCTGTTCTTGGTCCGCTATTTGCTCTGTTACTTCTGGCTGATTATTACCTTCCTCCCCTTTGTTACTCATTACTGGTTCCCTCTTTCCAGGTGGTTGAGTGTTTGTCAATCCATCAAGTGCTTCATTCGTGAACAATGTTTCACTCGTCGGCCTAGAGTTGCCCAGACTTTCACTCGTCGGCCGATAGTTGCTAAGAGTTTCACCATTGCCGAGTGTTTCACTCTTCGACCGAGTTTTGCCAAGAATTGCACTGCCATGACTTGCATTGCCAAGACTTGCACTACGAGGACTTGCACTGTTCATCAGAGAGCTCTCACCGACTTCTTTTATTGAAATCATGTTGCATTGTGGTGGAAAAAACTCGTAGTCTTCCATCTGCCAATGGAATAGCCCACTAAATGAATTTGTCTCATCTTCTGAGCATTCTTGTAATTTCAGCACCCCTTCATCATCAGGCTCCATCAGCCCTTTCCCACTTTCTGTCGAGTCCCCTCCATCCGAGTCAGAACCTGATGCCAACTCTTCACTGATGGTTTGTGTCCTCAAGTCAATGACAAACTTCCTACGTCCATTTTCTATTGATAGAGTGTTTTTCTTCCAGTTGTGGTTGGCCTTGGCAGCTATTAGCCATCCTCGGCTGAGTACTGCATCATATGATGCGTTTTGTGCTATTATGATTACAAAATTTAACAAGAATTGTTGGGTACTGATTCTTACCTTTTGAGCCATTAGCACTCCCAGCACCTTGATCCCGTGCTGGTCGGCTCCCACTAACTAGAAGTTTTGTGGCCATAGAGTAAGCTTCCCGAGGCTCTTCCAGGTTTCTTCTGGTAGTACATTTACTCCGAATCCACCATCGACTATAGCATTTGTCAAATTCCATCCAAGGATTTCCATGTGTACTACGGCCGGTTTCTTTCCAGTATCAATCGCCAGCAACATCGGGTCGAGTACTTGTTCTCCCGTTGGCAGTGGTTCTACTATAACATCTTCTATTGTGCGGGTTTGGTCTTCGTACGAGTTGTCCTCCATTACCTTGGATATTACTACTTTTAACTGAGGTAAGCTCTGGAGAAGGTCCGCCAATTTGATTGGTATGGTAGTTTGCAACACTTGACTTGCTATGTTCTTATCTGATTCTGATCGTAGGGTTGCGGTTACCTTCATATCTGAGTTCCTCCATTTGGTTTTCATGGTAGCTTCCACTTCCTTTTGTGCCTCATGGAGTCTTTCTTTTTCTGTGCGGGGATCTGGATAAGTGGCCTTTTTCCATTATGCTCGAGTGATAGCAAGGATTTCTTCATTATTTTCCTTGAGATTGATAAGGTTTACCCCTTTCTGCTTCGGACAGTCTTTTTCTTCGTGATCACTAGGCCCACACCACTTGTACAATGCATTTATTGTGCTCTGATTGTTGTTGGGGCATTCTCTTGCAAAGTGTCCCCACTCGTTGCACTGCCGGCACTGTATCGTTGGTCGGCCTTTGTTGTCGTATTGCAATCTATTCCGGGGGCTATTATTGTTAAACCTTCTGTTATTCCTGTATCATCTGGGAGATGCATTCGGGCTATTTTGAGGTTTCAGTGGTGTGGTCAGTGGAGTTGATGATTCTCCCTGAGTGAACAACACTTGGGTACTTCTTGCTTTCAAGTTAAATGGACATTCCTTGATTGAATGTCCCATTACCTGACAAATGTCACAAAATAATTTTCTCGGGTAATTTACCTTTATGTGACCCTCCCTATTGCACTCTGTACACCATAACTCTCAACTTTCTCTAGTTGTCTCTTTATATGTTTTCATCTCCTTCATCATGCAGACCATGTCCCTTCTCAATGCCTGAATGGTTTTCGACTCGTTTTCACTACTGTCGTCCCTCGTACTGTCATCATCTTCAGTTCTTCTCTTACTTTGGGATGATGTTTTGCTTTCACTTTCTATGTCCATCACTCGATTGTATGCTTCCGTGTATGATGATGGGGGTACCACTTTCATCTTTTTTCTTAATGACGAGACTAGCCCTTCAATGAACCATCTTTTCTTCAGTCCATTAGCTGGCTGCGTTTCCAGTTTCCTGAATAATTCTTTGAGCCTTCTATTATATGCCCTTACATTTTCATTATTTCCTTGTTTGGTATTGTAGATCTCTGCTACAATCTCATTGTCGTCTCTCAGAAGTTTAAATTTGTTCTGGAAGGCTTTTCTTAGTTCATCCCATGAGGTTTTCTGTGTTGCCCCTAGGTCTGTATACCAGTCAATGGCAATACCTCTTAGCATCACTGGAAATGCTTTTACCCAGTAGTCTTCATCCTCTTGTCCGTTTGCCACCCATATGGTTTCACACGTTTTACAGTGCCAGACAGGATCCTCTGACCTGTTCCCCATGAACTTCGGCAACTTCTACCTTCCACTCGCTGGTGGGGTTACCATCTTTTTCCTGAGGTACCCTCTCTGTGTCTTTGACCCGATTGGATTTATTCTACCATGTCGTTCCAGTGTCTTCCCGACACTGCCGGCCATGTACGGTTCCTCCCCACTTCCAGTTTTGGCATCCTCTACACTTCGAGTTATGTCTAGCTCTCCTTGGTTTTCCCTCTGTGTAGGGGTCTCGGGCTCAGGTCCTCTGTTCCTCAGCCTTTTGTCTGAAATGGACAATGCCACAATCCGATGTATACTATCCTCTAGTTCTTCTGTCAGATTATTTTCTTTTCCTCTATTTGTTATTGGTGTTCTAAAATTATGTTCATCACCCCCTTGATCTACCTCTTCCTGTCATTCATTTTTTTTTTCAAAAATCTGTTTCAATCTTTTTCTGCGTTCTTCTTGTTCCTTTAGTCTTAATGATCTTCTTACTATTTCTTCTGGTGTTGCTTGCCCCACTGGTAATTTATTCTTGTCCTTATTAAGTTGTATGGGCATTAATTATGCTTACCCTTTCTCAGTTGTACCGCGTGCGACAGTGATCAGCATCACGTTCCTTCTCCTCTTGTTTTAGACATTCTTCATATCTTCTAATGATTTGTTGTCATCGCAGTTCCCTCTCTCTCTTCTTGAATATCTTGGACAGCTATCAAGTTCCTTGCCAGAAGTCAAGGAATGCGGTCCAAAAGATTATCCACTTCACTATTGACATGCAGGTTCCCTGAAATAACCTCCTCTGGATCCTCTCTGCGGATGGATTCGTCTCGCACGTATTGGCCGACTGATAATAACCACAGTTTGACCAATTCTTGAGTTACTTCATCTTCTTGGCTTTTGGGTTCATTCTCTTCTCCATCGCTTCCCTCATGTTATTCCTGAATTTCTTATATTATTTCTTCTACATGCTTTCTATCTTATATTTCCTCATCGGTGTCAATTGGTTACCCCATTACGCTGCCATTTCCTTGATGCTAGATACACCCGATGGCTTGTTCCGACGATGTCACTCATCCGATGGCATCGGGCATCTAAACTTGTCATCGACTTGTCACCCTCGACCCGTTTTCGAACTGGCAACGACGCCAAATGTTTACCGCAATATGGTGTGTTTTACAGAACATGAAGTAAATAGAAATACGAAGTAGTATAGTGCATGATACAACCATAGCAGAATTACTCAGAACGGAATATTGTATTTATCATTGATTCACAGAAACATTACAATGTCATGACAGCAACATACATATTCATTGTGACTCCAATGTCTGCATAATAACTATTGTCAAAATCACTCTCCCCCGACTACAATGCATTGATGACTTAAATACTTACGGACAAGGTTGGTTGTGATGCCAACCGTTGGTACCGACTCCAAACTACCTGACCCGTCGTTTGGTGCCGACAACTAATTACATCATTTGTTTATTTAACTCTTTTGCTGTCTACATCTAGTTGTTGATAGTTGGCATCTTATCCTATAGTTGTCATATGTCATAGGATTAAGACACTTGTCACATGACTACAACATCCTCCATCTCATCCTTATCTTATAAGAAAGGCATATCATGAACATTGTAACAATTTATAATAATCTCTTTTGCATTCATTGATAAAATAGCATTATTCTTTCAATTCCATGGTGTTTCCAATAATAGCCAACTCTAACAGTCTTTTCTAAGAGTTCACCTAAGAGAATGTGTCCCCTAGAAATTTACAACCTTCTCAATATACTCTTATATACCACTAGTCCTTTTAGTAGAGAAAACATTGGTGAAATTGATGAACTAGAGACCAAAATTAAGTTGCAAGATTAGATGTATGACCCTAAAAGTAGATCTACACATGGAATCATCCTATATCTACATAATTGGTATAGACAAAAACACATGTCCTATGTAGAATCTGAGGAAAAACACAGATAGAGAGGAGCCACTTTTAGTCCCAAGACAAATTGATTTAAATGCTACACAATTTTCATTCCCTATATCTACATAATCAACCTTAACCGAGACAAAGATCCTCTATAGAATTTGAGGCAAAACACAAATAGAGAGGAACCACTTTTAGTCCCAAGACAAACCAATTTCAATGCTACATAAGTTTCATTCTTCTTCATTGAGTCTAGAGATAAGTACATCTATATAACATGCTTAGATTCTTAACCTATCATTTAAAATTCAAATTATTACACACACACAACCATCATTAAATAATATAGATTAATTTATGCTCATGTATATACATCTTATTGGATTAGCCTATATTTAGTTTAGGGATTCATTTTGCACTACACATATACATATATTTAAATAAAAACTTTTGATCCATATAAAATTGGACCTATTTATTATAAAAAGAATGTTGATACACACACATACATATTGTAAACATAGACATATTTTGTTGAGATATGTAACTATAGTGACAATAAGATGTGGATTGTAATGATGCAAGAATGTTCACAAAAACCCTTAACTTAAATATGATAGTCATTTACATGCCACATTAATAAGTAATGCTAAAATAATAAATACAAAGTATTTAAATAGTTCAACTATATATTTTACATTATATTGTACTTTTAAATTAATAATTAAAATAAAACATAATGTAAAAGATAAAATTTAAATATATATGCATATTGTAATGTAGAAAATTGCACACCCTTGCAATTTCACACTTTGTTTTGGACCCACCTTGGTGTTCACATCCCCTAGCATGTTTATAGACTCATTTAGCCCTTTCCCTAGCATTTTTCCACCATGATGCCATGGTAACACCTATGTTCATGCTTTTCTAAAGTTCTTTTTATGCAAAACCATATTCTTCTGCATAAACGTTAACTTTTATAGGTAATTACAACTTTCAAGAGCCATAGCTGCTTGGATGCTAGTGTGATGTGTGGGCACTTCTGCGATGTGCTAACCATTGGGATAAGGTGCCATTAACCTTGTAAGAGTTGGAAAATATTTCTATAACTATTTGTCATGTATTTGTTGCTAAAATACATATTTTAGGTACCCAGATGCTGCTGGAATGATGGCGGATTGAACACTTGTGGAGAGAGTTGTGTAGTTGATGTATTGTACAATCTTGTTGAGATTAATACAAACTTGTGCCTCTTTCCTAGTGGAGTTTTTAACCCACAAGATTTTCTCCACGTGAACACTATGTCATTGTGTTGAGTTCTTCATGTTTGACATATTTTTTGTGTTGGGTTTTATGTTTTGTTACAATCTCTATTGTTAATTCACACTTAAGATTGCTGAAATTTATCTTGAATCAGATTTCCATTGAACTAGTGTTGCTTTCATTTCTAACATTTGGTATCAGAGCCTGGCCATCTTTGACTCTTGGGTGGTAGTGTGGAAGCTATAGCTGTAGTGGGAGATTTGGTTTTGTTTGTTTTGTAGATATTATGTTGTTATTATGGTTGCATCCACTGTTGTATCAACCTCTCGAATGGACATTGAGAAGTTCAACGAAATGAGGTATGAGTTGTGGAAGATAAAAATGGAAGATTTGTTTAAAGAAAGAAACCAATGGTTGGCTGTTCAAAAAGAGAAGATACCTGATGATGTCTTTCAAGATGAGTGGAATAGATTGGATAAGAAGGCATGGGGAACCATATGGTTGTGTCTTTCAGACTCTATCCTGTTACATGTTGCAAAGGAGGAGACTGCATACAAGTTGTGGAATCGGTTGGGTGAGATCTATCAAGCCAGGAGTATGGTAAATAAACTTTATTTAAAAATAAAATTGTTTTGCATGAAAATGCGAGAAGGTGAATCAGTTGTAGAGCATTGAAATTCTTTTAATTTGTTGTTGAGTCAGCTTGATTCAGTAGATGTTGAGTTTAGTGAGGAAGATAAATGTATCTTACTTCTTTGTTCTTTACCTAAGTCTTGGGACAATGTTATCCTTGCTATCACTGCTAGCCTTGTGGATCTGAACTTGGATTCTCTTGTTTTAGTGCTACTGTCATAGGAATTGAGGAAGAAGAGTTCAGATAATTCAGTGGATGCTCTCAATGTCAGGGGAAGGTCTAAGGAAAGGGGACCTAAAAGAGATCAGAAATGGGCTAAGGACAAGTCCAAGGGCTGGTCTAAAACTCCTAGTAAAAAGAATAGAGTTAAGTGTTGGAACTGCAGTAAAAGGGGACATGTAAAGAAGGAGTGTAGAAACCCCAAGAAATAGTGGGAGAGTGTTTCTAATAAGTCCATGAATGCATGTGAAGAAGTTTTACTTTCTACATGCAATATTGTTTTTAATGATCACTGGTTAGTTGACTCGGGATGCTTATTTCATACTACCATGCATAAGGAATGGTTCTACTCATATGAAGAATATGATGGAGGTAATATCTACCTTGGTGACAACTCTTCATATCTGATTGTCGGGAAAGGAAAGGTATTGTTGTGTTTTAGTGATGGGAGGATTAAAACTCTCCTTAGTGTTTTGTATGTTCTTGGATTGGCTAGAAATCTAATTTTAGTTTCAAAGTTGAATGAATTGGAAATGCATGTGACATTTGACAAGCATGGCTGCAGATTGGTGAGAGGGAACTTGATGGTAACAAAAGGGAAGTTCTAAGACTTCTGAAAACACTTGTATGTTGTCACATTGCAGATTGGGCCACACAAGTAATAATGTATTAAAAACTATAAAGAATAAAAATTTGTTGGATGGTTTCTCCTATTCTGATGAGCATGTTGATTTTTATGAGCATTGTGTGTTTGGTAAACAAAATAAAAAATCATTTCCTTTAATAAGCAAAAGAGCAAAAGAGAAATTAGAAATTATTCATACGGATGTGTTTGGGCCTATGGATAATGAATCTATTGAAAAATCTCATTATTTTGTAACCTTCATTGATGATGTATCTAGATTTACATGGATTTATTTTATGAAGCATAAATCTAAAGTTTTCACTAAGTTTAAGGAATTCAAAGTCTTAGTAGAGAACCAATCGAGTTTAAAGATAAAAATATTAAGATCTAACAATGGAGGGGAATATTACTGTAAGGAATTTGATGAGTTTCACAAGGATGCAGGTATAATCAGATAAAAGACAACTCTGTATACACCATAGTAGAATGGTGTTGCAGAAAGGATGAACTAAACAATTATGGAAAGGGCCAAAAATATGTTGAGTGATGCATAGTTGGATAAATACTTTTGGGTAGAGGTTGTGTGTACTGCTTGCTAATTGATAAACAAATCTCCTTGTAAGGCTCTTGATTCAACACCTTATGAAGTGTGAATAGGTAAGAAACCTTCTATTTCACATTTAGGGGTTTATGGCTATGAAACTTTTGTTCATGTGCCTAATGAAAAGCAATTTAAGTTAGATCCAAAGGTTGAAAAGTGTACATTCATTGGATATGGTGATAATGTCAAAGGTTATAAGCTTTAGAATCCACTAACCCACAAGATTATCTTAATTTTGGCATGTATGACAATTGTCATAATGTTTGGTAATTGAATCTATGATAGCTGCAAGTTGTCATAAGATTCTGAGATTCTATGACACATATGACAGATACGTTAGTTGTATATTCTCTATATTTAGCCCAAGGTTCCTATCTTGGAAAGATACTCTTTTGTCGAATCTATGATGGTTATGATGTGTCATAAGATGTTGTAAGAGACCAGATTTAGTCTTGGGCCTCCAACCTTTTCATGGTTGTTTTTGGACAAGTGGAAGGTTCTTGTAAGATGGCACTTAATGTTTGCTTGTTGGGGAATCTAGTGAGAGAGAAGGTGAATTCCTAAGATGAGTTAGAAAATATTTCTATAAGTATTTTCCATGTATCTGTTGAAGCAATATAGATTTTAGGTACTCAGGTGCTACCGAAATACTGTCAGATTGAAGACTTGTGAAGAGAGTTGTGTAGTTGGTGTATTGTACAATCTTGTTGAGATTAATAAAAACTTGCACCTCTTTCCTGGTGGAGTTTTTTACCTGCAAGGGTTTTCTGCACATAAACACTATGTCATTGTGTTTAGTTCTTCATGTTTGACATCTTTTCTATGTTGGGTTTTATGTTTTGTTACATCTCAATTCTTAATGCACACTTAAGATTGCTGAAATTTATCTTGAATCAGATTTCCATTGAAGTAGTGTTTCTTTCATTTCTAGCACTAGCATCTACTGACTTCCTATTGTATAATGACCATTTCTAGAGCATTTGGCCACCTTGTTTTGTGTTTAGATCTTTGGTAACCATCTTAATGTGAATCTAAACAACCACTCCTAGCCTTGGACCTTTTATTTTTCCTCCCATACTTTTTTTTTGAAATCTATTGTTTGCATCTAATGAATCTATCTAATTTTTTAGCTCTCTAACAATCTATAAGACTCATTCAACACTCATTGGCTCACAATGATATTATTTTTAGTCATTGGTATTTTTATTTAAACTCACAACAACATTTACAAGCTTTCTCTAAAGGTTCTTGAGCACTTTGTATCCTATTGAGATTTATCATTGGTATTTAACCTTACACAAGGTGATTGTGTTCCAACCTTCTTTATTTCTAATACTATTTACAAAATCCGTAGTTGTGTTCCAAACACTTTGTGGGTTTTCATCTCTTTTTATCTAATCCATCATACACACTAGTTTATTGCTCTTTGTAGATCTAAGAGTAATGTTCATAATATTTGTCACTTTTGTTATTTCTTAGACACACTTAGGATAAGAGCACACACTTTTATTTCAATCTCTTTATCATTGGTTGTCTATGGAGTTGAATGACTAACATAGGGGCTTGACTAGTCTTGGCAAGCCCCCAAAAAACCCCAACATTTTCCTCTATTTTAGCTACAGGTTTATTGGAGCTCTCAATCACATGAGGGTTTGCAACTTCTTTCTTCCTATTCCATGCCATTTTGTCCTCATTTTGATAATTGGTAGACTACATAGTTCCTTCCCATTTTTTTTATCACCTAGATTTCTAGTACTTTTGTCTCTATTTTCTTTTTGTGTAGACTAATATCGAGATCTAGGTATAAAAGGTATAATTTACCAATTACTAGTTTACATACAACATATGGGTGATAGTGTGTCATGTAGAGGTTTGTGTGTCATGCCAACATCCATGCCACTCAACTTCAACATTTTGTGTTAGGTTCCTCTTTGCCTATTATTTACAGTTCACCTATTTTGTTAAATTTGTAATTCAGAATTTGTGAATCAACATATTTTTCATTAGCATTTATGCCTTAGCTTTGTGAAAAATGTTATTTTGTATATGTAATATATAGTAGGATAACCTAGTCTGAATTTGTTCTTTTTGTTAAAAAAGCAACAAATGATATCTTTCTAAAGAACTAGTTTTATCCTAGTGTGATGGGTTGAAAACATTTATCTGTAAAACAAGAAAACTTTTTAGTTAAATCAAATTTTCAACATCACACACATATACATATATATGTATATATACATACACATATGTATACCTATATAATATATACTTATATAAATACATATAAATAATATATATACATGTGTGTATAATGTTTAGTGAGGTTCTTATTGGGGCCTTCACTCCTAAATGTAAGAGTTTGTTCGTGGGACCTACATTCCATATAATTTATTTAATGGGTTACTTACGTATACATATATATGTATATATACATATATAGTATATACACGTATACATACATACATATAAATAATATATATACAAGTGCAAGTGTGTATATATATAAATTTTAGGGAGATTCTTATTGGGGCCTTTACTCTTGAATGTAAGGGTTTGTTCTAAAGATATACAGTTGGTAATTAAATATATAACAAATTAATATTTAATTACTAACTATTAATTTGTTACACACACACTATTAATTTGTTATTCCCTCCTCCTTTATCATCCCTGGAACTTGCTTGGAAAGAATTTATGTGTAGGGTAGACAACTACTTGGCCCATGTTGGCTTCATCTTTTTAATTGTTAATCATTAGAAGCAGACTCACCCCAAGGTTGAGGTGAGCCTGGTTATGAGAAAAGGGAAAAGCATCAAAGTGGACTCCTCTAATATGGAGGCGGATAGCTATGAGGAAATGGGTTTGAGCAACAATTCAGAGGAGGCAAAGGAATCCGTGGACTTGTCTAAGGAACAAATGGAGGAAGACCTTGATTTTGAGGAAATTGGGGATGACGATGTGAAGGAGAAGCAAAGCAAAAAAAAGTACAAGGATAAAGACTGGGGGAGCCAATGGTTGGGGCCAACTTCCTTGAAATCTCAGGCTCGTGTTCACACCCTTATGGTGAAAATGAGGTTAACTCGTGAAAAAAGTTCGTTGGAGATTGCCATCAATGTCATTAATCAATTGGTGGGTCAATCAGTTGGTCTTGTGTAGGATATAAAGATCCACCATTAGTTTTCTAAACGGTTCTTTAAAAGAATAAGAAATTCTAGGTAGAAGTATGAGGGGATCTTGGTGCCCGAGGAGGAGGAAAAGGACAAATAGAATACAATATTGTAGGTGGTCGAGGAAGAGTTAAAGGAGTTGTTTTGGTCTTTCTTTTTTGGTTCTTTTTGTTATTTTCTTTGTTGTCTTTGGTCTAGTTTGGCCAACATAGTAGCTCTATTTTGGTGTCTATGTAGTCAGTTGGCTATGTTTGTGCTGTAACTTTTGCTTTCTATAAATTTTATGATCCCTTTAAAACCAACTTATCTTAATCAAAACTATTAATTTGTTATTACCAGTGGCATTAAGGGATGAATGTGAGGTCAATCATAAAAACTAAAAAGAGCCCACATATATTTTTTAATTTTATAAAGTAAGTGTTTTAAATTTAAAATATTACCGACATACTTTTATTAAATGAATACACCTAAAATGATAAAGTAACTTTTTTCTATTTAAAAAATATATAACCAGCGTATTTTTTAAATGAAAGCACATAAGAATTAAATTTAAAATACATAACCACCATAGTTTTATTAAATTAATGGACATAACAATAAAGCCGACATAAAGTAACAAATCTATAAAATACAAGTAATAGTCAAACATAAATCACAAAAATATGAAATAAGTTAGACTAAAAGAATACCTGAGAAGCGCAGGAGTTATTTGCAGGTAACTGCATTATATTTCATACATTTTCGTATAAGGTTTCAATTTCTTTTTCTTTTTTTTTTTGCAGAATGAAATCTAATTTCTGAATTTTCATTGTCTGTCGATTTATAAAAATTAACTGAGCTTAATTATATTTTATTAGGGTTTTATCCAATGAACCATTTATAAACATGAGTGATACTAAATACTCTTTATAGTATAATTTTTTTTTGGAACATGGTGGAAATTAAAGGCGTCCAATTGTTTTGATTCTTTCGATCTAAGAGTAGGGCAGGGTAGCTACCACCTAACATTATTGCTCGCCGGTTTAGGATTCCCCTTGGTCAGTGTAGGGTTGGTTCCTATCAGTTATGAGTTGAGATTGACCATCCTATTCCTCAATGGAATAGGATCTGTAATATTTGTTGACAACAGGAATGGAAATAGAGATATTAATAATTTTTTACATCTAAACACTGCTGGGGCAATTATAGCTTCATCCTTCACATAAGTAGGCTAAGTTTGATAATTAAAAGGTTGACGGTTTACTATTTCACTGGGTTCTATGGTGTTTCAGAAATTCATTCTCTGAGTAGCACCAATTGTTGAGTGTGAGAGTTTCATTGTAGAGCTGTGAATTTTTGAAGTGTAAGTTTTTTCATTTTGTATTCGGGTTTTGTGAACTTTTCTTTAAAGACATATTTGTGAAGGCTGTTATCATAAATTCTAATTCTGATTGTAAGCTTTGTTCCCCTCTACTTTAATGAAGACAAATTTATAAATACTATCAAGTAGAATAGAGGGATTTTCTTTTCTGCTCTAGATTTTCTCTATTTCCTTAGGTATGTTCTGTACCAAACTATTGTATCTTTTTTTTGCAGAGATTTTGCATGACATTCTCTGCTTCTTGAATGGAAAATAATGTTGACAATATCCATGCTTTGTGATTGCATCTCCTTGCTATGAGCTATGGCTTGCTCTCTTAAATTGACTTTGTTTAACACTAGATTCAAAATCTTTGCTTCTTGAATGAAAATAATATTGACAACATCCATGCTTTGTGATTGCATCTCCTTTCTATCAGCGATGTCTTACTCTCTTTAGTTGAGTTTGTTTAACATTAGATTTATCTCTCAAAAAATTAGATGAAATATATTCTTACCTTTTGACAGTTGTCAAAATTCTTAAACCTGCTCTCATATAATAAATAAATAATTAATATTGCTATATTGTTATCCTTTTAGAAGGCAATACCTGTTTGTACTATATGTATACGAACTTGGCTTTGCTACCGAGTCAATATAACTCTTTTTTATGTGGCAAACAAATACATTTTCTTGCATAAGCCAATCTTATTAAACCATTTACCAAATAATGGATCTGATAGAGAGTGAAAGCAGTTGATCAAAGAATTAAAATCTTCTGGGATCAAACCTACAGTTGTAGCACATCATAATACTTAGTGTTTGCTGTTAGTAAATCATTGCTTCTGAACCAGTTATAGGGAAAGGAGATTAAGGAAGATTGAATATATTTTCTTTCTTTGACATGAAAGAAATACGCACAAAATTGAATGCCAAACTTTTAGTAAGGTTGAAGAAATTATTTGGCATAGAAGACATGCCCACAAGTGTGAGTAATGTGGCTTCCAGTTTGATTGACCTGAGCAGTGATGACGAGGATTCACTTCAGGAGAAAACTCCAACAGAAATACAATTGCAATCGTCAATAGGAATTTTAAAAAATGAATGCTCTGAAAATTTGTGTAATACACAAATAGAATTTGAGTGGTATTTACACTCGAGTGGTCAAATGTTATTTACACATTAGGATTAGTTGAAGCATATGCAATATGTACTCATAGATTAAATGAGTTTTATAAGCCTCTAAGTTGTTTGTTGCCATCAACAAACATTTGAAATAGGTGTTTCCATCACATACAAAAAAAATAAAAAGATTTTGGTAGAAGGTCTATCTTTCTTGTTGGCTATCTTTTCTAGTTACTATTTGTGTGTGACATACCATTTATGCAAGTATCCCCATTTTATTACAATGTGTAGGATAACACTTTATTGATGTATGTGTAGATCATTAAGTGGTGTGCAATTTGACCATATATTTTTATGTAATGTTTGTACTTTGTGGGTTTATATGTAAAACTTATGGTAAGGTATTGCGGGTTACATTTTTGACATATGTGACCTTGAAGATGGTTTTCATTAATAGAAACATGATCTAGAAAAATTTAAATATAAATAAATGTTAACAAATATAGGGAATGCATCTACAATATATGAGAACTAACAAGAACTCACAAGTTGAATAAACATCTCATTGCTCAGTATTGAGGAGCAATCAGTATTTGATGCATTTGTGCATTTGCTACAACAAATAATATAGTCATCTTCCATAATAAGATAATGTTAAAGTCATTGACCACACTAGTTTCTTGTAGTGGGTTTTTGCATATACTAGGTGTATTGAATCACATGATGCCAATGACAATCATCTAGACAATGTAGTCCTATTGTGTGTTGGTGAATATCTAATGTTGGTGTGAATACTATAAGTTCTGATAAATAAAAGGTTGATTGTTTACATATCTTACTGTGTTCTATGGAGTTTCAGAAATTCATTCCCTGACTAGCACCAATTGTTGAATTTGAGAGTTTCATAGTAAAGCTATGAATTTTCCAAGTGCAAGTTTTTTCATTTTGTATATGGGTTCTGTGAACTTTTATTTAAAAACATATTTGTCATGGCTGTTATCAGAAATTCTAATTCTGATTGTAAGCGATTAGACAAATCTATAAATATTATCATGTAGAATAGAGCAATTTTCTTTTCTGCTCTAGATTTTCTCTCTTTCCTTAGGTATGTTCTGTACCAAACTATTGTATCTTTTTTGCAGAGGACTTGTATGGAATTGTTTGCTTCTTGAATGGAGAATAATGTTGATAATATCCATGCATTGTGATTGCATCTCCTTTCTATGAGCTATGGCTTGCTCTCTTTAGTTGAGTTTATTTAACACTGAATTTATCTCTGTAAAAGAAATAGATGAAATGTTTTCTTACCTTTTTACAGTTCACCTTTTGCCACCATAATATTTAATGATTTCCATTTTGGATTCACATTATAGAATCAACAATTGCAACTATATGCCTGTCTTTTCATTTCTTTATCCCTTTCTTTTTTTCATATGAATTTTCTGACAATCAAAATTGCTAAACCTGCAAGAACTTTGTGGACAAACAACTAATAAAATATTAAACATACAAAGACATTCTTTTGGAGGATGTTAATTGTGATCTAATATAATAAATTACAGTGTTGCTCTATTGTTATCCTTTCAGAAGGCAATACCCGTATTTGTATAATATTTTTACCAACTTGGCTTTGCTGCCAAGTCAATGTAACTCTTTTTTTAATCTGGCAAACAAATACATTTTCTTGCATAAGCCAATCTTATTAAACCATTTACGAAATAATTGATCTAATAGAGTGAAGGCAGTTAATCAAAGAATTAAAACCTTCTCGGATCAAACCTACAGTGGTAGCACATCATAATAGTTAGTGTTTGCTGTTAGTAAATCACTGTTTCTTAATCAGTTACAGGGTGTAAGAACAGGCCCAATAAACACTAAAAGACAGGGCAAAACATAACAGCAACAAATAGAAAAGAGGCAGGGCAAAACATAGTTGAATAACCCAGCAAATTATATTCATCTAACATTCATTACATCACAAATGCTTGTCACAGTAGCTATCCAGATGCTATATCTAATAGCAATCTGAATGCTGTATCCAGCAGCCATCCAGAGGCTCTCTATTCAACAGCTCTCTCCAATCACATATATATAGTTATAGAACTTTTGAAGCCTGGAAACTTCTAGCTTTCTAGAAAACTCTTAAACCTAGAATGTTCTTTTCTAGAACATATCTTACAATATTCTTTTCTAGAATAGCTCCAAGAATGTTCTAGCTTGTGGAAGGCTCTAGAATCACTCTACAATTTTCTAGACAATCTTAATCCTTAACATCCCCCCTTAAGATTGGCCAGAATAATACAGAAAAAATACAAATGAGAGGGAAACATTATATTACTATCCCCCCTTAATGTTCACCTCTAGCATACCAAGCATTCTTTGATCATAATCCTTTTTCATGGTTTGCTCCCATTCTTTCTGTCCTCTAGCTTGCTCATATGAGATTGAAACTTTAAGCCTTCAACACTCATTATCTTTTGTCTAGCTGAAAAGTCATCTTCTTCATCATCACTACCAACAATACCTCTAGCTTGTTCCAAATTGCATTTCCAGCAATAGTCCTGCAAACAAAAATCACTCTAGCAATATATCAGCGCTGCAAACAAATCACTTCAGCAATATTTCAACCCTGCAAACAAATCACTCCAGCAATACACTTCTAACTGAACCTCTAGCTGAACCGGAAAACATTCTAGCTAAACCAGGAAAACATTCTAGCTGAACCTGGTTGAAACTGTAGCTAAACTTGCTCTGATCCTCTAACTGAATCTTTTTTTTTTCCAACAATCCCCTCAGCATTACCCAAGGGGATTCGAACCCATAACCTCGCTCTGATACCATGTAAGAACAGGCCCAATAAACACCAAAAGACAGGGCAAAACATAACAGCAATGAACATAGCAAACGCAGGGCAAAACAGAGTTAGATAACTCAGAAATATATATTCATCTAACTTGCATTACATCCAAATGCCGTGTCTAGCAGCAATCCAGATGCTATATCTAATAGCAATCTGAATGCTGTATCTAGCAGCCATCCAGAGGCTCTCTATTCAACAGCTCTCTCCAATCACATATATATAGTTATAGAACTTTTGAAGCCTGGAAACTTCTAGCTTTCTAGAAAACTCTTAAACCTGGAATGTTCTTTTCTAAAACATATCTTACAATATTCTTTTCTAGAATAGCTCCAAGAATGTTCTAGCTTGTGGAAGGCTCTAGAATCATTCTACAATTTTCTAGACAATCTTAATCCTTAACACAGGGAAATGAGATTAAGGAAGATTGACTATATTTTCTGTCTTTGGCATGAAAGAAATACGCACAAATTTGAATAAACTCTGTGTTTGCCTTATGCAGGGATTATTTGGTATAGAAGACATGTCCACAAGTGTGAGTAACGTGGATTCCAGTGTGATTGACCTGAGCAGTGACGACAAGGATTCACTTTAGGAGAAAACTCCAACAGAAATACATTTGCAATCGTCTATGGGAAATTTAAAAAATGAGTGCTCTGAAAATTTGTGTGATACACAAATAGAACAGCCAATTTGTACCCAGACAGTTCAAGATGCTGCATTTTCAAGATCAGCTGGTCATGAATTCGACTGGTATTTCAAAGATACCAAACCTAACCTTGACAATAGGATTCAAAGAACTCTGCCATCTGTATCTTTAGCTAAGGAACAACATGAAAGTGGATTGGAGCAGGATGGATCGAGGCAATCTAATGGCATTACATATTCTGCTCTTGGTTCACCATCTCATCATGAAAGGTCTGCACGGCAAGCTTTTAGTGCAACAGATAGTCAGCAGATATTAAATCAGCAAGGAAGGCATACATTGCCAACATCTTCATCAAGGTCAAATTGTCTGGGCCAGCCAGGCCAGGAAATTCAAAACAGCACCGATACACTTGGAATAAATCACATTGTGCAAGTAAACAATGAAAACACAAGAAATGTTGGAAGTATGCCTCCAGTTAGTTCTTCCATGTCAAATCAATCTGAACATGTTTCTTCTAAGAGCAGCTTTCACCAATTTTGGAAAGCAGGAGATTATGATGTTCGATATCCACAAAAAAAATCCATAACAGATCTTTTATTCTTTTGGAAAATTTGCATGTTGCATATCTTTTATATTATGAAAATATTGTCCTAGACATCAAATATTAATTATCGCACAGTTATCTGTTTTCTTATTTTCTGTGATCTTCGAACTAAGAATGTTGAGGTTATAAGGAATGCCATGCATCTTTAGCACTGTTTCTGTGAAGCGATTTACATGATTCTATAGTAATCAGTTATGGCATCGATTTGATACGTTCTTGCTAATGTGATGGAGTTAGACAACATTATATACTTTAATAATAGTGAGAATTATTTTTTTCTTTATGCAGGTGGAATGGTTCATGTTCGTGTACACCCGAAGTTCCTTCATTCTAATGCTACCTCCCATAAATGGGCATTTGGAGGTTTACTACTTATGCCGCCCTTTCGAATGATAAATAATGTCCATTAACACTCTCTTTCCTTATTGTCATCTGTAGATCATTTGTTATTTATATTAGGATCCACTGCTTGAACTGTAACGTTCAATTTTTCAGTCAAGAGATTATCTTAGCCTTATTGAGAGATATTTTCTCCAAAGCTCTGTTCTTGTGTTATAAAATAATATTTTCTGTGAAGACAGATCAATTCATGTCAGATGTTATAGGAAATGGTAAATCTATTCTTGAAATAAAATAGTGAAATATAAATACAAGATATAGAACTGTTGGAAATTGAAAATCCTAAAGTTACCCTTTTTTGACTCATCTTAATTACGATGCCCTGAAAATGTAAGGCATATTACAAGATTCTTTCTACAAGAAACTATACAAAATGAGTGACTGAATGACAGAAAAATAAAAATGGGAAAGTTTGCTTTCAAAGAAAAATGAACAAAATGCTATTACACATTGATAATATTCATTGTTGTTATTTTACATTCTTATCATTATCTCCAAGGATATCTTACAACAAGTGATATCTTTCCTTATAACGATAATTGGGAATATCACCAAGCCCAGACTGGCTCTAGGGATAAATTGGCGCCAGTCCAGGGTGTGTTATGACATGTCTTATTGTACTGTGGGGATTTGAACTTGAGTCATTCTCTTTATGAATTCAGCAATTTACGATCATACAACTAACCTTTGGACTGTTGCAAAAAAGTAATGTTATTCTATTGTACTGGGTGTACACTAATCTGTTTTTCTGTTCTGGTGACTGTTTTTATTTTTGTTTTTCTCCATTTTGTAGTCTCTTTGGTAGTAGCCATGTTTATTAGATTCAAATTTTGAATAAATAATGCTGTTATCAAAATAATTTGTAAAAGGCGGTTCTTCCTTGTGACGTATTTCCCACTTTATGGCCAATTGTTGGTATCTCTATTTACTTAATCTTTAGTAAATATTTTTGTTGAAAGTTTACTCTAATGAGTCTTATTTTTTGTTTATCATTGCAGTGATTGCAGAGCTTCTTGATAATGCAATTGATGAGGTAATGTAGCTTTGTACTTTGTTTCCTGAGATGAATTGTTGAGGTGGCTACAATCACTCATTTGTGATAGTTACCACAGAGATGAGAGAAGCTCACAACTAATGTTTATTTTTAAAATATTTTGGTCAGTTTTGTTTGGTGAAGGATTGTCTTGATGATGACTATTTGTCAACTTGGTGTATGATGTTTTGATGATAAGATTTATGTCCACGTGATTGCCTTCTATTCTCTATTCATTTAGTGATTTGCGTGCCTGTATTTTATTCTCTCCAGGTTTGTTTTTAAATCTCGAGTTTGTGTGTCCATATCAGTAATCTTGTTGTATTGTTTGTGTGTTATTATTGAAATATCTAAAACATTACTTCAAGCATGCATACACTTTGCTTTCCTGAACAAGATTTATGTTTGAGCTAGCTCATTGCTTGCAAAATATTTGATTTTCCGTACAAATTGAATTCCTCCTTTCTATTTTCAAAATATTGATTTAAGAAAATAATTTTACTATAATTCTGCTGTTTGGAAAGTCTGATGTTAATGATTATTTTGATCAGGTGTGAGAATTCTCATCAAAGACAGCTGGAGCTAAATCAGAAGGTAAGACCTTGTTGCAATTTTTACCTTTTCTGCCTTTGTTCTAACTTATTTCTTGGAATATGTTTGAGGGATTGCAACTAAAAATGGTTTTTGATTGGAACTTATAGTTCTCAAAAATGGAATAATGAGAGTAAGAGTATACATTATGTGTCTATTGGTTTTGACATTCGTAGCCTTTTTTGTGGAATATGTAAGAAATCTGAGAATGAATTGAAGTATGCCAAACACAAATTAATGGTACTTGCATCTAATGTGGATCTTCAGAAGAAGCAAAGAAAAGTTGCCTTGAGGTAAAATTTTAATAGTATGTGTGTAATTGTAGATTGTATAGACTGTTAATTATGCATATTTTGGTGGATGGATGAGACCACAAAAACATCTAATTTGAAGTCATATATTCACGGAAAATAAGTTGTATATTTGGAATATCTTCATGGGACAATGTGCTTATTTTATGTCCTCTTCTGCTACTTATTAAGGATATTTATTCAATTGTAGATCTGCATAGAGCTGACAAGAGCCTTTGAAGAATCCTGATGGCTGAAGTGAAAATAGAAAAACTTTAAGATTGAAATGTATTTAGAGTTCTGTAAATTGCAGTCCTTTTCAGGGGAGCAAATTGTTTAAATAATTTCTGTTTCTAATGCATACGGAAATATTTATAAAGGAGTTTTATTCCACCTATTTCTGTGTATCTAATCAGAAGGCTTGACCATCCTTGCCCACAGCAATGTCCTAATTTGTTGGTAAACTGGTGTATAGTTTTGATGCATTTTTGGAAGCATGGTCATTCAAAAGGAGAGATACCTCTAAAAGGTGAAGATGGTATAAAAAATTTTCATCCAAAATATTTTATAGATACAACACAAAGTGAAATTTTTGAAGCATTCAAGTAAGAATTTTCATAGGTGAAAATTTGTCAAAGAATGTCTGAGAGTTTACAACCATGTTTCATACATATAAAGTATGTGAAACTTGTTGTCAACATCATGTTGAATTTCATCTACACCTACAATCATATAAAAAAGTTATG
The DNA here is from genome assembly GCA_027924645.1 of Cunninghamia lanceolata. Classification (NCBI taxonomy): domain Eukaryota; kingdom Viridiplantae; phylum Streptophyta; class Pinopsida; order Cupressales; family Cupressaceae; genus Cunninghamia; species Cunninghamia lanceolata. Next base: position 6,356,075 of record BSBN01001670.1, on the reverse strand, counting down.
ACAATAGTTATGGAAGTAAAACACAATTTGTGAAGTTTAATGTATGTGAAAAATCATAAGATTCAGATGAATTTAATGTAGACTGTATAAAAAACATATGTGTAGATTGTGGAAATTTGAAGAAACTTTTACAATTTGACAATATTGATTATTCAATGCAAGTTATGTGGAAGAGATTTCAATATAAGACATACTCAACGAAGTCAGGAGCTGAGTCCAAAAAAATTGTTTCAAAAGAGAGTGAATTGCCCTACAATCAGTTTATGTCCACAAATTTCGTAACGTCATATATCTGCATATCCAACAATGTCACAGCACAAGATGGAAGGCTAAACAATTTTGTGACTCAAATAATTGTTTTCCACCGGGTTCTATTCTCTCTATTATATATTTATTTGGGAACTATATATTTAATCCTCAAACTGAGATTAAAAGTGTAACAACCCACCCTCGTGGCAATGAGGAGTTGGTGAGTTCATTGAAGACAGCAAGAAGATATCTCCTTGAGAATAGCGTACAAAAGAAAATTAGGTGAGTCAATGCATTTGTGAGGGGGGATTTAAAAAAAAATCAGAGAACCTTGAGGGGGGGTCATGGCATGTGGAGGTGGCAGAGAGTGTTTATTGAGAAGAGAAATAACATGGAACTAGGAGAAAAAGTTATGGCTGAGCAGAGGACGGTTTTAAAAACTTACGCCCCAATATTGACTAAGTACTATGCATGAGACATAAGGGAGAGGGAGGCATTTAAGATAAAAGAAAATAGAGAGAATGGGGGGAGAGAAAGATAGGTGAAGGATTTAATCAAGCAAGCGAATAAATTGGAAGAGCTGAGATGAGTTGAAGAGAGAGGAGAGGCATTTAAGAACAAAAAAATTATATAGTGAATGACTGAGAAAAGAGAGGGGGATAGATTTATCTCAAACGAGTATATCTTTGCAAGATCTAAGGTGAGCTAAAGGGGGAGCAACTTGATAGAGAGGAAAGGAAGCACGAGAGGTATTTACCTCTATTCCTTGTTTTTTCATGCACAAAAACTAAAATTGGTTTGCTGCTATTTCATTAAGCATAGGAAAATCAAAATCCATTATTGCCTTTTAAATAAAACTACACTATGTTAACTACTGTTTCATTAAACATAGGAAAATTGAAACCTCATTACTGCCTATAACTCTACTACTAGTTATCACTTGTTACTATAACTCTACTACTAGCTCCCCTAGGAGCCACTTATGGGACCCGGGCCCATAGAGAGCCACTCCAAACGACCACTATAATGCCTAGACCTTGTTCATCTCATTTAACCAAACAAGGAATCCAAAATGATTAAAACACTGAATCATAACTTTAAAATTGTAAAGATAAAAGTGTCATCTACAAGACCCAATACTTTTGACGACAGAGAAATTTATTGAAAACAACCCTATGCTAATTAGACTAGTTTTGTAATAACTCCTGTGACCCCAATTTAATCACTCTTCACAAATTGTGTTTTACTTCCATAACTATTGTCGTAACTTTTTTATATGATTGTAGGTGTAGATGAAATTCAACATGATTTTGACAACAAGTTTCCCATACTTTATTTATATGTATGAAAAATGGTTGTAAACTCTCAAAGATTCTTTGACAAATTTTCACTTGCAAAAATTCTTACTTGAATGCTTCAAAAAGTTTACTTTGTGTTGTATGTATAAAATATTTTGGATGAGAAATTTTTATACCATCTGCACCTTCCATGAATGAGTATCTCTAAAGGCCCTTCAAACTGCCCTGACTATAGATAGTTGGCCCCATATAGAAATAGGGACTCACTCACGCCCTAACTCATACCAACTCTCGGTCGAGCCAACTAGAGGTGGAACCCCGGTAGGTGAGGTGGCCGTCTTACGTCTTCTAGTAGCTCTTTCCTCCTTTTGAATGACCATGCTTCTCAAAAGGCATCAAAACTATACAGCAGTTTACCAACAAATTAGGACATTGCTGCGGGCAAGGATGGTCAAGACTTCCAAACAGATACACAAAAATAGGTGGAATAAAACTTTTTTATAAATATTTCTTTATGCATTAGAAATAGAAACTATTTCAACAATTTGCTCTCCTGGAAAGGACTGCAATTTACAGAACTCTAAATGCATTTCAATCTTAAAGTTTTTCTATTTTCTCTTCAGCCATCGTGATTCTTCAAAGGCTCTTGTTGGCTTTGTGCATCCCTACAATTGAAAAAATATCCTTAATAAGTTGCAGAAAAGGACAGAAAATAAGCGCATCGACCCATGAAGATATTCCAAATATACAACTTAATTTCCGAGAATATGACTTCATATTAGAATTTTTTTTGTGGTCTCATCCATCCACCAAAATATGCATAATTAATAGTCTATACAATCTACACTTACACACATACTGTTAAAAATTTACCTCAAGGCAACTTGTCTTTGCTTCTTCTGAAGATCCACATTCGATGCAAGTACCATCAACTTGTGTTTGGCATACTTCAATTCATTCTCCAGATTTCTTATCTATTCAACAAAAAGGGCTACGAATGTCAGAAGCAATAGACACATAATGTATACTCTTACTCTCATTATTTGCATTTGAGAACTATCAGTTCCAATCAACTAACATTTTTAGTTGCAATCCCTCAAACACATTCCAATAAAGAAGTTAGAACAAAGGCAGGAAAGGTAAAAATTGCAACAAGGTCTTACCTTCTGATTTAGCTCCAGCTGTCTTTGATGAGAATTCTAACACCTGATCCAAATAATCAATAACCTGAGACTTTCCAAACTGCAGAATTATAGCAAAATTATTTTCTTAAATCAATATTTTGAAAACGGTAAGGATGAATTCAACTTTGTACGGAAAATCAAATATTTTGCAAGCAATGAGCTAGCTCAAACATAAATCTTGTTCAGGAAAGCAAAGTGTATGCATTCTTGAAGTAATGTTTTAGATATTTCAGTAATACCAGCCAAACAATACAACAAGATTACTGATATGGACACACAAACTCTAGATTTAAAACAAACCTAGAGAGAATAAAATACAGGCATGCAAATCAGTAAATGAATAGAGAATATAAGGCAAACCATAGAGTTTCCAAAAATGTGCTTGTTATTAATAAATGATATAGCAAAAGCATGGCCTCCATAAGGTCAATGCTTTTCATTGGCTGACCATGTCAAGGAAGGCTCTGACTGTTTTGTTTGATATGTTTGGACTTGAGGCTTTTACAGGCCCTCTGATAGTATTTTAACAGAGGCGGAATGTTCTCAAAACAGAGCACATACGCATTAAAACAAATCTGGAAGAAATATAAAGGAAAAAAGATGGATCGTACCAGCTCTTCAAAATTCAAAATTCTCAATAAATACTAACACTAACTCCCTCACTACGCCTCCATGTACTTAACTAAACTAAGACTTGAGTGACAGTTATTGGCGGAGTCAATAATTAGTAATTACATCTAACACTCCTCCTTAATTTTGACTCCATTTCCATTACAATATTTTCACCACTGACAATTCCTAATTGTTGTTTTTGAAATTCAAAATTTTCTTTTACCAATGGCTTAGTAAATAGGTCTACCAATTGGTGTTTAGAAATGCAAAAATATAGACTAACTTCTCCATTGCTGACCAGCTCTTTGATGAATTGGTAATGGGTGTCGATGTGCTTGCTCTTCTAAGGAAAACCATGATTTTTGAAATGTGCTATCGCTGAGCTGTTATCACAAAAGATAGTAATTGGCTACTTCTTTATTTTTGGTTCAATATCACTTATTAACCTCTTCATCCATACTGCTTGACAGGTTGCTGATGTAGCTGCTACGTACTTTGCCTCTACAAACAAAATAGTGACTATGGGTTGCTTCTTGGATGCCCATGAAATTATACCCATACCCAAACAAAATGCATAACATGATGTGCTCTTTCTATTGTCAACACTTCCTACAAAGTCACTTTCTACAAATCCAACAAGCTGGTTGTCTTTAGAACCTATTTACAAAATATCCTCTTGTACTGTTCGTACAATATATCTTAATATTCTCTTCCATGCCTTCCAGTGGGATTCCTTCGGTGACTCCATGAACCTAGAAAGAAGGCTGACTGCAAACATAATGTCTGGCCTTCTTGTTGTCAAATACATTAGGCTCCCTACTAGCTGCTTGTATGATGTAGAGTTTACTATTGCACTTGCATCAGTTTTGCTCAATTTGGTACCTAGAACAATAGCAATACTAATTATCTTGCAATTATTCATTCTAAATTTGGTAAACACATCCTGTGCATACTTCTTATAGCTAATGAATATACCCTATTCTGATTTCTCAATTTCTAGACCTAGAAAATACTTCATGTGACCGAAATTGGTCATTTCAAATTCTCTCTCCATAGCAAGCCTAGATTCCTCAATATGCAAATTAGCAATGTATAATAAGTCATCAGCATACATACATACAATTAGAATTTTACCTTGCAAGTTTATGTTTGTGTACAATGTAGGTTCATTTCTGCTATGCTTGAACCCTATGTTAAGTAGATAAGAATATATTCTGTTGTACCATGCACTTGGTGCTTGTTTCAATCCATATAAGGCCTTTTTTAGTTTATAGACCTTCTGTTCTTGTCCTTCAATCTTAAATCTAGGTGGTTGTTCAACATATACCTCTTTATTTAGAATTCCATTTAGAAATTCAGACTTGACATCTAATTGGTAAACTAGCCAATGGTGTTTTGCTGCTACTGGTAACAATATTCTAACTGTGTCCAATCTTGCCACTAGTGCAAATGTCTCTTCCTAGTCTATACTAGGGTACTGTGCAAACCCATTGGCTACTAGCCTTTCCTTGTGCTTCTCAACTTGGTCTTTCTCATTAAGTTTTGTCTTGTATACCCACTTAACTCCTATGCTTGTTTTCTCTTGTGGCAAGACTACTAAGTGCTATGTATCATTTTTCTCCATGGCTTCTATTTCATTGTTCATGGCTTCTACCCACTCTTTCTTTTTAACTACTTCTTCAAAATATATAGGCTGACTAGACATCAAGGAAAACATTACCTGTTCATATATCTCTCTGATAGTCTTGGTCTTCTGGTTCTTAATTTCTGCTATTGTAGGGTCTGAATCACTGCTAGAAGAAGGACTGTGCACTTCCTATCCTTGAGTTTCTCCTCTTGTTGCTGGAACCTGTAATCTAGGTAGACTCTGTCTTAGCTGCTCAATATCTGATATACTTTCTAGTTTAAATGTGTGTGGAACAATCTGACTATGAATTGTTCCATCATCTTGTTCATACCATGGCTTATCTTCAAGAATCTTCACATCTCTGGACTCTAATGTCTTCTTGGTAATTGGATTATACAACTTGTAGGCTTTTGATGCATCACTATAACCTTCAAGTATACACTTCTTGCTTCTATCATCCAATTTTCTCCTTAACTCCTCAGGCACATGAGCATAAGCTAGACTTCCAAAAATTCTCAAGTTTGTTACATCTGGTTTCATTCCTCTCCAGGCTTCTAGAGGTGTCTTGTCCTTTACACTTTTTGTAGGTGATCTATTCAAGATGTACACTGAACATGCAATTGCCTATGCCCAATAATCATTTGATAGGTTTTGAGCTTTTAAGATACTCCTTTCCATATTCATGATTGTTTGATTCTTCCTCTCTGCCACTCCATTCTTCTATGGAGTGTACCTTGTGGTGAATTGTCTCCGAATGCCCTATTCACTACAATATGCTACAAAAGCTTTGGAGTCATATTCACCTCCTCTATCAGACCTTGAAACCTTAATCTGTCTACCACTCTAATTATCTACCATTGCTTTGAACTATTTGAATCTATCAAAGGTGTCTAATTTTTTCTTAATGAAGTACACCCAAGTCATCCTACTGCAATCATCAATAAAGTTTAAAAAATAATAACTGCCTCCTATAGACTCTATTTGCATGGGACCATAGAGATCAATATGGACTAGCACTAGTAGTTCTCTAACTCTATAGGTTGCTACATTTGGAAATGCACTCCTCTGGTGTTTGGCTATTATGCAACTTTCACAAGGATTATGGTGGACATCTATTGTAGGAAAACCTATAGCCATCGACTTTTTCTGCAACAAATCTAGACTGTTAAAGGCTAGGTGGCCATATTTTAGGTGCCATAACCAGGTTTCATCATAATTTGTAACATACTGACCATAAGATATGGACTGTTTCACACTTCTTAGGTTTAGGGGATACAATCTATTTTTGGTCATTTGGACTCTTGCTATGACCATTTCACTTGGGGGTTTATCTAAGATATATAGTACATGTGGAACCTTTAAATTCAACTTCAAAACCATTCTTAGTCATTTGGCCTACACTCAATAAATTATGTTTTAGGTTTTGAACATAATAGGCATCATGGCTAGCCTTTTCATTATGTTGCTTTACTACTGTAACAATACCTCTTCCTAGAGCATGAACCAAATGGTCATCTCTTAACTTGATCTTGGACCTGACTGTTTCATCAAAACTAGTGAAAACATTTTTATTATCTATCATGTCATTGCTGCAGGCACTATCCAATAGCCACATATCTTCTTTGTTGTTGTCTTCTTCTACTAAACATGATAGAAACATTGATGGGGCTCCTTCTTCTATGTTGGGCATATTAGCTCTACCCCTATTCTAATCTACTTGCTTCTTTCTGCACTCACTCTCATAGTGTCCATATCGCTTATAGTAATAGCACTATATATTCGATTTATCAAATCTACATCTTCCTCTATTACTCCTACCTCTTCCTCTATGGTTTTGAGGCTGTGACAGAGGCTACTTTTACTAATTCTCAACACTATCTCTATTATCAGACTAGGAAGAACTTTGACCTCTTCTTCCTCCACTGATTGTGGCCTGCATTTGTAGGGTAGTTTCTAGAGATTCATTTTTATTTTGCATTCTGGACTCATGGTTCAACATTGAACCAGTCAACTCTTCTATGGAGTACTGAACAAGATCCTTACATTCTTCGATTGTTGTCACCAACATATCATATGAGTGTGGAAGACTTCTAAGAATTTTCTCAATAAGTTTCTTGTTTGTGATGTCTTCACCATTCTAACTACAATAATGGGTTACACTTTTTGACCAAACTTGACATTGAAATCAATATTTTGAAGTAAATCTTCACATTTTGACACCTATAGCTGCTAAATAATTAGGAATTTGAAAATGATTCAATCTAGTAATTTGTGAGATTTTGTTTGTAGATTCTAAATATATTTTTTAAAAAAAATTGGAGTTAAATTGTGAAGTTTTTTGCATCTCCTTTGATAACTAGTTTTTAATAGTAAACAACATTTTTTTAAACTGATGTGTATTAAATTGGTTGAAAATGACTTCGAGGAAGTAAGAAAGATTCATCAGGAAGAAGATTTGGAAAGGGAACTAATAGATTCAATCTGGAAGCATGGAGAAGGATTGGAGGATGCAAGGAAAGAGTTAGAAAACAAAGAGGGCTATTCTACAGAGGCTGAAATAAATCAGGGAGATAGGGTTTTGAGAGATAAGGGGGAATGCCCTTTAGAAGAAGAGTAAAAAATAGACAATAACCCACATTTGATAGAAATAAGTGGGTAGGAAGGGTTAGAGGCAAGTGATCGGAAAAATGAGGAAGAGAAGGAATAAAATATGGAGGAAGAAGGGATTGGAGAAGAAGAAGAGCAGGGTCTGTCAGAAGAGGATCCGGAGGAGGAAGAAAGTTATGAGGAACTCAAAGTAGGCTCTCTAGAAACACTGGGGCTGGAGCAAATCCAGATGAATAGGAAGACCTTGAAGATGAAGGCAGCTAGTCAAAGAGGGTGAAAATCTAATAAGGAGAGGATAGCCCTGGAAGGGATAGCAAAGGGGCAAAAGAAATTAAACCAAACAGTTCTGAGGAACAGGAAGGAATTGACCCTTCCTGAAGATCCATGAAGATAATTAGTTGGAATGCTAGGGGCTTGAATGCCCCTAGCAAATGGTCCCTATTTAGACACCAAATGGAAGCAATCAAACCTGATATAGTATTGATCCAAGAAACAAAGTGGAACTGGGAAGAGCAAAAGAATAAAATCAGATTTTGGAAGGGGTGGGAAGGGGTGTTCTCTTAATAACAAGCACATTTTTGGAAGCTTTATGGTTTACCTTGAACTGTTCTCTGTTCTTATGGTTTGCCTTCCATTCTCTATTCATTTAGTGATTTGTATGCCTGTATTTTATTCTCTCCAGGTTTGTTTTTAAATCTAGAGTTTGTGTGTCCATATCAGTAATCTTGTTGTATTGTTTGTGTGTTATTATTGAAATATCTAAAACATTACTTCAAGCATGCATACACTTTGCTTTCCTGAACAAGATTTATTTTTGAGCTAGATCATTGCTTGCAAAATATTTGATTTTCCGTACAAATTGAATTCATCCTTCCTATTTTCAGAATATTGATTTAAGAAAATAATTTTACTATAATTCTACTATTTGGAAAGTCTAATGTTATTTATTATTTTGATTAGGTGTGAGAATTCTCATCAAAGACAGCTGGAGCTAAATCAGAAGGTAAGACCTTGTTGCAATTTTTACCTTTTCTGCCTTTGTTCTAACTTATTTCCTGGAATATGTTTGAGGGATTTCAACTAAAAATGGTTTTTGATTGGAACTTATAGTTCTCAAAAATAGAATAATGAGAGTAAGAGTATACATTATGTGTCTATTGGTTTTGACATTCGTAGCCTTTTTTGTTGAATATATAAGAAATCTGAGAATGAATTGAAGTATGCCAAACACAAATTAATGGTACTTGCATCTAATGTGGATCTTCAGAAGAAGCAAAGAAAAGTTGCCTTGAGGTAAAATTTTAATAGTATGTGTGTAAGTGTAGATTGTATAGACTGTTAATTATGCATATCTTGGTGGATGGATGAGACCACAAAAACTTCTAATTTGAAGTCATATATTCACAGAAAATTAGTTGTATATTTGGAATATCTTCATGGGTGAATGTGCTTACTTTATGTCCTCCTCTGCTACTTATTAAGGATATTTATTCAATTGTAGGGCTGCATAGAGCTGACAAGAGCCTTTGAAGAATCCTGATGGCTAAAGTGAAAATAGAAAAACTTTAAGATTGAAATGGATTTAGAGTTCTGTAAATTGCAGTCCTTTTCAGCGGAGAAAATTATTGAAACAATTTATGTTTCTAATGCATATGGAAATATTTATAAAGGAGTTTTAATCCACCTATTTATATGTATCTAATCAGAAGGCTTGACCATCCTTGCCCACTGCAATGTCCTAATTTGTTGGTAAATTGGTGTATAGTTTTGATGCATTTTTGGAAGCATGGTCATTCAAAAGGAGAGAGCTACCTCTAAAACGTGAAGATGGTATTAAAATTTTTTCATCCAAAATATTTTATAGATACAACACAAAGTGAACTTCTTGAAGCATTCAAGTAAGAATTTTCCTAGGTTAAAATTTGTCAAAGAATGTCTGAGAGTTTACAATTATGTTTCGTACGTATAAATAACGTATGTGAAACTTGTTGTCAACATCATGTTGAATTTCATATACACCTACAATCATATAAAAAAGTTATGACAATAGTTATGGAAGTAAAACACAATTTGTGAAGTTTAACGTATGTGAAAAATCAGAAGATTCGGATGAATTTAATGTAGACTATATAAAAAATATATGTGTAGATTGTGGAAATTTGAAGAAACTTTTACAATTTGACAATATTGATTATTCAATGCAAGTTATGAGGAAGAGATTTCAATATGAGACATACTCAACGAAGTCAGGAGCTGAGTCCAAAAAAATTGTTTTGAAAGAGAGTGAATTGCCCTACAATGAGTTTATGTCCACAAATTTCATAACATCATATATCTGCATATCCAAGAATATCACAGTGCAAGATAGAAGGCTAAACAATTTTGTGACTCAAATAATTGTTTTCCATTAGGTTCTATTCTCTCTATTATATATTTATTTGGGAACTATACATTTAGTCCTCAAACTAAGATTAAAAGTGTAACAACCTACCCTCGTGGCAATGAGGAGTTGGTGAGTTCATTGAAGACAGCAAGAAGATATCTACTTGAGAATAGCGTAGAGAAGAAAATTAGGTGAGTCAATGCATTTGTGAGGGGGGATTTAAAAAAAAAAATTAGAGAACCTTGAGGGGGGGTCACGGCATTTGTAGGTGGCAGACAGTGTTTATTGAGAAGAGAAATAACATGGAAGTAGGAGAAAAAGTTATGGCTGAGCAGAGGATGGTTTTAAAAACTTACGCCCAAACATCGACTAAGTACTAAGCATGAGACATAAGGGAGAGGGAGGCATTTAAGATAAAATAAAAATAGAGAGAACGGGGGGAGAGAAAGATATGGGAAGGATTTAATCAAGCAAGTGAATAAATTGGAAGAGTTGAGATGAGCTGAAGAGAAGTGCGAATAGGGAAAGGGCAGAGGAGAGGTGTTTAAGAACAAACAAAATTATACAGTGAATATCTGAGAAAAGAGAGGGGGATAGATTTATCTCAAACAAGCATATATTTGAAAGATCTGAGGTGAGCTGAAGGGGGAGCAACTTGATAGAGAGGAAAGGAAGCACGGGAGGTATTTACCTCTGTTCCTTGTTTTTTCACTCACAAAAACTAAAATTGGTTTGCTGCTATTTCATTAAACATAGGAAAACTGAAACCCATTACTGCCTTTTAAATAAAACTACAATATGTTAACTACTATTTCATTAAAAATAGGAAAACTAAAACCTCATTACTGCCTATAACTCTATTATTAGTTATCACTTGTTACTATAACTCTACTACTAGCTCCCCTAACAAGCACTTACGGGTCCCGGGCCCATAGAGAGCCACTCCAAATGACCACTATAATGCCTAGACCTTGTTCATCTCATTTAACCAAACAAGGAATCCAAAATCACTAAAAATCACTAAAACACTGAATCATAACTTTAAAATTGTAAAGATGAAAAGTGTCATCTACAAGACCCAATACTTTTGACGATAGAGAAATTTATTGAAAACAACCCTATGCCAATTAGACTAGTTTTGTAATAACTCCAGTGACCCCAATTTAATCACTCTTCAGAAATTGTGTTTTACTTCCATAACTATTGTTGTAAGTTTTTTATATGATTGTAGGTGTAGATGAAATTCAACATGATTTTGACAACAAGTTTCCCATACTTTATTTATATGTACGAAACATGGTTGTATACTCTCAAAGATTCTTTGACAAATTTTCACTTGCAAAAATTCTTGCTTGAATGCTTCAAAAAGTTTACTTTGTGTTGTATCTATAAAATATTTTGGATGAGAAATTTTTATACCATCTTCACCTTCCATGAATGCGTATCTCTAAAGGCCCTTCAAACTGCCCTGACTATAAATAGTTGGCCCCATATAGAAACAGGGACTCACTCATGCCCTAACTCATAACAACTCTTGCTCGAGCCAACTAGAGGTGGATCCTCGGTAGGTGAGGTGGCCGTGTTATGTCTTCTAGTAGCTCTCTCCTCCTTTTGAATGACCATGGTTATCAAAAGCCATCAAATCTATACAGCAGTTTACCAACAAATTAGGACATTACTGCAGGCAAGGATGGTCAAGACTTCCAAATAGATACACAAAAATAGATGGAATAAAACTTCTTTATAAATTTTTCTATATGCATTAGAAATAGAAACTGTTTCAACAATTTGCTCCCCTAGAAAGGACTGCAATTTGCAGAACTCTAAATGCATTTTAATCTTAAAGTTTTTCTATTTTTGCTTTAGCCATCGTGATTCTTCAAAGGTTCCTGTTGGCTCTATGCATCCCTACAATTGAAAAAATATCCTTAATAAGTAGCAGAAAAGGACAGAAAATAAGCACATCAACCCATGAAGATATTCCAAATATACAACTTATTTTCGAAGAATATGACTTCATATTAGAAGTTTTTTGTGGTCTCATCCATCCACCAAAATATGCATAATTAATAGTCTATACAATCTACACTTACACACATACTGTTAAAAATTTACCTCAAGGCAACTTGTCTTTGCTTCTTCTGAAGATCCACATTAGATGCAAGTACCATCAACTTGTGTTTGGCATACTTTAATTCATTCTCTAGATTTTTATCTATTCAACAAAAAGGGCTACAAATGTTAGAAGCAAAAGACACATAATGTATACTCTTACTCTCATTATTTGCATTTGAGAACTATCAGTTCCAATCAACTAACATTGTTAGTTGCAATCCCTCGAACACATTCCAATAAAGAAGTTAGAACAAAGGCAGAAAAGGTAAAAATTGCAACAAGGTTTTACCTTCTGATTTAGCTCTAGCTGTCTCAAAACAGAGCACATACGCATTAAAACAAATCTAGAAAAAATATAGAGGAAAAAAGATGGATCATACCAACTCTTCAAAATTCAAAATTCTCAATAAATACTAACACTAATTCCCTCACTACACCTCCATGTACTTAACTAAACTAAGACTTGAGTGACAGTTATTGGCGGAGTCAATAATTAGTAATTATATCTAACACTCCCCCTTAATTTTGACTCCATTTTCATTACAATATTTTCAGAACTGACAATTCCTAATTGTTGTTTTTGAAATTCAAAATTTTCTTTTACCAATAGCTTAGTAAATATGTCTGCCAATTGGTGTTTAGAAATGCAAAATTGTAGACTAACTTCTCCATTGCAGACCAGCTCTCTGATGAAGTGGTAATGGGTGTCGATGTGCTTGCTCTTCTAATGAAAAACATGATTTTTGAAATGTGCTATCACTGAGTTGTTATCACAAAAGATAGTAATTGACTACTTCTTTGTTTTTGGTTCAATATCACTTATTAACCTCTTCATCCATACTGTTTGACAGGCTGCTGATGTAGTTGCTACGTACTATGCCTCTGCAAACAAAATAGTGACTATGGGTTGCTTCTTGGATGCCCATGAAATTATACCCATACCCAAACAAAATGCATAACGTGATGTGCTCTTTCCATCATCAACACTTCCTTCAAAGTCACTTTCTAGAAATCCAACAAGCTGGTTGTCTTTAGAACCTATATACAAAATATCCTCTTGTACTGTTCCTACAATATATCTTAATATTCTCTTCCATGCCTTCCAGTGGGATTTGTTTGGTAACTCCATGAACCTAGAAAGATGACTGACTGCAAACATAATGTCTGGCCTTCTTGTTGTCAAATACATTAGGCTCCCTACTAACTGCTTGTATGATGTAGAGTTTACTGTTGTACTTTCATCACTTTTGCTCAATTTGGTACCTAGAACAATAGCAATACCAATTATCTTGCAATTATTCATTCTAAATTTGGTCAACACATCCTGTGCATACTTCTTATGGCTAATGAAGATACCCTATTCTAATTTCTCAATTTCTAGACCTAGAAAATACTTCATGAGACCGAGATTGGTCATTTCAAATTCTCTCTCCATAGCAAGCCTAGATTCCTCAAGATGCAAATTACCAATGTATAATAAGTCATCAACATACATACATACAATTAGATATTTAACTTGCAAGTTTATGTTTGTGTACAGTGTAGGTTCATTTCTACTATGCTTGAACCCTCTATTAAGTAGATAAGAATATATTCTATTGTACCATGCCCTTGGTGCCTGTTTCAATCCATATAAGGCCTTTTCCAGTTTATAGACCTTCTGTTCTTGTCCTTCAATCTTAAATCTAGGTGGTTGTTCAACATATACCTCTTCATTTAGAATTCCATTTAGAAATTCAGACTTGACATCTAATTGGTAAACTAGCCAATGGTGTTTTGCTGCTACTGGTAACAATATTCTAACTGTGTCCAATCTTGCCACTAGTGCAAATGTCTCTTCCTAGTCTATACTAGGGTACAGTGCAAACCCATTGGCTATTAGCCTTGCCTTGTGCTTCTCAACTTGGCCTTTCTCATTAAGTTTTGTCTTGTAGACCCACTTAACTCCTATGCTTGTTTTCTCTTGTGGCAAGTCTACTAAGTCCTATGTGTCATTTTTCTCTATGGCTTCTATTTCATTGTTCATGGCTTCTACCCACTCTTTCTTTTTAACTACTTCTTCAAAATATATAGGCTGACTAGACATCAAGGCAAACATTACTTGTTCATTATTGTCCTACTATTCATATATCTCTCTGATAGTCTTGGTCTTCTGGTTCTTGAGCTCTGCTATTGTAGGGTCTGAATCACTACTAGAAGAAGCACTGTGCACTTCCTATCCTTGAGTTTCTCCTCTTGTTGCTGGAACCTGTAATCTAGGTAGACTCTATCTTAGCTGCTCAATATCTGATATACTTGCTGGTTTAAATGTGTGTGGAACAATCTGACTATGAATTATTCCATCATCTTGTTCATACCATGGCTTATCTTCAAGAATCTTCACATCTCTAGACACTACTGTCTTGTTGGTAATTGGATTATACAACTTGTAGGCTTTTGATGCATCACTATAACCTATGAGTATACACTTCTCGCTTCTATCATCTAATTTTCTTCTTAACTCCTCAGGCACGTGAGCATAAGCTAGACTTCCAAAAATTCTCAAGTTTGTTACATCTGGTTTCATTCCACTCCAGGCTTCTAGAGGTTTCTTGTCCTTTACACTTTTTGTAGGTGATCTATTCAAGATGTACACTAAACATGCAATTGCCTATGCCCAATAATCATTTGATAGGTTTTGAGATTTTAACATACTCCTTTCCATATTCATGATTGTTTGATTCTTCCTCTCTACCACTCCATTCTTCTATGGAGTGTACCTGGTGGTGAACTGTCTCCGAATGCCCTATTCACTACAATATGCTACAAAAGCTTTTGAGTCATATTCACCTCCTCCATCAGACCTTGAAACCTTAATCTGTCTACCACTCTAATTCTCTACCATTGCTTTGACCTATTTGAATCTATCAAAGATGTCTAATTTGTTTTTAATGAAGTACACCCAAGTCATCCTACTACAATCATCAATAAAGTTTAAAAAATAATAACTCCCTCCTGTAGACTCTATTTGCATGGGACCACAGAGATCAATATGGACTAGCTCTAGTAGTTCTCTGACTCTATAGGTTGCTACATTAGGAAATGTACTCCTCTGGTGATTGGCTATTATGCAACTTTCACAAGGATTATGCACTGAAATTTGTATTTGACTGATATATGGAAGACATCTATGTAACATGATAATTGGTTACATTCCCATTGGTGGCGGACTTTCAGCTTCTATGCCCTCTATGCAATCTACTTACCTTGAAACTGAGAAAACTAAAACTTACTATGCCATTAGCACAGCTGTATTTTTATGTCGAAGCAAATCTCTTAGGTGATAATAGGAGATGTTACGTTTGCTTCTATCCTCCTAAAGCAGGGATAGACAGTACTAATTCTATCAAAAGTGATTTGCACTGATGTTTCTAAAATTTGCTAGACATTACTAAATCAGGTAAGAGGCCTGAACTAGGGATTTTTAAACATGGCAATGGGTATCTAGATCTTTCAAGCCTCCATTTTTTGTAGCTAATAGAATGGCATGGGAAATACTTACATGTGATTCTGAAGAAACTAATAGGCATGGGCATCATGAATAAATTTGTATTTGAAGCATATTCTGTCATAGTTTCCATGTAGATGTGAACATTCATGGAGAATCATTTAGAAGAATTCCATGAATGTTACTGTTGGTTATGCATGCAAGGATTTTCTGGTAGTTTACAAATACATTTCCTTTTACTTTGGGAATTTTCCGCTGGTAGGGTGTAAGATATTCCTACCAGTTTCTCTGAATTCGTGGAAAGCAACTTATTTTGTTGTTTGAAATTTGTAGAAATTGTCATCCTCTTTCCTATTAATCTCGCAGACATAGACCAGAGAGAAAAAATGTTTAGAAGGTCATCCTTGAACAATTACTTTCTATAAGATATACTTCAAATGGATTTATGTTCGGAACAGGAAACCAAAGGTCTAAAAGGTGAAAGTTAAAAAGCTACCCAAATTATGGTCAAATACAAATGTTTGTCATAATTCAAACTGCTAGCATTGAGATCTGCTGGTTTTATATCATCAAATTGAAAACAGATAGCTAGTATAAGAGACTATGTGAAAACATAACTTTGCATATCTAGTTTTTGTATTTCCTGGCGTGTCTAACTGTGGGTTTATGACTGCAGACTGCTGCCAATGGAAAAGAGCTTCAATCAGTGGCAGGAACTTCAAATAGCTTAGTGGAAAAAATATCGGATCAGAATATACAACTATTCATGAGGTAGTCTAACTTAAATTTATTCACAAGATAGTCCTCTTTATTGAGGGTTATTTTGGTTAGCATTTACTCAATATATTTGTTCTGGTTAGTTGCTTAGTACAGTTATTTTATTCATACTTCTTATCAAGTAAACTCTTTAGCTTCTTAATTCTGTTAAATAGTTGTCTAACATTTTTTTTTTACTCAGATCTCTCCAT
Source organism: Cunninghamia lanceolata (assembly GCA_027924645.1). Classification (NCBI taxonomy): domain Eukaryota; kingdom Viridiplantae; phylum Streptophyta; class Pinopsida; order Cupressales; family Cupressaceae; genus Cunninghamia; species Cunninghamia lanceolata. The sequence goes on along the minus strand of BSBN01001670.1, from coordinate 6,339,545 downwards.
GCTTTCGTTGCTAAGTGTTTATTAATTCAAATAGAGATGCTTCTATTCTTCCCCATATTTGCTATACTGGGCTCTCTGTTTCTTTGAAAATTCAGGAGTTGCTTTCCAGGCGAAGGTTCCAGATTATTACTGCTGGACCAATTCTCCAAATTACTTTAATTAGACGTCCCTCCCTTGTTTTCTTCCTATGCTACTCTTCAGCGCTGGAAGAGGTGATCTTCATTCTCCTTGTTTTCTTCGCACATTGAGAACCTAGAGGGACTGTAAAAGCCGCAACTCCAAACGTATCAAACCAAACACACAGAGTCTTCCTTGGGATGGTCAACCAATGAAAAGCATTGACCTTAGGGAGGCCATGCTTTTGCGATATCATTTCTTAATAACAACCACATTTTTGGAAACGTTATGGTTTGCCTTCTATTCTCTGTTCATTTAGTGATTTGCATGCCTGTATTTAATTCTCTCCAGGTTTGGTTGAACCTTCTGAAAAGGTTTAATGGTTCAATCGCATGTTGGTTCAGATGCTCCGCGGAATGGTGAAGACAACATAGTTGTTTATAGCGATCGTTGAACCACCCATTGAACCAGCTCAATAGTTCAATGGTTCAATGAGTCCGGTGGTTCAACGACAGTGGTTCAACAGTTCGTGGTTCAATGAACCAGTAAACCGACAATCCAATGGTTCAATTGAACACCGGTTCGCAAGTTAAAGACAGTCACTGGTTCGACTACAACGATACGCTGTGTTTTAGACGGGTTCAACCAATTCTGCTACCGATTTTGGTTTCATTTAGAACCTTTCTGCTAAACGCTCCCCATCATATTGGTATTAGAGCCTGAAAAGATTTGGGCAACAAGTCGAGTTGAGGACTTGTAGGATTGTTGGCATTTTGTCTGTGAATGTTTATGTCAGACAAGGAAAGCGAGACAAAGGCAGAGAGGATGCCTCCTAAGAGTATGTTGTAGGACACTGTCAAGAAGTTGATCGAGGAGATGCTTGAATCCAAGCTAGGAGTGTTTAAGCAAACTAAAAGCAAAGATAGGGAAGATGAAAGTGAAAGTGAGGAGGAACATACAAAATTGGTGACACTAGTAAAAAGGTAGAAGAGATACCAGCAGACTAGAGGGCATTTTTAAATGCATTAAAGTCAGTCAATAGGGACACCATCGATGGGTTACCTATGTACAGTAGAAGCATGGAAGTAGAGGAGGTGATTGACTGGATTGAGGCGTTGAGCAATCACTTCGAATACAAAGAAGTCCCTGACGATAAGAGGGTCAAGTTGGCAAAAGCAAGGTTGCAGGGATCTGCTCTTGCATGGTAGAATTATGTACAAGGAGAGGGAGTCAAGGAGGGCAAAAATATGATAACCTCCTAGGAAAGGATGAAGATCAAACTCAAAGCACAGTTCTTACCCCTGGACTATGATGTGCAGATGTATAAGAAGTTGCAGAATCTTAGATAGAGAGATCTTGATGTGAATACATACACACAGGAGTTTCACAAACTCAGTCTCAGGTCAAAAAGACAAGAAGAAGAATCAGAGAAGGTGGCCAGGTATTTGAATGGCCTAAGGATGAACATCCAAGATGAGATCAGCATCTTAGCACCAGAAACAATGAATAAGTGTTTCCAAATGGCCTTACGGGCTGAAGAAAAGATAAAGAGGAAGAATGAACAGAACCAAAGAGGTAGAGGTGGAAAGAATTTTAGAGGCAGAGGTAGTTTTGGAGGAAGAAGTCCTAACTAGAGGCCTAGTGGTGAGTCTATCGAAGAAGGGCAAGTTGGGGACTCAAGTAGTAGAGGAGGCTACCGAGGAAGAAGGCCTAATGGAAGAGGTGGGACAAGTGGATCAGGTACAGGATCCAAATTCTCTAATATGAGATGTTATATCTACAATCAGATGGGGCACCCGGCATACAAGTGTCCTGAGAAGGCTTCAAATTCTCATGGCAGTGAAAAGATAACCACTTTGACCCAAGAAGATGTAAGGAGTGTGACATCTCCTGAAGTTAATTTAGCATCAGAAATAGGAGAAAATCTGATGCTCAAGAGGACGTTGCTCAAAGAACCCGTGCAGATGGAACCAGCACAAAGAAGGGCTTTATTTCGAATCAATTGCAAGATCAAAGGTAAGGTTTGTAAAGTCATTATTGATTCTGGTTCTATTGATAACATTATATCTTTGGAAGCAGTAAATAAGCTGAATTTAGTAAAGACACCCTATAATAGTCCATATAAAGTCAGTTGGTTGAATAAGGGGCAGCATGTGCTCATCAATGAACAAGCATGGGTTGAATTTAGTATTAAGGGGTAGAGAGACAAGATTCTGTGTGACATCCTTCCAATGGATGCTTGCCATCTTCTGCTAGGCAGGCCATGGCAGTTTGACAGAAAGGCTCATCATGATGGGGAAAAGAATGCTTACTCATTTCAAAAAGATGGTGTGACTTATAGAATATAGTCTTTGGTAGAAGAGGATCCACCACATGTAGGATCTAGTGTAATGCTGGTAGGAGAAAAAGAATTCATGGATACACTGAAGGAAAGTGATGGAGTAGGTTTCACTTTGATTGTGAGGCCCAAGGTGGAAAAGAAAACAAGTGTGAGAGAAGTAGGACCTAAGGAGGTCAGAGATCTACTTGAGAGTTATAAAGGAGTGGTTACAACAGACATACTGGATTCCCTACCACCAATCAGAGATATTAGCCATTAGATAGATCTAATAGTAGGAACAGTCCTTCCGAATAAGGTAGCATATAAAATGACCCCTCAACAGAATGAGGAGATAGCCAAGTAGGTTCAAGAACTTTTAGACGAGGGTCTAATAAGAAAGAGTTTGAGTCCATATGCAGTCCCCACCATTTTAGCACCAAAGAAGGATGGGAAATGGAGATTCTGTACTGATTCCAGGGCAATAAATAGGATAACCATCTAGTACAGGTTTCCTATCCCTAGGATAGAGATCTTATGGATTGTTTGCGAGGTGCTACCTATTTCTCCAAAATAGATTTGAAGAGTGGGTACCATCAGATAAGGATAAGAGAAGGAGATGAGTGAAATATAGCTTTCAAAACTAATGAAGGACTGTATGAGTGGCTTGTGATGCCATTTGGTCTTTCAAATGCCCCTAGCACTTTTATGAGTTTTGAATGAGGTATTGCAGGAATTCATAGGCAAATTTGTGGTAATATATCTTGATGATATTTTGATATTTAGTAAGAGCAAGGAAGAGCACTTGAAACATCTAGAGATAGTCTTGAAGAGGCTATAGGATCAGAAATTACTGATAAATCTAGAAAAGTGCGAATTCATGAAACAAGAATTGGTGTACCTAGGTTTTGTCATCTCTAAAGGTGATTTGAAAATGGATCCTTCCAAGGTTGAGGCTATTTTGAATTCACCTACACCCAGGACAGTAGGAGAAGTTAGAAGTTTCCATGGGTTGGCCACATTCTACAGGAAATTCATTAAGAATTACAGTGATATTTGTGCACCTATGTTAGAAACCATCAAGGGTGGAGGTAAGACGAAGTTTGTGTGGACACAAGAGGTAGATAGAAGCTTTGATAATTTGAAATAAAAAGTTGCTAAATTCCCTATTTTAGTGTTACCTGATTTCAATAAGATCTTCACAATTGAATGTGATGTAAGTGGGTTGGCCATAGGAGCATTGTTGAGCCAAGAAGGCAGACCAGTAGCCTTTTTCAGTGAAAAGTTGAATGAAGCCAAGAGGAAATATTCCTCTTATGATTTAGAGTTGTATGCTATGGTCTAAGCTCTGAAAAAGTGGAGGCACTACTTACTTCCTAAAGAATTCATTGTGTATACGGATAACCATGCTCTCAGTTTTTTGAATGGACAAGATAAGCTTAGTCATAGACACATGAAATGGGTGGAGAGTCTTCAAGCATACACTTTCATTATTAAGCATAAGAAGGGGATAACAAATAGGGTTGCTGATGCTTTGAGCAGGAGAGTGTTGACAGTACAAGAAGTGCAGATACAAAGTATGGGTGTTGAGTCACTCAAAGGATTGTATGGCGAGGACCAAGATTTCAAGGAAATTTACAGGGTGTGCAGTGAGTTTGCCAATACTTTCCACAACGAGTTTTCAGATTATACATTGCAGGATGGGCTTTTGTTTAAAGGTAGTCAACTATGTATCCCAAAATGTTCAATGAGGGATAACATAATGAAGGAAAAATATAGTGGTGGTTTAGGTGGACACTTCGAGCTCAATAAGACTTTAGATCTTGTCAGAAGATTTTAATTTTGGCCAAGGATGCAATCTGATATCAGAAAATTTGTTGAGAGTTGTATGATTTGCCAGTGAGCAAAAGGCGTCTCAACCAATGCAGGATTGTATCAACCTTTACCCATCCCACACTGACCTTGGGATAGTTTGAGTATGGATTTTGTAATGGGATTGCCCAAGACAAGGACAGGTTATGACAATGTGTTTGTTGTGGTAGATAGGTTCAGCAAAATGGCACACTTTATTCCTTGCAAAACAACCAATGATGCTAGTTACATTGCAGGTTTTTTCTTTAAAGAAATTGTTAGGATTCATGGATTACCCTTGAGTATTGTATCTGACAGGGACAGCAACTTTGTGGGACATTTCTCGAGAACTTTGTGGAAAAGATTGGGCACACATTTGTCTTTCAGTTCAGCCTATCATCCTCAGATTGATGGACAAACTGAGGTTGTGAATAGGTCATTAGGTAATCTGCTGAGATGTTTGATAAAAGAACATGGTAGTAGTTGGGATGTGATCCTCCCACAAGCTAAGTATTCCTATAATGATTCTACAAATAGGAGTACATGTTTAAGTCCTTTTGAAATTGTTTATGGTAGTCATCCTAGAGGAATTTTTGAATTAAGATATGTTCTAGGATTGGACAACTGAAGTGGACATGCCGATTCATTTGTAGAGGCTATGAAAGAAATCCACCAACAAGTCTGAGATACTCTACACCAGAACAACAAGAAAATCAAGGCTTGAGTGGATCAAAGAAGAAGAGATGTGCAATATCAAGTAGGTGATATGGTCATGGTCCACCTCAATATGAATAGACTACCTAAAGGGCAACACAGCAAGTTAATGATGAAGAAAATTGGACCTTGTCAAATTCTGGAAAAATATGGTTCTAATGCTTATAAGATTGAACTCCCTGAAGATATTGCTCTTTCCCCTATCTTCAATGTTGCTGATCTGACATTCTATAGGAATCCTGATACAAGTGCAACTACAGCTGATTCTGTTCAAAACAAGGCAGAGTGGGTGCAACAATTACCATCTAAGGAACCCTTTACAATGGAATATATTTTGGACAGAAGGATAGCCAAAAAGACTAGAAATTTGACATATTTTGAGCATTTGATCAAATGGCAAGGACTTCTCGACTCAAAAGTGACATGGATGTTGGAAGAAGACATCAAAAAGTAGGGTGGCGATTTGCAGCAGTTAGTCTCTAAGAGGACTTGAGACAACTTTCACTCAGGGAGTATGGTGTAGGAGCACCCCTTCATCAAGTCAATTAGCTAAGAGAGAAGCCTAAAGTCTGATAGGTTGTTAAGTTTTATGCATTCCAATGCAGCCAATGTAATAAGGGCTGTTTGACCAGAAACTTTCTATTTTTAGTTTGTATCTATTTGGATACCTATCGATTTGTAATGACAGGTTGTTAGTTAGTTGTGTCTCCCAGCCACTAGGAACCTAGTTAGTACTACTATTGGCATGTTAATAAATAGCTCAGCTTAGATCCATAAAGCAGAATAGAGATACTGTCTGATATTTGTAATTGAGCCAGAGCGGTGAATTGTAATCTCAGGAAGCATAATAACAGAGACTCTATTTTGCATTCAATTCATGTTGTTAATCAATTTGTTGGTTTACAGCTGGGATGGATTTTCCCATTCCACCAGTTGATTACTCTGTAATCGGTGGAATGGTTGTATATATTAGTTTAGGTTTTGTTTTTACATTTTATATTTTCATGAGTTTTGCAGTTATAGGATCGGGGTTTACAACATGCTGAATAATCCCTAGCATCCACATGTGCTAGGATATGAAAGGTTAAAATTTGTATTAGTTTATCAGAGACAGTGGTTGTTTCGACAAATAATTTGTCATCAGGTGAAGGATATCAGTTTTGTTGGTAATCAAAATCGAGCAGAGGCCCTTTTGTTTGAACCAGTTCTGAAGGGTTTAGTAATTTCCATTGGCAGATTTTGAAATATTAGGTCCCTTGTGTTTGAACCATTCCTCAATGGTTCAATGGTTCCTTAAGTTAACGACTGAGAATAAAGCGCCAGCAAAGATCTTCGCTATCGGGCTTCATAAAAAATGAGCACAACACAGAACAGGGACGCGTTGTTGAAGGCCAAATGAGCACAACACCAGAGTTTCTTTTTCCCTGTCACCTCCTCCCGTGACCTTGTCACTACTGAGCTCCACTAGGTTGGTTCTTTGCTAGTTTTTAGCTTATTTTTTATGTTTTTTTGTGATTGTAGGATTAAAATGAAAATTAGGGTTTCACTTGTAATTAGGATTTTATGATTTTTTTGTGATTGTATGTTACTGCATACCCTAAAACCATGTTACTGCAAACCCTAAAAAACTTAAACTATAAACCCTACAAAACCAAATTATAAACCCTAAAACCATGTTGTACTACAAACCCTAAAAACCTAAACTATAAACCCTAAAAAACTAAATTATAAAACCTAAAACCATGTTGTACTGCAAACCCTAAAAACATAAACTATAAACCCTAAAAAACCAAATTATTCTAATGGATAAAGGTGGTGTGGGGTTCCTCCTGGTGTAAGGTTGGTTGGGGGATGGTTTCTGTTGGTTGTCGGGCAGGGATGTGAGTATGATTTGAATGCATTCGACTTTTCAATGACTTCTAATGGGAACGTAATAGCATTCAAAAGAAGCTTTATGAATTGAATTGTTGTGGTCAAACAAAATTTTATATTGAATTGACTTGAAATTCCAAACAAGCCACTCTAAACCATCCTCCTAAAAATGCAAACTACTAATAAAAATATCTTATAATTACTTTACTATATATATATTCATCATCATTTACTAGTATTCCATTTATGACCTCTACAACTATTATTTCTTTTGAGGATCCCATAGTTTCATTTGAATCACATGCCATTCCCATTGACTACACAGTTTTCTATCTCTTATATTCTCTCCACTTTAAGCATTATTTTCCTCGTATTAATTCCATTGCAACCACTTTCATTATCCACATTTCTATTATCATTATTCTTACTAGCATTATTTGTATTTATTACCTTATGCTATGTAGAATTCCATGATTTGTCCATGCTTGTATTTCTCATCCCACTTTCCTAATATCAAATCCCACTTTTGATTCCTATAGGCTTGTAGGTGGATCTTTCATATTTTCATTCATCAAGTGTTGAGTTCCAAAGAGTTGGCTTACCATGAGCCACATTGAAAAGAAATACAGTCTTTAAAAGTTATTAACTCATCTGCATGCATACCCGTCTATCATGTCATTACTAGCCTAGTCTAATCTTTAGTGATGAGCCCTTGCATATTACTCTATTTGCATGGGGTTAGACCTAGGAGGTTGTTGGCCCATGCCCAAAGTTTAATTTTTTATGTTTTTTATGTGCCTTATTGCTTTGGTAAACCCTACATTGACAAGTGATTGGAAATATTATACATTGGGGTTTCATGTTTGTTTGATTAGGCTTTTAGTCTAGGCATTTGTCTTAATGAGATTCAAGTTGTCTTGTGTATGTATTTCTCCCACAAAAGCATGTAAATTTGATGTATCTTTAGATTTTGTTTTCTACTAAAAATATAATCCCTCTCTTCTAGAAATATTACTAAAACTAAGAAAAGGGGAAATAAATATCTCACGTAGAGAATATGAAACATCGACAAGGAGAGAACAACTTTGAGCCAAGTCATAGGGTATGGTATCCCCTCTTCTTTTTCAAGATTTGCAGAACCTTGGAGGGTGATCCTTGAGGTCTCTCTAATAGGATAATTAAAAAGAAATGAAGAAATATGAATAAGTTCTTAGAAACCATGAATAAACCTACCAGACCTCACAATAAGATGTACACAAGCATACATACCCCATCTTATGTGAAAAAGCCACCTTTGTCCTTCCTAAATCTTTCCTTCACAAGATTATCATGGTTGTTCAAATTGTGAAGGTAAAGAAATCACTTAGGAAAATGGTGGTGTGATTGAATGGAAGAGATAGAGGGTTAAACCAAGCATTAGAACTCTTACATCTCATGAAATATCAATCTCATTATTTTAATAGTAGAGTAGTTTTATTCAAGCAGTAGGTGCATGACCTTTTAATAAGTTGTTGGCTTCTTTTTGAAGTCCTTTGATTTTCAATGACAATGATAAGCTATGCATTGGAGACATGTGTTTGAGAAGATAGATTAAATAAGGGTATACAAGATATATTTAGGGTTGAGGCATCATCATTTGATCATATTATATGATAAACTTGTGCATGTTTAATTTGATTTAATGTGATAAATGATCAAAGGATTAGATTTAATGTGATAAATAATCAAAGGAAATAATCAATGATAGTTAAACAAACAAGACAATGGAAATAGAAATTCACACTGGATTAGGAAATAGTAAACTATAAATACAAGGGTTTAGATGCACTTGTAGGAGATGGTTACCACTACAAATGGACTCAAAATAAACATTAACTAATAAATTTTTGGGTGTGTTTAGAATAGTTTACTAATAACTTATCTCTCTAGAAACCAATCAAGACAAATTGTAGAAGATGGTGCAAAATAGTAAAATATGTCACAATTGAGCTTAACTAAGCTAGAAGTAGGATAATAGAGAAATGGGAAGAATACACTTGGCATGGGCTATCATGCACTTTTAAATTGTGATAAATAATGTGATAAATGATCAAAGGAAATAAGCAATGATAGTTAAACAAACAAGACAATGGAAATAGAAATTCACACCAGATTAGGAAATAGTAAACTATAAATACAAGGGTTTAGATGCACTTGTAGGAGATGGTTACCACTACAAATGGACTCAAAACAAACTTTAACTAATAAATTTTTGGGTGTGTTTAGAATAGTTTACTAATAACTTCTCTATCTAGAAACCAATCAAGACAAAAAGTAGAAGATGGTGCAAAATAGTAAAATATGTCACAATTGAGCTTAACTAAGCTAGAAGTAGGATAATAGAGAAATGGGAAGAATACACTTGGCATGGGCTATCATGCACTTTTAAATTGTGATAAATAATGTGATAAATGATCAAAGGAAATAATCAATGATAGTTAAACAAACAAGACAATGGAAATAGAAATTCACACCGGATTAGGAAATAGTAAACTATAAATACAAGGGTTTAGATGCACTTGTAGGAGATGGTTACCACTACAAATGGACTCAAAACAAACTTTAACTAATAAATTTTTGGGTGTGTTTAGAATAGTTTACTAATAACTTCTCTATCTAGAAACCAATCAAGACAAAAAGTAGAAGATGGTGCAAAATAGTAAAATATGTCACAATTGAGCTTAACTAAGCTAGAAGTAGGATAATAGAGAAATGGGAAGAATACACTTGGCATGGGCTATCATGCACTTTTAAATTTGGAGTATATAAGGTGTCAAAATGTTTCCATTATAATTTTGAGAAAACTGATGATACAACAAGGTTGTTAGGTAGAGTGACACCTTGGGTGTCACATGGCCCTCTCCTAGTACCTTGGGGTATGACTAGGACCTAGAAGGCAACCTTGTCCACTATGTGAAATTGATCTAAAAATTTAGACAAGCTTCATCTTGTGATTTTTTGCATAACTTCCTCTTGGTAATTTGTGAGATTTTTTCTAATTATTCCATATTTTATCTATAAATAACAATTGTATAGAGTAAACCCTCTAAAAAATGGTTAAAGACGAATGGCGTAGGAAGGAGAATATAATATTTTAGGGAAATGTTGGATTAATTTAAGGAGACATTGGTATGAAAAACTAAAGCTAGGTAAACCAAGGTTTGAAGGAGAAAGAGGGAATAGGAGATGGAAAAAGAAGACTCAATGAAAAAAAGTAAAGGGGAATAATATGGATATAGAGAGGACTAAAATGGGAGAAGAAAAGAAATAATATGGAAGATACTTGATGAAAAATAAAGTAGAAATGAGAAGAAAATGAAATTGAGGAAAGAAAATGGTTTAGAAAGAGGTAAGGAGAAGGAATGTGAGTTTGAAAAGGGAAGATAAAATGTATAATAGAGGAAGAATGGAGTTAAAACCAACAAATATAGTATACACTAACATTCCTACACTTATTCAAGAAAGATGGCTCCAAAATAGCAATCAAGTGGAAACTTCACAATTTTTCTATGTTCAAATGGGGAGAGGGAGGCCTATTTTATATATTTTGATACAAAAATAGAAGGAAATAATGTGATAAATGATCAATGGGTTAGAGTTAAAGTGATAAATGATCAAAGGAAATAATCAATGATAGTTAAACAAACAAGACAATGGAAATAGAAATTCGTGCACTGGATTAGGAAATAGTAAACTATAAATACAAGGGTTTAGATGCACTTGTAGGAGATGGTTACCACTACAAATAGACTCAAATGGTTTAAATAAGGGTATACAAGATATATTTAGGGTTGAGGCATCATCATTTGATCATATTATATGATAAACTTGTGCATGTTTAATTTTCAAGTATTACTTGCTCTCTAAATTCATGGATATTTTAAACTTTCATTTATAGATCTATTAGATTAAGTTTAAATTTATAGATATTTGTTTGTAAGTTTTCAATATGTGTATATTTGTGAAATTATAAATTTGTAATTTTTTTATATGGATACATATTTGGAAATTTGCAAGAGACATCTAATGGATGACCAGAGTCTAGATGCAGTTTTAATAGATGGCATTCTTTATGAAAACCCCCCACCCTGTGATCCACCTCAAAACCCCCCATCCCCTCCACTTGATGAGGCCCAATTGCGGCAAAACATTAAATAAAATATAAATGAAATTGAGGAAAAGATTAATTTGATTAATAATCAAGCTCACTTGATGCCTCCTCATGTGGTTCGGTTTGCATCTTCGATGCAAACCATTATTGATTTTGTTAGGTCTATCGATGCAAACCTAAATAGATTTCACCTTTGGCGTGAGGAGAGGAGGCAATTCTATGTGGATAGTATTTCATATAAAGACATCCATGACCTCCACATAACAAAACAAACATTAACCCCATTTTTTTGTCACCCAAAAACTAATCAACCTATAGCTGCAACAAAAAAAAAATAATATCAATTAATTGGTGTACACATGAGGTGATTTCAAGACATTTTTGGGATCAGTGGTGGATGGTGTTTGATCACCCACCACATGCTAATTATGAGGTACTGCTATATTTTTTGAGAAAATTATGGGTGGAGTTTCAATTGGGTCAAAAACCCAATTATTTTGATATGAGATAATTTTAGGGTGTTGGTCATGGCTTGCCACAACACAGACCAAGGGCATGAGTTGACCCTAATCGATCCGTTCCTCCTGCTCCTATGGTTGCTCCTATTTTGCTCATGATTCCTACACCTATTCAGCACTAGGCAGTGTTGTCGACATTAGGAGCATTGAGTAGACTCTCGAGCAATCTCACTAAACAAGCTGCCCACATGGTAGATGAATTCAGTGGTGGAGAGCATCATGGAGGAGTCGATGCATCTCATCATAGAGCCTTAGGCATGTCAGGGGCACATTTGTGTACAAATTGCAATCAACCGTGTTATGGTCCTGCTCCTACATCCACATCAGATGTAGCTACAATAGAAGTGGAGTCATACTTGGATCTACTATATTTGGATGATAATCCTACACAAGTACATTGACCACATTTTATTAAATATTTCAAGTGCATAATTTGAACATATCAAAATTTATATAAATAATTGAATGAATTAATATATAATTGTGAACTATTTTTTGTACAGATCTCAAGTCGCTCTAGGGCCACATCACGATTTGATACATTGAGTTTTGCATCGACAGCTATAGAGATTGGCACACCTTATAGGGTAAACCAATATATCTTAACCCTAAAACCATATGTATCTAATTCTAGTATAAATTTTCTTCTTGAAACTTATCAATATTATATTTTAAATTAACAAGTGTATAAATAAATAAATAACTATATGTACATGTATGTGAAACACTACTATTGCAGTGAGGCTCAGGTCATGTGGCAGTTCCCATGTCTGACTGACCATGTGGCTCAGGTGTTTCTTCCACTGATCCTCCATCATCAGTTGTTATGCCTGATTATTCCCTGGTGTGTGTTTTAAAAAGTTGTACTAAATTTGTACTAAGTTTCTTTTTTGAGTTTATATAAATTTATATATGCACCCATATATATGTAAGTGCAGGATGATAGGAGTGCGACTATTGGTCAGGTTGCTAGTCAGGGACAATTTCATAAGCCATCCACACATTTTGAGGTCCTAAACTTTACTAAATTTTCTATGTACAATTTCTAGGTCTTTATATGCTAAATAAATTCTAACTTATTTCAAACTTGCTTTATTTGAAATTCTAGCAATTAGTAGGTCAATCTTTTGGTCAAGAAGATGAAACAACTATACCACCTACACAACAAAATGTGGGATTAGATGAACATGATTGCACGGTAATTTAAATGCACACTTTAAAACCTACATTTAAATATTTAATTTCATATTTTTTATAAATTAAATTAAATTTGGATGGTAACCTAATTCTTGAGTGTTTTAAATTTGAATATCTAGGAATTAACACCTGATGCTTTACGATCACTTGGGCAATAGAATGTGGGAGGAGATGACCAACATCATATGGTAATTTAATCATACATTAAAGTCTAGATTTAAATATTTAATATGAATATTTTATAAATTAAATTAACTCTTCAATCAAATGAAATTCAAAGTGAAATTTACATTTCAGAAGCACATGTATGTGTCATTTTTAAAATTTTTAAATCTAATTGCAAGTTTCTTTCTCTTGTGTATAGCATGAGGTAGATCCATTTATTTCATGAGGAAGAAAGAGGCCTCTTTTAGATTTGAACTTGAGTGATGATCATACCTGACACTGATTTTTATTTCATAGACTGAACTGTATGATGTGCACATTATTTTTTATATGTCATGCCAGGACTTTGACTATATATGTCGAACTTGCTATTACATGTACTTCTAGATATATTTTAGTATTTCATGAACTAAGATTTGTATTTATTTAATGTTGACGATGAGTAGATGTTTTAGGACACACTTCATAGGTCCTACCTATATTTTATAGTTTTTCATAGACTTATCTAGATAGATCTACATGTATATATTATTGAGTATATTCTTGAACATTTTAGTATGCCAGATAATATGTTAAATATGCTTCATTGTTCAATTCTAGATTATAAATTATTTAATTGACACATGTTAGAAGATTTCTCTCTACTACATTTTTTAATTTAAGAAGTGATTATGCATTATGGTTCAATAGTTCTTCTTGAAATAGTGAACAATCTATTAATTGCCAAAATTAATTAAATGTTTTCATTTATATTTATATTCAAAATTCAAAATTGTAATACATCACCTCACAAACCTAAATTAAGTTAATTTACATAGTGGAATAGATAGGTTTGGTGTTACAATTATCTAATAGATAGGTTTGGTGTTACAATTATCTAATAGATAAATTTAGGGCACTTTATAACAAGGTAATTTACCTAGGATAAACCTTGCATTTCCCTTCATGTACGTGTTAAAGTAGACTTCGTAGTTATAGTAGCAACAATGTTGGAACTAAACATGGGGTTCATGTAGATGAATGCATAATCAAAAAGTAAGGCCATTCACTCTAATAGTCTAGTGTACACAAGAATACATACTCTATAATACAATAATTAATTTGGCAATAAAATGAGATGTGTGCAATCCAATGCAATAGCTAGAGTGGTTTTCTTCAAAAGATAAGTGCACCTATATTACAATTTTCTTCAAAAGTTGAAACAACCTACAAAATACAATGGTGTAAGGCTCAAACCACTATGTGAGCAATTCAATATGTAAAATTTGGACTAATCAAGTCTTCGTAAGGTAACATACCTAGTCCAATTTTCTACATATGGTAAAGTGAATTGCAAAATATGATAAAATGATAAGGATGTTAGACTCACTTTGATAGTGTCCAAATAAAATCTTCCTTAAAAAAACATTCAAAACATGATTCAAATGAAGCATTCAATTCTTTTAGAGAAGCTAACTCTTTAGAAGAAACTAGAAGGAAATTCAAATCTTATCCACACAATATAACCTACAAAATTTTTTATCACAATTTGAAATTATTCAAGAGAGATTTTGTGCATAATTTCTTGTGAGGGTTGTGGTGATCAGAAGTAGCACTTGCAACTAATACATCTTACAAAAATCCACTTTCAATTATGCTTTGATGGATTCTCATATGTACATGTGAATTTATCTAATGTGTAGATATTTTTTTCCAGTTTTTGAATAGATAGTATATACCTTATCAAGGCCCCTTCACTTTTCCTATTTTTGACAATCCATTTTCTGCTCTTTCTAGAAATTCCAGTTTCATGTGTTTATCTTTAGTAGCCTTCTCCAAGTGATCTCTTCTTGTATTTATACATTCTCTTGAGATCTTCTCTTTTATACCTTATTGGTTGACAATGTTGGTGCATTAATCGGTCTTATAATGATTACTCAGAATGTTTCTAGTGCTAGGGAATTATTTCATTTTTGAGATTCCTTTTTCTATGTAGATTCTTTTCTTGGTTTGATTGGCCATTCTCTTAGTATTTCTATTGAGTGGGTATTATGGATTATCTTCAAGTTATTAATAACATCTTTGATTGGTCATGAAGGAAAGTGGCTATTAGGGATTGTTATGACAATCATATAGGTGTTTGGATGACTACTTATGCATTTTATAGTCCTCTCTTGTTTCATTAGGACAATCCTATAATTGGTTTGGTAGCCTCTTATGAATTTCATGAAGGCCACTTGTTGCCATAAATACATGTCTATCTAACTAGCATATGACCATTTAGAATGATATAAGATCATCAATCATTGTGAAAACCTCTTGACTAACATGATTACTTTATGGTCTCATGAGTGTCCTATTTGTTTCATGACTATGCTATTTGTTTTATTATTGTCATATGGATTTTTTCAATGGACTTTAGATGATATAACCTCATTATGACTGATTTTTAGATTTGAATTGCTCTTATTAGAGAACATCTCAATGATCTATGATAGTCTAGATTGGATATGGCAATAATCTTCATGCATGACAATAATATTCTATTTGCTATGACAATGAGTAACCTTTATGGTAGTCATTTAGTTTGAAATAATGACTATTTACTACCTTACTTATGCATGGTAACCCTCATTATTACCTTAGCAGTTGTAAATAACTCTACAACACCAATGACTCAATCCATACCATGATACTTATGACTACACCTAGGTAATATGATAGCATAGTCCCATATTTATTAGTGATAGCATTAGACTATTCAAGACAATGATTGATGGATATAGAGGAGAACCATGGCATTCTTAGAGGTGATATTAAACCATGTTTCAAATATGCAAACTATCCTAGGACTATTTCCCTTTAACTATCATGACACTACTTTTCAACTTTTGTGCATTTAAATAATATAAAATAAATGCTAAATCAACACATCTCAAAACATAGCTAAAATAGGTACAAAAATGATAGGAAAAATACAAACTATATACTTATTGAAACTCTACACTAATATCATTTGTGGCAATCATAAAATAATATTCAATCCATGAAAATTAAATACATAGATCATAAAAAGAGTCTCAAAACAAAAAATAGGTCCATTATTAAACATGAGTATATCTATACAATTATCTTATAGGTCCATGTTATTAGTTTGACATGACTACAAAATTGATCTACCATTTACATTATGATGAAATCTTGTATTGGCAATCATGGAAAAATCTACTTGTAGGATACACCTGCAAGAAATAATGAATGTAAATGAGAATGAAAGAATATGTACCAAAAACATAAAATATTAATTCAATATGTAACTAAATAACACAAAAGAGGATGTAAGATGATGGCTTAAGGGAGCTAAGAGGATGTCTTAAGGGGATACATAAGAGGATAGCTTTAGGGGATGTATAAGAGGATTAATTAAAATAGGAGCTAGAAGAGGATGTCTTAAGGGGATAAAAAAGAGGATAGCTTACTTGGAGAGATGTACACGAGTAAATTTACAAAGTATAAGATAAAACTTGATGGCTTAAGGGGATGTAAGAGGATGTCTTAAGGGGAGCTAAGAGGATGAATTAAGGGGATACACAAGCGGGTGTCTTTAGAGGATGGATGAGAAATATATGAGTATATATATATGTAATTACCTAGTTTGCATTCACTTTTAGTTGAAGACTACAAAATTGACCTCACATACTTGTATGGTGAAAACTTCTATTGACAATCATGCAAATTTGACTACTTGTCTAGGGTACACCTGCAAAAAGTAATGTTCAAATATACAAGTAAATTAACTATATATTTACATGAGTCGATACAAAATTTAAGAGAAGGGGAATAATATAGAAGGTGAAATGAGAATGAAAAAATTATATACCAAAAACACAACACATTGATGCATCATGTAGTTCTAGATAACATGTTAAATGTGAAAGCTATAATGTAAGTATATACAATTACCTAATTTGCGTTCACTTTTAGTTGAAGACTACAAAAATGACCTCACATACTTGTATGGTGAAAACTTCTATTGACAATCACGCAAATTTGACTACTTGTCTAGGGTACACCTGTAAAAAGTAATGTTCAAATGTACAAGTAAATTTACTATATATTTACATGAGTTGATACAAAATTTAAGACGAGGGGAATAATATAGAAGTTAAAATGAGAATGAAAGATTTTATATACCAAAAAGACAAAACATTGATGCATTACATGTAACTAGATAACATTATAGGATACATTTAAGAGGATGGATTTAGGGGATGTAAGAGTACGGTTTACATACCTGAAAATTTATTCCATTGTACCATCTGCATCCTCATTTTTTTGTAATGCACCTATAATTGACTCATATTCTTCCATCGAAAGTGTCCATAACTATTTATTGGAAGGTTTGCCTTGATATCTGACTAGTTTTATATTTGTTGCCACAACCAAATGTGAGTAGTGTATGATCTTCTTATGTGTTTCATAATCTTCAAATGAAGGCAAACCATTCCTTCTTATTATATATTTTTGTAGCCAAGTGCCAACAACAACCACAGAACTTGTTGGATACTCCATGTTATCATCATCTACTCTAGGATGCAACAACTTTTGTTTTGTCTCAACACATCGAGCCAACCAATACTCAGTTTCCTCTTCATTGCCCTCAGGTGCAACAACAGCATACACATGTCCTACAAAAAAAATGTAATTCAATAAAGTGTTACATGTATCTAAATCACATAAATTTGTGCATGCATACATATATAATTAATTATATATAGATGTGCAAAAAATGACAATAAAAAAATATTAAAAATAAAAGTACCTTCTTGTACAAGGTCTGAAACACGATCATAGTCATCTAATGCAAACATTTGATTATCATATTCAATTGTTGTTTCAAATTGATCTTGTGTTTCTGTAGGTGTCAAGGATCTTTGTTTCCATTCTTCAACCCATTCTATATTTTCACATGCTCTCTAATCACCTGTAATACAAAATTGACAAAAATATGCAAGCTCCCTAGTCCATATAGTCCATGTACTTGCATTTGAACTCTTAAATGAATGCCATTTTGTTGATCCAGTTATTGTCTCACAATCAAGTCAGGTAGGAATATTCTCTTCTTCAACTAACCAAAAGAATCATCAAATTGTAGAGTTCTCACTTGATCCCGTAGATAATTTTTCATTACACCAATCCACAATTGCACGTGCAACTCTAAATTTGGTGGCATCCTCAAATTTTAGTTGCTGTCTAGCAAGAGCTCTTTTCACACATGCTCTAGCTCCATCATGTTCTCCTTTACCATGTCCAGCTTCAAAAAACTCCACATATGTTGGATATTAAATTCTTTGTGAGCCCTACATAGCCAATAAAACATTCTTACATTTTTGAATTGCCCTATACAATTATCTGACCATATGAAATGTTGTGCCATCTGGATTCCTCTTTCTTTTAAACTTTCATAAAATTTTGTGAAACAATATTGCTCAAACTCTAAAGAGTGTAACTGGTTATCACTCAAATAGAAATGATACTCCCTCAAAAAAAATTTATTATCTTCTGTACTATCATCTGCATGTCCATATACAATATGAACAAATATGGCCACTTGCATTGAATTATAATATTGAGATTGAATTTCCTTTTGTGGAGCAAGAGTATAGTTTTTTGCAAAGTTAACCACTAATAGGATAGTTCCAATTGGAAATGTGTTTTTACATGAATGAAATTGTCCATCAAGCCACCGAGCATATTGGGAGTGTTTGACATATTTGGATACAATATTATTCTTAAAATCTTTAATGAATGCATGCATACAAATTTTTTCAGTGACTAGCTGACAATGCTTTCTAATTTTTCTATCCTTTAAAGAATATTCAACATTCTTGAATCTTTTCACATCCACTAATTGTTGTCCAAATTTATGTGAAATATTTTTATGCATACATTCTTCTAACAATGAAAACCTACCACATCTATTGCATTGTCCAGAAATACATGCTTTTGAATAAAATAAGTATCCAGTAGATGTTTCACAAAACAAACCTGCTACAAACTCCTTAATTGTTTGAGGTGGAATATTAATACCACATTCCTACATAATTTTGTCAATATGCAAAATAGAATGTATATATGAAAAAACATCATAATAATAATGAAATTGTACATGAATTTTACAACAACAAGAGATTCATTGTTTATTAATTTTCACATACCAAGGTTTACATTTCTTGAAAGATCTTTGGCTTAGGGTAATATTAAATGGTTCTAACACTAAATCATCTAAGAATTTTTTATATAATTCAGTTTGAGTCATGCCTAATAGATGTTTTGGATGAGGATCATGAATTTTAGACCCCACTCATAATTTTAAAACATCTCTAACATTAGATGATACCCTTGTATTATCATGCCAATATTTTTCAATTAAAGATTTGATTTCACTATTTAATTTCATGTCATACCTTAGGAGTCTACCACTAAAACTCCAACATCAGTTAATTGGATCTTTTTCAATAGATTCTCTTCTCTTTGCTGCTCTTCTCAAAGTTTTAAGATTTATCTTTAGAATTTCACTTGTCTTACTTATCATTCTTTTATTAGAAGATGATTTATTGACTAAAGCAGTTGTTATAGCTCTTCGTGCTACATTGCTATCTTTAGATCGACTCTTTTTACCAATAGAATCAATAGAATTAGCAACACTAGATAAAACTTGTTTGATTGATTCATCTTGTTTTTTAGGTTATACAATGATGCCTAACTTTTTTATCACTTTTCACAATTTCCACATCTTCATCAATTGTATCATAAGTTGACATTGAAATCCAAGACTTTTTCTATAAATTTTTTTTTATATAATCTATTTGCATGAATTCTCATTTGCCTCCAAGAAATCTTACCAGGAAGATTATCTAAGACATTTCTTTCAATATCAAATAAAATATTTTCATTTTCACTCCTAAAAGGGATAGCATTCTTATTCATATCATCAATAGGTGGGTTTGAAGACATACTTGGATTTGTTTCTATAGTTGTGTTTCCCATATCATTGAAAGTTGGCTTCGAAGACACACCTGGATTTGTTTCTATAGTCATTTTTTCTATATCATTAAAAGTTGGCTCCAAAGACACACATAAATTTATTTCTATAGTCATGTTTTCCATATCATTGAAAGCTGGCTCTGAAGGCATACCTAGATTTGTTTGTATAGTCACATTTTCCATATCTTTGAAAATTGGGTTTGAAGACATACATGCATTTGTTTCTATAGACACATTTTCTTCCAAATTCACCATTTCCACATTTACATCATCTACATTCATCCCATCATTTATAATATCTTAAATGTCTTTCTCTTCAATACTCATGGAACTAGATGCTTCAATATTCTCCATCTCTTGAATCCTTGCTCTTCTATCTCTTTGCCTTTTTGCTTCCTTCTCTCTATTTTCTTCAATTTCTTGAGGTGTCATTACCCTCCTTTGTTTTCTTCTTTGACGTTGATTTGATCCCATCATTACCAAACCCTTTTGATAAAATAAAAATTGATACTTAATCCAATTTCATAATTGATGTACTTATTTAAAATTTTGAAGTAGAATTAGATGTAGATCCTTTGTTCCATAGATTTTGAAGTAAAAGGTAGATGTAAAAACAAAGACCTTCTTTCTTTATTCCTCTTGAAAATAGCTCATGCACTTGATTTCACTTCAGAATTGTTCATATGATTGACTCCTTTAAAAATCTGAATAGAATATGACCTGTCAAGAGATTCCACAAAACACTTGTAAGTAAAAAAATGTAAAAATTGTCGCTATCGCGCCATACTAATTAGACTTGCAAGTTGTAGGGATACAATAATAGTACATTTTTCCCTAATATGGGAAATAATAGGTATAATAGAAATGGGTACCCATTATAAAATGGGTACCCATTCTTAAAAATATAATGGGTACCCGTTATGTAACGCGTACCCATTTTATAATGGGTACCCATTATTTGAAATTTGAAATCACCGACTACCTTTTCCCTTCCCTTTGCTTAGGTTTTAGGCTTGGGATAGACATAGTTGGCTGACCTTGACCCTTGGACTTGCAAGTTTTTTTCTAAGTATAGAACAAGAAGAAACACTGAGTTTACCTATATGGCTGAGGACCTTTTTTTCTGAATTTTTTTACAAAATGAAAACCCATTACAGATGACATTGTCTAGTTTTCAAATATTGAATTTTTTTTGTTATTAGACACGTTCTTCTATTTATTATTTAATATATGAGAAAACTAGTCCAAAAACTAGAAATCACAGGTGTTTGTATTTTTTTAATGACTCTTAATTTTTAATTTTTTTTTAAAATTATGTCATCAATTGCTCAAATTATGTTGGTTGTATATGAGGGGTTTTCAAAAGTAGTAATTAGGCCTAATAAAAAATTAATAAAAAAAATTATTTGAAAAAAAATTATAAAAAAATATCCTCATCAAACTTCACTATACTACACATCTTTTCCCAAAAGGATTTTGAAAAATAATTTTATTGAGGTCAAATTATGTTGGTCGTACACGTGCATGGTATGGTAAAAAAAAGTGACTTTTAAATAGTAGTTTTTAGAAATGCCTATTGAAAATTAATTTGTATCATCTGAGTATTGAAATAAATTACATATTTGGAAACTAGACTCTGAGTACTACATTTTATATTTAGTGACCTTTTTAAAGATTCCATCTCTAAGTGCTTCAAATTTTAAGGTCAAATATGACAAATTCTGAAAATAAGGGAAAACACTTCCACTTTTGGCCCAAAAAGTGGACCCAACTTCTTGCACTGACCCGTGGCCTACCGACAAACATTAAATTGCCTACAATCTATGGATTATGTAAATGTATAAATCTTATGTTGACAACCCAATGGGTTTGTGTTTAGTGGTGGGAAGTAAGGGGTTTCACACCATAGACCCAAGTCCAAATCCCACCGGGCGGGGGGTCCCTTGTAGTAGCCATGGGGACACCTAGAGGTAGGGGTCACACTTATGGAAATGCATGAACCAATGCCCACCCCCATGTTTCTCCATGGGGGCACCTTGTGGCAAGGTCGAGTATAACCATATTAAGGAATCAAGCCCACCCCCATGTCCTCTATGAGATACCCCCACCAGCTCGGGCTGGTGTAAAATTTCCCAAGGCCCCTAGGATCTTGTATCCTAACTTACCCGCGACATGTGGAGTGGGGCATTTGCATGTCGCCTAGGAGGTACATCCTTGGTCTTAATTTTGTCGAGTGGGTGTGGTCTAGTGGTTAAGAGCACTTGGTCCTTATTGTGGAGACCAAGGTTCAAATCCCCCCAAAGACATCTTGGCTTCTAAATGGTTGTGGCGTTATGTAGGTGACTCTTGGCGCTCTGAGGTCCTTAAGTGGAGTGTGTTCAAATTCTGGTGTACTCTAGTCTCCGCAGCTCGACAGGTTGTGGTAGCAATGGTGTACAATGATGAATCCACTAGTGGCAATCCACACCACAAGTGGCATGATGGCAGACTTAGCAGGGCCACACTGATGGCAATCCACGCTGCAGTGGTGGTGGTAGTTCTACAGGGAGGAGGTCCCCCTTGTGACCTCTGCTAGAGTGGGCCAGCTTAAAAATCCCTCACTTACCAATAAAAATAAATAAATAAATAAATAAAATATAAATCTTATGTTGACGACGAAAACCATCAACTATGCAAATATTGATATTTGAAGGTCGCTAATATAGTCGACAGAGACCTATAGTCTACGAAGAACCATATAGTCTAGCTTTGCACTATACGGATATGTACTATATGGACCTACACATAGGGGTCCCTAAAAGTTTAAAAAAAAATAGCAAGCAAAATAGGAAAAAAATTATATGTACCCTAGGGTTTTTAAGCCTTCTGGAATCAACAGTGAGGTCTATTTTGGCATAGGATGCTTCTTATAAAATCTCATCTCTAGATCTACAACAAGAGGTTACTAAAAACTTACAAAACTAAGATTAAACAAGGGAAATGGGTCCCATCGGGCATGCTAGAATGAAGAGAAAAAAATGACAAGAGAAAATACAAAAGAGAATGCAATAAACATGCCGATGATGGCATGGTTTGGTGGTTAAGTTGTTCGGTTGTAGTGGCGGCCACTAGAGTTCAAACCCCTACTGGGCCAATGAGCTCGCAGGCTTTACGCCTTCGCTGGGCCAACGAGCTCGCGGGTTTGAAGTGTTCCTTCATGGGGATGAGGTCCCTCATGTTGTTGCCTCACCGGTTCATTGCTCCGGGCAAAAGCGTTAGTGTGGAGCCGGAGGGCATGTCGCACCAGCGTCACCGGTCACGTTAAAAAGTTTACTAGGCGCATTATCTTAAAAAAAAAGAATGCAATAAACATAATACTTTTCACCTCAAATCACTCTTACTCCTCCTAGGGTGGAAGTAGAGTGCACCCTTGTTCTACTTGATATGTTCTCTTGATATGATGATATGTGCTCAAATGTGGAATGCTCAATAAATCAGCATAATCAATTTTTCATTGAAATATTCGTTAGTTCAAATGAGTTGATTGGAAGAGATATTTATATGATCTTGAATGATAGGATGGATGGCTAGGATTCGATTAGAGATGAATGGTTGAGATTTAATGTGACATGGATCAACATATGGATCGAGGATGAATGGATGAGATTAAGTGAGTGGAAATTGTGAGAAGGATAGGACCTATCCTCATGTAGTCGGCTAAAAGTGAAATGAAGAGTTTAGATGGAGTTAGTTCTTTTTAGATTTTTGTGCAAAAGTAGGTGCAGAATAATTAATTAGATAAAATTATTACATTAATTATAAGATGTGAGTGATTTAGGAAAATTAAATTAATTTAATTAGAGAGAATATTTGGACACAATTTTTTTTTTATCGGTAAGCAAGTATTTATATTATATATAAAAAATTTCAAATTTACAACAAGTCTATTCAAACCACCATGTCCAAAAAAGAGGTCACACAGGACCAAGACCAAAAGGGCCATGCAAAGCAACCAGACTTAGAGAAAGAAACCAGCAACTGAAGGTAATAACATATTTGGACACAATTAATTAAAAAATATATATTTATTTAATTAATTGGACATAGAAGGGTCCCAAGATGAAAGTGTTGCAAGATGTCACAAGATGGTGAAGTTAGTAGTAAATAAATAATAACTAAACAAATATTTTTATAAAAATTATCTTTAAAGTCTTTGTTGTTATATTTTTTATAGTGAATTTTAAAAATTAAAATGAGTTGGAGTTTTTAATTAAATTTAGTTTAACCTAGATGACGTGTCTAGTTTAACAGAAATAGTTTAGATATGAGGTAATTAATTTGTCCAATTTAAGAGAAATAGTTTAAATATGAGGACTTTATTGTAAGATAATTAAATGAGATTAAGCATTAACACAAATTTAAATAAGCCCCAATTATGCTCTTGCAGATTTAAATTTCTTTTGTACAACTTTCTAATTAATCAAATAATTTTATTTCAAAATTAAATAGAAGAATAAAATGTTAGAGGTGTTAGTGTAGGTTTTTATTTTCCTAGTGGGTTATTTATTTTTCCTATTTCTTAGGTTTATCCTACACTTTTATTAAGCTTGATTAAGTTAACTAAAGTGAATTTATTTTTCCTATTTCTTAGGTTTATCCTACACTTTTATTAAGCTTGCTTAAGTTAACTAAAGTGAGTTTAATTAAGTGAGTGAATCATTTGAGGTGTCACCATCCTACAAGGGATTTAAATTTACTATGTTTAGATTATATGGTAGTCTCTATCTATTGGTTAGTTTTGCCACCTCTACCCCTCTCCCTTGTCTATATAAACTCACTACCTAGCTTGTATTTTGCATCTTGTTGCATCTCGTATGATAATTTTGTTAGTCTTATGCAGTTTCTTCTTTGAGCCTATAATGTAATTATGACATTCTAACATTTACATATCTCTCAAAGTTATTGGTTTGCATTGTTTATATTTTTTTTAGTTTATATAGCTTAAAATTTTTCTTATAAAGTTCTTGGGTTATCAATCTATTTCAGATTTCTAACATGGTATAAGAGATTTTGTTTTGAGAATTCTGAGTTTGTAGATTCCTAATTAAGAATTTGAGATTATTTTTGTGAGATCTTGTAAAATCTCATATGCTCTTCTCTTGCATATTTTAATGATCTGGAGAATCAAAAAAAAGATTTACGAAGCTCCAATAACCTATTCAAGTTGGATATGTGTTTTGTGAGATCTAGGTGATTGCAACTATTTTAGTTATATTGGTAGTATTTTTTATTATTCCAACGTGTCCAGAAGGATTGAGAAAGTCAAGATTGGCTTTCATTTCATCTAATTTTGAGATCATTTGATAGAGTTGTAAAATGCGGGTTTGAAGCTCAAATTTGGTGACCAACTTTCATGCAGAGAATTTCTAGTCAAAAAGGACCCTACCGTTGAATCCAAGAGGCTACATAGATAAATTTTGATATAATTTTTTTCTAGTTTAAGTGCTATGAACATCTAAGGCAAAAAATTATCAAGAAGCCATTTCAACCTCTAAGCATGCAAAATGAGTTTTCTTTTGTGTAAAAAAATAAAATAAAATATTAAAGTGCTATTGTATAGCCCTTGTGCTACTTTCTAATCACTTAAAGCATTTCCATAAGAGGGCCCTTGGTCCCCTTTAAGGGACTGAGCCCCCTTGTTAAGGGAGCAGTCCATTTAATGGTTCGTTGACCCCTTTAAGTGGGGTTTGGGGTGTGTCTTTGGTGCCCAACTCACCTTAATTTTATTCAGTGTTTTAGGCCTGCTTCAGGATTGGGTCAACCCCTAAAAAAAGTTTTAATCTATTACCTATTCAATGTGCACCTCGGCCTACGTGCCACCAATTTTGGATTTATAATTAGCCATCCATAAATTTAGCAAATTTTGCTATTTTTAGTAGAGGACCCATTTCTGGAGGTTTCTCTAAATTGGTAAAGGTCTAAACTATTTGGTAGTGTCTCTATATTTGGCAAAGTCCTAATTTAGTTGTAGATCTCTATACTTGGTGGCACCCCTAATTTGGCAGTAGTTTTGCCAAATATGGTGGAGCTTGACTTTCACAAATTAGACCCCTCTCTATTGGCAAGTTCATTTTTCAAGACAAACTTTGGAGGCTAATAACTTAGGTTCTGTTACCAATTTTCACCTACAACTCAAATTGGTAGAGATGAAACATTTGTTCATTTTAAGGTGAAAGATTTCAATTCATTTATGCTTTGCCTAAATTTTTGCACAAATTAAAATTTATGAGAAAAGGCTCAGTTGTTTCAATACAATGTTTTTCATGAAATGAAGTATTCAGATTGCAGTTTAGTTGTTTAAATAGAAGAGAGACAACCAGTTCATCATTCATTGCTTTGCAGAGTTTTCATGAGGGATATAAGTTATTTCATTTCACATTACAATGATTATTCATTTGAGAAATGAGATATATACAAATGGAATAAACATTGCATTGAATGAAAGAAAGACAAATTAAATGTCCCACACAAGCCACGGGAATAGCTAAACTAGCACAAACATAGGAAATACACTATGCACCTAAAGATTAAAAAGGAAATGAGCATATAGGAAAAGAGGCATATCTATCATTGCATGTGTGAGGTATTGGTATGATCTTCATTGCAGTTGGCTCCTCCTCACTCCCAATCTTTGAATAAACTTGTACATGACAAGAGGGCTTGTTAGAGCTCAGGATATGGTTTCCTATGTGCTTATCAATAGAAACATAATATATTGCCTATGATGTACTATGCATGATATCAAAACATCCATATGCAAGAGAGCCTGAAGAAATGAAACAATCATTGAACTTCACTGTTTTAAACTCACATGTTTGTTTCTTGTGTAGGTATAGAAGAAGTTATGTTGCTGATTTAGAGACATTTCAGTATGTGGTGTAAAGTGTGCTCCTAAAATGGTAGAGCCCAGCATGATGCCCCTAAATCTCAAGGGGATGGGATATAGATTCATATTCATTGTACTCAAATAGAAAAGATTCAGCTGAAGGAGTGTCACATCAAGTGAGTGCATGGACTTCAAGTTCACTACTCATCCATGATCATCAGTTCAAGTGATGAAATGACAACCATATATGAGCAGTGAAGTCATTCAAGGCTGCTCAAATAAATGTGCAAAACCAAGTAAGTGCAACATTGGTATCACATTTAAACTTCATATGCTGGTTATTTCATCATCTTTTCTTTCTATTTACCATATTAAATTCATACATTTGAAGTACCATCCATTTAGAAATGCTAGAGATGGTTTGTAAATAAGTTTGAGTTCATGATCAAATGCTTACAATAGCCCAAGGACATTCAATTTTTGACATGAAGTTACTTAAGTATGTTTTTCATATTTACATTGCCACTTAGGGGTAGTGTTTGGCCCATCATGATCCTACACTCACCGAATAGCGAGTAATGAGACTAGTGGAGTTTGAGTAGTCACAAGGCAGAAGATAATGATGAATAGTAAGAATTTCCACCATAAGTTTCTACCATGTACAAGAAGGTGCAGTCAAGAGAATAGGATGTGTTGTGAATTAGCATGACAACCAATTAGGAGGGAGAGAACCTATAGTAGGCATGTGAGTAAGGGTACTATACATGGGATGGAATAGCCATATACATGCTACACTACAATTGAAAATGGGAATATCATGTCATCATAAGGAACATGGGCATTCATTGTGTCCTGTATTCATTGTATCAAGAAAATCCCAAACACTACTATATTCCTGAGAAATCATCAATCATGAAGGAACAATCCATAGTTTAATTGAGTAGTTTAAATGATGAAATTGGATGATGAATCCCACACAAGCAATAAGGAGGAGCAGTCACATTGTTATAGCTTGTGCTTCAAAGTTTTGTCTCATGTTTTATATCCATGTTACAACCCACATATCCCTCTTCCATGCTATAGTAGGTGCAAATAATATGTAGCCAATGGTGATTAATAGTGATAGTTTCTTATTATTGTTATAAGAGGAAGATATGTATTGAAAAAACTGTGAGCAATGTTACTTCACTTTGAAAGAGCAACTAAAAGAATGAGCTACAACAAAAGTGATTTCATGGTGCTTGAATGATGATAATAATCTGGAAGAGTACAGTCAAAATATAGTGGCAGCCTTGTAAGGTTTCAAAGGATGAATACAGAATAGAATAAGATGTTTTTATGTCAATTTGGAAATAAACAATATTTGTTTCTTTTTGCCATACAATGAACGAAACCAAGTATACTTTCATGAAAGTAACAAAACATAGTGATAATGCCAAGAATATTGCATTTAAACAATTTCTGATTTTCTTTATGCCATAACAAGGGGTTTTGAACCCATTCTTAGTAAAATGAAGTGGGTTGTGATAAGGTCGAATAGAGGGTTTCTAGTCGCGTTTATTCAAGATACAAAAAGCAATAAACCTTCTGGCTTAAGCAATACCCAAGAGAATTAAAGGCCACGACATGCCTTTTAAAAAGAGTTATCAAGTAAGCAAGGTTATAGCAGTTATCAAATTCCGAGGTAGGAGAAATCTAGTCTTATAAGTCTACAGCCTAGAAGTATTTTTGCTTATAGATGACTAAACCCACTTGGGTTCACATAAGGAGATCAAAAATCTAGAAAATGGAAGGTTTTCAAGTTCATATAAACCAAAGAATGCTCAGAAATATATGCCATTACCGCGGCCTCCAATGAACATAATACACAGAGAAAGATATAGTGGATGAAGAGACATTTGAGATAGATAAAATTACCTTTCATTGACTAAAAATCGTGGATCGAAACCACAGACAAGAGCTCGAACCAACTCTTCATGGTGGCTCTAATACAAAAGACAAGAGTTTGTTGACAAAGAGAAACAAAAACAAATGCATCAAACGGGCTATAGGAGACACAACTTTAAAGCCAAGATTTGCTTCCAAAATGAAAAATATGGTTGAATATCTAACGAAGGGCATCTTACCTTCATTTTTGTATATAAAATCCAACGAAATCTATCAAAAATGCCAGAGAAATCAAGCATTTTTTGGTTCAAACCCTTGCACTGTTGGCGGCAGTAGAAGAACAAAAACCAAAAAATTGCAAGTGATAATGATGCAAAATTTTAAGGCTTTGAATGCTTCTTTGTTAGGGTTCCATATTTGCCCTAACTCAACTTGTTATTTTATCAGATTGGTTTAAAAATTAGAAGCCTCAACTAATACCCTGGGGGTATTATGTCCACCTTGCAATGCCTAGTCCTTTATGCCTTAAGGTCTTTTAGTCAAACTTGAAAGGTAAGTCAACATAAAATAATACCTTAGAATATCTTGTAGACCAAGTGGAGAATAAACCTTAGGGTGTCTTTTATTTTTCAAACTATTCAATAATAGCTTCAAAATTTTATGATTTTTATAGAAAATCAAGAGCCCAAATTGTGAATACTTGACAAAGTAAAAATATAGGCCTTGTATTGCTTTTGAGAAGAATCAAATCAAATCAAATCAGGTTTTTTAACTACAAATATTTAAAACAATAACCCTTATAAATTGCTTTTTAATATTTGTCATTTAATATAGTTAAAGAAGGACTAAAATAGACAAAATCTTTCCTTATTAATTTTTCTTTCTTTGGATGAAATTGAAAAGATAAGGGGAAAATAGAGCTTTTATGAAGTAGATAAAGCCTGATTTTTAGTTTTTTTGGTGGGACCACTTTGGATGACATTTTGGCAACTTTTTTCTTTAGTTTGGAGGTAGTTTGGTGACAGTTTTTAAGGTTTTTTTTATGGATCTCATAAATGACTTGGATGATTACTTTTGGAGAGATTCTTGCAGTGTTTTCCTATTTTTCCATTTTTGGAAATATTAGTGGCATATATTGGAGAAAAATTTAATTTTTTTCAGAGTTCTAATCAGTTTTTTCTTTCTCTTTGGCCCACTATCAAAGAGCATTGTAAACTTTGTACTCAATTTCATTTTGCTCACTCCTTTCAGATAAATAAAATAGTAGGTTTCCTTTCTCATTGGTTTTGTTTCATTTTTATAGTGTCGATTTGATGTTTCATTGTGATCATTGAAAATAGATCGTTTGTTATGTCTCTTTATTACAAGTTTGTATGTAGAAGTCTTGTGTAATGTAGTTTGTCTTTTGCATTTAGTTTTAAACCTTCATACAAATTACTTATGTGTTGAATGTGTGAAGTGGGATTGTGAAGGTAGATGTCTTTAGAGTTGGATTGTGAGTTGAAGCATTAAATAAGTTAGAATCTGGTTTAATCATCCTTAGAAGTTAGTGTTGTATTTTAGTTATCCTCTATTATTTTTCCTTAGCAAATCTTTTTAGATTAGAAGATTCATTAGGAGAACCACCTCACTCTGTAGGTCCACTCTAAGTTTAGGCAAACTATAGGCCTAGGAGTGTTCCCATGTGTCAATAGATAGCTAAGCTAATAGCTTAGTCTGGGTGCATATTTGATTGATAACAGTTTTTGGCAAACCTGGTGGGACAAATTAGACTTTTTTCATTCCAAAGTTTGATCATTTATCACTGATATTTGGTGTGTATGTCAGTGATCTCTGCCTTTAGAGGTAAGGAAACAAGACATCTGGTGAATGAAGGATGCACCTAGTGAATGATTTATGAAGGAAGCCATTGAAACACCTGATATTGCTACAGTAGTCATTAGGCAATAGGAACTACAAGTGATAACCTCAAAAAATCATGGAGCATGATTAGAAATTGGTGGATAGGTGTTTCAGAACAATGCTCAGAAAGTCTGAAAAGGAAGTGGTTAATGTCAACAAATAATCCTTTGTAGGACTACCATTGTGACCTCAAAAAGATCAAGCAGAAATCCATATAGAGTGAGACCCCTGCCATGGACTATTATTGTGATCCCTTGCTACTCTTGTGATCTTTTTAAGTTCTAAGCTTCTCAAAATCAGACCTTTCTTGGACTACTGCAGGCCCTTTGCAGGACTACTGTGGTAATTGTTGTGTCGTGATCTTGCACTGTCATTAAATTGTTTGGATCCAACTTTAGGGAAGTTCTGAGGAAATTTGCTAGTGTATAACCGTAAACAACTAATAACAATTATGCTTTCTTTGATGAATAATTAGGTATAAGAAAGGATTATATTAGTTGGATGCATTAACATATATTTTTGTTTCTAATATTTGTAAATGAGGATGTCTATAGAGTTCTTGTTTCACATGCTTTGGTTTTCAGTTTTTCAAACTTTTGGATAGATTATTGCTTAAGTTTCTGATTTTTCTTGTCTATATTTGTTTGTACCATGGAGGAAAGCAAATTGTGGATTAGTAGGATATCAAGCAAGTAGAGCCAGAGTAAAAATCATCAAAGTGATTCATGTTCAAAAGAAAATGCTCAACCATTAGCAAGCAGCAATCCACAAAATGATTTCTCTCCAATCCAGAATCCTCTCCCATTACCAAGAAATGCTTCTGGTTTTTTGCCTCAGCAAATTAACAGGCCAGACTTGCCCGTCTCAACAGTTCCTGGTAGTGATTTTCAGGTACATCCCATATGCTCAATGACTACAACTCCCTGAATAATTGCATTGAAATTTGCATTTGACTGATATATGGAAGACATCTAGGTAACTTGATAATTGGTTACATTTCTCTTGGTGGCGGACTTGAAGCTTCTATTCCCTCTAATTATTATCCTATGCAACCTAGTTACCTTGAAACTAAGAAAATTAAAACATACTATGCCATTAGCATAGCTGTATTTTCATGTCAAAGCACATCTCTTAGGTGATAATAGGAGATGTCATGTTTCCTTCTATCCTCCTAAAGCAGGGATTGATAGTACTAGTTATATCAAAAGTGATTTGCAGTGATGTTTCTAAAATTTTCTAGACACTACTAAATCAGGTAAGAGGCCTGAAGTAGGAATTTTAAAAAAATGCAAATTGGTATCTAGATCTTTGAAGCCTCCATTTTTTTTGCAGCTAATAGAATAGCATGGGAAATACTTACATGTGATTCTGAAGAAACTAAGAAACATGGACATTATGAATACATTTGTATTTGAAGCATATTCTGTCATAGTTTCCATGTAGATGTGAACATTCATGGAGAATCATCTAAGAGTATTCCATGAATGTTACTGTCGATTATGCATGCAAGGACTTTCTAGTAGTTTACAAATACATTTCCTTTTACTTTGGGAATTTTCCTCTGGTAGGCTGTAGGACAATCCAACCAGTTTCTCTCAATTCATGGAAAGCAACTTATTTTGTTAATTGAAATTTTTAGGAATGGTCACCCTCTTTCCTATTAATCTCGCAGACATAGACCAACATATTGAATTTAATAGAAAAAATGTTTACAAGGTCATCCTTGAATGATTACTTTTTATAAGATATAGAAGAATAGGCAATAGCTTTGCATGGCCCAACTTTTCTATCTAAAATGCTTAATAACTGTATCCCATAATACTTCAAATCGATTTATGTTCGGAATAGGCAACCAAAGGGCTAAAAGGGGAAAGTTAAAAAGCTACCCAAATTATGGTCAAATACAAATGTTTGTTATAATTCAAACTGCTAGCATTGAGATCTGCTGGTTTTATATCATCAAATTGAAAACAGATAGCTAGTATAAGAGACTATGTGAAAACATAAAAAGATTGCATATCTTAGTTTTTGTATTTCCTGACGTGTCTACCTATGGGTTTATGACTGTAGACTACTGCCAATGGAGAAGAGCTGCAATCAGTGGCAGGAACTTCAAATAGCTTAGTGGAAAAATTATCCGATCAGAATATACAACTATTCATGAGGTAGTCTAAATTAAATTTATTTATAAGACAGTCCTCTTTATTGAGGATTATTTTGGTTAGCATTTACTCAATATATTTGTTCTGGTTATTTGCTTAGTTCAGCTGTTCATACTTCTTATCAGTAAACTGTCTAGCAACCTAGTTCTGTTAAGCAGCTGTTTAACATTTAGTTTTATTCAATATATCAGATTTTTCTATGCTTTTGATGCAGGAGCATCCAGGTCTACATGTGATCTTGCATCATCCAAAAATATTGTCCATTTCATTTTCAATTTTGGTATTTGTTTTGGTTTGCATGGGTGCTTTTAGGCATCTCTTAGTAGCAGGAACTCAGAGATTTGGTCAAATTACAAGATTCAAGTTTTCGCCAAATTGTCATTTTAAGGCAGGGCAGTTTTACGGAAACAATTGTTTCTGAAATTTCTTAAGAGATGGGTTGAAATCCTTTGAAAGATACATTATTGGATGAATTTAGCACAATGTGAAGGTTTTGTGACCAAATTCTTCAAGGATTAGGAGAATTTAAAATTAGAAATTTTGTCCCTGCCGGTTATGGAAATAATTGATTTTCAAGATTTTTAAGAGCTGGGAAAAATTATTTCTAGGGAAAGGTTCATTATGGTATTTCTCCTAATGTGCAAAAGGAATTACACTCAAAGTCATCACTATTAAATAGAAAAATGGCTTGGTGGGAACCTTGCAGATGTCATTCCACACATCTTGGAAAGTTTTGGTTGAAAAATGAACTTCTAGGTAAAGGTTATGCAAGAAGTTGCAAAGTCCCAAAGAGTAATTTTTCTCCAAAATTTCTAATGTTACTCCATGAGATATTATTAAAATTATTTTATTTATTTTATGTTGTTCGTTAATGCATTTTACTCCAATGGTGATGGAGCCGCCAAATGACAAGGAATCTCAAAAGTTGTAACTCCTCTGGTAGCATGAAGAAGGCGCCTAAATTGCACGTTAATACGCCTCTTTTAGAGGTTCATAAATGACAAAAGGAACAGAAAGGAGAATAATGTCTCAATTAAATTGTAATTCCATCTGACACTTAAAGAGAATCTGCAAATAAAAGGTGAATGAATGAAAGAAATCTGCTATTAAAAGGAAAGAGGATTTCAACGCCAATATTGGGGGTTTTCTTCCAACACCTCTCTTGGAGGCATTTAATAAATAAAACAGCCATTAATATTGGGGAGAGGAAGGTCTCATTTGGGGAGGCCCTTGATTATTGAAAATTATTATTGGAAGAAGAGGGAACGCTTCATTTGGAGGGTTATTAATTGTTCAAAATTCATTGTTATGGGATGAGGTGAAGGCCTCATTCACGGGGAAAAATCAGAAAAATTTCTGCAGCACAGGGAAATGATAGAGAGGCTGCCTGTCGAAGTAAACAAGAGAATGCCACAAAAGATAGAGAAGAGTGGATGTTGACAGAAGAGATAACCATTATTACTTGCAGGGAAAATATATGGAGAGAAGGGCGTTTTGGACAACATTCTGATGGAAGTATGAAGATACAAAAAGAGAAGAATGAAGTGTTGAAAGCAGAAATTTAGAGCAGTAGAAAGAATGCTCTCTTGTCGAGTAAAGACCGTGTCAAAAGGAAAGAAGAGAGGTTTCCTATAGATGAGAGGCCATGGATGCCATATTTGTAGGATAGGAGTTGCAGAAATTTTATGTTCTGAAATAAATTTGTATTTAGTTTAGTTAAGAAAATCAATATATGGGACTTTGAAACAATTTTTTGCTTTCTATGTGTGTGGTTTTGAGTTGTGTGTGTGAGTGGTTTTTCTATTGCATCAGCTTTCGTTGCCAAGTGTTTATTAATTCAGATAGAGATGTTTCTATTTTTTCCCATATTTGCTATATTGGGCTCTATGTTTCTTTGAAAATTCAGGAGTTGCTTTCCAGCCGAAGGTTCCAGATTATTACTGCTGGACCAATTCTCCAAATTGCTTTAATAAGTCCCTTCCTTCTCCTATATGGCCAAGCCTCTATCCATTTTTTTGCTGATTATGCACCAGCCACCATATGTTTGTTTTGCTAAAGAATTATCCCACTTCCTATGCTACTCCAGTGCTAGAAGAGGTAATCTTCATTCTCCTTGTTTTCTTTGCACATTGAAAACCTAGAGGGTGTTAGATATAATTACTAATTATTGACTCCACCAATAACTGTCACTCAAGTCTCAGTGTCACTCAAGTCTCAGTTTAGTTAAGTACATGCAGGCGTAGTCAGGGAGTTAGTTTTAGTATTTATTGAGAATTTTGAACTTTGAAGAGTTGGTACGATCCATCTTTTTCCCTCTGTATTTTTTCCAGATCTATTTTAATGCGTATGTGCTATATTTTGAGAACATCCTTCCTTTGTTAGAATACTATCATCGTATTAGAGCGAATGGTTGTGTTCCTAGGCATTGAGAGATTTATCCATCTTTCCACGAGTGGGAGGTTGCCTGCAAAACAAAGAATGCCTGTCATGGAGCATTAGGGATCTGTTTCAATCATTTATCAGCATCTGGCTCGCAGCACAGTTAAGAGTTGATGTGAACCAGTCAGGTTCGACCCCTGCAGAGACAGAACCCACCACAGTGAAAGCACGTGAGGCATGCATGTTTCATTCAGCAGAAGAGCGAGCTAAGGTAATCATGTGTCTTTGTATTTTTGAAGTGAGATCTTGTTAATTAGCTCAAGAAAAAGACAAATAGATTGAAGGAGTAGTCCTCGCACCCACTAGTAACCCTAGCACACAAGGACCAATACTAAATTACAAGAATTATGCCATGTGGGTCATCAAAATGAAAAGTTACATGAAAAACCTAGAATGTTGGAAGGCCATAGTCACCAAATATGAAGAACCCAGTGCAAATGACATAGCTGCAATGACCAATTTATAGAGGAATACAAATGCAGAGAACAAAAAGAAAGATTCTAGAACCCTATGGAATCTACACAATGGAGTTGAGGACTCCATCTTTCCCAAAATAGCAGCAGCAACTAGTGCATATCAGGCCTGGGAGATACTTGCGATTGCATATCAAGGAATTGATAAGGTAAAAAATTCTAGGTTGTAGATACTGAGGAAAAAGTTTGAAACCTTGCAAATGAAAGACACAGAAACTATGGATCGGTTCATGTCTCAAACCATGGATGTAGTATCTTGCTGCCATAATGGGTTACACTTTTTGGGACATCCTGATTTTTGCTCAAATCACATATTTTTAAATAATATAATGATTTAAGCCTTGAAAGGTTCCATTTAAAGGATTTTAATTGAAGAGGGCTTGATCAAACCCCTTGGATAGAACCCCACTAGTTTTAAACCATAACTATAATGGAGTCTCCTCTACGCCTATCAAAATGCTAATAAAAAACCAATTTTGATTTATCTTTTGAGGGATTAAATGAGTTCATTTAAAATTTATGCTTTGTAAGTGTGTAGTCCTTATTATAAGCTTCCGAAAAAATATAATTTTAAATATATTTAATTTGATTATTATATTTATTTTTATTTCTTGTGAATGTATGTTTTTCACCAAACATCAAGCTCTCTATTCTACACACATGGAAAATTACTAAATTACTAAAACAAAATTCTAAAAAATATCTATACACTAGATATTTATGTCATTGTTTCAACAAAAGAAAAAAATTTGAATTTCGATACATACAGAAAAAGTTATGTTTTATGAAATACGCCTATGTGTAAATTATAATTGGTTTGACTTCAAAAATTAATTAAAAAATATATATTCAACAAAACATTATGAAACTAAATGCATACATTATATATCGATGTTACCAATCTGAATTAAAAGAATGAAAATTTTATACTTTGTAGAAAAAAATTTATGTGCTATGGAATACACATTACTTTAAAAAAAAGTTGTTTACTATTAAAAACTAGTTATCAAAGAAGATACAAAAAAATTTACAATTAACTCCAAATTTTAAAAAAAAAAATATTTAGAATCTACAAACAAAATCTCACAAATCACTAGTTTGCATCATTTTCAAATTCCTAATGGTTTAGCATCTATAGGCGTCAGAACATGAAGATTTAATTCAAAATATTGATTTCAATGTCAAGTTTGGCCAAAAAGTGTAACCCATTATTGTAGTTATAATGGTGAAGACATCATAGACAAGAAAGTTATTGAGAAAATTATCAAAAGTCTTCCACACTCATATGATATGTTGGTGACAACAATCGAAGAATGTAAGAATCTTGCTCGGCATTCCATAGAAGAGTTGATCGGTTCAATGTTGAAACATGAGTCCAGAATGCAAAATAAAAATGAATCTCTAGAAACTACCCTGCAAATGGAAGCCACAATCAGTAGAGGAAAAAGTAGAGGTAGAAGAGGTCAAAGTTCTTACTAATCTGATAATAAAGACAGTGTTGAGAATCAGTTGGAGTAACCTCTGTCACAACCTCAAAACTAGAAAGGAAGAGGTAGGAGTAATAGAGGAAGAGGTAGATTTGATAAATTGAATATATAGTGCTATTACTATAAGCAATATGGACACTATGAGAGTGAGTGCAGAAAAAAGAAAGTAGATCAAAATAGGGGTAGAGCTAATATGTCCAACATAGAAGAAGGAACCCCATCAATGTTTCTATCATGCTCAGTAGAAGACAACAACAAAGAAGATATGTAGCTATTGGACAGTGCCTGTAGCAATCACATGATAGATAATAAAAATGTTTTCACTAGTTTTGATGAAATAGTCAGATCCAAGATCAAGCTAGGAGATGACCATTTGGTTCATGCTCTAGGAAGAGGAACTGTTACAATAGTAAACAAACATAATGAAAAGAAGGATATCCATGATGCCTATTATGTTCAAAATCTAAAACACAATCTATTGAGTGTAGGCCAAATGACTGAGAATGGTTTTGAAGTTGAATTTAAGGGTTCCACATGTACTATATATCTTAGATAAACCCCAAGGGAAATGGTAATAGCATGAGTCCAAATGACTAGAAACAAATTGTATCCCCTAAACCTAAGAAGTGTGAAATAGTCCATATCTTATGCTTAGTATGTTACAAATTATAATGAAACTTGGTTATGGCACCTCAGATATGGCCACCTAGCCTTTAACAGTCTAGATTTGTTGCAGAAAATGTCAATGGTTATAGGTTTTCTTACAATAGATGTCCACCATAATCCTTGTGAAAGATGCATAATAGCCAAAGACTAGAGGAGTGCATTTCCAAATGTAGCAACCTATAGAGCCAGAGATCTACTAAAGCTAGTGCATATTGATCTCTATGGTCCCATGCAAATAGAGTCTATAGGAGGGAGTTATTATTTTTTAAACTTTATTGATGATTGCAATAGGATGACTTGGGTGTACTTCATTAAGAACAAATTAGACACCTTTGATAGATTCAAATAGTTTAAAGCAATGGCAGAGAAATAGAGCGGTAGACAGATTAAGGTTTCAAGGTCTAATGGAGGAGGTGAATATGACTCCAAAGCTTTTGTAGCATATTGTAGTGAATAGGGCATTTAGAAACAATTCACTACCAAGTACACTCTGTAGAAGAATGGAGTGGTAGAGAGGAAGAATCAAACAATCATGAACATGGAAAGGAGTATGCTAAAAACATATCAAATGATTATTAGGCAAAGGTAGATGCATGTTCAGTGTCATCTTGAACAGATCACCTACAAAAAGTGTAAAGGACAAGACACCTCTAGAATCCTAGAGTGGAGTGAAACCAAATGTAACAAACTTGAGAATTTTTGGAAGTCTAGCTTATGCTCATGTGTGTGAGGAGTTAAGGAAAATATTGGATGATAGAAGTGAGAAGTGTATACTTGTAGGTTATAGTGATGCATCAAAAGCCTACAAGTTTTATAATCCAATTACCAAGAAGACAGTGTTGGCATAATAGTATATAGCATTACATTGTTAGTTTATGCATATTAAATAAATGTTAGGTTTTGGGAAGTTACGAGAAGTTACTTTCCCATAAGAAGTTATATACAGGAATAACTAAGGCTTTAAAAAGCCAATGTATTGCATTGTAAAATAATCCTGAAGATAATACTATATTATTTTATTATGGTTTAATTTTGTGTATGTTTTCTCACCATTTCTCAATATGGTATCAGAGCTCATTGTGCCTGTGCGTTAGAATCTAGGGGAAGCATAGAGATGGTTCGATAATGGCCTGCATGATAAAGGATCTAAAACTACCATTATTGCTGATTTATTGGTGCACTGGATAAAGGAGATGTTCAATATATATAAAGAAAAATTTTGGAGCACATTGTATGACTGCGCGCAAGAATGGACATTTGAATGAAGTCTTTAGTTGTTTTTCATGATAGTTTTTATTGATGTTTGATCTCCCATAGATATGTGATTTTGGAGATATTTTTTTTTGAGGCATTTTGATGATATCTTATGGAATATAATTATTGCAGCAGATAGAAGGTATACGAATCTATTTCTAAATGCAGCCTCCAAGCATCCAACGATTAGAGAAGGTGGCCCATCAATATGGGGAAATTAATTAGGGTTTAAGAAAGGTGTGGTTTAGATGGTTAATTTACATACATAGTAGCAACTGTGGATGCCTATTTCACATTTTTGAATCAGGGAGTTGGTGTGTTTGAAGAAGGTTGATAAAGACAACTATGAAGTGAAAACCATGGATGATGAATTTATGATTGCTGGCAGCATAAACTTGTGAAAGGAAAAATATTTTCTCTGTTGCGTTGAATGTAAGTGAAAGAGGCAATTCATATGGTGAGATTAAAACTGACTAAAATTTCTTAATGATACATGAGGGAAAATGTTTTATGAGTTTATAGCAAACATTGAAAAGTTTTCACTTATTACCTAGAGTAATACAATTTCCTTTTGGATAAAGTTAAAAAGTTTCTAAGAGGAAATATTAAGGAGAGTAAAATGTGCGGCATTTTTTAGGTTTTGATTTGAACGCGTAGCAGTGAGTTCACATTTAAAAACATTAATGCTATTTTCATTTGGAAAATTATGGTTCATAGCTATTTTTGGAACCAAAATTTTGGAAGGGAATAAAATTTTAAAAAAAAAAGATTTAAATGAAGGTTGGAGGAATTAAAAGTTGGTATGAGGTGGTTATGAGTTCAAAATTTGGGAGGTATAAATTTTAAATATTATTTTGTCATTGGAGATATAAGGTTTTATTTTGGAGTAATAAGGTGGAAAACATTGGAGTTATAAGGATATAATTGTGTTTACACTATATTGTAAAAGGTGCACTTTTGGTGGAATCTGACACCTTGTTTTATCATGGCTACATCAATTGCTCTTAGATCCATTTATACTACACCTGATGAGGCCTCGAAAGACTCATCTAAGACATCAGCTGGTTAAAGTGTAATAGGGTCATATTGGAGGCAGGCGGCATCGGAGGATGGAGGATTTCCATCATCTCAAGTTAGCTTCTCGCGTTTTTGGTTTTGGTTGTTTTGTTTTTCTTTATTGATGCTGACGGAGCTGACAGATTTGAAGAATGTATGTTTTGTGAAGATTTTGTTTTGGAGACAGGTTTGGGGTTTGGTGTTGAGCTCAATATGGATTGTTGTCCAGCGAGCTTCAAAGAGTATATGATCTTGAATTATACCCTTTCGCGGTCACTAGACAACATGGCAGAGATCTGTCGTATCTCTTAGGGGCCATTGTCGAATAATTCAAGACTCTATGATTTGAGAGCTTGGGACTAAAGAGCTCAGGAACACAGCTCGAAGCGACGCCTTTCCGAGGGTAGACGAGACAGCATGATGGAGCCTCGCTTGGTTCAGGATTTGTTCTTTGGGGGAAGATCTTCTATAAAATATGTATTCATATTATGTAATCAGCTTTGTTGAGTATTTTAGCATTAAGGGGGGGTACCTGGTACTTTTGCAAGAACAATGTAATAAGGGGGGGAATGTTGGCATAATAGTATATAGCATTACATTGTTAGTTTATGCATATTAAATAAATGTTAGGTTTTGGGAAGTTACGAGAAGTTACTTTCCTGTAAGAAGTTATATACGGGAATAACTAAGGCTTTAAAAAGCCAATGTATTGCATTGTAAAATCATCCTGAAGATAATACTATATTATTTTATTATGGTTTAATTTTGTGTATGTTTTCTCACCATTTCTCAATAGACAGTAGTGTCTAGAGATGTGAAGATTCTTGAAGATAAGGCATGGTATGAACAAGATGATAGAACAGTTCATAGTCAGATTGTTCCACACACATTTAAACCAATAGGTTAATTAGATATTGAGCAACTAAGACAGAGTCTACCTAGATTGCAGGTTCCAGTAGCAGGAGAAGAAACTCAAGGATAGGAAGTGCACAGTCCTTCTAGTAGTGATTCAAACCCTACAATAGCAGAAATCAAGAACCAAAAGACCAAGACTATCAAAGAGATATATGAACAACAGGACAATAATGAACATGTAATGTTTTCCTTGATCTTTAGTCAGCCTATATATTTTGAAGAAGCAGTTAAAAAGAAAGAGTGGGTAGAAGCCATGAACAATGAAATAGAAGCCATAGAGGACAATGACACATGGGACTTAGTAGACTTGCCACAAGAGAAAACAAGCATAGGAGTTATGTGGGTCTACAAGACAAAACTCAATTAGAAAGGCCAAGTTGAGAAGCACAAGGCAAGGCTAGTAGCCAATGGTTTTGCATAGCAGCCTAGTATAGACTACGAAGTGGCATTTGCACTAGTGGCAAGATTGGACACAGTTAGAATAGTGTTAGTAGTAGCAGAAAAATGCCATTAGCTAGTTTACCAATTACATGTCAAGTCTACATTTCTAAATGGAATTCTGAATGAAGATGTATATGTTGAACAACCACCTAGATTTAAGATTGAAGGACAAGAACAGAAGGTTTATAAATAGAAAAAGGCCTTATATGGATTGAAACAGGCACCAAGGGAATGGTACAACAGAATATATTCTTATCTACTTAACAGAGCATTCAAGCACAATAGCAATGAACCTACATTGTACACAAAGATAAAATTGTAAGGTAAAATTCTAATTGTATGTATCTATGTTGATGACTTATTACGCATTGGTAATTTGCATCTTGAGGAATTTAGGCTTGCTATGGAGAGAGAATTTGAAATGACCAATCTTGGGCACATGAAGTATTTTCTATGTCTAGAAATTGAGAAATCAGAATAGGGTATCTTCATTAGCCAAAAGAAGTATGCACAAGATGTGTTGACCAAATTTAGAATGAATAATTGCAAGATAATTAGTAACCCTATTGTTCTAGGTACCAAATTGAGCAAAAGTGATGAAAGTACAATAGTAAACTCTACATCATACAAGTAGTTAGTAGGGAGCCTAATGTATTTGACAACAAGAAGGCCAGACATTATGTTTGCAGTCAGCCTTCTTTCCAGGTTCATGGAGTCACCGAAGGAATCCCACTGGAAGGCATGGAAGAGAATATTAAGATATATTGTAAGAATAGTACAAGAGGATATTTTGTATATAGGTTTGAAAGACAACTAGCTTGTTGGATTTATAGAATGTGACTTTGTAGGAAGTGTTGATGATAGAAAGAGCACATCATGTTATGCATTTCATTTGGGTGTGGGTACAATTTCGTGGGCATCCAAGAAGCAGACCATAGTTACTATTTCATCTGTAGAGGCAAAGTACATAGTAGCTACATCAGTAGCCTGTCAAGAAGTATGGATGAGGAGGTTAATAAGTGATATTGAACCAAAAACAAAGAAGGAGCCAATTACTATCTTTTGTCATAATAGCTCAGCAATAGCACATTCCAAAAATCATGTTTGTCATTAGAAGAGCAAGCACATTGACACCCATTACCACTTCATCAGAGAGTTGGGCAGCAATGGAGAAGTTAGTCTACAATTTTGAAATTCTAAAGACCAATTGGCAGACATATTTACTAAGCCATTGGCAAAAGAAAATTTTAAATTTCAGAAACAACAATTAGGAATTATCAGTGCTGAAAATATTGTAATGCAAATGGAGTCAAAATTAAGGGGGAGTGTTAGATGTAATTACAAATTATTGACTCCACCAATAACTGACACTCAAGTCTTAGTTTAGTTAAGTACATGGAGGCGTAGTGAGGGAGTTAGTATTTAATGAGAATTTTGAATTTTAAAGAGCTGGTATGATCCATCTTTTTTCCTCTATTTTTTCCAGATCTATTTTAATGCGCATGTGCTCTATTTTGAGAACATTCTGCCTTTGTTAAAATACTATCAAAGGGCCTATAAAAGCCCCAAGTCCAAATGTATCAAACAAAACAGTCAGAGCCTTCATTGAGATGGTCAGCCAATGAAAAGCATTGACCTTATGGAGGCCATGCTTCTGCTATATCATTTCTTAATAACAAGCACATTTTTGGAAACTTTATGGTTTGCCTTCTATTCTCTTTTCATTTAGTGATTTGCATGCCTGTATTTTATTCTCTCCAGGTTTGTTTTAAATATAGAGTTTGTGTGTCCATAGCAGTAATCTTGTTGTATTGTTTGGCTACTATTACTGAAATATCTAAAACA
This sequence comes from Cunninghamia lanceolata, assembly GCA_027924645.1. NCBI lineage: Eukaryota > Viridiplantae > Streptophyta > Pinopsida > Cupressales > Cupressaceae > Cunninghamia > Cunninghamia lanceolata. Next base: position 6,296,226 of record BSBN01001670.1, on the reverse strand, counting down.
TTACTTCAAGCATGCATACACTTTTCTTTCCTAAACAAGATTTATGTTTGAGCTAGCTCATTGCTTACAAAATATTTGATTTTCCATACAAAGTTGAATTCATCCTTCTTGTTTTCAAAATATTGATTTAAGTAAATAATTTTTCTATAATTCTGCAGTTTAGAAAGTCTCATGTTACTGATTATTTGGATCAAGTGTTAGAATTCTCGTCCAAGATAGCTAGAGCTAAATCAGAAGGTAAGACCTTGTTGCATTTTAACTTTTTCTGCCTTTGTTTTGACTCCTTTATTGGATTGTGTTTGATGGATTGCAACTAAAAATGTTAGTTGATTGGAACTGATAGTTCTCAAATGCAAATAATGAGAGTAAGAGTATACATGATGTGTCTATTGCTTCTGACATTCATAGCCATTTTTGTTGAATAGATAAGAAATCTGGAGAATGAATTGAAGTATGCCAAACACAAGTTGATGGTACCTGCATCTAATGTGGATCTTCAAAAGAAGAAAAGACAAGTTGCCTTGAGGTAAATTTTTAACAGTATGTGTGTAAGTTTACATTGTATAGACTGTTAATTATGCATATTTTGGTGGATGGATGAGACCACAAAAAAACTTCTAATATGAAGTCATATTCTTAGAAAATAAGTTGTATATTTGGAATATCTTCATGAGTCGATGTGCTTATTTTCTGTCCTCTTCTGCTACTTATTAGGGATATTTATTCAATTGTAGGGATGCATAGAGCCAACAAGAGCCTTTGAAGAATCACGATGGCTGAAGAAAAATTAGAAAAACTTTAAGATTGAAACGCATTTAGAGTTCTGTAAATTGTAGTCCTTTCCAAGAGAGCAAATTGTTGAAACAATTTCTATTTCTAATGCATACAGAAATATTTATAAAGGTGTTTTATTCCACCTATTTTTGTGTATCTATTTAGAAGGCTTGACTATCCTTGTGTGCAACAATGTCCTAATTTGTTGGTAAATTATTGAATAGTTTTGATGCCTTTTGAGAAGCATGGTCATTCAAAAGGAATTTGTTGGTAAATTATTGAATAGTTTTGATACCTTTTGAGAAGCATGGTCATTCAAAAGGAGGAGAGAGCTACCTGCAAAAGGTGAAGATGGTATAAAAATTTCTCATCTAAAATATTTTATAGATACAACACAAAGTGAACTTTTTGAAGCATTCAAGTAAGAATTTTTGCAGGTGAAAATTTGTCAAAGAATGTTTGAGAGTTTACAACCATGTTTCGTACATATAAATAAAGTATGCAAAACTTGTTAAAATCATGTTGAATTTCATCTACACCTACAATCATATAAAAAAGTTATGACAATAATTATGAAAGTAAAACACAATTTGTGAAGAGTGAATAAATTGGGGTCACTGGAGTTATTACAAAACTGGTCTAATTAGCATAGGGTTGTTTTCAATAAATTTCTCTATCATTGAAAGTATTGGGTATTGTAGATCACACTTTTCATCTTTAAAATTTTAAAGTTATGATTCAGTGTTTGGTTAAATGAGATGAACAAGGTCTAGGCATTAGAGTGGTCATTTGGAGTGGCTCTCTATGGGCCTGAGGCCCGTAAGTAGCTGCTAGGGGAACTAGCAGTAGAGTTATACGAAGTAATGAGGTTTTAGTTTTCCTATGTTTAATGAAACAGTAGTTAACATATTGTAGTTTTATTTAAAAGGTAGTAATGGGTTTCGGTTTTCCCATGCTTAATGAAATAGCAGCAAACTAATTTTAGTTTTTGTGTGTGAAAAAAAAAGGAATAGAGGTAAATACCTCTCACACCTCCTTTCCTCTCTATCAAGTTGTTCCCCCTTCAGCTCACCTCAGATCTTGCAAAGATATTCTTGTTTGAGATAAATCCATCCCCCTCTCTTTTCTCAGTCATTCATTGTATTCTTTTTTTGTTCGTAAATGTCTCTCCTCCGCCCTTTCCCTATTCGCACTTCTCTTCAGCTCATCTCAGCTCTTCCAATTTGATCTCTTGCTTAATTAAATCCTTTCCCTATCTTTCTCCCCCCACCCCCCGTTCTCTCTATTTTTGTTTTATCTTAAACACCTCCCTCTCCCTTGTCTCTCATGCGTAGTACTTAGTCAATGTTGGGGAGTGAGTTTTTAAAACCATCCTCTGCTCAACCATAACTTTTTCTCCTACATCCAAGATATTTCTCTTCTCAATAAACACTCTCTGCCACCTCCACATGCTACAATCCCCCTAAAGGTTCTCTGATTTTTTTTTAAATCATCCCTCACAAATGCATTGACTCACCTGATTTTCTTCTCTACGCTACCCTCAATGAGATATCTTCTTGCTGTCTTCAATGAACTCACCAACTCCTCATTTCCACGAGGGTGGGTTGTTACACTTTTAATCTCAGTTTGAGGACTAAATGTATAGTTCTCAAATAAATATATAATAAAGAGAATACAACCCGGTGGAAAACAATTCTCTGAGTCACAAAATTGTTTAGCCTTCCATCTTGCACCATGACATTGTTGGATATACAGATATATGATGTTATGAAATTTGTGGACATAAACTCATTGTAGGGCAATTCACTCGCTTTCAAAACAATTGTTTTGGACTAGGTGCCTAACTTCGTTGAGTATGTCTCATATTCAAATCTATTACACATAACTTGCATTGAATAATCAATATTGTCAAATTGTAAAAGTTTCTTCAAATTTCCACAATCTACACATATATTTTTTATACATTCTATATTAAATTCATCTGAATCTTCTGATTTTTCACATACGATAAACTTCACAAATTGTGTTTTACTTCCATAACTATTGTCATAACTTTTTTATATGACTATAGGTGTAGATGAAATTGAACATGATTTTGACAACAAGTATAACATACTTTATTTATATGTATGAAACATGGTTGTAAACTCTCAAACATTCTTTGACAAATTTTTACCTGCGAAAATTCTTACTTGAATGCTTCAAAAAATTCACTTTGTCTTGTATCTATAAAATATTTTGGATGAGAAATTTTTATACCATCTTCACCTTTTACATGTAGCTCTCTCCTCCTTTTGAATGACCATGCTTCTCAAAAGGCATCAAAACTATACACCAGTTTTCCAACAAATTAGGACATTGTTGTGGGCAAGGATGGTCAAGCCTTCCGATTAGATACACAAAAATAGGTTGAATAAAAATCCTTTATAAATATTTCCTTATGCATTAGAAATAGAAACTATTTCAACAATTTCCCCCCCTGAAAAGGACTGCAATGTACAGAACTCTAAATGCATTTCAATCTTAAAGTTTTTCTATTTTCACTTCAGCCATTAGGATTCTTCAAAGGCTCTTGTCAGCTCTCTGCAGCCGTACAATTGAATAAATATCCTTAATAAGTAGCAGAAGAGGACCAAAAAAAAAGAACATTGACCCATGAAGATATTCCAAATATACAACTTATTTTCCGCAAATATATGACTTCAAATTATAAGTTTTTGTGGTCTCATCCATCCACCAAAATATGCATAATTAACGGTCTATACAATCTAGACTTACACACATACTATTAAAAATTTACCTCAAAGCAACTTTTCTTTGCTTCTTCTAAAGATCCACATTAGATGCAAGCACCATTAATTTGTGTTTGGCATACTTCAATTCATTCTCAGATTTCTTATATATTCAACAAAAAAGGCTACGAATGTCAAAAGCAATAGACACATAATGTATACTCTTACTCTCATTATTCCAGTTTGAGAACTATCAGTTTCAATCAAATAACATTTTTAGTTGCAATCCCTCAAACACATTCCAAGAAATAAGTTAGAACAAAGGCAGAAAAGGTAAAAATTGTAACAAGGTCTTACCTTCTGATTTAGCTCCAGCTGTCTTTGAAGAGAATTCTCACACCTGAACCAAATAATCAATAATATCAGTACAAAATTATTTTCTTAAATCAATATTTTGAAAACAGGAAGGATGAATTCAATTTGTACGGAAAATCAAATATTTTGCAAGCAATGAGCTAGCTCAAACATAAATCTTGTTCAAGAAAGAAAAGTGTATGCATTCTTAAAGTAATATTTTAGATATTTCAATAATAACAGCCAAACAATACAACAAGATTACTGATATGGACACACAAACTCTATATTTAAAAACAAACCTAGAGAGAATAAAATATAGGCATGCAAATCACTAAATGAATAGAGAATAGAAGGCAAACCATAAGAACATAGAATAGTTCAAGGCAAACCATAAAGTTTCCAAAAATGTGCTTGTTATTAAGAAATGATATAGCAAAAGCATGGCCTCCATAAGGTCAATGCTTTTCATTGGTTGACCAGCTCAAGGAAGGATCTGACTATTTCATTTGATATGTTTGGACTCGTGGCTTTTACAAGCCCTCTGATAGTATTTTAACAGGATAGTATTTTAACAGAGGTAGAATGTTCTCAAAATAGAGCATATACGCATTAAAATAGATCTAGGAAAAATACAAAGGGAAAAAGATGGATCGTACCAACTCTTCAAAATTAAAAATTCTTAATAAATACTAGCACTATCTCCCTAACTACACCTCCATGTACTTAACTAATCTAAGACTTGAGTGACAGTTATTGGTGGAGTCAATAATTAGTACTTACATCTAACACTCCCCCTTAATTTTGACTCCATTTTCATTACAATATTTTCAGCACTAACAGTTCCTAATTGTTGTTTTCAAAATTCCAATTTTTCTTTTGCCAATGGCTTAGTAAATATGTCTACCAATTGGTCTTTAGACTACTTATAATGGTTTTGATATCCATAATAATATCTTTTACCCTCCAACCACTTATAGAGACTTTGTTCACTGCATCAATAAGTTAATATTCAGTTTTTGTATACCTAGAATGACTGCCAACTTGACTCCCCATAAAAGGGTAGAGGCCTCAGTGAAATTATTGGTTTGACAACCAAGACCCCCAGCATAGGCAGCAACAAGCTCCCCTCTGTCATTTCTGATGATTCCACCCCCACTAGCTTTACCATTGGATTTTGAGGCCCCATCAAAATTTAGTTTGAACCATTCTGGGTTCAGACAAGATCACCTAGTATTCAATCTCTTAAGTTTCTTGGAATTATCATAAGCAAGGATTTGATTGAGAATACCCCAATCGGTGGCCAAGATAATTTCAAACTGGGTAAGCGGTTTGTCAGCAGTCTTAATTCTAGAATTAGCCACATTTTCAATAAGAAGTTTGGAGAAAGAATGATATACTTGAGTATGGTTCTTGGCAATATCCCTGAATATTCTATTATTTCTTTCTTTTCAAATAATCCATCTGATGAAAGGGAGAGTTTGATTCCAGAGCTCCACTAACAAAGGTTGATAAAAAGGAGAATTCCAATTAATGATGACCTCTTTTATCAATGAATGCACATTAAATAGAAGTTTGAAATTCTTATTATTAATCTTAATATAAATAATACTTTATGTTTTCCTATCTTCTAATCCATAGAATTCCACTTTTTACTTTTCTAATTCACTTCTATTTTTCCCCCTTTTCTTATATTTGAGGACTAGAGACCTATTTAAGAATACCTTGGAAGGATTGATGCTAGTGTCATGAAGGGAAACATTCTCCTAGGTCAATCACTAGAAAATTTGAGGAAATAATAAAGGACAATACTCTTTACTCATACACATGCTATGAGAAAGATCATGCAAATCTAGATGTTTAAAATGAATACATTCTATTGGTGGAAACCACCTCCCAAGAGCACAACCTACAAGATAAGATTTCACAATACAAGAGAAGCAAAGCTATTTCACCAGAATGATGAAAAATATGAATGAGATGCGAATAATATACATTGGCCTTGCTTATAAAGGCAAGGAGAAAATTGGTAAAGATATAACCAACAAAAAACTACCAAATAATAAAATACACTAATAATCTAATATCTAATAATGTTGGATGCCTAAGTAAAACTTAAGCAAGGTAAATGGTAAAAACTCATTTACTCCAACACCCCCCCTTAAGTGCAACCTCAGGGAGATTATTATGCAAGATGAGAAAGATGTAATATGGCTTCCGACTACACAACCATGTTAGGTACCCATTTACAATGCAAATGCGATAGAATGCAATCTCTCACAAGCGGAGAAAAGGAGAAAACCCTGTTGGGAAAAACTCCTCTCTAAAAGAGAAAATAAAACAAGATGATGCATGGAGGACTCACTAATACCCCCAAGGACTACATACATCTTGTATATACAATCAAGAATCCCCCCATAGGAAGGAAAAGAGAGGAATGATATCCTCCCATAATGAAGAAGCTCCAATGCCGATGAAGTATACCTGGACACAAAAGATGATCCAATGCCTACAAGCAACACCTCTCCCCTTAGGAAGAAACAAGTCCACCGAATGATGAAGAAGCCACTCCATGTCCAACTGAAGGAAGGAGGGAGGAAGTCTCCAAATAGAAATCTCTGAAAACTAAGGAGGAGTCTCCATGCTCAAATAAGCCACCATATAAGAATGATCAAACTCAACCAAGAAATGTGACAAATCAAGTGAAAAAATAAACTCATAAATGTCAATCTCCAAAGAATGTAGATGTATCAATAGCCATGCTAGAACTATCATCAAAGAGGAGAGAAATCCCCTCAAGTATGTCTCCCAAATCTGCAAGATGAGGCTCTACAAACAAGTTTGAGATACCTGCTAAATACTCATCCAATAAAAAAAGATCTGAAAAACTATGATCAACCTACTCAAGAGTAGGACCCAAATCTGAAGAAGCGGGAGATGGAGGAGGAAGCTCAACACTAGTCTCAAAAACACCAAGATTCAAGTGACCAAACATAAGCATCGAAGAATCTCCTAACATAAGCACAAGTCAAGAGTCATCATGTAGTCATATTGTTGAACATTCAAAGCCTACCAATCCTATCAAGGAGTTATATCAACATGAAAATTCAAAGCATGATCAACCTTTCTCCTCACCAAGTCAAGATCAAACTATCCAAGCTCCTCAAGATCACATTAGCCATTTTACCTAAGAACCAATTACTCAAGGCACTTCACCTCATGGTTGTCCTAATAATTAAAATGAGTATAGAAGGCTTGTTGATCATCTCGAGCACTCGGCTCGATTCATGGCATTTATTCAAAGAGAAGAAAATTCCATGTCCATCAATGACACCAAAACCATCCATGATCAAGAAACACACATCACTCTTATCCATCATCCACCAACATCTCATGATGAGGCACTTGATTCCCAAGAACACATAGACAATAAAACAAATGACTTGATCATATCACATTGAATCTTACTAAAGCATAGTGGCAATCAAGATCCTACTTATATCAAGCATGAAGAAAATCAAGTCATAATGGGTGCTATTAAGCATTCAATCGATCAAGACTTGACAAGCATAAACAGTGATCAAGATATGACAAGCATAAACAATGATCAAGGGATAACAAGCATGAACAATGATAAAAAAACTACAAGCATGAATCATGATCAAGGAACCACAAGTGTAACTAATTAGAGAGCACATGTATCCCAATCAATAAGCACCAATCATGATCAAGGCATCGGATATCAATCATCTCAACAATCTATTAGTGCTAGTGATGCTTCAATGATCATTAAGGCAACCTCATCCAATGAGAGCATTGAGCAATATAATCATGTAAAAGAGCAATTGTCTCTACTAATTTGGGGTTTTCACCCCTTAGTGGGTTTTCCCGAGATAAAAAAAATTGTCTTTGTTCTATCTTTGCAACACTTCATCTCTTTATGTACAGCTCTTTAATTCCTCTCAATTATCACTATTATTTGAATGTATAAGTAAAACTCAATTATCACTATTATTTGAATGTATAAGTAAAACTGAATTTTCTAGTTTCTAACTAATTTTGTTGGTGGAAATTATGGATTAATATAACTGTGAATACAAGTTCACGTTCCCTCAATGAGGCTAACTTCCTGGGGACTGATGAAAACCATCTACTTAGAAGCCTATGACTCACCTACATCGCAATCAAAACCCACCAACCGTAAAAACTGATTTATTATCACATGGCTAGAAGTAAATCAAACTTGTGGTCATCCACTTTAGCATATACCTTGAGCACAAATTCCCAAAACAGAATCTTTAACTTCAAGTCACTAGCTTATCTCCACACAATTTATAAGGACCTACCAACATCCGAGAGATATTTCAGATGAACAAGAATATTATTCAGATTTCTGAGCACATTTGCGTATTCGAAATAATTTCAACATTCCAGATATGAAAATTGATAATGGCATAAACTTTCCATATTAGACCCCACTTCATATGCAACATATACGGTATGATAAGCTATCAAATTTTGTGTAGCATTTAAATCTTCATTTTGAGTATAAAACGATAAACTATTAGGTCTTTACATTAGCCTGTTGGAAGTAAGCCACACCCGGACCGACGATGGGCTGGCCACAAGGGGCCAGTAGCTCAGTTGGTAGAGCACTCCAGCAGCAAATGGAAGGTCCTAGGTTCGAGTCCTAGCTGGTCCATATGAGCTGTAGCTCAACATAGCCGTGAGATAAGAACAGCATCTCCAAAGCCATGCCATCTGAATAGATAGCCAAACTATTGGACTTGGTTAAATTGTCGAACTCCCAAGTCAGACAAATTTTAGAAGTTCAAAATTCATGCCATCTGGATAGAAAACCATATCTGTTGGAGGAGATAAACTCATACAAAAAATGTATTTATGGCTAGGGGGACCTGCCATCAGCAGCAAAATCCTAGCTCTTATCCAATGATCCCTAGTCCAATAGTGCAGGGAACAATTTGAAGGCACTAGGCCATCTGTACATATCATTTAATAACCATCTTACTGTGTGGCAATTCATATATGGTTTGGATTTAGCCACGGTTCATTTCTGCAATGAACAGTTGATGGTCAGTGAATTGCTGCCTTAAATGCTTCTTTAGGTTATATTCAGTGTAGCTGCAATTCTCATCACAAGGCGCGCCCTCGAAAAATATAAGGTGCAACAAAACATATTGACATCTTACTGCATCTGAAACACAGTTCACCAAAACTGTTGTTTACAATTTTACAATGCTGCTTCTTCCAAGGATTTAATCATCATGAATATTACAAAAATTGGCTAGTGCATGCGAAGTTGGTATGTTACAAGTAGCTCTCTCCTCCGTTTGAATGACCATGCTTCCCAAAAGGCATCAAAACTATACAGCAGTTTACCAACAAATTAGGACATTGCTGTGGGCAAAGATGGTCAAGCCTTCCGATTAGATACTTAAAAATGGGTGGAATAAAACTCCTTTATAAGTATTTCCGTATGTATTAGAAACAGAAACTGTTTCAACAATTTGCTCCCCCGGAAAGGACTGCAATTCACAGAACTCTAAATGCATTTCAATCTTTAAGTTTTTTTTTTTTAATTTTCACGTCAGCCATCGGGATTCTTCAAAGGCTCTTGTCATCTCTGTGCATCCCTACAATTGAATAAATATCCTTAATAAATAGCAGAAAAGGACAGAAAAGAAGCACATCGACCCATGAAGATATTCCAAATATACAACTTATTTTCCAAGAATATATGACTTCAAATTAAAAGTTTTTTGTGGTCTCATCCATCCACCAAAATATGCATAATTAACGGTCTATACAACCTACACTTACACACATACTGTTAAAAGTTTACCTCAAGGCAACTTGTCTTTGCTTCTTCTGAAGATCCACATTAGATGCAAGTACCATCAATTTGTGTTTGGCATACTTCAATTCATTCTTCAAATTTTTTATCTATTCAACAAAAAAGGCTACGAATGTCAGAAGCAATAGACACATAATGTATACTCTTACTCCCATTTTTCCAGTTTGAGAAGTATCAGTTCCAATCAACTGACATTTATAGTTGCAATCCCTCAAACACATTCCAAGAAAGAAGTTAGAACAAAGGCAGCAAAAGTAAAAATTGCAACAAGATTTTACCTTCTGATTTAGCTCCAGCTGTCTTTGACGAGAATTCTCACACCTGATCCAAATAATCATTAACATCAGACTTTTCAAACTGCAGAATTATGCTAAAATTATTTCCTTAAATCAATATTTTGAAAAGCAGAAGGATGAATTCAACTTTCTACGCAAAATCAAATATTTTGCAAGGAATGAGATAGCTCAAACATAAATCTTGTTCAGGAAAGCAAAGTGTATGCAGGCTTGAAATAAAGTTTTAGATATTTCAATAATAACAGCCAAACAATACAACAAGATTACTGATATAGACACACAAACTCTTGGTTTAAAACAAACCTGGAGAGAATTAAATACGGGCATGCAAATCACTAAATGAACAGAGAATAGAAGGCAAACCATAACGTTTCCAAAAATGTGGTTGTTATTAAGAAATGATATCGCAAAAGCATGGCCTCCCTAAGGTCAATGCTTTTCATTGGTTGACCATCCCAAGGAAGACTCTGTGTGTTTGGTTTGATACGTTTGGAGTTGCGGCTTTTACAGTCCCTCTAGGTTCTCAATGTGCGAAGAAAACAAGGAGAATGAAGATCACCTCTTCCAGCGCTGAAGAGTAGCATAGGAAGAAAACAAGGGAGGGACGTCTAATTAAAGTAATTTGGAGAATTGGTCCAGCAGTAATAATCTGGAACCTTCGCCTGGAAAGCAACTCCTGAATTTTCAAAGAAACAGAGAGCCCAGTATAGCAAATATGGGGAAGAATAGAAGCATCGCTATTTGAATTAATAAACACTTAGCAACGAAAGCATGGAGAGATCTGAGTAAAAAAAAAATGTTAAACAGCTATTTAACAGAATTAAGAAGCTAAAGAGTTTACTTGATAAGAAGTATGAATAAAATAACTGTACTAAGCAACTAACCAGAACAAATATATTGAGTAAATGCTAACCAAAATAACCCTCAATAAAGAGGACTATCTTGTGAATAAATTTAAGTTAGACTACCTCATGAATAGTTGTATATTCTGATCCGATATTTTTTCCACTAAGCTATTTGAAGTTCCTGCCACTGATTGCAGCTCTTTTCCATTGGCAGCAGTCTGCAGTCATAAACCCACAGTTAGACACGCCAGGAAATACAAAAACTAGATATGCAAAGTTATGTTTTCACATAGTCTCTTATACTAGCTATCTGTTTTCAATTTGATGATATAAAACCAGCAGATCTCAATGCTAGCAGTTTGAATTATGACAAACATTTGTATTTGACCATAATTTGGGTAGCTTTTTAACTTTCACCTTTTAGACCTTTGGTTTCCTGTTCCGAACATAAATCCATTTGAAGTATATCTTATAGAAAGTAATTGTTCAAGGATGACCTTATAAACATTTTTTCTCTCTGGTCTATGTCTGCGAGATTAATAGGAAAGAGGATGACAATTTCTACAAATTTCAAACAACAAAATAAGTTGCTTTCCACGAATTCAGAGAAACTGGTAGGAATATCTTACACCCTACCAGTGGAAAATTCCCAAAGTAAAAGGAAATGTATTTGTAAACTACCAGAAAATCCTTGCATGCATAACCAACAGTAACATTCATGGAATTCTTCTACATGATTCTCCATGAATGTTCACATCTACATGGAAACTATGACAGAATATGCTTCAAATACAAATTTATTCATGATGCCCATGTCTATTAGTTTCTTCAGAATCACATGTAAGTATTTCCCATGCCATTCTATTAGCTGCAAAAATTGGAGGCTTGAAAGATCTAGATACACATTGCCATGTTTAAAAATCCCTAGTTCAGGCCTCTTACCTGATTTAGTAATGTCTAGCAAATTTTAGAAACATCAGTGCAAATCACTTTTGATAGAATTAGTACTGTCTATCCCTGCTTTAGGAGGATAGAAGCAAACGTAACATCTCCTATTATCACCTAAGAGATTTGCTTCGACATAAAAATACAGCTGTGCTAATGGCATAGTAAGTTTTAGTTTTCTCAGTTTCAAGGTAAATAGCTTGCATAGAGGGCATAGAAGCTGAAAGTCCGCCACCAATGGGAATGTAACCAATTATCATGTTACATAGATGTCTTCCATATATCAGTCAAATACAAATTTCAGTGCAATTATTCAGGGAATTGTAGTCATTGAGCATATGGGACGTACCTGAAAATTACTACCAGGAACTGTTGAGACGGGCAAGTCTGGTCTGTTAATTTGCTGAGGCAAAAAACCAGAAGCAATTCTTCCTAATGGGCTAGGATTCTGGATTGGAGAGAAATCATTTTGTGGATTGCTGCTTGCTAATGGTGAACGTGAATCACTTTGATGATTTTCAGCTCTGGCTCTACATGCTCGATATCCTACTAATCCACAATTTTCTTTCCTGCATGGTACACACAAATATACACAAGAAAAATCAGAAACTTAAGCAATAATCTATGCAAAAGTTTGAAAAACTGAAAACCAATGCATATGAAACAAGAACTCTATAGACATCCTCATTTACAGCTATTAGAAATAAAAATATATGTTAATGCATCCAACTAATCTAATTCATTCTTATACCTAATTAATTATTAAAGAAAGCATAATTGTTATTAGTTGTTTACGGTTAAACAATAGCAAATTTTCTCAGAACTGCCCTAAAGTTGGATCCAAACAATTTAATGACAGTGCAATATCAGATGACACAACAATTACCACAGTAGTCCTACAAAGGGCCTGCAGTAGTCCAAGGAAGGTCTGATTTTGAAAAGCTTAGAACTTAAAAAGATCATAACAGTAGCAACGGATAACAATAATAGTCCATGGAAGGGGCTCATTCTGTATGGATTTCTGCTTGATCTTCTTCAGGATTCTTTTGTAGTTCGGAAGCTGGTTTGAGGATTTAATGGTTTACCAACCTCAAACCATACAGCAACCCTTTACTGGTTATTTCTGCATTACGTTGGCTGCACAGACTCTCAGTTGTCTGATTCCTTCTGTACACTTTCCTCTACTTCGATGCTTGCAAAGCATCAATAATTGTGAGAATCAAAATAATGGATTCCCTTTCCTTAAATTTATTTATTTACTGAAAATTCAAAAACTGATAGAAATAAGTTATCCGTCTTTTGTTCGATTGAACACACATATAACCATTCCTGTAACCTTATTGATTAGATTTTAACCCTCTCCTCTCTTTCTCAGACACAGGAGCCCTTGTTATGTACTTCCAAATCCTATCTTGGTTGTCTTCATCTAGACCTCCAATAGGTATTAAACTCTCTTGAAATCTCTTCTTTTGAGGTGTGAAGTCAAAAGTTTTATGTGCAAGATGTGATTCCCTAAATCCATTAAAATATGTTCTTCCTCCTCCTAGCTGGTCCATTGTTTGTACCCTTTTAAGTATGGATAGTGCATCTAGATCCCACTCCTTTTGACAAGTCTTTTATAAGTAGATCTTGGTTATTATTTTTAATGGAAGTTGATATTTGGCTTTCCCAAAGAAAATGTTATCAAAAGCTTGTAAAAACAGCCTTGTCCTTTCTTAAAAATTTTAACTCAAGTCAACAAAACCTAATTTTGATATTTTGTCTCAAGATCTTGCCATCTTCATCTTTCAATTTGCCTGTATGATAATGCCTAAGTTTATTCCATGTTTAATCATTTGAGTTACAATCAGAACTTACAAATAAATCCATATCATAACATACACATACTTTCAAATTAAGATTCATTCTATTAGAAAAATAATTCCAGACTGTCACCATTTTTTAATATCGTGATTCCCAGTATCAAAAATTGAAACCAGTTTCCCTTGAATGCAAAAATGGTGACTCAACAAAACCATTAGCCGTTTGATCTTGTGTTCAAGTTACCATAAAAAGTATTTTTGGAATAGAATGAATCTTTATTAATTCTCTTGATTATTATCTCTTTCTGATGTATAACTTTGAATCTTGTACATAATTAAATTTACATTAAAAGGGGACATCTACAAGTTTCCCCAAGATCCTGTGTCAATATTTTTATAAAGAAACCAGAACTAGGATAGAGAGGAAGGAATGATGGAAAGGGAGGGGGAGCGTACTCCCTTCATCCCCCAAGGTAAGTATGAGGAGGTGTCCCAGTCCACTTTTCTTCATAATACAAACTTTAATACTATTCCTAATATTTCATGATAGTACAACCTCGTGACATGTATAAGATATTTGAAACTTCACTAATGTAGCCGCCTACATACAATCAAATTTAGAAAATTGGACTCAAACTTCAGTAACAACAAATAAATGATACCAACATGGAAGACTCCAGCAGCTTGTAAGAACGCGACTCATAACTGTTAATTCTTGGTAGGACGTCTAATATGGAATATTGTGACAGTCTTTGAGGAAGTATCTGGCATTCTTTCGATTACAAATAGATTTGGCACTGCAAGTCTTGACACAATCTAGTTGTGACAAGTGGCTAATATATGTTGTGCAATACTTGTTCATTCTTATATATTTCTTTTCTGTGTGACCTCTTATAATCTGCTGAAAATCGACCAAAAGACATACTTTAGGGAAGTGGCCCCACTTTTCTCCAATGTTTGCTCGGTATTTTTGGGAACTGACGAAGTCAATTCTGATTTTTCCATAGGAGAAACAATGATTGCCAAAATATCTAAAAGATGTATTTTAAAGTTGTCCCTCACGAATGGGTTAATCGACAAGCATATTAAACATTTAGCTGCTCCGTGAAACCTATGCTGCTTCTTGTTCGTCTTCAGTCCGAAGACGAACAATGAAGCAGAAGTGGAGATTGTATTGGAAGATCTTAAGATGGCCTCTTGTTTGAGGTGCATGAAGTTGATTGTAAAAGGGGATTCTCAGGTTGTTATTGCAGGTTTTTCTAAGGGCGGGATTGAAAGCTCAACAATATTCTTGTGGAAGCATGCCTTGAGGTAAAGAAAATTGAGAATATCATATTTGTTCACAATTTCAGGGAATGCAACTGGGTGGTGGATTGCCTGACAAATGCAGGAATAGATCAACTTCCCTTTGTGACTAAAGTCAGTGATATTCTAGTTGACTGGGATAATCTTTTGACTATTTTCCAAGCAGATCTTCTTGCTTCTAAGAGAGTGGTTGCCCCCAATTTCACACTCCACTTAACCTTTCACCCTTTGAGTTTGTATGATGATGGAAAAAGATGGCTATGGATGTCCACAAATGTTTTAATCACTGCTTTGGTCCTTTTGTTAGAGCAGCCCACATGTTGAACTAATTGCCCTTTGATGGCAAATCGTGCGATCAGGAGCTAGTTTGCTTTAAAGGGTGTGCTTTTCTGTTTTTAAGGCAGTAGTCCCTGCTCCTTGCTATTTTGTGTTTAGGTTTTATTTTTGCAGGTTCGCTTATCTAGAATAGCTGCATCTCTTGTTATCCTCTAGCATGCAGCGTGGAAATTCTTCCCTCAGATTGCTGCTTGAGAAGGATTTTTGTTATCTAGATGTTGCTACACTAAAATTCATGCAAGAACTTTTGGGAATAAATGACCTAATCAATATTGGTGTCCTCCATACCAACACGTCTATCAGAGAGGATTTTGATAACACATTGGGAGCCAGGTCTCTGGATGAAGAAACGAAGGAATGGATTTTAAGTCGCATCCTGCTAGGGGAGGAAAATATTTTATTTAATATTTTGTGAGAGTTTGGAGGAAGGGACGTTTGAAGCACATGTAATCCCAGAAAATGAGCATAAAATTTATGTGGAGGATCTTTGTCAGGAGATTTAGTCCTTTTCTAAGAAGTGAGCAGAGTTGGCCAAATACTTTCAAGATTTAGCAAAACACCTGAATGAGTTGCGAGTCATCTTATCACATGGATGCCTGAGTTTCTAGCCTTTACACCTTGTAAAAACAGGCCCAATAAACACCAAAAGACAGTGCAAAACATAACAGCAACAAACAAAAAAGAGGCAGGGCAAAACATAGTTGAATAACCCAGCAAATTATATTCATCTAACATTCATTACATCACAAATGCCGTGTACAGCAGCCATCCAGATGCTATATCTAATAGCAATCTGAATGCTATATCCAGCAGCCATCCAGAGGTTCACTATTCAACAACTCTCTCCAATCACATATATATAGTTATAGAACCTTTGAAGCCTGGAAGCTTCTAGCTTTCTAGAAAACTCTTAAACCTGGAATGTTCTTTTCTAGAACATATCTTACAATATTCTTTTCTAGAACAGCTCTAGGAATGTTCTAGCTTGTGGAAGGCTCTAGAATCATTCTACAATTTTCTAGACAATCTTAATCCTTAACACCCCCCCTTAAGATTGGCTAGAATAATACAGAAAAAATCCAAATGAGAGGGGAACATTATATTACTATCCCCCCTTAATGTTCACCTCTAGCATACCAAGCATTCTTCGATAATAAAAACAAAACAGCAATAGCAAAACAAAGATAAAACAGGGCAAACAAAGTTGAATAACTCAGAAATATATATTCATCTAACTTGCATTTCCAGCAATAGTCCTGCAAACAAAAATCACTCTAACAATATATCAGCCCTGCAAACAAATCACTCCAACAATATCTCAGCCTTGCAAACAAATCACTCCAACAATATCTCAGCCCTGCAAACAAATCACTCAAGCAATATCTCTGCCCTGCAAACAAATCACTCCAACAATACACTTCTAACTGAACCTCTAGCTGAACCAAAAAACATTCTAGTTGAACCTCTTGATGGTACTCTAGCTGAACCTGGGAAACATTCTAGCTAAACCAGGAAAACATTCTAGCTGAACCTGGTTGAAACTCTAGCTAAACTTGGGCTGATCCTCTAACTGAATCTTTTTTTTTCCAACAATCCCCTCAGCGTTACCCAAGGGGATTTGAACCCATAACCTGGCTTTGATACCATGTAAGAACAGGCCCAATAAACACCAAAAGATAGGGCAAAACATAACAGCAACAAACAGAAAAGAGGCAGGGCAAAACATAGTTGAATAACCCAGCAAATTATATTCATCTAACATTCATTACATCACAAATGCCGTGTACAGCAGCTATCCAGATGCTATATCTAATAGCAATCTGAATACTGTATCCAGCAACCATCCAGAGGCTCACTATTCAACAGCTCTCTCCAATCACATATATATAGTTATAGAACCTTTGAAGCCTGGAAGCTTCTAGCTTTCTAGAAAACTCTTAAACCTGGAATGTTCTTTTCTAGAACATATCTTACAATATTCTTTTCTAGAACAGCTCCAAGAATGTTCTAGCTTGTGGAAGGCTCTAGAATCATTCTACAATTTTCTAGACAATCTTAATCCTTAACACACCCTGCCAGTGATTTTCAAAGATGGCATTATTTGGACCAAAAGGAGAATCTTCCTTGAGCTGGCAATGGTTGTCAGAGATAACACTGTAGCATATATGGTCCCCTTGACTTGCTGATCTGGTACAGAGTATGTCTATTCTTGGTTTTGGTGTAGGTTTCTTTTGCTGGGGAAGCTTCCTAAAGTTCCCTTTGATCTATTTTTGTATGAATTGGAGGTAGTGCCTAGATAGAAGTGTTTGTTCCTATTTTAATGGTTTAGTTGGTTTATGACATGTTTTCTAGGCTTTTGTGGTCTCTATGATCCCCAGTTCCTTGTGTGTTTGCACTTAAGTTTTATACGAGAGGAGCCTCTATATAGCCCATTAATTTACCTTATACATATTAGAGAGAGAGAGAGAGTGAAGATGCATACTGATTAGAGAATACCAGAGTGATCATATATTGACCAGAAACATAAGTACATAATTGAATGGACAACTCAAAAATATATAGAAGAAAGTGAAATTACAATGTGGATGCCAATGGTAATCAAAGAAAGAGGATCAACAATTGCAAAAGTTAATGTATGAATGCAAAATCAAGACCCAAAAGGGAAGGTTTTTAAAGCAACATAATGTACAACCAATTTTAAAAATGCAACATTTCCTCAAATACTAATTCCAATATCCAAACTAAAGAATACATGAATAGGGATGACCATACCAACTAGTTACCAAAAAACAATGAAAATAAGTAGATAACATACAAATAACAACAAATCAAATACTCATGTTCACATTGCAAATATCCACTAGGAAACATTGTGGAAATACTATGCACTCTTAAGTATTAAATTATTGTGTTAGAGAAGTACTTAAATCCATAATTTTAAAAACAATTACAAACTGTAGAAATGAGACATACCAATAATCAAGAGTCATCTGTTTGAGTTTTGCCTCTAACCGAAGTAGGATTGTAGTTCTTTCAAATTCTTGTTTATCATGTGCAGGCTCAATGAAGTTTGCCTCAAGAACACCTGTTATACACATTAAAATTTACAATATGCAGAAATTGCTATAATCATACTACCAAAATAATCAATTTTAGCACAATCTTCCGTCCATGATATGTCCTTTCATTTTGAAATATAGTGTTAGCACAGATCTTGGTCCGCTAACATCACATTGGCAGTGTTAAATAGAGTTTTAATACATACCTACGATACCATTTCCTCTACTGCTATTATCTTGCCAAACCTTCCAAAAGGGCTGTGTAAAAAAGCATTAACAAAAACGAATAACCCTTTTATCAGTGAATCCTAACAATGCTAGACAACAATATTTAAAACAAAAGTAAAAGTAAATTTGACAGGTATTTCATAGTGGAAGCAAATGAAGGCTACATATGACTACCAACTAATAGAAATAATGAAGAAATATAATGTCGTAAAATCGAAATGATTTCTTTCTTGTTTATCAAATTATCCTCAATATTTTATGGAACATGTATATTGTTTGATTTAAAGTAAAGGTGCTCTTTACTAACCATGATAAGTCGATTCTTGTGATAAACATTGAAACCATGAACATTAACAAGGGGAGCCTCTTTCGTAAATCCTATGGTTCTTTCAACTATTACCTGTATAAAATTGAAACATATACATCACTCAGATTTCCATGCACATATTATAAAAACCCATTAGATAAATTCACAAAACAACTCTAGGTGACAAAGGCATTAGAATAGAACTGCAGCTATAAATGTAATAATTTTCATCTGATCATGTGGAAAGAGTTTAAAAAACATAAACATGACAACAAAATGCACATCCATAAAAGGTCACATTCTTATCATGTATATATTACAAGTACTTCTTTAAGTAAATGATTAAAATCTGCATGACAAGATGTAAAAGTGCTTTAGAATGTAAAAATGATGGAAGAGTAGTAGCATTATTATTCATGACATGAAAAAAAAATAGCCATCTTAAAGTACAAAAGAATACAAATTCCTCTTTACTAGGAGTTTTAAACCAGCCCCTGGACTTGTCCTTAGCCCCTTTCTGATCTCCTTTAGATTCCCTTTTCTTAGAGCTTCCCCTGACACTGAGAGCATCCACTAAATTATCTGAACTCTTCTTCCTCAATTCCTATGATAGTAGCACTAAAACAAGAGAATCCAACTTCAGATCCGCAAGGTTAGCAGTGATAGCAAGGATAACATTCTCCCAAGACTCAAGTAAAGAACAAAGAAGTAAGATATGTTTATCTTCCTCACTAATCTCAACATCTACTAAATCAAGATGACTCAATAACAAATTAAAAGAATTTCAATGCTCTACAACTGATTCACCTTCTTACATTTTCATGGAAAGAAATTTTCTTTTTAAATAAAGTTTATTTACAATACTCCTAGTTTGATAGATCTCACCCAACCGATTCCACAACGTGTATGTGGTCTCCTCCTTTGTGACATTCAATAGGACAGAGTCTGAAAGACACAACCATATGGTTCCCCGTGCCTTCTTATCTAGTCTATTCTACTCATCTTGAGAGACATCGTCATGTTTCTTCTCTTTTTGAACAGCCAACTATTGGTTTCTTTCTTCAAACAAATCTTCCATTTTCACCTTTCACAACTCATACCCCGTTTCATTGAACTTCTCAATGTCCATTCGAGAGGTTGATGCAATGGTCGATGCAGCCATAATAAGAACACAATATCTACAAAACAAACACAACCAAATCTCCCACTGTAGCTACAACTTCCACACTACCACCCAAGAGTCAAAGCTGGCTAGGCTCTGATACCAAATGTTAGAAATGAAAGCAACACTAGTTCAATGGAAATCTAATTCAAGATAAATTTTAACAATCTTAAGTGTAAATTAACAATAGAGATTGTAACAAAACATAAAACCCAACACAAAAAAGATGTCAAACATTAAGAACTCAACACAATGACATAGTGTTTACATGGATAAAACCCTTGCGGGTAAAAAAACTCCACCAGGAAAGAGGCACAAGTTTGTATTAATCTCAACAAGATTGTACAATACATCAACTACACAACTCTCTCCACAAGTGTTCAATCCGCCAGCATTCCGGTAGCACTTGAGTACCTAAAATATGTATTTTAGCAACAAATACTTATAGAAATGTTTTCCAACTCATCTTAGGTGTTCACTTCTCTCTCATGAGATTCCCCAACAAGAAAACATTAAATGCCATCTTACAAGCACCTTCCACTTGTCCAAAAACAACCATACAAAGGTTGGGGGCCCAAGACTAAATATGGCCTCTTACATCATCTTATGATGTGTCATAACCATCATAGCTTCCACAAAGTAGTATGTTTCCAAGATAGGAATCTTGGACTAAATATAACAAATATACAACTAACATATCCATCATATGCGTCATAGAATCTCATAATCTTATGACAACTTGCAACTATCATAGATTCACTTACCAAGCATTATGAAAATTATTATGCATGTCAAATATAGAAGATTCTTCAAGGGAGCATGACTACCCTCATTTACTTTGAGTTTTTACATTTGCTAATTACAAAAGTCACTCTGTAATTGCCTCTGGTTACTCCGAAATTACCCCTGCCAATGAACCTAGTACATCTCCTCATGGATAAGTACAAATTATATATAATAAATAGAATAAATACAATATTGAGATTTACAAGGTTAATGGTACCTTATCCCAATGGTTAGCATATCACAGAAGTGCCCACACATCACACTAGCATCCAAGTAGCTATGGCTCTTGAAAGTTCTAGTTACCTAGAAAAGGTAAGGTTTATGTAGAAGAATATTGGTTTTGCATAAAAGAAGTTTATAAAAGCATGAACATAGGTGTTACCATGGCACCATGGGTAGAAAAAGCCTAAGGAAGTGGCTAAATGAGTCTATAAATATGCTAGGGGATGTGAACACCAAAGTGGGTCCAAAACAAAGTGTGAAATTGCAAGGGTGTGCAATTTTCTACATTACAATATACATATATATTTAAATTTTATCTTTTACATTATGTTCTATTTTAATTATTAATTTAAAAGTAAAATATAATGTAAAATATATAGTTGAACTATTTAAATACATTGTATTTATTATTTTATCATTATTTATTAATGTGGCATGTAAATGACTATCATATTTAAGTTAAGGGTTTTTGTGACCATTCTTGCATGATTACAATCCACCTCTTATTGTCACTATAGTTACATATCTCAACAAAATATGTGTATGTATACAATACATATGTGTGTGTATCAACATTCTTTTTATAATAAATAGGTCCAATTTTATATGGATCAAAAGTTTTTATTTAAATATATGTATATGTGTAGTGCAAAATGAATCCCTCAACTTAATATATGCTAATCCAATAAGATGTATATACATGAGCATAAATTAATCTATATTATTTAATGATGGTTGTGTGTGTGTGATAATTTGAATTTTAAATGCTAGGTTAAAAAATTAAGCATGCTAAATAGATGTATTTATCTCTAGACTCAGTGAAGAAGAATGAAACTTATGTAGCATTGAAATTGGTTTGTCTTAGGACTAAAAGTGGTTCCTCTCTATTTGTGTTTTGCCTCAAATTCTATAGAGGATCTTTGTCTTTGTTAAGGTTGATTATGTAGATATAGGGAATGAAACTTATGTAGCATTGAAATCAATTTGTCTTGGGACTAAAAGTGGCTCCTCTCTATCTGTGTTTTGCCTTAGATCCTACATAGGACATGTGTTTTTGTCTATGCCAATTATGTAGATATAGGATGATTCCATGTGTAGATCTACTTTTAGGGTCATAGATCTAATCTTGCAACTTAATTTTGGTCTCTAGTTCATCGATTTCACCAATGTTTTCTCTACTAAAAGGACTAGTGGTATATAAGAGTATATTGAAAAGGTTGTAAATTTCTAGGGGACACATTCTCTTAGGTGAACTCCTAGAAAAGACTGTTAGAGTTGGCTATAATTGGAACCACCATGGAATTGAAAGAGTAATTCTATTCTATCAATGAATGCAAAAGAGATTATTACAAGATTGTTACAATGTTCATGATATGCCTTTCTTATTAGATAAGGATGAGATGTAGGATATTGTAGTCATGTGACAAGTGTCTTAATCCTATGACATATGACAACTATAGGATAAGATGCCAACTATCAACAACTATCAACAACTAGACACAACTAGAAACATCTAGTAGACTCACTAAGTCAACTTAACATGTGAATTATGTGTGATGTGTGAATTTTATTTAACTAATAAATAGTTAAATAATATGAATTATTCACTCAAGGGTAAACTGGTTACGTAATAACCCTGTTCACACCAACACCCCCCTTAAGTGAAACTTAGGGAGTAGCTGACTAAAGCAAGATGCAATGATGGATGGGTCCCAGCTACTAGGCGATGTTAGGTACCCATGTACAACAAATCTCAAGTGGAAAAAAGGAGAAAACCTCACAGAACAAAATTGCTCTCCAAAACTGAGAATGCATAAAACAATGAAAGTGAAAGAAGAAGTGATAATAGGAGGACTCAACATGACCCCCCAGGGACTACTTCTATCACATATGTATAATCAAATACCCCCATAGGAGAGAAAGAGTGAGACTATATGTTCCCCCCATAATGAAGTAGCTCCTGTGCCGATGGTGAATGCCTAATTATGAATGTTGATGAGATTCCTGTACCTACAAACCACATGTCTCCCCTTAGGAATTGAAAAACCCAAACGCTGATGTAGAATAAACTCCATCTCCAATAAGAGAGATGAGGGAAGAAGTCTCATGTTTGAAGAACATCCTGCCCTTGTTAGAATACTATCATGGTATCAAAGTGAATGGTTGTGTTCCTAGGTAAAGAGATCTTTATCCATCTTTTCACCGGTGGGAAGTTGCCTACAAAACAAAGAATGCCTGTCATGGAGCATTAGGGAACCATTTCCATCATTTATCAGCATCTGGCTCACAACACAGCCGAGAGTTGATGTGAACCAGTTAGGTTCGACCCCTACAGAGACAGAACCCACCATAGTGAAAGAATGTGAGCACATGCAAGTTCCATACAATAGAAGAGCGAGCTAAGGTAATCATGCATCTTTGTATTTTTGAAGTGAGATATTGTTAATTAGCTCAAGAAAAGGATAAATAGATTGAAGGAGTAGTCATGGCATCCAATAGTAACCCTAGCACACAAGGACCAATACTAAATGACAAGAATTATGCCATGTGGGCCATCAAAATGAAAAGTTACTTGAAAAACCTAGAATGTTGGGAGGCCATAGTCACCAAATATGAAGAACCTAGTGCAAATGACCTAGCTTCAATGACCAATGCATATAGGAATACAAATGGAGAGAACAAAAAGAAAGATTCTAGAACCCTATGGAGTCTACACAGTGGAGTTGAGGACTCCATGTTACCCAAATAACAGTAGAAACCAGTGCATATCAAGCCTAGGAGATACTTGCGACTACATATCGAGGAATTGATAAGGTAAAAAAATGCTAAGTTACAGATACCAAGGAAAAAGTTTGAAACCTTACAAATGAAAGACATGGAAACTGTAGATCAATTCATGTTTCAAGCCATGGATGTAGTAGATAAACTGAGAGCCTATGGTGAAGATAAAACAGACAAGAAACTTATTGGGAAAATTCTCAGAAGTCTTCCACACTCATATGATATGTTGGTGACAACAGTCGAAGAATGCAAGGATCTTGCTCAGTACTCCATAGAAGAGTTGACCGGTTCAATGTTGAACCATGAGTCCAGAATGCAAAATAAAAATGAATCTCTAGAAAATACCCTACAAATGCAAGCCACGATCAGTAGAGGAAGAAGTAAAGGAAGAAGAGGTCGAAGTTCTTCCTAGTCTGATAATAGAGACAGTGTTGGGAATCAGTCAGAGTAGCCTCTATCACAGCCTCAAAACCATAGAGGAAGAGGTAGGAGTAATAGAGGAAGATGTAGATTTGATAAATTGAATATATAGTGCTATTACTATAAGCGATATGGACACTATGAGAGTGAGTGCAGAAAGAAGCAAGTAGATTAGAATAGGGGTAGAGATAATATGTCCAACATAGAAGAAGGAACCCCTTCAATGTTTCTATCATGCTCAGTAGAAGAAGACAACAACAAAGAAGATATGTGGCTATTGGATAGTGCCTGCAGCAATGACATGATAGATAATAAAAATGTTTTCACTAGTTTTGATGAAGCTGTCAAGTCAAAGATCAAGTTAAGAGATGACCATTTGGTTCATGCTCTAGGAAGAGGTATTGTTACAGTAGTAAAGAAACATAATGAAAAGGATATCCATGATGCCTATTATGTTCAAAACCTAAAACACAATCTATTGAGCATAGGCCAAATGACTGAGAATGGTTTTGAAGTTGAATTTAAAGGTTCCACATGTACTATATATCTTAGATAAAACCCCAAGTGAAATGGTCATAGCAAGAGTCCAAATAACTAGAAATAGATTGTATCCCCTAAACCTAAGAAGTGTGAAACAGTCCATATCTTATGGTCAGTATGTTACAAATTATGCTGAAACCTAGTTATGGCACCTCAAATATGGCCACCTAGCCTTTAATAGTCTAGATTTGTTGCAGAAAAAGTCAATGGCTATAGGTTTTCCTACAATAGATGTCCACCATAATCCTTGTGAAAGTTGCATAATAGCCAAACACCAGAGGAGTGCATTTCCTAATGTAGCAACCTATAGAGTCAGAGAACTACTAGAGCTAGTCCATATTGATCACTGTGGTCCCATGCAAACAGAGTCTATAGGAGGGAGTTATTATTTTTTAAAATTTATTGATGATTGTAGTAGGATGACTTGGGTGTACTTCATTAAAAACAAATTAGACATCTTTGATAGATTCAAATAGGTCAAAGCAATGGTAGAGAATTAGAGTGGTAGACAGATTAAGGTTTCAAGGTCTGATGGAGGAGGTGAATATGACTCAAAAGCTTTTGTAGCATATTGTAGTGAATAGGGCATTCAGAGACATTTCACCACCAGGTACACTCCATAGAAGAATGGAGTGGTAGAGAGGAAGAATCAAACAATCATGAATATGGAAAGGAGTATGTTAAAATCTCAAAACCTATCAAATGATTATTGGGCATAGGCAATTGTGTGTTCAGTGTACATCTTGAATAGATCACCTACAAAAAGTGTAAAGGACAAGAAACCTCTAGAAGCCTGGAGTGGAATGAAACCAAATGTAACAAACTTGAGAATTTTTGGAAGTCTAGCTTATGCTCATGTGCCTGAGGAGTTAAGGAGAAAATTAGATGATAGAAGCGAGAAGTGTATACTCATAGGTTATAGTGATGCATCAAAAGCCTACAAGTTGTATAAGCCAATTACCAAGAAGACAGTAGTGTCTAGAGATGTGAAGATTCTTGAAGATAAGCCATTGTATGAACAAGATGATGGAATAATTCATAGTCAGATTGTTCCACACACATTTAAACCAGCAAGTATATCAGATATTGAGCAGCTAAGACAGAGTCTACCTAGATTACAGGTTCCAGCAACAAGAGGAGAAACTCAAGGATAGGAAGTGCACAGTGCTTCTTCTAGTAGTGATTCAGACCCTACAATAGCAGAGCTCAAGAACCAGAAGACCAAGACTAACAGAGAGATATATGAACAGCAGGACAATAATGAACAGGTAATGTTTGCCTTGATGTCTAGTCAGCCTATATATTTTGAAGAAGTAGTTAAAAAGAAAGAGTGAGTAGAAGCCATGAACAATGAAATAGAAGCCATAGGGAAAAATGACACATAGGACTTAGTAGACTTGCCACAAGAGAAAACAAGCATAGGAGTTAAGTGGGTGTACAAGACAAAACATAATGAGAAAGGCCAAGTTGAGAAGCACAAGGCAAGGCTAGTAGCCAATGGGTTTGCACTGTACCCTAGTATAGACTAGGAAGAGACATTTGCAGTAGTGGCAAGATTGGACACAGTTAGAATATTGTTAGAAGTAGCAGCAAAACACCATTGGCTAGTTTACCAATTAGATGTCAAGTCTGAATTTCTAAATGGAATTCTAAATGAAGAGGTATATGTTGAACAATCACCTAGATTTAAGATTGAAGGACAAGAACAGAAGGTCTATAAACTGGAAAAGGCCTTATATGGATTGAAACATGCACCAAGGGCATGGTATAATAGAATATATTCTTATCTACTTAACAGAGGGTTCAAGCATAGCAGAAATGAACCTACACTGTACACAAACATAAACTTGCAAGGTAAATATCTAATTGTATGTATGTATGTTGATGACTTATTATACATTGGTAATTTGCATCTTGAGGAATCTAGGCTTGCTATGGAGAGAGAATTTGAAATGACCAATCTCAGTCTCATGAAGTATTTTCTAGGTCTAGAAATTGAGAAATTAGAATAGGGTATCTTCATTAGCCATAAGAAGTATGCACAAGATGTGTTGACCAAATTTAGAATGAATAATTGCAAGATAATTGGTATTGCTATTGTTCTAGGTACCAAATTGAGCAAAAGTGATGAAAGTACAACAGTAAACTCTACATCATACAAGCAGTTAGTAGGGAGCCTAATGTATTTGACAACAAGAAGGCCAGACATTATGTTTGCAGTCAGTCTTCTTTCTAGGTTCATGGAGTTACCAAAGGAATCCCACTAGAAGGCATGGAAGAGAATATTAAGATATATTGTAGGAA
Source organism: Cunninghamia lanceolata (assembly GCA_027924645.1). NCBI lineage: Eukaryota > Viridiplantae > Streptophyta > Pinopsida > Cupressales > Cupressaceae > Cunninghamia > Cunninghamia lanceolata. The sequence continues at coordinate 6,269,153 of BSBN01001670.1, read as the reverse complement.
CAGTACAAGAGGATATTTTGTATATAGGTTCTAAAGACAACCAGCTTGTTGGATTTATAGAAAGTGACTTTGTAGGAAGTGTTGATGATAGAAAGAGCACATCACGTTATGCATTTTGTTTGGGTATGGGTATAATTTCATGGGCATCCAAGAAGCAACCCATAGTCACTATTTTGTTTGCAGAGGCATAGTGCGTAGTAGCTACATTAGTAGCTTGTCAAGCAGTATGGATGAAGAGGTTAATAAGTGATATTGAACCAAAAACAAAGAAGTAGTCAATTACTATCTTTTGTGATAACAACTCAGTGATAGCACATTTCAAAAATCATGTTTTTCATTAGAAGAGCAAGCACATCGACACCCATTACCACTTCATCAGAGAGCTAGTCAAGCAATGGAGAAGTTAGTCTACAGTTTTGCATTTCTAAACACCAATTGGCAGACATATTTACTAAGCTATTGGTAAAAGAAAATTTTAAATTTCAAAAACAACAATTAGGAATTGTCAGTTCTGAAAATATTGTAATGAAAATGGAGTCAAAATTAAGGGGAAGTGTCAGATATAATTACTAATTATTGACTCCGCCAATAACTGTCACTCAAGTCTTAGTTTAGTTAAGTACATGGAGGTGTAGTGAGGGAATTAGTGTTAGTATTTATTGAGAATTTTGAATTTTGAAGAGTTGGTATGATCCATCTTTTTTCCTCTATATTTTTTCTAGATTTGTTTTAATCCGTATGTGCTCTGTTTTGAGACAGCTGGAGCTAAATCAGAACGTAAGACCTTGTTGCAATTTTTACCTTTTCTGCCTTTGTTCTAACTTCTTTATTGGAATGTGTTCGAGGGATTCCAACTAACAATGTTAGTTGATTGGAACTGATAGTTCTCAAATGCAAATAATGAGAGTAAGAGTATACATTATGTGTCTTTTGCTTCTAACATTTGTAGCCCTTTTTGTTGAATAGATAAAAATCTAGAGAATGAATTAAAGTATGCCAAACACAAGTTGATGGTACTTGCATCTAATGTGGATCTTCAGAAGAAGCAAAGACAAGTTGCCTTGAGGTAAATTTTTAACAGTATGTGTGTAAGTGTAGATTGTATAGACTGTTAATTATGCATATTTTGGTGGATGGATGAGACCACAAAAAACTTCTAATATGAAGTCATATTCTTGGAAAATAAGTTGTATATTTGGAATATCTTCATGGGTTGATGTGCTTATTTTCTGTCCTTTTCTGCTACTTATTAAGGATATTTTGTCAATTGTAGGGATGCATAGAGCCAACAAGAAACTTTGAAGAATCACGATGGCTAAAGCAAAAATAGAAAAACTTTAAGATTAAAATGCATTTAGAGTTCTGTAAATTGCAGTCCTTTCTAGGGGAGCAAATTGTTGAAACAGTTTCTATTTCTAATGCAGACATTAAAATTTATAAAAAAGTTTTATTCCATCTATTTTTGTGTATCTATTTGGAAGTCTTGACCATCCTTGCCCGCAGCAATGTCCTAATTTGTTGGTAAACTGCTGTATAGTTTTGATGCCTTTTGATAACCATGGTCATTCAAAAGGAGGAGAGAGCTACTAGAAGACGTAACACGGCCACCTCACCTACCGGGGACCCACCTCTAGTTGGCTCGAGCAAGAGTTGTTATGAGTTAGGGCGTGAGTGAGTCCCTGTTTCTATATGGGGCCAACTATTTATAGTCAGGGCAGTTTGAAGGGCCTTTAGAGATACGCATTCATAGAAGGTGAAGATGGTATAAAAATTTGTCATCCAAAATATTTTATACATACAACACAAAGTGAACTTTTTGAAGCATTCAAGCAAGAATTTTTGCAAGTGAAAATTTGTCAAAGAATCTTTGAGAGTATACAACCATGTTTCGTACATATAAATAAAGTATGGGAAACTTGTTGTCAAAATCATGTTGAACTTCATCTACACCTACAATCATATAAAAAACTTAGAACAATAGTTATGGAAGTAAAACACAATTTGTGAAGAGTGATTAAATTGGGGTCACTGGAGTTATTACAAAACTAGTCTAATTGGCATAGGGTTGTTTTCAATAAATTTTCTCTATCGTCAAAAGTATTGGGTCTTGTAGATGACACTTTTCATCTTTACAATTTTAAAGTTATGATTCAGTGTTTTAGTGATTTTGGATTCCTTGTTTGGTTAAATGAGATGAACAAGGTCTAGGCATTATAGTGGTCATTTGGAGTGGCTCTCTATGGGCCCGGGGCCCGTAAGTGCTTGCTAGGGGAGCTAGTAGTAGAGTTATAGTAACAAGTGATAACTAATAATAGAGTTATAGGTAGTAATGAGGTTTTAGTTTTCCTATTTTTAATGAAATAGTAGTTAACATATTGTAGTTTTATTTAAAAGGCAGTAATGGGTTTCAGTTTTCCTATGCTTAATGAAATAGCAGCAAACCAATTTTAGTTTTTGTGAGTGAAAAAACAAGGAACAGAGGTAAATACCTCCCGTGCTTCCTTTCCTCTCTATCAAGTTGCTCCCCCTTCAGCTCACCTCAGATCTTTCAAATATATGGTTGTTTGAGATAAATCTATCTCCCTCTCTTTTCTGAGATATTCACTGTATAATTTTGTTTGTTCTTAAACACCTCTCCTCTGCCCTTTCCCTATTCGCACTTCTCTTCAGCTCATCTCAACTCTTCCAATTTATTCACTTGCTTGATTAAATCCTTCCCATATCTTTCTCTCCCCCCGTTCTCTCTATTTTTATTTTATCTTAAATGCCTCCCTCTCCCTTATGTCTCATGCTTAGTACTTAGTCGATGTTTGGGCGTAAGTTTTTAAAACCGTCCTCTGCTCAGCCATAACTTTTTCTCCTACTTCCATGTTATTTCTCTTCTCAATAAACACTCTCTGCCACCTACAAATGCCACGACCCCCCCTCAAGGTTCTCTAATTTTTTTTTAAATCCCCCCTCACAAATGCATTTACTCACCTAATTTTCTTCTCTACGCTATTCTCAAGTAGATATCTTCTTGCTGTCTTCAATGAACTCATCAACTCCTCATTGCCACGAGGGTAGGTTGTTACACTTTTAATCTCAGTTTGAGGACTAAATGTATAGTTCCCAAATAAATATATTATAGAGAGAATAGAACCTAGTGGAAAACAATTATTTGAGTCACAAAATTGTTTAGTCTTCCATCTTGCGCTGTGATATTGTTGGATATGCAGATATATGATGTTACGAAATTTGTGGACATAAACTCATTGTAGGGCAATTCACTCTCTTTGAAAACAATTTTTTTGGACTCAGCTCTTGACTTCGTTGAGTATGTCTCATATTGAAATCTCTTCCACATAACTTGCATTGAATAATCAATATTGTCAAATTGTAAAAGTTTCTTCAAACACATATATTTTTTATACAGTCTACATTAAATTCATCTGAATCTTCTGATTTTTCACATACGTTAAACTTCACAAATTGTGTTTTACTTCCATAACTATTGTCATAACTTTTTTATATGATTGTAGGTGTATATGAAATTCAACATGATGTTGACAACAAGTTTCACATACGTTATTTATACGTACGAAACATAATTGTAAACTCTCAGACATTCTTTGACAAATTTTAACCTAGGAAAATTCTTACTTGAATGCTTCAAGAAGTTCACTTTGTGTTGTATCTATAAAATATTTTGGATGAAAAATTTTTATACCATTTTCACCTTTTAAAGGTAGCTCTCTCCTTTTGAATGACCATGCTTCCAAAAATGCATCAAAACTATACACCAATTTACCAAAAAATTAGGACATTGCAGTGGGAAAGGATGGTCAAGCCTTCTGATTAGATAAATATAAATAGGTGGATTAAAACTCCTTTATAAATATTTCCATATGCATTAGAAACATAAATTGTTTCAATAATTTTCTCCGCTGAAAAGGACTGCAATTTACAGAACTCTAAATCCATTTCAATCTTAAAGTTTTTCTATTTTCACTTTAGCCATCAGGATTCTTCAAAGGCTCTTGTCAGCTCTATGCAGCCCTACAATTGAATAAATATCCTTAATAAGTAGCAGAAGAGGACATAAAGTAAGCACATTCACCCATGAAGATATTCCAAATATACAACTAATTTTCTGTGAATATATGACTTCAAATTAGAAGTTTTTGTGGTCTCATCCATCCACCAAAATATGCATAATTAACAGTCTATACAATCTACACTTACACACATACTATTAAAATTTTACCTCAAGGCAACTTTTCTTTGCTTCTTCTGAAGATCCACATTAGATGCAAGTACCATTAATTTGTGTTTGGCATACTTCAATTCATTCTCAGATTTCTTATATATTCAACAAAAAAGGCTACGAATGTCAAAACCAATAGACACATAATGTATACTCTTACTCTCATTATTCCATATTTGAGAACTATAAGTTCCAATCAAAAACCATTTTTAGTTGAAATCCCTCAAACATATTCCAAGAAATAAGTTAGAACAAAGGCAGAAAAGGTAAAAATTGCAACAAGGTCTTACCTTCTTATTTAGCTCCAGCTGTCTTTGATGAGAATTCTCACACCTGATCAAAATAATAAATAACATCAGACTTTCCAAATAGTAGAATTATAGTAAAATTATTTTCTTAAATCAATATTCTGAAAATAAGAAGGATGAATTCAATTTGTACAGAAAATCAAATATTTTGCAAGCAATGAGCTAGCTCAAAAATAAATCTTGTTCAGGAAAGCAAAGTGTATGCATGCTTGAAGTAATGTTTTAGATATTTCAATAATAACACACAAACAATACAACAAGATTACTGATATGGACACACAAACTCTAGATTTAAAAACAAACCTGCAGAGAATAAAATACAGGTATGCAAATCAATAAATGAATAGAGAATGGAAGGCACACCATAAGAACATAGAACAGTTCAAGGTAAACCATAAAGCTTCCAAAAATGTGCTTGTTATTAAGAGAACACCCCTTCCCACCCCTTCCAAAATCTGATTTTATTCTTTTGCTCTTCCCGGTTCCACTTTGTTTCTTGGATCAATACTATATCAGGTTTGATTGCTTCCATTTGGTGTCTAAATAGGGACCATTTGCTAGGGGCATTCAAGCCCCTAGCATTCCAACTAATTATCTTCATGGATCTTCGGGAAGGGTCAATTCCTTCCTGTTCCTCAGAACTGTTTGGTTTAATTTCTTTTGCCCCTTTGCCATCCCTTCTAGGGCTATCCTCTCCTTATTAGATTTTCACCCTCTTTGACTAGCTGCCTTCATCTTCGAGGTCTTCCTATTCATCTGGATTTGCTCCAGCCCCAATGTTTCTAGAGAGCCTACTTTGAGCTCCTCATAACTTTCTTCCTCCTCCAGATCCTCCTCTGATAGACCCTGCTCTTCTTCTTCTCCAATCCCTTCTTCCTCCATACTTTATTCCTTCTCTTCCTCATTTTTCTGATCACTTGCCTCTAACCCTTCCTACCCACTTATTTCTATCAAATGTGGGTTATTGTCTATTTTTGACTCTTCTTCTAAAGGGGATTCCCCCTTATCTCTCAAAAACCTATCTCCCTAATTTATTTCAGCCTCTGCAGAATAGCCCTCTTTGTTTTCTAACTCTTTCCTTGCATCCTCCAATCCTTCTCCCTGCTTCCAGATTGAATCTATTAGTTCCCTTTCCAAATCTTCTTCCTGATGAATCTTTCTTACTTCCTCGAAGTCTTTTTCAACCAATTTAATACACATCACTTTAAAAAAATGTTGTTTACTATTAAAAACTAGTTATCAAAGGAGATGCAAAAAACTTCACAATTTAACTCCAATTTTTTTAAAAAAATATATTTAGAATCTACAAACAAAATCTCACAAATTACTAGATTGAATCATTTTCAAATTCCTAATTATTTAGCGGCTATAGGTGTCAAAATGTGAAGATTTACTTCAAAATATTGATTTCAATGTCAAGTTTGGTCAAAAAGTGTAACCCATTATTGTAGTTAGAATGGTGAAGACATCACAAACAAGAAACTTATTGAGAAAATTCTCAGAAGTCTTCCACACTCATATGATATGTTGGTGACAACAATCGAAGAATGTAAGGATCTTGTTCAGTACTCCATAGAAGAGTTGACTGGTTCAATGTTGAACCATGAGTCCAAAATGGAAAACAAAAATGAATCTCTAGAAACTACCCTACAAATGCAGGCCACAATCAGTAGAGGAAGAAGAGATCAAAGTTCTTCCTAGTCTGATAATAGAGATAGTGTTGAGAATCAGTCAAAGTAGCCTCTGTCACAGCCTCAAAACCATAGAGGAAGAGGTAGGAGTAATAGAGGAAGATGTAGATTTGATAAATCGAATATATAGTGCTATTACAATAAGCGATATGGACACTATGAGAGTGAGTGCAAAAAGAAGCAAGTAGATTAGAATAGGGGTAGAGCTAATATGCCCAACATAGAAGAAGGAACCCCATCAATGTTTCTATCATGTTCAGTAGAAGAAGACAACAACAAAGAAGATATGTGGCTATTGGATAGTGCCTGCAGCAATGACATGATAGATAATAAAAATGTTTTCACTAGTTTTGATGAAACAGTCAGGTCCAAGATCAAGTTAAGAGATGACCATTTGGTTCATGCTCTAGGAAGAGGTATTGTTACAGTAGTAAAGCAACATAATGAAAAGGCTAGCCATGATGCCTATTATGTTCAAAACCTAAAACACAATTTATTGAGTGTAGGCCAAATGACTAAGAATGGTTTTGAAGTTGAATTTAAAGGTTCCACATGTACTATATATCTTAGATAAACCCCCAAGTGAAATGGTCATAGCAAGAGTCCAAATGACCAAAAATAGATTGTATCCCCTAAACCTAAGAAGTGTGAAATAGTCCATATCTTATGGTCAGTATGTTACAAATTATGATGAAACCTAGTTATGGCACCTAAAATATGGCCACCTAGCCTTTAACAGTCTAGATTTGTTGCAGAAAAAGTCAATGACTATAGGTTTTCCTACAATAGATGTCCACCATAATCCTTGTAAAAGTTGCATAATAGCCAAACACCAGAGGAGTGCATTTCCAAATGTAGCAACCTATAGAGTTAGAGAACTACTAGTGCTAGTCCATATTGATCTCTATGGTCCCATGCAAATAGAGTCTATAGGAGGCAGTTATTATTTTTTAAACTTTATTGATGATTGCAGTAGGATGACTTGGGTGTACTTCATTAAGAAAAAATTAGACACCTTTGATAGATTCAAATAGTTCAAAGCAATGGTAGATAATTAGAGTGGTAAACAGATTAAGGTTTCAAGGTCTGATAGAGGAGGTGAATATGACTCCAAAGCTTTTGTAGCATATTGTAGTGAATAGGGCATTCGGAGACAATTCACCACAAGGTACACTCCATAGAAGAATGGAGTGGCAGAGAGGAAGAATCAAACAATCATGAATATGGAAAGGAGTATCTTAAAAGCTAAAAACCTATCAAATGATTATTGGGCATAGGCAATTGCGTGTTCAGTGTACATCTTGAATAGATCACCTACAGAAAGTGTAAAGGACAAGAAACCTCTAGAAGCCTGGAGAGGAATGAAACCAAATGTAACAAACTTGAGAATTTTTTGAAGTCTAGGTTATACTCATGTGCCTGAGGAGTTAAGGAGAAAATTGGATGATAAAAGCAAGAAGTGTATACTTGAAGGTTATAGTGATGCATCAAAAGCCTACAAGTTGTATAATCCAATTACCAAGAAGATAGTAGAGTCTAGAGATGTGAAGATTCTTGAAGATAAGCCATGGTATGAACAAGATGATGGAAGAATTCATAGTCAGATTGTTCCACACACATTTAAACCAGAAAGTATATCAGATATTGAGCAGCTAAGACAGAGTCTACCTAGATTACAGGTTCTAGCAACAAGAGGAGAAACACAAGGATAGGAAGTGCACAGTCCTTCTTCTAGTAGTGATTCAGACCCTACAATAGCAGAAATTAAGAACCAGAAGACCAAGACTATCAGAGAGATATATGAATAGGTAATGTTTTCCTTGATGTCTAGTCAGCCTATATATTTTGAAGAAGTAGTTAAAAAGAAAGAGTGGGTAGAAGCCATGAACAATGAAATAGAAGCCATAGAGAAAAATGATACATAGCACTTAGTAGTCTTGCCACAAGAGAAAACAAGCATAGGATTTAAGTGGGTATACAAGACAAAACTTAATGAGAAAGACCAAGTTGAGAAGCACAAGGAAAGGCTAGTAGCCAATGGGTTTGCACAATACCCTAGTATAGACTAGGAAGAGACATTTGCACTAGTGGCAAGATTGGACACAGTTAGGATATTGTTAGCAGTAGCAGCAAAACACCATTGGCTAGTTTACCAATTAGATGTCAAGTCTGAATTTCTAAATGGAATTCTAAATAAAGAGGTATATGTTAAACAACCACCTAGATTTAAGATTGAAGGACAAGAACAGAAGGTCTATAAACTGAAAAAGGCCTTATATGGATTGAAACAAGCACCAAGGGCATGGTACAATAGAATATATTCTTATCTACTTAACATAGGGTTCAAGCATAGCAGAAATGAACCTACATTGTACACAAACATAAACTTGCAAGGTAAAATTCTAATTGTATGTATGTATGCTGATGACTTATTATACATTGCTAATTTGCATCTTGAGGAATCTAGGCTTGCTATGGAGAGATAATTTGAAATGACCAATCTCGGTCACATGAAGTATTTTCTAGGTCTAGAAATTGAGAAATCAGAATAGGGTATCTTCATTAGCCATAAGAAGTATGCACAGGATGTGTTGACCAAATTTAGAATGAATAATTGCAAGATAATTAGTATTGCTATTGTTCTAGGTACCAAATTGAGCAAAACTGATGCAAGTGCAATAGTAAACTCTACATCATACAAGCAGCTAGTAGGGAGCCTAATGTATTTGACAACAAGAAGGCTAGACATTATGTTTGCAGTCAGCCTTCTTTCTAGGTTCATGGAGTCACCGAAGGAATCCCACTGGAAGGCATGGAAGAGAATATTAAGATATATTGTACGAACAGTACAAGAGGATATTTTGTATATAGGTTCTAAAGACAACTAGCTTGTTGGATTTATAGAAAGTGACTTTGTAGGAAGTGTTGACAATAGAAAGAGCACATCATGTTATGCATTTTGTTTGGGTATGGGTATAATTTCATGGGCATCCAAGAAGCAACCCATAGTCACTATTTTGTTTGTAGAGGCAAAGTACGTAGCAGTTACATCAGCAACGTGTCAAGCAGTATGGATGAAGACGTTAATAAGTGATATTGAACCAAAAATAAAGAAGTAGCCAATTACTATCTTTTGTGCTAACAGCTCAGCGATAGCACATTTCAAAAATCATGGTTTTCCTTAGAAGAGCAAGCACATCGACACCCATTACCAATTCATCAAAGAGCTGGTCAGCAATGGAGAAGTTAGTCTATATTTTAGAGCTGGTCAGCAATGGAGAAGTTAGTCTATATTTTTGCATTTCTAAACACCAATTGGTAGACATATTTACTAAGCCAATGGTAAAAGAAAATTTTGAATTTCAAAAACAACAATTAGGAATTGTCAGTGCTGAAAATATTGTAATGGAAATGGAGTCAAAATTAAGGAGGAGTGTTAGATGTAATTACTAATTATTGACTCCGCCAATAACTGTCACTCAAGTCTTAGTTTAGTTAAGTACATGGAGGCGTAGTGAGGGAGTTAGTGTTAGTATTTATTGAGAATTTTGAATTTTGAAGAGCTGGTACGATCCATCTTTTTTCCTTTATATTTCTTCCAGATTTGTTTTAATGCGTATGTGCTCTGTTTTGAGAAAATTCCGCCTCTGTTAAAATACTATCAGAGGGCTTGTAAAAGCCCCAAGTCCAAACATATCAAACAAAACAATCAGAGCCTTCCTTGAGATGGTCAGCCAATGAAAAGCATTGACCTTATGGAGGCCATGCTTTTGCTATATCATTTATTAATAACAAGCACATTTTTGGAAACTCTATGGTTTGCCTTATATTCTCTATTCATTTACTGATTTGCATGTCTGTATTTTATTCTCTCTAGGTTTGTTTTAAATCTAGAGTTTGTGTGTCCATATCAGTAATCTTGTTGTATTGTTTGGCTGGTATTACTGAAATATCTAAAACATTACTTCAAGAATGCATACACTTTGCTTTCCTGAACAAGATTTATGTTTGAGCTAGCTCATTGCTTGCAAAATATTTGATTTTCTGTACAAAGTTGAATTCATCCTTACTGTTTTCAAAATATTGATTTAAGAAAATAATTTTGCTATAATTCTGCAGTTTGGAAAGTCTCAGGTTATTGATTATTTGGATCAGGTGTTAGAATTCTCATCAAAGACAGCTGGAGCTAAATCAGAAGGTAAGACCTTGTTGCAATTTTTACCTTTTCTGCCTTTGTTCTAACTTCTTTATTGGAATGTGTTTGAGGGATTGCAACTAAAAATGTTAGTTGATTGGAACCGATAGTTCTCAAATGCAAATAATGAGAGTAAGAGTATACATTATGTGTCTATTGCTTCTGACATTCGTAGCCCTTTTTGTTGAATAGATAAGAAATCTGGAGAATGAATTGAAGTATGCCAAACACAAGTTGATGGTACTTGCATCTAATGTGGATCTTCAGAAGAAGCAAAGACAAGTTGCCTTGAGGTAAATTTTTAACAGTATGTGTGTAAGTGTAGATTGTATAGACTATTAATTATGCATATTTTGGTGGATGGATGAGACCACAAAAAAAATTCTAATATGAAGTCATATTCTCGGAATTAAGTTGTATATTTGGAATATCTTCATGGGTCGATGTGCTTATTTTCTGTCCTTTTCTGCAACTTATTAAGGATATTTTTTCAATTGTAGGGATGCACAAAGCCGACAAGAGCCTTTGAAGAATCACGATGGCTGAAGCGAAAATAGAAAAACTTTAAGATTGAAATGCATTTAGAGTTCTGTAAATTGCAGTCCTTTCCAGGAGAGCAAATTGTTGAAATAGTTTCTATTTCTAATGCATAAAGAAATATTTATAAAGAAGTTTTATTCCACCTATTTTTGTGTATCTATTTGGAAGTCTTGACCATCCTTGCCCGCAGCAATGTCCTAATTTGTTGGTAAACTGCTGTATAGTTTTGATGCCTTTTGAGAAGCATGGTCATTCAAAAGGAGGAAAGAGCTACTAGAAGACGTAAGACGGCCACCTCACCTACCGGGGCTCCACCTCTAGTTGGCTCGACCGAGAGTTGGTATGAGTTAGGGCGTGAGTGAGTCCCTATTTCTATATGGGGCCAACTATCTATAGTCAGGGCAGTTTGAAGAGCCTTTAGAGATACGCATTCATGGAAGGTGAAGATGGTATAAAAATTTCTCATCTAAAATATTTTATACATACAACACAAAGTAAACTTTTTGAAGCATTCAAGTAAGAATTTTTGCAAGTGAAAATTTGTCAAAGAATCTTTGAGAGTTTACAACCATGTTTCATACATATAAATAAAGTATGGGAAAATTGTTGTCAAAATCATGTTGAATTTCATCTACACCTACAATCATATAAAAAAGTTACGACAATAGTTATGGAAGTAAAACACAATTTGTGAAGAGTGATTAAATTGGGGTCACGGGAGTTATTACAAAACTAGTCTAATTGGCATAGGGTTGTTTTCAATAAATTTCTCTGTCGTCAAAAGTATTGGGTCTTGTAGATGACACTTTTCATCTTTACAGTTTTAAAGTTATGATTCAGTGTTTTAATCATTTTGGATTCTTTGTTTGGTTAAATGAGATGAACAAGGTCTAGGAATTATAGTGGTCGTTTGGAGTGGCTCTCTATGGGCCCGGGTCCCGTAAGTGGCTGCTAGGGGAGCTAGTAGTAGAGTTATAGTAACAAGTGATAACTAGTAGTAAAGTTATAGGCAGTAATGAGGTTTCAGTTTTCCTATGTTTAATGAAACAGTAGTTAACATAGTGTAGTTTTATTTAAAAGGTAGTAATGGGTTTTGATTTTCCTGTGCTTAATGAAATAGCAGCAAACCAATTTTAGTTTTTGTGCATGAAAAAACAAGGAACAAAGGTAAATACCTCTTGTGCTTCCTTTCCTCTCTATCAAGTTGCTCCCCTTTAGCTCACCTCAGATCTTGCAAAGATATACTCGTTTGAGATAAATCTATCCCCCTCTCTTTTCTCAGTCATTCACTATATAATTTTTTTGTTCTTAAATGCCTCTCCTCTGCCCTTTCCCTATTCGCACTTCTCTTCAGCTCATCTCAGCTCTTCCAGTTTATTCGCTTGCTTGATTAAATCCTTCCCCTATCTTTCTCTTCCCCCATTCTCTCTATTTTCTTTTATATTAAATGCCTCGCTCTCCCTTATGTCTCATGCATAGTACTTAGTCAATGTTGGGGCGTAAGTTTTTAAAACCATCCTCTGCTCAGTCATAACTTTTTCTCCTACTTCCATGTTATTTCTCTTCTCAATAAACACTCTCTGCCACCTCCACATGCCACGACCCGCCCTCAAGGTTCTCTGATTTTTTTTTAAATCCCCCCTCACAAATGCATTGACTCACCTAATTTTCTTCTGTACACTATTCTCAAGGAGATATCTTCTTGCTGTCTTCAATGAACTCACCAACTCCTCATTGCCATGAGGGTGGGTTGTTACACTTTTAATCTCAGTTTGAGGATTAAATGTATAGTTCCCAAATAAATATATAATAGAGAGAATAGAACCTGGTGGAAAACAATTATTTGAGTCACAAAATTGTTTAGCCTTCCATCTTGTGTTGTGACATTGTTGGATATGCAGATATATGACGTTATAAAATTTGTGGACATAAACTCATTGTAGGGCAATTCACTTTCTTTCGAAACAATTTTTTTGGACTCAGCTCCTGACTTCGTTGAGTATGTCTTATATTGAAATCTCTTCCACATAACTTGCATTGAATAATCAATATTGTCAAATTGTAAAAGTTTCTTCAAATTTCCACAATCTACACATATATTTTTTATACAGTCTACATTAAATTCATCTGAATCTTCTAATTTTTCACATACGTTAAACTTCACAAATTGTGTTTTACTTCCATAACTATTGTCATAACTTTTTTATATGATTGTAGGTGTAGATGAAATTCAACATGATGTTGACAACAAGTTTCACATACTTTATACGTACGAAACATGGTTGTAAACTCTCAGACATTCTTTGACAAATTTTCACCTATGAAAATTCTTACTTGAATGCTTCAAAAAGTTCACTTTGTGTTGTATCTATAAAATATTTTGGATGAAAATTTTTTATACCATCTTCACCTTTTAGAGGTATCTCTCTCCTTTTGAATGACCATGCTTCCAAAAATGCATCAAAACTATACACCAGTTTACCAACAAATTAGGACATTGCTGTGGGCAAGGATGGTCAAGCCTTCTGATTAGATACACAGAAATAGGTGGAATAAAACTCCTTTATAAATATTTCCGTATGCATTAGAAACAGAAATTATTTAAACAATTTGCTCCCCTGAAAAGGACTGCAATTTACAGAACTCTAAATACATTTCAATCTTAAAGTTTTTCTATTTTCACTTCAGCCATCAGGCTTCAAAGGCTCTTGTCAGCTCTATGCAGCTCTACAATTGAATAAATATCCTTAATAAGTAGCAGAAGAGGACATAAAATAAGCACATTGTCCCATGAAGATATTCCAAATATACAACTTATTTTCCGTGAATATATGACTTCAAATTAGATGTTTTTGTGGTCTCATCCATCCACCAAAATATGCATAATTAACAGTCTATACAATCTACACTTACACACATACTATTAAAATTTTACCTCAAGGCAACTTTTCTTTGCTTCTTCTGAAGATCCACATTAGATGCAAGTACCATTAATTTGTGTTTGGCGTACTTCAATTCATTCTCAGATTTCTTACATATTCCACAAAAAAGGCTACGAATGTCAAAACCAATAGACACATAATGTATACTCTTACTCTCATTATTCCATTTTTTAGAACTATAAGTTCCAATCAAAAACCATTTTTAGTTGCAATCCCTCAAACATATTCCAAGAAATAAGTTAGAACAAAGGCAGAAAAGGTAAAAATTGCAACAAGGTCTTACCTTCTGATTTAGCTCCAGCTGTCTTTGATCAGAATTCTCACACCTGATCAAAATAATCATTAACATCAGACTTTCCAAACAGCAGAATTATAGTAAAATTATTTTCTTAAATCAATATTTTGAAAATAGAAAGGATGAATTCAATTTGTACGGAAAATCAAATATTTTGCAAGCAATGAGCTAGCTCAAACATAAATCTTGTTCAGGAAAGCAAAGTGTATGCATGCTTGAAGTAATGTTTTAGATATTTCAATAATAACACACAAACAATACAACAAGATTACTGATATGGACACACAAACTCGAGATTTAAAAACAAACCTGGAGAGAATAAAATACAGGCATGCAAATCACTAAATGAATAGAGAATAGAAGGCAATCACGTGGATATAAATCTTATCATCAAAACATCATACACCAAGTTGACAAATAGTCATCATGAAGACAACCCTTCACCAAACAAAACTGACCAAAATATTTTAGAAATAAACATTAGTTGTGAGCTTCTCTCATCTCTGTGGTAACTATCACAAACGAGTGATTGTAGCCACCTCAACAATTCATCTCAAGAAACAAAGTACAAAGCTACATTACCTCATCAATTGCATTATCAAGAAGCTCTGCGATCACTGCAATGATAAGCAAAAAATAAGACTCATTAGAGTAAACTTTCAACAAAAATATGTACTAAAGATTAAGTAAATAGAGATACCAACAATTGGCCATAAAGTGGGAAATACGCCTTTTACAAATTATTTTGATAACAGCATTATTTATTCAAAATTTGAATCTAATAAACATGGCTACTACCAAAGAGACTACAAAATGGAGAAAAACAAAAATAAAAACATTCACCAGAACAGAAAAACAGATTAGTGTACACCCAGTACAATAGAATAACATTACTTTTTTGCAACAGTCCAAAGGTTAGTTGTATGATCGTAAATTGGTGAATTCATAAAGAGAATGACTGAAGTTCAAATCCCCACAGTACAATAAGACATGTCATGACACACCCTGGACTGGCGCCAATTTATCCCTAGAGCCAGTCTGGGCTTGGTGATATTCCCAATTATTATTATAAGGAAAGATATCACTTGTTGTAAGATATCCTTGGAGATAATGATAAGAATGTAAAATAACAACAATGAATATTATCAATGTGTAATAGCATTTTGTTCATTTTTCTTTGAAAGCAAACTTTCCCATTTTTATTTTTTTGTCATTCAGTCACTCATTTTGTATAGTTTCTTGTAGAAAGAATCTTGTAATATGCCTTACATTTTCAGGGCATCGTAATTAAGATGAGTCAAAAAAGGGTAACTTTAGGATTTTCAATTTCCAACAGTTTTATATCTTGTATTTATATTTCACTATTTTATTTCAACAATAGATTTACCATTTCCTATAACATCTGACATGCATTGATCTGTCTTCACAGAAAATATTATTTTATAACACAAGAACAGAGCTTTGGAGAAAATATCTCTCAATAAGGCTAAGATAATCTCTTGACTGAAAAATTGAACGTTACAGTTCAAGCAGTGGATCCTAATATAAATAACAAATGATCTACAGATGACAATAAGGAAAGAGAGTGTTAATGGACATTATTTATCATTCGAAAGGGCGGCATAAGTAGTAAACCTCCAAATGCCCATTTATGGGAGGTAGCATTAGAATGAAGGAACTTCGGGTGTACACGAACATGAACCATTCCACCTGCATAAAGAAAAAAATAATTCTCACTATTATTAAAGTATATAAAGTTGTCTAACTCCATCACATTAGCAAGAACGTACCAAATCGATGCCATAACTGATTACTATAGAATCATGTAAATCGCTTCACAGAAACAGTGCTAAAGATGCTCATTCCTTATAACCTCAACATTCTTAGTTCGAAGATCACAGAAAATAAGAAAACAGATAACTGTGTGATAATTAATATTTGATGTCTAGGACAATATTTTCATAATATAAAAGATATGCGACATGCAAATTTTCCAAAAGAATAAAAGGACCTGTTATGGATTTTTTTTGTGGATATCGAACATCATAATCTCCTGCTTTCCAAAATTTGTGAAAGCTGCTCTTAGAAGAAACATGTTCAGATTGATTTGACATGGAAGAACTAACTGGAGGCATACTTCCAACATTTCTTGTGTTTTCATGGTTTACTTGCACACTGTGATTTATTCCAAGTGTATCGGTGCTGTTTTGAATTTCCTGGCCTGGCTGGCCCAGACAATTTGACCTTGATGAAGATGTTGGCAATGTATGCCTTCCTTGCTGATTTAATATCTGCTGACTATCTGTTGCACAATTAACATCCTCCAAAAGAATGTCTTTGTATGTTTAATATTTTATTAGTTGTTTGTCCACAAAGTTCATGCAGGTTTAGCAATTTTGATTGTCAGAAAATTCATATGAAAAAAAGAAAGGGATAAAGAAATGAAAAGACAGGCATATAGTTGTAATTGTTGATTCTATAATGTGAATCCAAAATGGAAATCATTAAATATTATGATGGCAAAAGGTGAACTGTAAAAAGGTAAGAAAACATTTCATCTATTTTTTTTACAGAGATAAATTCAATGTTAAGTAAACTCAACTAAAGAGAACAAGCCATAGCTCATAGAAAGGAGATGCAATCACAATGCATGGATATTATCAACATTATTCTCCATTCAAGAAGCAAACAATTCCATACAAATCCTCTGCAAAAAAGATATAATAGTTTGGTACAGAACATACCTAAGGAAAGAGAGAAAATCTAGAGCAGAAAAGAAAATTGCTCTATTCTACATGATAATATTTATAGATTTGTCTAATCGCTTACAATCAGAATTAGAATTTCTGATAACAGCCATGACAAATATGTTTTTAAAGAAAAGTTCACAGAACCCACATACAAAATGAAAAAACTTGCACTTGGAAAATTCATAGCTTTACTATGAAACTCTCAAATTCAACAATTGGTGCTAGTCAGGGAATGAATTTCTGAAACTCCATAGAACACAGTAAGATATGTAAACAATCAACCTTTTATTTATCAGAACTTACAGTATTCACAACAACATTAGATATTCACCAACACACAATAGGACTACATTGTCTAGATGATTGTCATTGGCATCATGTGATTCAATACACCTAGTATATGCAAAAACCCACTACAAGAAACTAGTGTGGTCAATGACTTTAACATTATCTTATTATGGAAGATGACTATATTATTTGTTGTAGCAAATGCACAAATGCATCAAATACTGATTGCTCCTCAATACTGAGCAATGAGATATTTATTCAACTTGTGAGTTCTTGTTAGTTCTCATATATTGTAGATGCATTCCCTATATTTGTTAACATTTATTTATATTTAAATTTTTCTAGATCATGTTTCTATTAATGAAAACCATCTTCAAGGTCACATATGTCAAAAATGTAACCCACAATACCTTACCATAAGTTTTACATATAAACCCACAAAGTACAAACATTACATAAAAATATATGGTCAATTTGCACACCACTTAATGATCTACACATACATCAATAAAGTGTTATCTTACACATTGTAATAAAATGGGGATACTTGCATAAATGGTATGTCACACACAAATAGTAATTAGAAAAGATAGCCAACAAGAAAGATAGACCTTCTACCAAAATCTTTTTGTTTTTTTTGTATGTGATGGAAACACCTATTTCAAATGTTTGTTGATGGCAACAAACAACTTGGAGGCTTATAAAACTCATTTAATCTATGAGTACATATTGCATATGCTTCAACTAATCCTAATGTGTAAATAACATTTGACCACTCGAGTGTAAATACCACTCAAATTCTATTTGTGTATTACACAAATTTTCAGAGCATTCATTTTTTAAAATTCCTATTGACGATTGCAATTGTATTTCTGTTGGAGTTTTCTCCTGAAGTGAATCCTCGTCATCACTGCTCAGGTCAATCAAACTGGAAGCCACATTACTCACACTTGTGGGCATGTCTTCTATGCCAAATAATTTCTTCAACCTTACTAAAAGTTTGGCATTCAATTTTGTGCGTATTTCTTTATGTCAAAGAAAGAAAATATATTCAATCTTCCTTAATCTCGTTTCCCTATAACTGGTTCAGAAGCAATGATTTACTAACAGAAAACACTAAGTATTATGATGTGCTACAACTGTAGGTTTGATCCCAGAAGGTTTTAATTCTTTGATCAACTGCTTTCACTCTCTATCAGATCCATTATTTGGTAAATGGTTTAATAAGATTGGCTTATGCAAGAAAATGTATTTGTTTGCCACATAAAAAAGAGTTATATTGACTCGGCAGCAAAGCCAAGTTCGTATACATATAGTACAAACAGGTATTGCCTTCTAAAAGGATAACAATATAGCAATATTAATTATTTATTTATTATATGAGAGCAGGTTTAAGAATTTTGACAACTGTTAAAAGGTAAGAATATATTTCATCTAATTTTTTGAGAGATAAATCTAATGTTAAACAAACTCAACTAAAGAGAGTAAGACATCGCTGATAGAAAGGAGATGCAATCACAAAGCATGGATGTTGTCAATATTATTTTCCATTCAAGAAGCAAAGATTTTGAATCTAGTGTTAAACAAAGTCAATTTAAGAGAGCAAGCCATAGCTCATAGCAAGGAGATGCAATCACAAAGCATGGATATTGTCAACATTATTTTCCATTCAAGAAGCAGAGAATGTCATGCAAAATCTCTGCAAAAAAAAGATACAATAGTTTGGTACAGAACATACCTAAGGAAATAGAGAAAATCTAGAGCAGAAAAGAAAATCCCTCTATTCTACTTGATAGTATTTATAAATTTATCTTCATTAAAGTAGAGGGGAACAAAGCTTACAATCAGAATTAGAATTTATGATAACAGCCTTCACAAATATGTCTTTAAAGAAAAGTTCACAAAACCCAAATACAAAATGAAAAAACTTACACTTCAAAAATTCACAGCTCTACAATGAAACTCTCACAGTCAACAATTGGTGCTACTCAGAGAATGAATTTCTGAAACGCCATAGAACCCAGTGAAATAGTAAACCGTCAACCTTTTAATTATCAAACTTAGCCTACTTATGTGAAGGATGAAGCTATAATTGCCCCAGCAGTGTTTAGATGTAAAAAATTATTAATATCTCTATTTCCATTCCTGTTGTCAACAAATATTACAGATCCTATTCCATTGAGGAATAGGATGGTCAATCTCAACTCATAACTGATAGGAACCAACCTACACTGACCAAGGGGAATCCTAAACCGGCAAGCAATAATGTTAGGTGGTAGTTACCCTGCCCTACTCTTAGATCGAAAGAATCAAAACAATTGGACGCCTTTAATTTCCACCATGTTCCCAAAAAAAAATTATACTATAAAGAGTATTTAGTATCACTCATGTTTATAAATGGTTCATAGGATAAAACCCTAATAAAATATAATTAAGCTCAGTTAATTTTTAGAAATTGACAGACAGTAAAAATTCAGAAATTAGATTTCATTCTGCAAAAAAAAAAAGAAAAAGAAATTGAAACCTTATACAAAAATGTATGAAATATAATGCAGTTACCTGCAAATAACTCCTGCGCTTCTCAGGTATTCTTTTAATCTAACTTATTTCATATTTTTGTGATTTATGTTTGACTATTACTTGTATTTTATAGATTTGTTACTTTATGTTAGCTTTATTGTTTTGTCCATTAATTTAATAAAACTATGGCGGTTATGTATTTTAAATTTAATTCTTATGTGCTTTCATTTAAAAAATACGCTGGTTATATATTTTTTAAATAGAAAAAAGTTACTTTATCATTTTAGGTGTATTCATTTAATAAAAGTATGTCGGTTATATTTTAAATTTAAAACACTTACTTTATAAAATTAAAAAATATATGTGGGCTCTTTTTAGTTTTTATGATTGACCTCACATTCATCCCTTAATGCCACTGGTAATAACAAGTTAATAGTTTTGATTAAGATAAGTTGGTTTTAAAGGGATCATAAAATTTATAGAAAGCAAAAGTTACAGGACAAACTCTTACATTTAGGAGTGAAGGCCCCAATAAGAACCTCACTAAACATTATACACACATGTATATATATTATTTATATGTATTTATATAAGTATATATTATATAGGTATACATATGTGTATGTATATATACATATATACGTATATGTGTGTGTGATGTTGAAAATTTGATTTAACTAAAAAGTTTTCTTGTTTTATAGATAAATGTTTTCAACCCATCACACTACGATAAAACTAGTTCTTTAGAAAGATATCATTTGTTGCTTTTTTAACAAAAAGAACAAATTCAGACTAGGTTATCCTACTATATTTTACATATACAAAATAACATTTTTCACAAAGCTAAAGCATAAATGCTAATGAAAAATATGTTGATTCACAAATTCTGAATTACAAATTTAACAAAATAGGTGTAGAACTGTAAATAATAGGCAAAGAGGAACCTAGCACAAAATGTTGAAGTTGAGTGGCATGGATGTTGGCATGACACATAAACCTCTACATGACACACTATCACCCATATGTTGTATGTGAACTAGTAATTGGTAAATTATGCCTTTTATACCTAGATCTCGATATTAGTCTACACAAAAAGAAAATAGAGACAAAAGTACTAGAAATCTAGGTGATAAAAAAAATGGGAAGGAACTATGTAGTCTACCAATTAGCAAAATGAGGACAAAATGGCATGGAATAGGAAGAAAGAAGTTGCAAACCCTCATGTGATTGAGAGCTCCAATAAACCTGTAGCTAAAATAGAGGAAAATGTTGGGGTTTTTTGGGGGCTTGCCAAGACTGGTCAAGCCCCTATGTTAGTCATTCAACTCCATAGACAACCAATGATAAAGAGATTGAAATAAAAGTGTGTGCTCTTATCCTAAGTGTGTCTAAGAAATAACAAAAGTGACAAATATTATGAACATTACTCTTAGATCTACAAAGAGCAATAAACTAGTGTGTATGATGGATTAGATAAAAAGAGATGAAAACCCACAAAGTGTTTGGAACACAACTACGGATTTTGTAAATAGTATTAGAAATAAAGAAGGTTGGAACACAATCACCTTGTGTAAGGTTAAATGCCAATGATAAATCTCAATAGGATACAAAGTGCTCAAGAACCTTTAGAGAAAGCTTGTAAATGTTGTTGTGAGTTCAAATAAAAATACCAATGACCAAAAATAATATCATTGTGAGCCAATGAGTTGAATGAGTCTTATAGATTGTTAGAGAGCTCAAAAATTAGATAGATTCATCAGATGCAAGCAATAGATTCCAAAAAAAAAGTATGGGAGGAAAAATAAAAGGTCCAAGGCTAGGAGTGGTTGTTCAGATTCACATTAAGATGGTTACCAAAGATCTAAACACAAAACAAGGTGGCCAAATGCTCTAGAAATGGTCATTATACAATAGGAAGTCAGTAGATGCTAGTGTTAGAAATGAAAGAAACACTACTTCAATGGAAATCCGATTCAAGATAAATTTCAGCAATCTTAAGTGTGCATTAAGAATTGAGATGTAACAAAACATAAAACCCAACATAGAAAAGATGTCAAAAATGAAGAACTCAACACAATGACATAGTGTTTACGTGGAGAAAACCCTTGCAGGTAAAAAACTGCACTAGGAAAGAGGTGCAAGTTTTTATTAATCTCAACAAGATTGTACAATACATCAACTACACAACTCTCTTCACAAGTCTTCAATCTGACAGTATTTCGGTAGCACCCGAGTACCTAAAATCTATATTGCTTCAACAGATACATAGAAAATACTTATAGAAATATTTTCCAACTCATCTTAGGAATTCACCTTCTCCCTCACTAGATTCCCCAACAAGCAAACATTAAATGCCATCTTACAAGAACCTTCCACTTGTCCAAAAACAACCATGAAAAGGTTGGAGGCCCAAGACTAAATCTAGTCTCTTACAACATCTTATGACACATCATAACCGTCATAGATTCCACAAAAGAGTATCTTTCCAAGATAGGAACCTTGGGCTAAATATAGAGAATATACAACTAACGTATCTGTCATATGTGTCATAGAATCTCAGAATCTTATGACAACTTGCAGCTGTCATAGATTCAATTACCAAACATTATGACAATTGTCATACATGCCAAAATTAATAGATCCATCAAGGGAGCATGCCTACACTCATTTGCTTTGAGTTTTTACATTTTCCAATAGTAAAAGTCACTCTATAATTACCTCCAGTTACTCTAAAATTACCCCTACCAGTGAAACTAGTACATCTCCTCATGGATAATTACAAATTACATATAATAATAGAATAAATACAATATTGGGATTTAAAAGGTTAATGGCCCCTTATCCCAACATTCTCCCACTTGTGATTATACATTGTAAATCAATCCATAGGAAACCAAATGAAAATAATCAAGCACTAGGAACAAGGCCCATGGCCTCTCTGCACCACATGAACTTCTCTGTGCTAACAAGTTTTTTCAATGAATCTGCAACATTCTCCTGATTGTCTATCTTCTTTAGCTCAATCTCTTCATTTTCTACCAACTCTCAAACAAAGTGATATTGAACATCAACGTGCTTAGTCCAAGCATGATACATGGGATTCTTGGCCAAACAGATAGCACTCTGGCTATCACAACCAATCTGAATGATCTTGCAATCAAATCCAATACCTATACATAGTCTTGTCAACCAAACTACCTCAGAGACATGAGTAGAATCCATATACTCTACTTATGTGGTGGACAAAGCAACTATGGGTTGCCTCTTACTTATCCAACTCACTATACCTCTAAACCAAGTAAACACAGCCACTAGTGGACCTTCGACTATCCAAGTCTTCTACCCAATTTGCATCAACAAAAGCCTGTATGTCTAAAGATTTGTCAATACTATCAGTACCAGAATAAACCAAACAATAATTAGGAGTACCTGCAAGATATTTAAACACCCTCTTCGCATAATTCTAATGTTGTCTACTAGGGTTAGACATAAATTTGCTCAAAACTCCCACTACTTGGACAATATCTGGTCTAGTGCAAACCATTGCATACATCAAACTCCCTACAGCACTAAAATATGGCACTTTAGACATATCCTCAAAATCATCCATAGTCTTTGGACACATATCTAATGAATTCTTAGTACATATTGGTGAAAGAACTCTAACTGGGTTACAATCCTGTAGACTAAACCTTTGCAAAATAGTATTCACATTATTACTTTGTGACAACCAAAGCTTTCTGTTAACTATATCCCTCCTGATCTCCATTCATAAAATATATCTTGCAGCACCAAGATCCTTCATCTCAAATGCACCCAAAAGTTGGGCTTTAAGGTCACTGATCATACCCTTAGTATTTTTGAAAAACAACATGTCATCAACATACAAAGCAATAACCAGTATAGAATCATCAACACAATGATCCTCCTTGCTTCTAACAAAACTCAATTTCAAAACAAATGAGTCAAACTTTTGATACCACATTTTTGGGGACTATTTCAGACCATAAAGAGACCTCTTTAACCTGTAAACCCAATGTTCTTTTCCCTTTAACTCAAAACCCTGAAGGTTATTGCACTTAAATTTCTTCTTCAAGATCTCCATGCAAGAGCACAGTATTAACATCCATTTGCTCAATCTCCCAATCATAAGCTGCAGCAATGGATAAGAGAAATCTAATAGAAGTCAATTTAGCAACAGGAGAGAATATCACACCAAAATCAACTCCCTCTTTTTGGGAGCATCCCTTGGCTACCAATCTAGCTATGTACTTCTCCAATGACTCGTCTACTCCAAACTTCTTCTTGAAGACCCACTTACCTGAGGTGCATGTTTCTTCTCTAAATCAAAGTGCACCTTCTATACCTTTTCATCTTTTTCTTTTGGTTGCTCAGGTTCAGAAATAGCTCTAAGTTCTCTGAAAAAAACATCTCTAAAAAAGATAATCTTGTGGGTTAGTGGATTCTAAAGCTTATAACCTTTGACATTATCACCATATCCAATGAATGTACACTTTTCAACCTTTGGATCTAACTTAAATCGCTTTTCCTTAGGCACATGAACAAAAGTTTCATAGCCAAAAACTCCTAAATGTGAAACAGAAGGTTTCTTACCTATCCACACTTCATAAGGTGTTGAATCAAGAGCCTTACAAGGAGATTTGTTTATCAATTAGTAAGCAGTACACACAACCTCTGCCCAAAAGTATTTATCCAACTATGCATCACTCAACATATTTCTGGCCCTTTCCATAATTGTTTAGTTCATCCTTTCTGCAACACCATTCTACTATGGTGTATACAGAGTTGTCTTTTATCTGATTATACCTGCATCCTTGTGAAACTCATCAAATTCTTTATAGTAATATTCCCCTCCATTGTTTGATCTTAATATTTTTATCTTTAAACTTGATTGGTTCTCTACTAAGACTTTGAATTTCTTAAACTTAGTGAAAACTTTAGATTTATGCTTCATAAACAAAATCCATGTAAATCTAGATACATCATCAATGAAGGTTACAAAATAATGAGATTTTTCAATAGATTCATTATCCACAGGCCCAAACACATCCGTATGAATAATTTCTAATTTCTCTTTTTCTTTTTTGCTTTTTAAAGGAAATGATTTTTTGTTTTGTTTACCAAACACACAATGTTCATAAAAATCAACGTGCTCATCAGAATAGGAGAAACCATCCAACAAATTTTTATTCTTTATAGTTTTTAATACATTATTACTTGTGTGGCCCAATATGCAGTGTGACAACATACAAGTGTTTTTAGAAGCCTCAGAAACATAAGACACATTACAAACTATAGTGGCTTCAAGCTTAAACAAGTTCCTGAATCTCTTCCCTTTTGCTACCATCAAGTTCCCTCTCACCAATCTGCAGCCATGCTTGTCAAATGTCACATGCATTTCCAATTCATTCAACTTTGAAACTGAAATTAGATTTCTAGCCAATCCAAGAACATGCAAAACACTAGGGAGGGTTTTAATCCTCCCATCTCTAAAACACAACAATACCTTTCCTTTCCCGACAATCGGATATGAAGAGTTGTCACCAAGGCAGATATTACCTCCATCATATTCTTCATATGAGTAGAACCATTCCTTATGCATGGTAATATGAAATAAGCATCCTGAGTCAACTAACCAGTGATCATTACAAACAATATTGCATGTAGAAAGTAAAACTTCTTCACATAAATTCATGGACTTATCAGAAACACTCTCCCACTATTTCTTGGGGTTTCTGCACTCCTTTACATGTCCCCTTTTACTGCAGTTCCAACACTTAACTCTATTCTTTTTACTAGGAGTTTTAGACCAGCCCTTGGACTTGTCCTTAGCCCATTTCTGATCTCTTTTAGGTCCCCTTTCCTTAGACCTTGCCCTGACATTGAGAGCATCCGCTAAATTATCTAAACTCTTCTTCCTTAATTCCTATGACAGTAGCACTAAAACAAGAGAATCCAAGTTCAGATCCACAAGGTTAGCAGTGATAGCAAGGATAACATTGTCCCAAGACTTAGGTAAAGAACAAAGAAGTAAGATACATTTATCTTCCTCACTAAACTCAACATCTACTGAATCAAGCTGACTCAATAAAAAATTAAAAGAATTTCAATGCTCTACAACTGATTCACCTTCTCGCATTTTCATGCAAAACAATTTTATTTTTAAATAAAGTTTATTTATCATACTCCTAGTTTGATAGATCTTACCCAACCAATTCCACAACTTGTATGCGGTCTCCTCCTTTACAACATGTAATAGGATAGAGTCTGAAAGACACAACCATATGGTTCCCCATGCCTTCTTATCCAATCTATTCCACTCATCTTGAGAGACATCATCAGGTTTCTTCTCTTTTTGAACAGCCAACCATTGGTTTCTTTCTTCAAACAAATCTTCCGTTTTTATCTTCCACAACTCATACCCCATTTCGTTGAACTTCTCAATGTCCATTCGAGAGGTTGATGCAACGGTGGATGCAACCATAATAACAACACAATATCTACAAAACAAACAAAACCAAATCTCCCACTATAGCTATAGCTTCCACACTACCACCCAAGAGTCAAAGATGGCTAGGCTCTGATACCAAATGTTAGAAATGAAAGCAACACTAGTTCAATGGAAATCTGATTCAAGATAAATTTCAGCAATTTTAAGTGTGAATTAACAATAGAGATTGTAACAAAACATAAAACCCAACACAAAATATGTCAAACATGAAGAACTCAACACAATGACATAGTGTTCACGTGGAGAAAACTTTGTGGGTTAAAAACTCCACCAGGAAAGAGGCACAAGTTTGTATTAATCTGAACAAGACTGTACAATACATCAACTACACAACTCTCTCCACAAGTGTTCAATCCGCCAGCATTCCAGCAGCATCTGGGTACCTAAAATATGTATTTTAGCAACAAATATATGACAAATACTTATAGAAATATTTTCCAACTCATCTTAGGTGTTCACGTTCTCTCTCATGAGACTCCCCAACAAGCAAACATTAAATGCCATCTTACAAGCACCTTCCACTTGTCCAAAAACAACCATGCAAAGGTTGGGGGCCCAAGACTAAATTTGGCCTCTTACATTATCTTATGACGTGTCATAACCATCATAGCTTCCACAAAATAGTATCTTTCTAAGATAGGAATTTTGGGATAAATATAACAAATATACAACTAACATATCCATCATATGCGTCATAGAATCTCATAATTTTATGACAACTTGCAGCTATCATAGATTCACTTACCAAGCATTATAACAATTGTCATGAATGCCAAATATAGTAGATTCCTCAAGGGAGTAGGCCTACCCTCATTTACTTTGAGTTTTTACATTTGCCAATAGTAAAAGTCACTCTGTAATTACCTCTGGTTACTCCAAAATTACCCCTACCAGTGAACCTAGTACATCTCCTCATGGATAATTACAATTATATATAATAAATAGAATAAATACAATATTGAGATTTACAAGGTTAATGGCACCTTATCCCAATGGTTAGCACATCGCAGAAGTGCCCACACGTCACACTGGCATCCAAGCAGCTATGGCTCTTGAAAGTTCTAGTTACCTATACAAGTTAACGTTTATGCAGAAGAATATGGTTTTGCATAAAAAGAACTTTAGAAAAGCATGAACATAGGTGTTACCATGGCATCATGGTGGAAAAATGCTAGGGAAAGGGCTAAATGAGTCTATAAATATGCTAGGGGATGTGAACACCAAGGTGGGTCCAAAACAAAGTGTGAAATTGCAAGGGTGTGCAATTTTCTACATTACAATATGCATATATATTTAAATTTTATCTTGTACATTATGTTTTATTTTAATTATTAATTTAAAAGTATAATATAATGTAAAATATATAGTTGAACTATTTAAATACTTTGTATTTATTATTTTAGCATTACTTATTAATGTGGCATGTAAATGACTATCATATTTAAGTTAAGGGTTTTTGTGAACATTCTTGCATCGTTACAATCCACCTCTTATTGTCACTATAGTTACGTATCTCAACAAAATATGTGTATGTTTACAATACGTATGTGTGTGTATCAACATTCTTTTTAAAATAAATAGGTCCAATTTTATATGGATCAAAAGTTTTTATTTAAATATATGTATATTTGTAGTGCAAAATGAATCCCTAAACTAAATAAAGGCTAATCCAATAAGATGTATATACATGAGCATAAATTAATCTATATTATTTAATGACGGTTGTATGTGTGTAATAATTTGAATTTTAAATGATAGGTTAAGAAATTAAGCATGTTATATAGATGTACTTATCTCTAGACTCAATGAAGAAGAATGAAACTTATGTAGCATTGAAATTGGTTTGTCTTGGGACTAAAAGTGGTTCCTCTCTATTTGTGTTTTGCCTCAAATTCTATAGAGGATCTTTGTCTCGGTTAAGGTTGATTATGTAGATATAGGGAATGAAACTTGTGTAGCATTTAAATCAATTTGTCTTGGGACTAAAAGTGGCTCCTCTCTATTTGTGTTTTTCCTCAGATTCTACATAGGACATGTGTTTTTGTCTATGCCAATTATGTAGATATAGGATGATTCCATGTGTAGATCTACTTTTAGGGACATAGATCTAATCTTGCAACTTAATTTTGGTCTCTAGTTCATCGATTTCACCAATGTTTTCTCTACTAAAAGGACTAGTGGTATATAAGAGTATATTGAGAAGGTTGTAAATTTCTAGGGGACACATTCTCTTAGGTGAACTCCTAGAAAAGACTGTTAGAGTTGGCTATTATTGGAAACACCATGGAATTGAAAGAATAATGCTATTTTATCAATGAATGCAAAAGAGATTATTATAAATTGTTACAATGTTCATGATATGCCTTTCTTATAAGATAAGGATGAGATGTAGGATGTTGTAGTCATGTGACAAGTGTCTTAATCCTATGACATATGACAACTATAGGATAAGATGCCAACTATCAACAACCAGATGTAGACAGCAAAAGAGTTAAATAAACAAATGATGTAATTAGTTGTCGGCCCCAACCGACGGGTCAGGTAGTTTGGAGTCGGTACCAACGGTTGGCATCACAACCAACCTTGGCTGTAAGTATTTAAGTCATCAATGCATTGTAGTCGGGGGAGAGTGATTTTGACAATAGTTATTATGCAGACATTAGAGTCACAATGAATATGTATGTTGCTGTCATGACATTGTAATGTTTCTGTGAATCAATGATAAATACAATATTCCGTTCTGAGTAATTATGTTATGGTTGTATGATGCACTATACTACTTCGTATTTCTGTTTACTTCATGTTCTGTAAAACACACCATATTGCGGTAAACATTTGGCATCGTTGCCAGTTCGAAAATGGGTCAAGGGTGACAAGTCGATGACAAGTTGAGACATCCGATGCCATCGGATGAGTGACATCATCGGAACAAGCCGTTGGGTGTATCTAGCATCAAGGAAATGGCAGCATAATGGGGCAACCAATTGACACCGACGAAGAAATACAAGACAAAAAGCATGTAGAAGAAATAATACAAGAAATTCAGGAAGAACATGAGGGAAGCGATAGAGAAGAGAATGAACCCAGAAGCCAAGAAGATGAAGTAACTCAGGAATTGGTCAAACTATGGTTATTATCAGTCGGCCAATACATGCGAGATGAATCCATCTGCAAAGAGGTTCCAGAGGAGGTTATTTCAGAGAACCTGCGTGTCAATAGTGAAGTGGATAATCTTTTGGACCGCATTCCTCGACTTCTGGCAAGGAACCTGATAGCCTTCCAAGATATTCGAGAAGAGAGAGAGGGAAGTGCGATGACAACAAATCCTCAGAAGATATGAAGAACGTCTGAAACAAGAGGAGGAGGAACATGACGCTGATCGCCATTGCACGCCATACAACTGAGAAAGGGTAAGCATAATTAATGCCCATACAACTTAATAAGGACAAGAATAAATTACCAGTGGGGCAAGCAACACCAGAAGAAATAGTAAGAAGATCATTAAGACTAAAGGAACAAGAAGAATGCAGAAAAAGATTGAAAGAGATTTTTGAAAAAGAAAATGAATGACAGGAAGAGGTAGATCAAGGGGGTGATGAACATAATTTTAGAACACCAATAACAAATAGAGGAAAAAAAATAATCTGACAGAAGAACTAGAGGATAGTATACGTCAGATTGTGGCATTGTCCATTTTAGACGAAAGGCCGAGGAACAGAGGACCTGAGCTCGAGACCCCTACACAAAGGGAAAACCAAGGAGAGCCAGAGGTAACTCGAAGTGTAGAGGATGCCAAAACCAGAAGTGGGGAGGAACCGTACATGGCCGGTAGTGTTGGGAAGACACCGGAATGACACGGTAGAACCAATCCAACCGGGTCAAAGACACAGAGAGGGTACCTCGGGAAAAAGATGGTGACCCCACCAGCGAGTGAAAGGTAGAAGTTACCGAAGTTCATGGGGAACGGGTCAGAGGATCCTATCCAGCACTGTAAAACGTGTGAAACCATATGGGTGGCAAATGGACAAGAGGACGAAGACTACTGGGTAAAAGTGTTTCCAGCGATGCTAAGAGGCATTGCCATTGACTGGTATACAGACCTAGGGGCAGCATAGAAAACCTCATGGGACGAACTGAGAAAAGCCTTCGAGAACGAATTTAAACTTCTGAGAGACGACAATGAGATTGTAGCAGAGATCTACAATACCAAACAAGGAAAGAATGAAAATGTAAGGGCATATAATAGAAGGCTCAAAGAATTACTCAGGAAACTAGAAACACAGCCAGTCGATGGACTGAAGAAAAGATGGTTCATTGAAGGGCTAGTCTCGTCATTAAGAAAAAAGATGAAAGTAGTACCCCCATCGTCGTACGCGGAAGCATACAATCAGGCGATGGACATAGAAAGTGAAAGCAAAACATCATCCTGAAGTAAGAGAAGAACTTAAGATGATGACAGTACGGGGGACGACAACAGTGAAAACGAGTCGAAAACCATTCAGGCATTGAGAAGGGACATGGTTCGCATGATAAAGGAGATGAAAATAGATAAAGAGACAACTAGAGAAAGTCGAGAGTTATGGTGCACAGAGTGCAATGGGGAGGGTCACATAAAGGCAAACTACCCGAGAAAATTATTTTGTGACATCTGTTAGGTAATGGGACATTCAATCAAGGAATGTCCATTTAACTTGAAAGCAAGAAGTACACAAGTATTGTTCACTCAGGGAGAATCATCAACTCTGTCGACCACACCTCTGAAACCTCAAAATAGCCTGAATGCATCTCCCAGAGGATACAGGAATAACAGAAGGTTTAACAATAACAGCCCCTAGAACATATTGCAGTACAACAGTAAAGGGCGACCGATGATACAGTGCCGGCAGTGCAACGAGTGGGGACACTTTGCGAGAGAATGCCCCAACAACAATCAGAGCACAATAAATGCATTGTGTAGGTGATGTGGGCCTGGTGATCACGAAGAAAAAGACTGTCCGAAGAAGAAAGGGGTAAACTGTATCAATCTCAAGGAAAATAATGAAGAAATCCTTGCTATCACTCGAGCACAGTGGAAAATGGCCACTTATCCAAGTCCCCGTACAGAAAAAGAAAGACTCTGTGAGGCATGAAAGGAAGTGGAAGTTGCCATGAAAACCAAACGGAGGAACTCAGATAAGAAGGTAACCACAACCCTATGATCGGAATCAGATAAGAACATAGCAAGTCAATTGTTGCAAGCTACCATACCAATCAAATTGGCGGACCTTCTCCAGAGCTTACCTTAGTTAAAAGTAGCAATATCCAAGGTAATGGAGGACAACTCACACGAAGACCAAACCTGCACAATAGAAGATGTTATAGTAGAACCACTACCAACAGGAGAATAAGTACTCGACCTGAGGTTGCTAGTGACTGATACTGGAAAGAAACCGGCCGTAGTACACATGGAAATCCTTGGATGGAATTTGACAAATGCTATAGTCGACAGTGGATCCAGAGTAAATGTACTACCAAAAGAAACCTGGAAGAGACTCAGGAAGCCTACTCTATGGCCACAAAACTTCTAGTTAGTGGGAGCCGACCAGCACGGGATCAAGGCGCTGGGAGTGCTAATGGCTCAAAAGGTAAGAATCGGTACCCAGCAATTCTTGTTAAATTTTGTAGTCATAACAGTACAAAATGCATCATATGATGCATTACTCGGCCAAGGATGGCTAATAGCCGCCAAGGCCAACCACAACTGGAAGAAAAACACTCTATCCATAGAAAATGGACGTAGGAAGTTTGTCATTGACTTGAGGACACAAACTGTCAGTGAAGAGTTGGCGTCAGATTCTGACTCGGATGGAGGGGACTCGACAGAAAGTGGGAAAGGGCCGATGGAGCCTGATGATGAAGGGGTGCTGAAATTACAGGAATGCTCAGAAGTCGAGACAAATTCATTCAGTGGGCTATTCCATTGGCAAATGGAAGACTACGAGTTTTTTCTGCCACAATGCAACATGATTTCAATAAAAGAAGTCGGCGAGAGCTCTCTGATGAATAGTACAAATCCTCATAGTGCAAGTCCTAGAAATGCAAGTCATGGCAGTGCAATTCTTGGCAAAACTCGGTCGAAGAGTGAATCACTTGGCAATGGTGAAACTCTCGGCAACTCTCGGCTGACGAGTGAAAGTCTGGGCAACTCTAGGCCGACGAGTGAAACATTTTTCACGAATAAAGCACTTGATGGATTGACAAACACTCGACCACCTAGAAAGAGGGAACCAGTAATGAGTAACAAAGGGGAGGAAGGTAATAATCAGCTGGAAGTAATAGAGCAAATAGCGGACCAAGAATAGACAAGTCGACCAAGAGAGCCACAAAAAGAATATATAGAGGATAATGTCAAGATAGATGATGTACTTGCACATAAAGTTGAACCAGACAAGGTGATCAGGTATGAAGAGCCATTGGCAAGCAAGGTGAATCAGAGTAATGGAACTAATGATGGGAACCCAGTATTGGAAGCACCAGCCAGAATGAGACCATACAGAAGGAATAAGGACTATAGAGTATTTCTGTTGACTTGCAATGATTTGGCGATTGGTGACAATCAACAGAAAAAAATAATGTTCAAAATTCAGATAGTTTATTTTTTTCGAAGACAACAATTCTAGTTGGAGTTGCAGATCGAACGTGGACCTCGTCAAGAAAAAATAGACAAATCAGATTCAATTTGACATGGAAAAAATGAAAAAAATAAAATGTTGGGAGAAATTTTTTTTAAAAAAAAAAAAATTGAAGGCAGTCCGTACGATGTATGGCCTAGGCAAAAAAAATTTCAAAATTTTTTTTTTTCAAAAAAAAAATTAAAAAAAAATAAAAAATAAAAAAAAATTGAAGGCAGTCCGTATGACGTACGACCATGGCCATACAATGTACAGCCTAGGCAAAAAAAAATTCAAATTTTTTTTTTCTCAAAAAAAAAAAATCAAAAAAAATTATGTACGACGTATGACCTAGGCCGTACGGCGTACGTTCCCACTTTTCTAGCATCAGCTCATCGTCTTAGCATCGGGCTGTACGACCGTACGACCAGCGACACCGCATCGGGTGAACATCAGGTTAGCATCGCCCAGCATGCAAATCACTAAATGAACAGAGAATAGAAGGCAAACCATAATGTTTCCAAAAACAACCTTTGGTTGAAGCTTTTGAAATGGCAGGTCCCCCTAACCATAAATACATTTTTTGTATGAGTTTATCTCCTCCAACAGATATGGTTTTCTATCCAGATGGCATGAATTTTGAACTTCTAAAATTTGTCTGACTTGGGAGTTCGACAATTTAACCAAGTCCAATAGTTTGGCTATCTATTCAGATGGCATGGCTTTGGAGATGTTGTTGTTATCTCACAGCTAATGTAAAGACCTAATAGTTTGTTGTTTTATACTCAAAATGAAGATTTAAATGCTACACAAAATTTGATAGCTTATCATACCGTATATGTTGCATATGAAGTGGGGTCTAATATGGAAAGTTTATGCCATTATCAATTTTCATATCTGGAATGTTGAAATTATTTCGAATACACAAATGTGCTCAGAAATCTGAATAATATTCTTGTTCATCTGAAATATCTCTCAGATGTTGGTAGGTCCTAATAAATTGTGTGGAGATAAGCTAGTGACTTGAAGTTAAAGATTATGTTTTGGGAATTTGTGCTCAAGGTATATGCTAAAGTGGATGACCACAAGTTTGATTTACTTCTAGCCATGTGATAATAAATCAGTTTTTTACGGTTGGTGGGTTTTGATTGCGATGCAGGTGAGTCATAGGCTTCTAAGTAGATAGTTTTCATCAGTCACCAGGAAGTTAGCCTCACTGAGGGAACGTGAACTTGTATTCACAGTTATATTAATCCATAATTTACACCACCAAAATTAGTTAGAAACTAGAAAATTGAGTTTTACTTATACATTCAAATAATAGTGATAATTGAGAGGAATTAAAGAGCTATACATAAAGAGATAAAGTGTTGCAAAGATAGAACAAAGACAAGTTTTTTTTATCTCGGGAAAACCCACTAAGGGGTGAAAACCCCAAATTAATAGAGACAATTGCTCTTTTACATGATTATATTGCTCAATGCTCTCATTGGATGAGGTTGCCTTAATGATCATTGAAGCATCACTAGCACTAATAGATTGTTGAGATGATTGATATCCGATGCCTTGATCATGATTGGTGCTTATGATTGGGATACATGTGCTCTCTAATTAGTTACACTTGTGGTTCCTTGATCATGATTCATGCTTGTAGTTTTTTTATCATTGTTCATGCTTGTTATCCCTTGATCATTGTTTATGCTTGTCATATCTTGATCACTGTTTATGCTTGCCAAGTCTTGATCAGTTGAATGCTTAATAGCACCCATTATGACTTGATTTTCTTCATGCTTGATATAAGTAGGATCTTGATTGCCACTATGCTTTAGTAAGATTCAATGTGATATGATCAAGTCATTTGTTTTATTGTCTATGTATTCTTGGGAATCAAGTGTCTCATCATGAGATGTTGGTGGATGATGGATAAGAGTGATGTGTGTTTCTTGATCATGGATGGTTTTGGTGTCATAGATGGAAATGGAATTTTCTTCTCTTTGAATAAATGCCATGAATTGAGCCGAGTGCTCAAGTTGATCAACAAGCCTTCTATACTCATTTTAATTATTAGGACAACCATGAGGTGAAGTGCCTTGAGTAATTGGTTCTTAGGTAAAATGGCTAATGTGATCTTGAGGAGCTTGGATAGTTTGATCTTGACTTGGTGAGGAGAAAGGTTGATCATGCTTTGAATTTTCTTGTTGATATAACTCCTTGATAGGATTGGTAGACTTTGAATGTTCAACAATATGACTACATGATGACTCTTGACTTGTGCTTATGTTAGGAGATTCTTCGATGCTTATGTTTGGTCACTTGAATCTTGGTGTTTTTGAGACTAGTGTTGAGCTTCCTCCTCCATCTCCCGCTTCTTCAGATTTGGGTCCTACTCTTGAGTAGGTTGATCATAGTTTTTCAAATCTTTTTTTATTGGATGAGTATTTAGTAGGTATCTCAAACTTGTTTGTAGAGCCTCATCTTGTAGATTTGGGAGACATACTTGAGGGGATTTCTCTCCTCTTTGATGATAGTTCTAGCATGGCTATTGATACATCTACATTTTCTTTGGAGATTGACATTTATGAGTTTATTTTTTCACTTGATTTGTCACATTTCTTGGTTGAGTTTGATCATTCTTATATGGTGGCTTATTTGGGCATGGAGACTCCTCCTCAGTTTTCAGAGATTTCTATTTGGAGACTTCCTCCCTCCTCCTTTCAGTTGGACATGGAGTGGCTTCTTCATCATTCAGTGGACTTGTTTCTTCCTAAGGGGAGAGGTGTTGCTTGTAGGCATTGGATCATCTTTTGTGTCCAGGTATACTTCATCGGCATTGGAGCTTCTTCATTATGGGAGGATATCATTCCTCTCTTTTTCCTTCCTATGGGGGGATTCTTGATTGTATATACAAGATGTATGTAGTCCTTGGGGGTATTAGTGAGTCCTCCATGCATCATCTTGTTTTATTTTCTCTCTTTTGGAGAGGAGTTTTTCCCAATAGGGTTTTCTCCTTTTCTCTGCTTGTGAGAGATTGCATTCTATCGCATTTGCATTGTAAATGGGTACCTAACATGGTTGTGTAGTCGGAAGCCATATTACATCTTGCTCATCTTGCATAATAATCTCCCTGAGGTTGCACTTAAGGGGGGGTGTTGGAGTAAATGAGTTTTTACCATTTACCTTGCTTAAGTTTTACTTAGGCATCCAACATTATTAGATATTAGATTATTAGTGTATTTTATTATTTGGTAGTTTTTTGTTGGTTATATCTTTACTGATTTTCTCCTTGCCTTTATAAGCAAGGCCAATGTACATTATTCGCATCTCATTCATATTTTTCATCATTCTGGTGAAATAGCTTTGCTTCTCTCGTATTGTGAAATCTTATCTTGTAGGTTGTGCTCTTGGGAGGTGGTTTCCACCAATAGAATGTATTCATTTTGAACATCTAGATTTGCATGATCTTTCTCATAGCATGTGTATGAGTAAAGAGTATTGTCCTTTATTATTTCCTCAAATTTTCTAGTGATTGACCTAGGAGAATGTTTCCCTTCATGACACTAACATCAATCCTTCCAAGGTATTCTTAAATAGGTCTCTAGTCCTCAAATATCAAAAAAGGGGGAAAAATAGAAGTGAATTAGAAAAGTAAAAAGTGGAATTCTATGGATTAGAAGATAGGAAAACATAAAGTATTATTTATATTAAGATTAATAATAAGAATTTCAAACTTCTATTTAATGTGCATTCATTGATAAAAGAGGTCATCATTAATTGGAATTCTCCTTTTTATCAACCTTGGTTAGTGGAGCTCTAGAATCAAACTCTCCCTTTCATCAGATGGATTATTTGGAAAGAAAGAATTAATAGAATATTCAGGGATATTGCCAAGAACCATACTCAAGTATATCATTCTTTCTCCAAACTTCTTATTGAAAATGTGACTAATTCTAGAATTAAGACTGCTGACAAACCACTTACCCAGTTTGAAATTATCTTGGCCACCAATTGGGGTATTCTCAATCAAATCCTTGCTTATGATAATTCCAAGAAACTTAAGAGATTGAATACTAGGTGATCTTGTCCGAACCCAGAATGGTTCAAACTAAATTTTGATGGGGCCTCAAAATCCAATGGTAAAGCTAGTGGGGGTGGAATCATCAGGAATGACAGAGGGGAGCTTGTTGCTGCCTATGCTGGGGGTCTTGGTTGTCAAACCAGTAATTTCACTGAGGCCTCTACCCTTTTATGAGGAGTCAAGTTGGCAGTCATTCTAGGTATACAAAAGCTGAATATTAACTTATTGATGCAGTGAACAAAGTCTCTATAAGTGGTTGGAGGCTAAAAGATATTATTATGGATATCAAAACCATTATAAGTAGTCTAAAGACCAATTGGTAGACATATTTACTAAGCCATTGGCAAATGAAAAATTGGAATTTTGAAAACAACAATTAGGAACTGTCCGTGCTGAAAATATTGTAATGAAAATGGAGTCAAAATTAAGGGGGAGTGTTAGATGTAAGTACTAATTATTGACTCCACCAATAACTGTCACTCAAGTCTTAGATTAGTTAAGTACATGGAGGTGTAGTTAGGGAGTTAGTGTTAGTATTTATTGAGAATTCTGAATTTTGAAGAGTTGGTACGATCCATCTTTTTCCCTTTGTATTTTTCCTAGATCTATTTTAATGCGTATATGCTCTATTTTGAGAACATTCTACCTCTGTTAAAATACTATCAGAGGGCTTGTAAAAGCCACGAGTCCAAACATATCAAATGAAATAGTCAGATCCTTCCTTGAGCTGGTCAACCAATGAAAAGCATTGACCTTATGGAGGCCATGCTTTTGCTATATCATTTCTTAATAACAAGCACATTTTTGGAAACTTTATGGTTTGCCTTGAACTATTCTATGTTCTTATGGTTTTCCTTCTATTCTCTATTCATTTAGTGATTTGCATGCCTATATTTTATTCTCTCTAGGTTTGTTTTTAAATATAGAGTTTGTGTGTCCATATCAGTAATGTTGTTGTATTGTTTGGCTGTTATTATTGAAATATCTAAAATATTACTTCAAGAATGCATACACTTTTCTTTCTTGAACAAGATTTATGTTTGAGCTAGCTCATTGCTTGCAAAATATTTGATTTTCCGTACAAATTGAATTCATCCTTCCTGTTTTCAAAATATTGATTTAAGAAAATAATTTTACTATAATTATGCAGTTTGGAAAGTCTGATATTATTGATTATTTGGTTCAGGTGTGAGAATTCTCTTCAAAGACAGCTGGAGCTAAATTAGAAGGTAAGACCTTGTTACAATTTTTACCTTTTCTGCCTTTGTTCTAACTTATTTCTTGGAATGTATTTGAGGGATTGCAACTAAAAATGTTATTTGATTGAAACTGATAGTTCTCAAACTGTAATAATGAGAGTAAGAGTATACATTATGTGTCTATTGCTTTTGACATTCGTAGCCTTTTTTGTTGAATATATAAGAAATCTGAGAATGAATTGAAGTATGCCAAACACAAATTAATGGTACTTGCATCTAATGTGGATCTTTAGAAGAAGCAAAGAAAAGTTGCTTTGAGGTAAATTTTTAATTGTATGTGTGTAAGTCTAGATTGTATAGACCGTTAATTATGCATATTTTGGTGGATGGATGAGACCACAAAAACTTATAATTTGAAGTCATATATTTGCGGAAAATAAGTTGTATATTTGGAATATCTTCATGGGTGAATGTTCTTATTTTTTGTCCTCTTCTGCTACTTATTAAGGATATTTATTCAATTGTACGGCTGCAGAGAGCTGACAAGAGCCTTTGAAGAATCCTAATGGCTGAAGTGAAAATAGAAAAACTTTAAGATTGAAATGCATTTAGAGTTCTGTAAATTGCAGTCCTTTTCAGGGGGGAAAATTGTTGAAATATTTTCTATTTCTAATGCATAAGGAAATATTTTTAAAGGATTTTTATTCAACCTATTTTTGTGTATCTAATCGGAAGGCTTGACCATCCTTGCCCACAACAATGTCCTAATTTGTTGGAAAACTGGTGTATAGTTTTGATGCCTTTTAGGAAGCATGGTCATTCAAAAAGAGGAGAGAGCTACATGTAAAAGGTGAAGATGGTATAAAAATTTCTCATCCAAAATATTTTATAGATATAACACAAAGTGAATTTTTTGAAGCATTCAAGTAAGAATTT
The DNA here is from genome assembly GCA_027924645.1 of Cunninghamia lanceolata. NCBI lineage: Eukaryota > Viridiplantae > Streptophyta > Pinopsida > Cupressales > Cupressaceae > Cunninghamia > Cunninghamia lanceolata. The sequence continues at coordinate 6,229,986 of BSBN01001670.1, read as the reverse complement.
TCGCAGGTGAAAATTTGTCAAAGAATGTTTGAGAATTTACAACCATGATTCATACGTATAAATAAAGTATGTGATACTTGTTGTCAAAATCATGTTCAATTTCATCTACACCTATAGTCATATAAAAAAGTTATGACAATAGTTATGGAAGTAAAACACAATTTGTGAAGTTTATCGTATGTGAAAAATCAGAAGATTCAGATGAATTTAATGTAGAATGTATAAACAATATATGTGTAGATTGTGGAAATTTGAAGAAACTTTTACAATTTGACAATATTGATTATTCAATGCAAGTTATGTGGAAGAGATTTGAATATGAGACATACTCAACGAAGTTAGGCACCCAGTCCAAAAAAATTGTTTTGAAAGCGAGTGAATTGCCCTAGAATGAGTTTATGTCCACACATTTCATAACATCATATATCTACATATCCAACAATGTCATGGTGCAAGATGGAAGGCTAAACAATTTTGTGACTCAGAGAATTGTTTTCCACCGGGTTGTATTCTCTTTATTATATATTTATTTGAGAACTATACATTTAGTCCTTAAACTGAGATTAAAAGTGTAACAACCCACCCTCATGAAAAAGAGGAGTTGGTGAGTTCATTGAAGACAGCAAGAAGATATCTCATTGAGGGTAGCGTAGAGAAGAGAATCAGGTGAGTCAATGCATTTGTGAGGGGTGATTTAAAAAAAATCAGAGAATCTTCAGGGTGATCGTAGCATGTGGAGGTGGCAGAGAGTGTTTATTGAGAAGAGAAATATCTTGGATGTAGGAGAAAAAGTTATGGTTGAGTAGAGGATGGTTTTAAAAATTCACTCCCCAACATTGACTAAGTACTACGCATGAGAGACAAGGGAGAGGGAGGCGTTTAAGATAAAACAAAAATAGAGAGAACCGGGGGGGGAGAAAGATAGGGGAAGGATTTAATTAAGCAAGAGATCAAATTGGAAGAGCTGAGATGAGCTGAAGAGAAGTGCGAATAGGGAAAGGGCAGAGGAGAGACATTTACGAACAAAAGAAGAATGCAATGAATGACTGAGAAAAGAGAGGGGGATGGATTTATCTCAAACAAGAATATCTTTGCAAGATCTGAGGTGAGCTGAAGGGGGAACAACTTGATAGAGAGGAAAGGAGGTGTGAGAGGTATTTACCTCTATTCCTTTTTTTTTTCACACACAAAAACTAAAATTAGTTTGCTGCTATTTCATTAATCATAGGAAAACCGAAACCCATTACTGTCTTTTAAATAAAACTACAATATGTCAACTACTGTTTCATTAAACATAGGAAAACTAAAACCTCATTACTTCGTATAACTCTACTACTAGTTCCCCTAGTAGCTACTTACGGGCCTTAGGCCCATAGCTCACTCCAAATGACCACTCTAATGCCTAGACCTTGTTCATCTCATTTAACCAAACACTGAATCATAACTTTAAAATTTTAAAGATGAAAAGTGTGATCTACAATACCCAATACTTTCAATGATAGAGAAATTTATTGAAAACAACCCTATGCCAATTAGACCAGTTTTGTAATAACTCCAGTGACCCCAATTTAATCACTCTTCACAAATTGTGTTTTACTTTCATAATTATTGTCATAACTTTTTTATATGATTGTAGGTGTAGATGAAATTCAACATGATTTTAACAACAAGTTTTGCATACTTTATTTATATGTACGAAACATGGTTGTAAACTCTCAAACATTCTTTGACAAATTTTCACCTACAAAAATTCTTACTTGAATGCTTCAAAAAGTTCACTTTGTGTTGTATCTATAAAATATTTTAGATGAGAAATTTTTATACCATCTTCACGTTTTGCAGGTAGCTCTCTCCTCCTTTTGAATGACCATGCTTCTCAAAAGGTATCAAAACTATTCAATAATTTACCAACAAATTCCTTTTGAATGACCATGCTTCTCAAAAGGCATCAAAACTATACAATAATTTACCAACAAATTAGGACATTGTTGCACATAAGGATAGTCAAGCCTTCTGAATAGATACACAAAAATAGGTGGAATAAAACACCTTTATAAATATTTCTATATGCATTAGAAATAGAAATTGTTTCAACAATTTGCTCTCTGGGAAAGGACTACAATTTACAGAACTCTAAATGCGTTTCAATCTTAAAGTTTTTCTAATTTTTCTTCAGCCATCGTGATTCTTCAAAGGCTCTTGTTGGCTCTATGTATCCCTACAATTGAATAAATATCTTTAATAAGTAGCAGAAGAGGACAGAAAATAAGCACATCGACTCATGAAGATATTCCAAATATACAACTTATTTTCTAAGAATATGACTTCATATTAGAAGTTTTTTTGTGGTCTCATCCATCCACCAAAATATGCATAATTAACAGTCTATACAATGTAAACTTACACACATATTGTTAAAAATTTACCTCAAGGCAACTTGTCTTTTCTTCTTTTGAAGATCCACATTAGATGCAGGTACCATCAACTTGTGTTTGGCATACTTCAATTCATTCTCCAGATTTCTTATCTATTCAACAAAAATAGCTATGAATGTCAGAAGCAATAGACACATCATGTATACTCTTACTCTCATTATTTGCATTTGAGAACTATTAGTTCCAATCAACTAACATTTTTAGTTGCAATCCATCAAACACAATCCAATAAAGGAGTCAAAACAAAGGCAGAAAACGTTAAAATGCAACAAGGTCTTACCTTCTGATTTAGCTCTAGCTATCTTGGACGAGAATTCTAACACTTGATCCAAATAATCAGTAACATGAGACTTTCTAAACTGCAGAATTATAGAAAAATTATTTACTTAAATCAATATTTTGAAAACAGGAAGGATGAATTCAACTTTGTACGGAAAATCAAATATTTTGCAAGCAATGAGCTAGCTCAAACATAAATCTTGTTCAGGAAAGAAAAGTGTATGCATGCTTGAAGTAATGTTTTAGATATTTCAGTAATAGTAGCCAAACAATACAACAAGATTACTGCTACTGACACACAAACTCTATATTTAAAACAAACCTAGAGAGAATAAAATATAGGCATGCAAATCACTAAATGAATAGAGAATAGAAGGCAAACCATAAAGTTTCCAAAAATGTGCTTGTTATTAAGAAATGATATAGCAGAAGCATGGCCTCCATAAGGTCAATGCTTTTCATTGGCTTACCATCTCAATGAAGGCTCTGACTGTTTTGTTTGATACATTTGGACTTGGGGCTTTTATAGGCCCTTTGATAATATTTTAACAGAGGCAGAATGTTCTCAAAATAGAGCACATGCGCATTAAAATAGATCTAGAAAAAATAGAGGAAAAAAGATGGATCATACCAGCTCTTTAAAATTCAAAATTCTCATTAAATACTAACAATAACTCCCTCACTACACCTCCATGTACTTAACTAAACTAAGACTTGAGTGTCAGTTATTGGTGGAGTCAATAATTTGTAATTACATCTAACACTCCCCCTTAATTTTGACTCCATTTTCATTACAATATTTTCAGCACTGATAATTCCTAATTGTTGTTTTTGAAATTTAAATTTTTCTTTTGCCAATGGCTTAGTAAATATGTCTGCCAATTGGTCTTTAGAATTTCAAAATTGTAGACTAACTTCTCCATTGCTGCCCAACTCTCTGATGAAGTGGTAATGGGTGTTGATGTGCTTGCTCTTCTAATGACAAACATGATTTTTGGAATGTGCTATTGCTGAGCTATTATGACAAAAGATAGTAATTGGCTCCTTCTTTGTTTTTGGTTCAATATCACTTATTAACCTCTTCATCCATACTTCTTGACAGGCTACTGATGTAGCTACTATGTAGTTTGCCTCTACAGATGAAATAGTAACTATGGTCTGCTTCTTGGATGCCCACGAAATTATACCCACACCCAAATGAAATGCATAACATGATGTGCTCTTTCTATCATCAACACTTCCTACAAAGTGACATTCTGTAAATCCAACAAGCTAGTTGTCTTTCGAACCTATATACAAAATATCCTCTTGTACTGTTCCTACAATATATCTTAATATTCTCTTCCATGCCTTCTAGTGGGATTCCTTCGGTGACTCCATTAACCTGGAAAGAAGGCTGACTGCAAACATAATGTCTAGCCTTCTTGTTGTCAAATACATTAGGCTCCCTACTAACTACTTGTATGATGTAGAGTTTACTGTTGTACTTTCATCACTTTTGCTCAATTTGGTACCTAGAACAATAGGATTACTAATTATCTTGCAATTATTCATTCTAAATTTGGTCAACACATCTTATGCATACTTCTTTTGGCTAATGAAGATACCCTATTCTGATTTCTCAATTTCTAGACATAGAAAATACTTCATGTGACCAAGATTGGTCATTTCAAATTCTCTCTCCATAGCAAGCCTAGATTCCTCAAGATGCAAATTACCAATGCGTAATAAGTCATCAACATAGATAAATACAATTAGAATTTTACCTTACAATTTTATCTTTGTGTACAATGTAGGTTCATTGCTATTGTGCTTGAATGTTCTGTTAAGTAGATAAGAATATATTCTGTTGTACCATTCCCTTGGTGCCTGTTTCAATCCATATAAGGCCTTTTTCTATTTATAAACCTTCTATTCTTGTCCTTCAATCTTAAATCTAGGTGGTTGTTCAACATATACATCTTCATTTAGAATTCCATTTAGAAATGTAGACTTGACATGTAATTGGTAAACTAGCCAATGGCATTTTTCTGCTACTACTAACACTATTCTAACTGTGTCCAATCTTGCCACTAGTGCAAATGCCACTTCGTAGTCTATACCAGGCTGCTATGCAAAACCATTGGCTACTAGCCTTGCCTTGTGCTTCTCAACTTGGCCTTTCTAATTGAGTTTTGTCTTGTAGACCCACATAACTCCTATGCTTGTTTTCTCTTGTGGCAAGTCTACTAAGTCCCATGTGTCATTTTCCTCTATGGCTTCTATTTCATTGTTCATGGCTTCTACCCACTCTTTCTTTTTAACTGCTTCTTCAAAATATATAGGCTGACTAAAGATCAAGGAAAACATTACATGTTCATTATTGTCCTACTGTTCATATATCTCTTTGATAGTCTTGGTCTTCTGGTTCTTGATTTCTGCTATTGTAGGGTTTGAATCACTACTAGAAGAAGGACTGTGCACTTCCTATCCTTGAGTTACTTCTCCTGCTGTTGGAACCTGCAATCTAGGTAGACTCTATCTTAGTTGCTCAATATCTAATATACCTATTGGTTTAAATGTGTGTGGAACAATCTGACTATGAACTGTTCTATCATCTTGTTCATACCATGCCTTATCTTCAAGAATCTTCACATCTCTAGACACTACTGTCTTCTTCGTAATTGGATTATACAACTTGTAGGCTTTTGATGCATCACTATAACCTACAAGTATACACTTCTCACTTCTATCATCCAATATTTTCCTTAACTCCTCACACACATGAGCATAAGCTAGACTTCCAAAAATTCTCAAGTTTGTTACATCTGGTTTCACTCCACTCTAGGATTCTAGAGGTGTCTTGTCCTTTACACCTTTTGTAGGTGATATGTTCAAGATGTACACTGAACATGCATCTGCCTCTGCCCAATAATCATTTGATATGTTTTTAGCATACTCCTTTCCATGTTCATGATTGTTCAATTCTTCCTCTCTACCACTCCATTCTTCTACAGAGTGTACTTGGTAGTGCATTGTTTCTAAATGCCCTATTCACTACAATATGCTACAAAAGCTTTGTAGTCATATTCACCTCCTCCATCAGACCTTGAAACCTTAATCTGTCTACCACTCTATTTCTCTGCCATTGCTTTAAACTATTTGAATCTATCAAAGGTGTCTAATTTGTTCTTAATGAAGTACACCCAAGTCATCCTATTGCAATCATCAATAAGGTTTAAAAAATAATAACTCCCTCCTATAGACTCTATTTGCATGGGACCATAGAGATCAATATGCACTAGCTTTAGTAGATCTCTGGCTCTATAGGTTGCTACATTTGGAAATGCACTCCTCTAGTCTTTGGCTATTATGCATCTTTCACAAGGATTATGGTGGACATCTATTGTAAGAAAACCTATAACCATTGACATTTTCTGCAACAAATCTAGACTGTTAAAGGCTAGGTGGCCATATCTGAGGTGCCATAACCAAGTTTCATTATAATTTGTAACATACTAAGCATAAGATATGGACTATTTCACACTTCTTAGGTTTAGGGGATACAATCTGTTTCTAGTCATTTGGACTCATGCTATTACCATTTCCCTTGGGGTTTATCTAAGATATATAGTACATGTGGAACCCTTAAATTCAACTTCAAAACCATTCTCAGTCATTTGGCCTACACTCAATAGATTGTGTTTTAGATTTTGAACAGAATAGGCATCATGGATATCCTTCTTTTCATTATGTTTGTTTACTATTGTAACAGTTCCTCTTCCTAGAGCATGAACCAAATGGTCATCTCCTAACTTGATCTTGGATTTGACTATTTCATCAAAACTAGTGAAAACATTTTTATTATCTATCATGTGATTGCTGCAAGCACTGTCCAATAGCTACATATCTTCTTTGTTGTTGTCTTCTACTGAGCATGATAGAAACATTGATGGGGTTCCTTCTTCTATGTTGGACATATTAGCTCTACCCCTATTTTGATCTACTTTCTTTTTTCTGCACTCACTCTCATAGTGTCCATATCACTTATAGTAATAGCACTATATATTTGATTTATCAAATCTACCTCTTCCTCTATTACTCCTACCTCTTCCTTTCTAGTTTTGAGGTTGTGACAGAGGCTACTCCAACTGATTCTCAACACTGTCTTTATTATCAGATTAGTAAGAACTTTGACCTCTTCTTCCTCTACTTTTTCCTCTACTAATTGTGGCTTCCATTTGCAGGGTAGTTTCTAAATATTCATTTTTATTTTGCATTCTGGACTCATGTTTCAACATTGAACTGATCAACTCTTCTATGGAATGCCGAGCAAGATTCTTACATTCTTCGATTGTTGTCACCAACATATCATATGAGTGTGGAAGACTTTTGATAATTTTCTCAATAACTTTCTTGTCTATGATGTCTTCACCATTATAACTACAATAATGGGTTACACTTTTTGGCCAAACTTGACATTGAAATCAATATTTTGAATTAAATCTTCATGTTCTGACGCCTATAGATGCTAAACCATCAGGAATTTGAAAATGATGCAAACTAGTGATTTGTGAGATTTTGTTTGTAGATTCTAAATATATTTTTTAAAAAAAATTCAGAGTTAAATTGTAAATTTTTTTGTATCTTCTTTGATAACTAGTTTTTAATAGTAAACAATTTTTTTTTAAAATAATGTGTATTCCATAGCACAAATTTTTTTCTACAAAGTATAAAATTTTCATTCTTTTAATTCAGATTGGTAACATCGATATATAATGTATGCATTTAGTTTCATAATGTTTTGTTGAATATATATTTTTTAATTAATTTTTGAAGTCAAACCAATTATAATTTACACATAGGCATATTTCATAAAACATAACTTTTTCTGTATGTATTGAAATTCAAATTTTTTTCTTTTGTTGAAACAATGACATAAATATCTAGTGCATAGATATTTTTTAGAATTTTGTTTTAGTAATTTAGTAATTTTCCATGTGTGTAGAATAGAGAGCTTGATGTTTGGTGAAAAACATACATTCACAAGAAATAAAAATAAATATAATAATCAAATTAAATATATTTAAAATTATATTTTTTCGGAAGCTTATAATAAGGACTACACACTTACAAAGCATAAATTTTAAATGAACTCATTTAATCCCTCAAAAGATAAATCAAAATTAGTTTTTTATTAGCATTTTGATAGGCTTAGAGGAGACTCCATTATAGTTATGGTTTAAAACTAGTGGGGTTCTATCCAAGGGGGTTTGATCAAGCCCTCTTCAATTAAAATCCTTTAAATGGAACCTTTCAAGGCTTAAATCATTATATTATTTAAAAATATGTGATTTGAGCAAAAATCAGGATGTCCCAAAAAGTGTAACCCATTATGGCAGCAAGATACTACATCCATGGTTTGAGACATGAACCGATCCATAGTTTCTGTGTCTTTCATTTGCAAGGTTTCAAACTTTTTCCTCAGTATCTACAACCTAGAATTTTTTACCTTATCAATTCCTTGATATGCAATCGCAAGTATCTCCCAGGCCTGATATGCACTAGTTGCTGCTGCTATTTTGGGAAAGATGGAGTCCTCAACTCCATTGTGTAGATTCCATAGGGTTCTAGAATCTTTCTTTTTGTTCTCTGCATTTGTATTCCTCTATAAATTGGTCATTGCAGCTATGTCATTTGCACTGGGTTCTTCATATTTGGTGACTATGGCCTCCCAACATTCTAGGTTTTTCATGTAACTTTTCATTTTGATGACCCACATGGCATAATTCTTGTAATTTAGTATTGGTCCTTGTGTGCTAGGGTTACTAGTGGGTGCGAGGACTACTCCTTCAATCTATTTGTCTTTTTCTTGAGCTAATTAACAAGATCTCACTTCAAAAATACAAAGACACATGATTACCTTAGCTCGCTCTTCTGCTGAATGAAACATGCATGCGCTCACGTGCTTTCACTGTGGTGGGTTCTGTCTCTGCAGGGGTCGAACCTGACTGGTTCACATCAACTCTTGACTGTGCTGCGAGCCAGATGCTGATAAATGATTGAAACAGATCCCTAATGCTCCATGACAGGCATTCTTTGTTTTGCAGGCAACCTCCCACTCGTGGAAAGATGGATAAATCTCTCAATGCCTAGGAACACAACCATTCGCTCTAGTACGATGATAGTATTCTAACAAAGGAAGGATGTTCTCAAAATATAGCACATACGCATTAAAATAGATCTGGAAAAAATAGAGGGAAAAAGATGGATCGTACCAACTCTTCAAAGTTCAAAATTCTCAATAAATACTAAAACTAACTCCCTGACTACGCCTGCATGTACTTAACTAAACTGAGACTTGAGTGACACTGAGACTTGAGTGACAGTTATTGGTGGAGTCAATAATTAGTAATTATATCTAACACCCTCTAGGTTTTCAATGTGCAAAGAAAACAAGGAGAATGAAGATTACCTCTTCTAGCACTGGAGTAGCATAGGAAGTGGGATAATTCTTTAGCAAAACAAACATATGGTGGCTGGTGCATAATCAGCAAACAAATGGATAGAGGCTTGGCCATATAGGAGAAGGAAGGGACTTATTAAAGCAATTTGGAGAATTGGTCCAGCAGTAATAAACTGGAACCTTCGGCTGGAAAGCAACTCCTGAATTTTCAAAGAAACATAGAGCCCAATATAGCAAATATGGGAAAAAATAGAAACATCTCTATCTGAATTAATAAACACTTGGCAACGAAAGCTGATGCAATAGAAAAACCACTCACACACACAACTCAAACCACACACATAGAAAGCAAACAATTGTTTCAAAGTCCCATATATTGATTTTCTTAACTAAACTAAATACAAATTTATTTCAGAACATAAAATTTCTGCAACTCCTATCCTACAAATATGGCATCCATGGCCTCTCATCTATAGGAAACCTCTCTTCTTTCCTTTTGACACGATCTTTACTCTACAAGAGAGCATTCTTTCTACTGCTCTAAATTTCTGCTTTCAACACTTCATTCTTCTCTTTTTGTATCTTCATACTTCCATCAGAATGTTGTCCAAAACGCCCTTCTCTCCATATATTTTCCCTGCAAGTAATAATGGTTATCTCTTCTGTCAACATCCACTCTTCTCTATCTTTTGTGGCATTCTCTTGTTTACTTCGACAGGCAGCCTCTCTATCATTTCCCTGTGCTGCAGAAATTTTTCTGATTTTTCCCCGTGAATGAGGCCTTCACCTCATCCCATAACAATGAATTTTGAACAATTAATAACCCTCCAAATGAAGCGTTCCCTCTTCTTCCAATAATAACTTTCAATAATCAAGGGCCTCCCCAAATGAGACCTTCCTCTCCCCAATATTAATGGCTGTTTTATTTATTAAATGCCTCAAAGAGAGGTGTTGGAAGAAAACCCCCAATATTGGCGTTGAAATCCTCTTTCCTTTTAATAGCAGATTTCTTTCATTCATTCACCTTTTATTTGCAGATTCTCTTTAAGTGTCAGATGGAATTACAATTTAATTGAGACATTATTCTCCTTTCTGTTCCTTTTGTCATTTATGAACCTCTAAAAGAGGCGTATTAACGTGCAATTTAGGCGCCTTCTTCATGCTACCAGAGGAGTTACAACTTTTGAGATTCCTTGTCATTTGGCGGCTCCATCACCATTGGAGTAAAATGCATTAACGAACAACATAAAATAAATAAAATAATTTTAATAATATATCATGGAGTAACATTAGAAATTTTGGAGAAAAATTACTCTTTGGGACTTTGCAACTTCTTGCATAACCTTTACCTAGAAGTTCATTTTTCAACCAAAACTTTCCAAGATGTGTGGAATGACATCTGCAAGGTTCCCACCAAGCCATTTTTCTATTTAATAGTGATGACTTTGAGTGTAATTCCTTTTGCACATTAGGAGAAATACCATAATGAACCTTTCCCTAGAAATAATTTTTCCCAGCTCTTAAAAATCTTGAAAATCAATTATTTCCATAACCGGCAGGGACAAAATTTCTAATTTTAAATTCTCCTAATCCTTGAAGAATTTGGTCACAAAACCTTCACATTGTGCAAAATTCATCCAATGATGTATCTTTCAAAAGATTTCAACCCATCTCTTAAGAAATTTCAGAAACAATTGTTTCCGTAAAACTGCCCTGCCTTAAAATGACAATTTGGCGAAAACTTGAATCTTGCAATTTGACCAAATCTCTGAGTTCCTGCTACTAAGAGATGCCTAAAAACACCCATGCAAACCAAAACAAATACCAAAATTGAAAATGAAATGGACAATATTTTTGGACGATGCAAGATCACATGTAGACCTGGATGCTCCTGCATCAAAAGCATAGAAAAATCTGATATATTGAATAAAACTAAATGTTAAACAGCTGCTTAACAGAACTAAGTTGCTAGACAGTTTATTGATAAGAAGTATGAACAACTGAACTAAGCAAATAACCAGAACAAATATATTGAGTAAATGCTAACCAAAATAACCCTCATTAAAAAGGACTGTCTTATAAATAAATTTAATTTAGACTACCTCATGAATAGTTGTATATTCTGATCGGATATTTTTTCCACTAAGCTATTTGAAGTTCCTGCCACTGATTGCAGCTCTTCTCCATTGGCAGCAGTCTACAGTCATAAACCCATAGGTAGACACGTCAGGAAATACAAAAACTAAGATATGCAATTTTTTTATGTTTTCACATAGTCTCTTATACTAGTTATCTGTTTTCAATTTGATGATATAAAACCAGCAGATCTCAATGCTAGCAGTTTGAATTATAACAAACATTTGTATTTGACCATAATTTGGGTAGCTTTTTAACTTTCCCCTTTTAGCCCTTTGGTTGCCTATTCCGAACATAAATCGATTTGAAGTATTATGGGATACAGTTATTAAGCATTTTAGATAGAAAAGGTGGGCCATGCAAAGCTATTGCCTATTCTTCTATATCTTATAAAAAGTAATCATTCAAGGATGACCTTGTAAACATTTTTTCTATTAAATTCAATATGTTGGTCTATGTCTGCGAGATTAATAGGAAAGAGGGTGACCATTTCTAAAAATTTCAATTAACAAAATAAGTTGCTTTCCATGAATTGAGAGAAACTGGTTGGATTGTCCTACAGCCTACCAGAGGAAAATTCCCAAAGTAAAAGGAAATGTATTTGTAAACTACTAGAAAATCCTTGCATGCATAATCGACAGTAACATTCATGGAATACTCTTAGATGATTCTCCATGAATGTTCACATCTACATGGAAACTATGACAGAATATGCTTCAAATACAAATGTATTCATAATGTCCATGTTTCTTAGTTTCTTCAGAATCACATGTAAGTATTTTCCATGCTATTCTATTAGCTGCAAAAGAAATGGAGGCTTCAAAGATCTAGATACCAATTTGCATTTTTTAAAAATTCTTAGTTCAGGCCTCTTACCTGATTTAGTAGTGTCTAGAAAATTTTAGAAACATCACTGCAAATCACTTTTGATAGAACTAGTACTATCAATCCCTGCTTTAGGAGGATAGAAGGAAACATGACATCTCCTATTATCACCTAAGAGATGTGCTTTGACATGAAAATACAGCTATGCTAATGGCATAGTATGTTTTAATTTTCTTAGTTTCAAGGTAACTAGGTTGCATAGGATAATAATTAGAGGGAATAGAAGCTTCAAGTCCGCCACCAAGAGAAATGTAACCAATTATCAAGTTACCTAGATGTCTTCCATATATCAGTCAAATGCAAATTTCAATGCAATTATTCAGGGAGTTGTAGTCATTGAGCATATGGGATGTACCTGAAAATCACTACCAGGAACTGTTGAGACGGGCAAGTCTGGCCTGTTAATTTGCTGAGGCAAAAAACCAGAAGCATTTCTTGGTAATGGGAGAGGATTCTGGATTGGAGAGAAATCATTTTGTGGATTGCTGCTTGCTAATGGTTGAGCATTTTCTTTTGAACATGAATCACTTTGATGATTTTTAGCTCTGGCTCTACTTGCTTGATATCCTACTAATCCACAATTTGCTTTCCTCCATGGTACAAACAAATATAGACAAGAAAAATCAGAAACTTAAGCAATAATCTATGCAAAAGTTTGAAAAACTGAAAACCAAAGCATGTGAAACAAGAACTCTATAGACATCCTCATTTACAAATATTAGAAACAAAAATATATGTTAATGCATCCAACTAATCTAATCCTTTCTTATACCTAATTATTCATCAAAGAAAGCATAATTGTTATTAGTTGTTTACGGTTATACACTAGCAAATTTTCTTAGAACTTCCCTAAAGTTGGATCCAAACAATTTAATGACAGTGCAAGATCACGACACAACAATTACCACAGTAGTCCTGCAAAGGGCCTGCAGTAGTCCAAGAAAGGTCTGATTTTGAGAAGCTTAGAACTTAAAAAGATCACAAGAGTAGCAAGGGATCACAATAATAGTCCATGGCAGGGGTCTCACTCTATATGGATTTCTGCTTGATCTTTTTGAGGTCACAATGGTAGTCCTACAAAGGATTATTTGTTGACATTAACCACTTCCTTTTCAGACTTTCTGAGCATTGTTCTGAAACACCTATCCACCAATTTCTAATCATGCTCCATGATTTTTTGAGGTTATCACTTGTACTTCCTATTGCCTAGTGACTACTGTAGCAATATCAGGTGTTTCAATGGCTTCCTTCATAAATCATTCACTAGGTGCATCCTTCATTCACCAGATGTCTTGTTTCCTTACCTCTGAAGGCAGAGATCACTGACATACACACCAAATATTAGTGATAAATGATCAAACTTTGGAATGAAAAAAGTCTAATTTGTCCCACCAGGTTTGCCAAAAACTGTTATCAATCAAATATGCACCCAGACTAAGCTATTAGCTTAACTATCTATTGACACATGGGAACACTCCTAGGCCTATGGTTTGCCTAAACTTGGAGTGGACCTATAGAGTGAGGTGGTTCTCCTAATGAATCTTCTAATCTAAAAAGATTTGCTAAGGAAAAATAATAGAGGATAACTAAAATACAACACTAACTTCTAAGGATGATTAAACCAGATTCTAACTTATTTAATGCTTCAACTCACAATCCAACTCTAAAGACATCTACTTTCACAATCCCACTTCACACATTCAACACATAAGTAATTTGTATGAAGGTTTAAAACTAAATGCAAAAGACAAACTACATTACACAAGACTTCTACATACAAACTTGTAATAAAGAGACATAACAAATGATCTATTTTCAATGATCACAATGAAACATCAAATCGACACTATAAAAATGAAACAAAACCAATGAGAAAGGAAACTTACTATTTTATTTATCTGAAAGGAGTGAGCAAAATGAAATTGAGTACAAAGTTTACAATGCTCTTTGCTAGTGGGCCAAAGAGAAAGAAAAAACTGATTAGAACTCTTAAAAAAACTAAATTTTTCTCCAATATATGCCACTAATCTTTCCAAAAATGGAAAAATAGGAAAACACTGCAAGAATCTCTCCAAAAGTAATCAATCAAGTCATTTCTAAGATCCATAAAAAAAAACCTTAAAAACTATCACCAAACTACCTCCAAACTAAAGAAAAAAGTTGCCAAAATGTCATCCAAAGTGGTCCCACCAAAAAAACTAAAAATTAGGCTTTATCTACTTCATAAAAGCTCTATTTTCCCCTTATCTTTTCAATTTGGTCCAAAGAAAGAAAAATTTAAAAGGAAGGATTTTGTCTATTTTAGTCCCACTTTAACTACATTAAATGACAAATATTTAAAAGCAATTTATAAGGGTTATTGTTTTAAATATTTGCCTTACAATATTTGTAGTTAAAAAACCTGATTTGATTTGATTTGATTTGATTCTTCTCAAAAGCAATACAAGGCCTATATTATTACTTTGTCAAGTATTCACAATTTGGGCTCTTGATTATCTATAAAAATCATAAAATTTTGAAGGTATTATTGAATAGTTTGAAAAATAAAAGACCCCCTAAGGTTTATTCTCCACTTGGTCTGCAAGATATTCTAAGGTATTATTTTATGTTGACTTACCTTTCAAGTTTGACTAAAAGACCTTAAGGCATAAAGGACTAGGCATTGCAAGGTGGGCATAATACCCCCAGGGTATTAGTTGAGGCTTCTAATTTTTAAACCAATCTGATAAAATAACAAGTTGAGTTAGGGCAAATATGGAACCCTAACAAAGAAGCATTCAAAGCCTTAAAATTTTGCATCATTATCACTTGCAACTTTTTGGATTTTTGTTCTTCTACTGCCGCCAATAGTGCAAGGGTTTGAACTAGAAAATGCTTGATTTCTCTGGCATTTTTGATAGATTTCGTTGGATTTTATATACAAAAATGAAGGTAAGATGCCCTTTGTTAGATATTCAACCATTTTCAATTTGGAAGCAAATCTTGGCTTTAAAGCTGTGTCTCCTATAGCCCGTCTGATGCATTTGTTTTTGTTTCTCTTTGTCAACAAACTCTTGTCTTTTGTATTAGAGCCACCATGAAGAATTGGTTCGAGCTCTTGTTTGTGGTTTCGATCCATGATTTTCAGTCAATGAAAGGTAATTTTATCTATCTCAAATGTCTCTTCATCCACTGTATCTTTCTCTGTGTATTATGTTCAGTGGAGGCCGTGGTAATGGCATATATTTCTAAGCATTCTTTGGTTTATATGAACTTGAAAACCTTCCATTTTCTACATTTTTGATCTCCTTATGTGAACCCAAGTGGGTTTAGTCATCTATAAGCAAAAATACTTCGAGGCTGTAGACTTATAAGACTAGATTTCTCCTACCTTGGAATGTGATAACTGCTATAACCTTGCTTACTTGATAACTCTTTTTAAAAGGCATGTCGTGGCCTTTAATTCTCTTGGGTATTGCTTAAGCTAGAAGGTTTATTGCTTGTTGTATCTTCAAGAAACGTGACTAGAAACCCTCTGTTCGACCTTATCACAACCCACTTCATTTTACTAAGAATGGGTTCAAAACCCCTTATTATGGCATAAAGAAAATCAGAAATTGTTTAAATGCAATATTCTTGGCATTATCACTATGTTTTGTTACTTTCATGAAAGTATACTTTGTTTCATTCATTGTATGGAAAAAAGAAACAAATATTGTTTATTTCCAAACTGACATAAAAACATCTTATTCTATTCTGTATTCATCCTTTGAAACCTTACAAGGCTGCCACTATATTTTGATTGTACTCTTCCGGATTATTATCATCATTCAAGCACCATGAAATCACTTTTGTTGTAGCTCATTCTTTTAGTTGCTCTTTCAAAGTGAAGTAACATTGCTCATAGTTTTTTCAATACATATCTTCCTCTTATAACAATAATAAGAAACTATCACTATTAATCACCATTGGCTATATATTATTTGCACCTACTATAGCATGGAAGAGGGATATGTGGGTTGTAACATGGATATAAAACATGAGACAAAACTTTGAAGCACAAGCTATAACAATGTGACTGCTCCTCCTTATTGTTTGTGTGGGATTCATCATCCAATTTCATGCTTTAAACTACTCAATTAAACTATGGATTGTTCCTTCATGATTGATGATTTCTCAGGAATATACTAGTGTTTGAGATTTTCTTGATACAATGAATACAAGACACAATGAATGCCCATGTTCCTTATGATGACATGATATTCCCATTTTCAATTGTACTGTAGCATGCATATGGCTATTCCATCCCATGTATAATACCCTTACTCACATGCCTACTACAGGTTCTCTCCCTCCTAATTGGTTGTCATGCTAATTCACAACACATCCTACTCTCTTGACTGCACCTTCTTGTACATGGTAGAAACTTATGGTGGAAATTCTTACTGTTCATCATTGTCTTCTGCCTTGTGACTACTCAAACTCCACTAGTCTCATTACTCGCTATTCGGTGAGTGTAGGATCATGATGGGCCAAACACTACCCCTAAGTGGCAATGTAAATATGAAAAACATACTTAAGTAACTTCATGTCAAAAATTGAATGTCCTTGGGCTATTGTAAGCATTTGATCATGAACTCAAACTTATTTACAAACCATCTCTAGCATTTCTAAATGGATGGTACTTCAAATGTATGAATTTAATATGGTAAATAGAAAGAAAAGATGATGAAATAACTAGCATATGAAGTTAAAATGTGATACCAATGTTGCACTTACTTGGTTTTGCACATTTATTTGAGCAGCCTTGAATGACTTCACTGCTCATATATGGTTGTCATTTCATCACTTGAACTGATGATCATGGATGAGTAGTGAACTTGAAGTCCATGCACTCACTTGATGTGACACTCCTTCAGCTAAATCTTTTCTATTTGAGTACAATGAATATGAATCTGTATCCCATCCCCTTGAGATTTAGGGGCATCATGCTGAGCTCTACCATTTTAGGAGCACACTTTACACCACATGCTGAAATGTCTCTAAATCAGCAACATAACTTCTTCTATACCTACACAAGAAACAAACATGTGAGTTTAAAATAGTGAAGCTCAATGATTGTTTCATTTCTTTAGGCTCTCTTGCATATGGATGTTTTGATATCATGCATAGTACATCATAGGCAATATATTATGTTTCTATTGATAAGCACATAGGAAACCATATCCTGAGCTCTAACAAGCCCTCTTGTCATGTACAAGTTTATTCAAAGATTGGGAGCGAGGAGGAGCCAACTGCAATGAAGATCATACCAATACCTCACACATGCAATGATATATATGCCTCTTTTCCTATATGCTCATTTCCTTTTTAATCTTTAGATGCATAGTGTATTTCCTATGTTTGTGTTAGTTTAGCTATTCCCGCGGCTTGTGTGGGACATTTAATTTGTCTTTCTTTCATTCAATGCAATGTTTATTCCATTTGTATATATCTCATTTCTCAAATGAATAATCATTGTAATGTGAAATGAAATAACTTATATCCCTCATGAAAACTTTGCAAAGCAATGAATGATGAACTGGTTGTCTCTCTTCTATTTAAACAACTAAACTGCAATCTGAATACTTCATTTCATGAAAAACATTGTATTGAAACAACTGAGCCTTTTCTCATAAATTTCAATTTGTGCAAAAGTTTAAGCAAAGCATAAATGAATTGAAATCTTTCACCTTAAAATGAACAAATGTTTCATCTCTACCAATTTGAGTTGTAGGTGAAAATTGGTAATAGAACGTAAGTTATCAGCCTCCAAAGTTTGTCTTGAAAAATGAACTTGCCAATAGAGAGGGGTCTAATTTGTGAAAGTCAAGCTCCACCATATTTGGTAAAACTACTGCCAAATTAGGGGTGCCACCAAGTATAGAGATCTACAACCAAATTAGGACTTTGCCAAATATAGAGACACTGCCAAATAGTTTAGACCTTTACCAATTTAGAGAAACCTCCAGAAATGGGTCCTCTACTAAAAATAGAAAAATTTGCTAAATTTATGGATGGCTAATTATAAATCCAAAATTGGTGGCACATAGGCCAAGGTGCACATTGAATAGGTAACAGATTAAAACTTTTTTTAGGGGTCGACCCAATCCTGAAGCAGGCCTAAAACACTGAATAAAATTAAGGTGAGTTGGACACCAAAGACACACCCCAAACCCCACTTAAAGGGGTCAATGGACCATTAAATGGACTGCTCCCTTAACAAGGGGGCTCAGTCCCTTAAAGGGGACCAAGGGTCCTCTTATGGAAATGCTTTAAGTGATTAGAAAGTAGCACAAGGGCTATACAATAGCACTTTAATATTTTATTTTATTTTTTTACACAAAAGAAAACTCATTTTGCATGCTTAGAGGCTGAAATGGCTTCTTGATAATTTTTTGCCTTAGATGCTCATAGCACTGAAACTAGAAAAAAATTATATCAAAATTTATCTATGTAGCCTCTTGGATTCAACGGTAGGGTCCTTTTTGACTAGAAATTCTCTGCATGAAAGTTGGTCACCAAATTTGAGCTTCAAACCCGCATTTTACAACTCTATCAAATGATCTCAAAATTAGATGAAATGAAAGCCAATCTTGACTTTCTCAATCCTTCTGGACACGTTGGAATAATAAAAAATACTACCAATATAACTAAAATAGTTGCAATCACCTAGATCTCACAAAACACATATCCAACTTGAAGAGGTTATTGGAGCTTCGTAAATCTTTTTTTTGATTCTCCAGATCATTAAAATATACAAGAGAAGAGCATATGAGATTTTACAAGATCTCACAAAAATAATCTCAAATTCTTAATTAGGAATCTACAAACTCAGAATTCTCAAAACAAAATCTCTTATACCATGTTAGAAATCTGAGATAGATTGATAACCCATGAACTTTATAAGAAAAATTTTAAGCTATATAAACTAAAAAAAATATAAACAATGCAAACCAATAACTTTGAGAGACATGTAAATGTTAGAATGTCGTAATTACATTATAGGCTCAAAGAAGAAACTGCATAAGACTAACAAAATTATCATACGAGATGCAACAAGATGCAAAATACAAGCTAGGTAGTGAGTTTATATAGACAAGGGAGAGGGGTAGAGGTGGCAAAACTAACCAATAGATAGAGACTACCATATAATCTAAACATAGTAAATTTAAATCCCTTGTAGGATGGTGACACCTCAAATGATTCACTCACTTAATTAAACTCACTTTAGTTAACTTAAGCAAGCTTAATAAAAGTGTAGGATAAACCTAAGAAATAGGAAAAATAAATTCACTTTAGTTAACTTAAGCAAGCTTAATAAAAGTGTAGGATAAACCTAAGAAATAGGAAAATTAAATAACCCACTAGGAAAATAAAAACCTACACTAACACCTCTAACATTTTATTCTTCTATTTAATTTTGAAATAAAATTATTTGATTAACTAGAAAGTTGTACAAAAGAAATTTAAATCTGCAAGAGCATAATTGGGGCTTATTTAAATTTGTGTTAATGCTTAATCTCATTTAATTATCTTACAATAAAGTCCTCATATTTAAACTATTTCTCTTAAATTGGACAAATTAATTACCTCATATCTAAACTATTTCTGTTAAACTAGACACCTCATTTAGGTTAAACTAAATTTAATTAAAAACTCCAACTCATTTTAATTTTTAAAATTCACTATAAAAAATATAACAACAAAGACTTTAAAGATAATTTTTATAAAAATATTTGTTTAGTTATTATTTATTTACTACTAACTTCACCATCTTGTGACATCTTGCAACACTTTCATCTTGGGACCCTTCTATGTCCAATTAATTAAATAAATATATTTTTTTTAATTAATTGTGTCCAAATATGTTATTACCTTCAGTTGCTGGTTTCTTTCTCTAAGTCTGGTTGATCTGCATGGCCCTTTTGGTCTTGGTCTTGCGTGACCTCTTTTTTGGACATGGTGGTTTGAATAGACTTGTTGTAAATTTGAAAATTTTCATATATAATATAAATACCTGCTTACCAATAAAAAAACATTTGTGTCCAATTATTCTCTCTAATTAAATTAATTTAATTTTCCTAAATCACTCACATCTTATAATTAATGTAATAATTTTATCTAATTAATTATTCTGCACCTACTTTTGCACAAAAATCTAAAAAGAACTAACTCCATCTAAACTCTTCATTTCACTTTTAGCTGACTACATGAGGATAGGTCCTATCCTTCTCACAATTTCCACTCACTTAATCTCATCCATTCATCCTCGATCCATATGTTGATCCATGTCACATTAAATCTCAACCATTCATCTCTAATCTAATCCTAGCCATCCATCCTATCATTCAAGATCATATAAATATCTCTTCCAATCAACTCATTTGAACTAACGAATATTTCAATGAAAAATTGATTATACTGATTTATTGAGCATTCCACATTTGAGCACATATCATCATATCAAGAGAACATATCAAGTAGAACAAGGGTGCACTCTACTTCCACCCTAGGAGGAGTAAGAGTGATTTGAGGTGAAAAGTATTATGTTTATTGCATTCTTTTTTTTTTAAGATAATGTGCCTGGTAAACTTTTTAACGTGACCGGTGATGCTGGTGCGACACGCCCTCCGGCTCCACACTAACACTTTTCCCTGGAGCGATGAACCGGTGAGACCACAACACGGGGGACCTCATCCCCATGAAGGAACACTTCAAACCCATGAGCTCGTTGGCCCGGCGAAGGTGTAAAGCCTACGAGCTCATTGGCCCAGTAGGGGTTTGAACTCTGGTGGCCGCCACTACAACCGAGCAACTTAACCACCAAACCATGCCATCATTAGCATGTTTATTGCATTCTCTTTTGTATTTTCTCTTGTCATTTTTTTCTCTTCATTCTAGCATGCCCGATGGGACCCATTTCCCTTGTTTAATCTTAGTTTTGTAAGTTTTTAGTAACCTCTTGTTGTAGATCTAGAGATGAGATTTTATAGGAAACATCCTATGCCAAAATAGACCTCACTGTTGATTCCAGAAGGCTTAAAAACCCTAGGATACATATAATTTTTTTTCCTATTTTGCTTACTATTTTTTTTGAAACTTTTAGGGACCCCTATGTGTAGGTCCATATAGTACATATCCGTATAGTGCAAAGCTAGACTATATGGTTCTTCATAGACTATAGGTCTCTGTCAACTATATTAGTGACCTTCAAATATCAATATTTGCATAGTTGATGGTTTTCGTCGTGAACATAAGATTTATATTTTATTTATTTATTTATTTATTTTTATTGGTAAGTGAGGGATTTTTAAGCTGGCCCACTCTAGCAAAGGTCACAAGGGGGACATCCTCCCTGTAGAACTGCCACCACCACTGCAGCGTGGATTGCCATCGGTGTGGCCCTGCTAAGTCTACCATCATGCCACTTGTGTGGATCGCCACTGGTAGATTCATCATTGTACACCATTGCTACCACGACCTGTCAAGTTGTGGAGACTAGAGTACACTAGAATTCAAACACACTCCACTTAAGGACCTCAGAGTGCCAAGAGTCACCTACATAGAGCCACAACCATTTAGAAGCCAAGATGTCTTTGGGGGGATTTGAACCTTGGTCTCCACAATAAGGACCAAGTGCTCTTAACCACTAGACCACACCCACTTGACAAAATTAAGACCAAGGATGTACCTCCTAGGCGACATGCAAATGCCCCACTCCACATGTCGCGGGTAAGTTAGGATACAAGATCCTAGGGGCCTTGGGAAATTTTACACCAGCCCGAGCTGGTGGGGGGTATCTCATAGAGAACATGGGGGTGGGCTTGGTTCCTTAATATGGTTATACTCGACCTTGCCACAAGGTGCCCCCATGGTGAAACATGGGGGTGGGCATTGGTTCATGCATTTCCATAAGTGCGACCCCTACCTCTAGGTGTCCCCATGGCCACTACAAGGGACCCCCTGCCCGGTGGGATTTGGACTTGGGTCTATGGTGTGAAACCCCTTGCTTCCCACCACTAAACACAAACCCATTGGGTTGTCAACATAAGATTTATACATTTACATAATCCATAGATTGTAGGCAATTTAATGTTTGTCGGTAGGCCACGGGTCAGTACAAGAAGTTGGGTCCACTTTTTGGCCAAAAAGTGGAAGTGTTTTCCCTTATTTTCAGAATTTGTCACATTTGACCTTAAAATTTGAAGCACTTAGAGATGGAATCTTTAAAAAAGTCACTAAATATAAAATGTAGTACTCAAAGTCTAGTTTCGAAATATGTATTTTTTTTTCAATACTTAGATGATACAAATTAATTTTC
The DNA here is from genome assembly GCA_027924645.1 of Cunninghamia lanceolata. Taxonomy (NCBI): domain Eukaryota; kingdom Viridiplantae; phylum Streptophyta; class Pinopsida; order Cupressales; family Cupressaceae; genus Cunninghamia; species Cunninghamia lanceolata. The sequence goes on along the minus strand of BSBN01001670.1, from coordinate 6,207,464 downwards.
AATAGGCATTTCTAAAAACTACTATTTAAAAGTCATTTTTTTTTTACCATACCATGCATGTGTACGACCAACATAATTTGACCTCAATAAAATTATTTTTCAAAATCCTTTTGGGAAAAGATGTGTAGTACAGTGAAGTTTGATGAGGATATTTTTTTATAATTTTTTTTCAAATAATTTTTTTTATTAATTTTTTATTAGGCCTAATTACTACTTTTGAAAACCCCTCATGTACGACCAACATAATTTGAGCAATTGATGACATAATTTAAAAAAGAAATTTAAAAATGAAAAGTTATTAAAAAAATACAAACACCTGTGATTTCTAGTTTTTGGAATAGTTTGCTCATATATTAAATAATAAATAGAAGAACATGTCTAATAACAAAAAAATTACATATTTGAAAACTAGACAATGTCATCTGTAATGGGTTTTCATTTTGTAAAAAAATTTAGAAAAAAAGGTCCTCAGCCATATAGGTAAACTCAGTGTTTCTTCTTGTTCTATACTTAGAAAAAAACTTGCAGGTCCAAGGCTCAAGGTTAGCCAACTATGTCTATCCCAAGCCTAAAACCCAAGCAAAGGGAAGGGAAAAGGCAGTCAGTGATTTCAAATTTCAAATAATGGGTACCCATTATAAAATGGGTACGCGTTACATAACGGGTACCCATTATATTTTTAAGAATGGGTACCCATTTTATAATGGGTACCCATTTCTATTATACCTATTATTTCCCATATTAGGGAAAAATGTACTATTATTGTATCCCTACAACTTGCAAGTCTAATCAGTATGGTGTGATAGCGACAATTTTTACATTTTTTTACTTACAAGTGTTTTGTGGAATCTCTTGACAGGTCATATTCTATTCAAATTTTGAAAGGAGTCAATCATATGAACAATTCTGAAGTGAAATCAAGTGCATGAGCTATTTTCAAGAGGAATAAAGAAAGAAGGTTTTTGTTTTTACATCTACCTTTTACTTCAAAATCTATGGAACAAAGGATCTACATCTAATTCTATTTCAAAATTTTAAATAAGTACATCAATTATGAAATTGGATTAAGTATCAATTGTTATTTTATCAAAAGGGTTTGGTAATGATGGAATCAAATCAGCGTCAAAGAAAAAAACAAAGGAGGGTAATGACACCTCAAGAAATTGAAGAAAATAGAGAGAAGGAAGCAAAAAGGCAAAGAGAGAAGAGCAAGGATTCAAGAGATGGAGAATATTGAAGCATCTAGTTCCATGAGTATTAAAGAGAAAGACATTCAAGAGATTATAAATGATGGGATGAATGTATATGATGTAAATGTGGAAATGGTGAATTTGGAAGAAAATGTGTCTATAGAAACAAATGCATGTATGTCTTCAAACCCAATTTTCAAAGATATGGAAAATGTGACTATACAAACAAATCCAGGTATGTCTTCAGAGCCAGCTTTCAATGATATGGAAAACACGACTATAGAAATAAATTCAAGTGTGTCTTTGGAGCCAACTTTTAATGATATAGAAAAAATTACTATAGAAACAAATCTAGGTGTGTCTTTGAAGCCAACTTTCAATGATATGGGAAACACAACTATAGAAACAAATCCAAGCATGTCTTCAAACCCACCTATTGATGATATGAATGAGAATGATATCCCTTTTAGGAGTGAAAATGAAAATGTTTTATTTGATATTGAAAGAAATGTCTTAGATAATCTTCCTGGTAAGATTTCTTGGAGGCAAATGAGAATTCATGCAAACAGATTATATAAAAAAAAGTTTATAGAAAAAGTCTTGGATTTCAATGTCAACTTATGATACAATTGATGAAGATGTGGAAATTGCGAAAAGTGATTAAAAAGTTAGGCATCTTTGTATAACCTAAAAAACAAGATGAATCAATCAAACAAGTTTTATCTAGTGTTGCTAATTCTATTGATTCTATTGGTAAACAGAGTTGATCTAAAGATAGCAATGCAGCACGAAGAGCTATAACAACTGCTTTAGTCAATAAATCATCTTCTAATAAAAGAATGATAAGTAAGACAAGTGAAATTCTAAAGATAAATCCTAAAACTTTGAGAAGAGCAGCAAAGAGAAGAGAATCTATTGAAAAAGATCCAATTAACTAATGTTGGAGTTTTAGTGGTAGACTCCTAAGTATGACATGAAATTAAATAGTGAAATTAAATCTTTAATTGAAAAATATTGGCATGATAATACAATGGTATCATCTAATGTTAGAGATGTTTTAAAATTATGAGTGGGGTCTAAAATTCATGATCCTCATCCAAAACATCTATTAGGCATGACTCAAACTGAATTATATAAAAAATTCTTAGATGATTTAGTGTTAGAACCATTTAATATTAACCTAAGCCAAAGATCTTTCAAGAAATGTAAACCTTGGTATATGAAAATTAATAAACAACGAATCTCTTGTAGTTGTAAAATTTATGTACAATTTCATTATTATTATGATGTTTTTTGATATATACATTCTATTTTGCATATTGACAAAATTATGTAGGCATGTGGTATTAATATTCCACCTCAAACAATTAAGGAGTTTGTAGCAGGTTTGTTTTGTGAAACATCTACTAGATACTTATTTTATTCAAAAGCATGTATTTCTAGACAACGCAATAGATGTGGCAGCTTTTCATTGTTAGAAGAATGTATGCATAAAAATATTTCACATAAATTTGGACAACAATTAGTGGATGTGAAAAGATTCAAGAATGTTGAATATTCTTTAAAGGATAGAAAAATTAGAAAGTGTTGTGAGCTAGTCACTGAAAAAATTTGTATGCATGCATTCATCAAAGATTTTAAGGATAATATTGTATCCAAATATGTCAAACACTCCCAATATGCTCGGTGGCTTGATGGACAATTTCATTCATGTAAAAACACATTTCCAATTGGAACTATCCTATTAGTGGTTGACTTTGTAAAAAACTATACTCTTGCTCCACAAAAAGAAATTCAATCTCAGTATTATAATTCAGTGCAAGTGGCCATATTTGTTCATATTGTATATAGACATGCAGATGATAGTATAGAAGATAATAGAAAATTTTTGAGGGAGTATCATTTCTATTTGAGTGATAACCAGTTACACTCTTTAGAGTTTGTGCAATATTGTTTCACAAAATTTTATGAAAGTTTAAAAGAAAGAGGAATCCAGATGGCACAACATTTCATATGGTCAGATAATTGTATAGGGCAATTCAAAAATGTAAGAATGTTTTATTGGCTATGTAGGGCTCACAAAGAAATCAATATCCAACATATGTGGAGTTTTTTTGAAGTTAGACATGGTAAAGGAGAACATGATGGAGCTAGAACATGTGTGAAAAGAGCTCTTGCTAGACAACAACTAAAATTTGAGGATGCCGCCAAATTTAGAGTTGCATGTGCAATTGTGGATTGGTGTAATGAAAAATTATCTACGGGATCAAGTGAGAACTCTACAATTCGATGATTCTTTTGGTTAGTTGAAGAAGAGAATATTCCTACCTGACTTGATTGTGAGACAATAACTAGATCAACAAAATGGCATTCATTTAAGAGTTCAAATGTAAGTACATGGACTATATGGACTAGGGAGCTTGCATGTTTTTGTCAATTTTGTATTACAGGTGATTAGAGAGCATGTCAAAATATAGAATGGGTTGAAGAATGGAAACAAAGATCCTTGACTCCTACAGAAACACAAGATCAACTTGAAAAAACAATTGAATATGATAATCAAATGTTTGCATTAGATGACTATGATCATGTTTCAGACCTTGTACAAGAAGGTACTTTTATTTTCAATATTTTTTTATTGTCAGTTTTTGTACATCTATATATAATTAATTATATATGTATGCATGCACAAATTTATGTGATTTAGATACATGTCACACTTTATTGAATTACATATTTTTTTTGTAGGACATGTGTATGCTGTTGTTGCACCTGAGGGCGATGAAGAGGAAACTAAGTATTGGTTGGCTCGATGTGTTAAGACAAAACAAAAGTTGTTGCATCCTAGAGTAGATGATGATTACATGGAGTATACAACAAGTGCTGTGGTTGTTGTTGGCACTTGGCTACGAAAATATATAATAAGAAGGAATGGTTTGCCTGCATTTGAAGATTATGAAACACATAAGAAGATCATACACTACTCACTATTGGTTGTGGCAACAAATATAAAACTAGTTAGATATTAAGGTAAACCTTCTAATAAATAGTTATGGACACTTTCGATGGAAGAACATGAGTCAATTATAGATGCATTACAAAAAAATGAGGATGCAGATGGTACAATGGAATAAATTTCCAAGTATGTAAATTGTACTCTTACATCCCCTAAATCCATCCTCTTAAATGTATCCTATAATGTTATCTAGTTACATGTAATGCATCAATGTTTTGTCTTTTTGGTATATAAAATCTTTCATTCTCATTTCAGCTTCTATATTATTCCCCTTGGCTTAAATTTTGTATCAACTCATGTAAATATATAGTAAATTTACTTGTACATTTGAACATTACTTTTTATAGGTGTACCCTAGACAAGTAGTCAAATTTGCATGATTGTCAATAGAAGTTTTCACCATACAAGTATGTGAGGTCATTTTTGTAGTCTTTAACTAAAAGTGAATGCAAATTAGGTAATTGTATATACTTACATTATAGCTTTCACATTCAACATGTTATCTAGAACTACATAATGCATCAATGTGTTGTGTTTTTGGTATATAATTTTTTCATTCTCATTTCACCTTCTATATTATTCCCCTTCTCTTAAATTTTGTATCAACTCATGTAAATATATAGTTAATTTACTTGTATATTTGAACATTACTTTTTGCAGGTGTACCCTAGACAAGTAGTCAAATTTGCATGATTGTCAATAGAAGTTTTCACCATACAAGTATGTGAGGTCAATTTTGTAGTCTTCAACTAAAAGTGAATGCAAACTAGGTAATTACATATATATATACATATATATATATGTATATATATATATATACTCATATATTTCTCATCCATCCTTTAAAGACACCCGCTTGTGCATCCCCTTAATTCATCCTCTTAGCTCCCCTTAAGACATCCTCTTACATCCCCTTAAGCCATCAAGTTTTATCTTATAATTTGTAAATTTACTGGTGTACATCTCTCCAAGTAAGCTATCCTCTTTTGTATCCCTTAAGACATCCTCTTCTAGCTCCTATTTTAATTAATCCTCTTATACATCCCCTAAAGCCATCCTCTTATGTATCCCCTTAAGACATCCTCTTAGCTCCCCTTAAGCCATCGTCTTACATCCTCTTTTGTGTTATTTAGTTACATATTGAATTAATATTTTGTGTTTTTGGTACATATTCTTTCATTCTCATTTACATTCATTATTTCTTCCAGGTGTATCCTACAAGTAGATTTTTCCATGATTGCCACTACAAGATTTCATCATAATGTAAATGGTAGATCAATTTTGTAGTCATGTCAAACTAATAACATGGACCTATAAGATAATTGTATAGATATACTCATGTTTAATAATGGACCTATTTTTTGTTTTGAGACTCTTTTTATGATCTATGTATTTAATTTTCATGGATTGAATATTATTTTATGATTGCCACAAATGATATTAGTGTAGAGTTTCAATAAGTATATAGTTTGTATTTTTCCTATCATTTTTGTACCCATTTTAGCTATGTTTTGAGATGTGTTGATTTAGCATTTATTTTATATTATTTAAATGCACAAAAGTTGAAAAGTAGTGTCATGATAGTTAAAGGGAAATAGTCCTAGGATAGTTTGCATATTTGAAACATGGTTTAATATCACCTCTAAGAATGCCATGGTTCTCCTCTATATCCTTCAATCATTGTCTTGAATAGTCTAATGCTATCACTAATAAATATGGGACTGTGCTATCATATTACCTAGGTGTAGTCATAAGTATCATGGTATGGATTGAGTCATTGGTGTTGTAGAGTTATTTACAACTGCTAAGGTAATAATGAGGGTTATCATGCATAAGTAAGGTAGTAAATAGTCATTATTTCAAACTAAATGACTACCATAAAGGTTACTCATTGTCATAGCAAATAGAATATTATTGTCATGCATGAAGATTATTGCCATATCCAATTTAGACTATCATAAATCATTGAGATGTTCTCATAAGAGCAATTCAAATCTAAAAATCAGTCATAATAAGGTTATATCATCTAAAGTCCATTGAAAAAATCCATATGACAATAATAAAACAAATAGGATAGTCATGAAACAAATAGGACACTCATGAGACCATAAAGTAATCATGTTAGTCAAGAGGTTTTCACAATGATTGATGATCTTATATCATTCTAAATGGTCATATGCTAGTTAGATAGACATGTATTTATGGCAACAAGTGGCCTTCATGAAATTCATAAGAGGCTACCAAACCAATTATAGGATTGTCCTAATGAAACAAGAGAGGACTATAAAATGCACAAGTAGTCATCCAAACACCTATATGATTGTCATAACAATCCCTAATAGCCACTTTCCTTCATGACCAATCAAAGATGTTATTAATAACTTGAAGATAATTCATAATACCCACTCAATAGAAATACTAAGAGAATGGCCAATCAAACCAAGAAAAGAATCTACATAGAAAAAGGAATCTCAAAAATGAAATAATTCCCTAGCACTAGAAACATTCTGAGTAATCATTATAAGACCAATTAATGCACCAACATTGTCAACCAATAAAGTATAAAAGAGAAGATCTCAAGAGAATATATAAATACAAGAAGAGATCACTTGGATAAGGCTACTAAAGATAAACACATGAAACTGGAAGTTCTGGAAAGAGTGGAAAATGGATTGTCAAAAATAGGAAAAGTGAAGGGGCCTTCATAAGGTATATACTATCTATTCAAAAACTGGAAAAAAAATCTACACATTAGATAAATTCACATGTACATATGAGAATCCATCAAAGCATAATTGAAAGTGGATTTTTGTAAGATGTATTAGTTGCAAGTGCTACTTCTGATCACCACAACCCTCACAAGAAATTATGCACAAAATCTCTCTTGAATAATTTCAAATTGTGATAAAAAATTTTGTAGGTTATATTGTGTGGATAAGATTTGAATTTCCTTCTAGTTTCTTCTAAAGAGTTAGTTTCTCTACAAGAATTGAATGCTTCATTTGAATCATGTTTTGAATGTTTTTTTAAGAAAGATTTTGTTTGGACACTATCAAAGTGAGTCTAACATCCTTATCATTTTATCATATTTTGCAATTCACTTTACCATATGTAGAAAATTGGACTAGGTATGTTACCTTATGAAGACTTGATTAGTCCAAATTTTACATATTGAATTGCTCACATAGTGGTTTGAGCCTTACACCATTGTATTTTGTAGGTTGTTTCAACTTTTGAAGAAAATTGTAATATAGGTGCACTTATCTTTTGAAGAAAACCACTCTAGCTATTGCATTGGATTGCACACATCTCGTTTTATTGCCAAATTAATTGTTGTATTATAGAGTATGTATTCTTGTGTACACTAGACTATTAGAGTGAATGAACTTACTTTTTGATTATGCATGCATCTACATGAACCCCATGTTTAGTTCCAACATTGTTTCTACTATAACTACGAAGTCTACTTTAACATGTACATGAAGGGAAATGCAAGGTTTATCCTAGGTAAATTACCTTGTTATAAAGTGCCCTAAATTTATCTATTAGATAATTGTAACACCAAACCTATCTATTAGATAATTGTAACACCAAACCTATCTATTCCACTATGTAAATTAACTTAATTTAAGTTTGTGAGGTGATGTATTACAATTTTGAATTTTGAATATAAATATAAATGAAAACATTTAATTAATTTTGGCAGTTAAAAGACTGTTCACTATTTCAAGAAGAACTATTGAACCATAATGCATAATCACTTCTTAAATCAAAAAAATGTAGTAGAGAGAAATCTTCTAACATGTCTCAATTAAATAATTTATAATCTAGAATTGAACAATGAAGCATATTTAACATATTATCTGGCATACTAAAATGTTCAAGAATATACTCAATCATATATACATGTAGATCTATCTAGATAAGTCTATGAAAAACTATAAAATATAGGTAGGACCTATGAAATGTGTCCTAAAACATCTACTCATAGTCAACATATAAATAAATACAAATCTTAGTTCATGAAATACTAAAATATATCTAGAAGTACATGTAATAGCAAGTTCGACATATATAGTCAAAGTCAAAGAGTTAGGTGCTAGTTCTTGTGGTTTTGGTCATTTTTAGCACCTAGAATGGAGGAGTGGATGAAGGAGTTTAATATCAAGAAAGCAAGTTATCAATCAGTTTGGAAGTCTTTGAAAACAATTCTCATGAATTCAACACATGGAAATAGATGAACTCCACTATGAGCTAAGGTGCTATTTCTTACAATTTTGATCATCTTGAGCACCTTGAATGTGAGAAGCATGAAATGTTGGTGAAATTGAATATGTGAAAGATGAAAGAGCATAAAACTTGTCAACAATATATCAAAATTCTAGGCACCATTTCTTCAAGTTTTGGACATCTTAAGCACCTAGGAGGAAATCATAAGTCAATCAACTTTAAAGCCTTTTGAACAAGACAATACAAGGTGCTAGTTCACATTCATTTCAACTCTTAAATGTGCCTAGAGGTATGCATCAGAAATGAGGTGCACTTCCTTACTCATTTCACCTAGTTTGGGTGCCTTGATCAATTTTGAAGCTTTGAAGAGTAAAGGAAACTATCAAGTGGCCTAGGCGCCAATCCATGATCATTTCAACTCAAAGTGAGCCTAGGAGTCACTAATGATGTTTTGAGGTTGAAACATGATTTGAAATCAATGTAGGATTCCTCCAAAGCAAAGATGCCTATTATGAATTTTCTTACCACTTCTGGCACCTAAGTAGAAGTATCTTTTCTTGAATAGTTTGAAATTGTTAAAAGTATCAAGTTATAAGTAATTAGATTCTAGGCGCAATTTGCAACCCATTTCACCTCATATTTGTGCCTAGCTTTGAAGAGAACCTCATCTAACTTAAGGCACAAGATCCCTCTTGTCTAACTTCAACTGAGCACCTAAGGATGAAATAGTCTCATAGGGGTATAAACAAGTGTTGAAAACCTCAAAAATGCCAAGAAATTAGCTAAGTGTAGCTAGGCACCAATCTATATCCATGCAACTTAGTTTTAGCACCTAGGCTTGAGAGACATGTTTCCTTGGCACTTAAATGAGCGCCTTAAAGGAATAAATCAATTGAAACTAAGCAACTTGAAACATTCACAAGTATCAAAAGACATTAACTTGCACTAGAAGTAGCTAGGTGCACTTTGCTCCTCCTTACACCTAGATGAGCGCCTAGACCTAGAAAGGTTGTTGAATGCTTAAACATGCTTCTTATGTTATGAAATAGAATGTATATCAAGGGGTTAATTTTTCTTTCTTTCTTTGTCTTGCAAGAGCTTGGATTGAGCTAAGGAGTCATTGCAAGAGTCAAGTCATCATGTAGTTACTCTTGGAGGAACATTTCAAGATCATCTTACAACTATACTTCATCATCTGCATCTAGAGAAGACATTCATTCATCACTTCAAGACTCTTCAATTTTCAAGTCTCTGAGAGAACTCTCCTACTTTATGAAGCATCAGCTATACTACTCTACATGAAGAAGCTTCCAAAGATATCAATATACCCTACAAGAAGAAGAAAGTACACAGAGTTAGTCAAATGAGCAACATATACATCCAATTTACAAGAAGATGAATAAGGCAAGATCAATAAAATATTCCAAAACATACAAGTTCTAAGAAATCATGTTCGAAGACATCACACAGATGATACAATTTGGGAATATGTTGAGGAGGCACCTATGTGGCATATACACATCATCGTCCAATCATAGTTCGCCAGATAATTCAATAAGCAAGAAGCCAAAGAGGATGTCCATGTGGAAGATGCTCTAAAAGATTCCATTTTATCCTTATCTTCTTGGAAAGCATGCCTTCATTACCTGTCTTATGTACTAAAAATAGAAAGTTGTTGTAACTACCTGCTGAGATGGCATGATCCTAGCCCTTGGCTATCTGAATTATCTAGGCCATTCATTGTAATTTTGGACTTCTATATAAAGGCCTTGTTGCCTGATTTGTAAAATTGGTAGAGAATAGTAGTGAGTAGGTTTTGTAGTAGTAGAGTAGAATAGAAGAGACTCTTGAAATTCCTTAAGAGTACTTGAAGTTGTTATATATATTTCTCAAGATTAATGCAAAGACATTGGAGTTTGTTTGGTGTTAAGTGTTGTCTTGTGGAATAACATGGTTTCTTTTATTTCGATGAAGTAGAGAGATGTTTCAAAGTAGATTAGAAGTAGATTAGAACTCATTGATGTAATATATGTTGCATTGAATATTTGATCAACTCCTAGCTCATGCTTTTGACATTCATCGTTGGTGAAGTGTTGTGTAAAGCTAGTCTAAGCTTCAATCTAATTTGCTTAAGTTCAATTGTGGATGCTTGTTTGAGTTGAACCATTCAATGGGTGCTTATATGAGCCTTCATGATTTGAAAACCTTTCGCTATCCTTAGGAGATTATACCAACTCCATGTAGTTGTAGGCATCCTTGGTGAAGTGGAGTTAGGCTAATTAAGGAGTTTGTCTATTCTTGCGTCATCATTGCTTCATTGACCTTAAATTAATTTCTCTAAACCTTATCTTTTTACTTTTCTTCATTATTGAAACATTGTACATATGTCATCCACATTGAAAGGAGAAATAAGCTAGATGAAGTAAGAAGTCTGCGTAAGGCCCTTTGTGATTACCAGCAAGATAACATGTATTCACTGAGTTCATCCACTATAAATCATAAGTAAGGAACATTAAAGTTACTTCATTGGATCACATAGCTTAGCCTTTGAAGAACTTTATTCAATAGAGAGTGGGATACTTATTATTTTACTCTATTTTTGGACAAGTCGACACTACTCTTCAGTAGGTTGATCATAGTTTTTTAGATCTTTCTTTATTGGATGAGTATTTAGCAGGTATCTCAAACTTGTTTGTAGAGTCTCATCTTGTAGATTTGGGAGACATACTTAAGGGGATTTATCTCCTTTTTGATGACAGTTCTAGCACAACTGTTGATACATCTACATTTTCTTTGGAGATTGACATTTATAAGTTTTTTTTTTCATTTGATTTGTCATATTTCTTGGTTGACTTTGATCATGCGTATATGGTGTCTTATTTGAGCATGGAGACTCCTCCTCAGTTTTCAAAGATTTCTATTTGGAGAATTCCTTCCTCCTCCTTTTAGTTGGACATGGAGTGGCTTCTTCATCATTCAGTGGACTTGATTCTTCCTAAGGGGAGAGGTGTTGCTTGTAGGCATTGGATCATCTTTTGTTTCTAGGCATACTTCATAGACATTAGAGCTTCTTCATTATGGGGGGATATCATTCCTCTCTTTTTCCTTCCTATGGGGGGATTCTTGATTGTATATACATGATGTATGTAGTCCTTGGGGGTATTAGTGAGTCCTCCATGCATCATCTTGTTTTATTTTCTCTCCTTTGGAAAGGAGTTCTTTCCAACAAAGTTTTCTCCTTTTCTCTATTTGTGAGAGATTGCATTTCATCGCATTTGCATGGTAAATGGTTGCCTAACATGGTTGTGTAGTCGAGAGCCATATTGCATCTTGCTCATATTGCATAATAATCTCCCTAAGTTGCACTTAAGGGGGGGTGTTAGAGTAAACGAGTTTTTACCATTTACCTTTCTTAAGTTTTACTTAGGCACCCAACATTATTAGATATTAGATTATTAATGCATTTTATTATTTGGTTGTTTTTGTCAGTTATATCTTTACTGGATTTCTCCTTGCCTTTATAAGCAAGGCCAATGTACATTATTCACATCTCATTCATATTTTTCATCATTCTCGTGAAATAGCTTTGCTTATCTTGTATTGTGAAAGCTTATCCTATAGATTGTGCTCTTGAGAGGTGGTTTTCACCAACATAATGTATTCATTTTAAACATCTAGATTTGCATAATCTTTCTCATAGAATGTGTATGAGTAAAGAGTATTGTCTTTTATCATTTCCTCAAATTTTCTAACGATTGACCTCGGAGAATGTTTCCCTTTGTGACACTAACATCAATCCTTCCAAGGTATTCTTAAATAGGTCTCTAGTCCTCAAATATCAAAAAAGGGAAAAAAATAGAAGTGAATTAGAAAAGTGAAAAGTGGAATTCTATAGATTAGAAGATAGGAAAACATAAAGTATTCTTTATATTAAGATTAATAATAATATTTTCAAACTTCTATTTAATGTGCATTCATTGATAAAAGAGGTCATCATTAATTGGAATTCTCCTTTTTCTCAACCTTGGTTAGTGGAGCTATGGAATCAAACTCTCCCTTTTATGGGATGGATTATTTGGAAAGAAAGAAATAATAGAATATTTAGGGATATTTCCAAGAACCATACTCAAGTCTATCATTCTTTCTCCAAACTTTTGATTGAAAATATGGTTAATTCCAGAATTAAGACTGCCAACAAACTGCTTACCCAGTTTGAAATTATCTCGGCCACCAATTGGAGTATTCTCAATCAAATCCATGCTTATGATAATTCCAAGAAACTTAAAAGATTGAATACTAGGTGGTCCTATTCGAAGCCAGAATGGTTCAAACAAAATTTTGATGGGGCCTCAAAATCCAATGGTAAAGCTAGTGGGGGTGGAATCATCAGGAATGACATAGGGAAGCTTGTTGCTGTCTATGCTAGGGGTCTTGGTTGTCAAACCAATAATTTTGCTGAGGCCTCTACCCTTTTATGGGGAGTCAAGTTGGTGGTCACTCCGGGTATACAAAAGCTAAATATAGAGGGGGACTCTAAGTTAATTATTGATGTAGTGAACAAAGTTTCTGTAAGTGGTTGGAGGCTAAAAGATATTATTATGGATATCAAAACCATTATAAGTAGTCTCCCTATGATGACTATATCCCATATTTACAGGGAAGGTAATGGGGTTGCTAATGCCCTTGCTAATCATGGTTAACAGTTTGAAAGCTAGTGGTGTTGGTGCCAAAGCCAAAATATCCCTTCACTAATTGTGGAGTTAATTCAAAAAGATCAATCTAATCCATGACATCACCTTATTTTTTTACCACTTTGGTGCAGCTCTTATGTATGCTAAGCTGGTGGTTTGATGTGGACTGGAAGATCAATGAGCATATTTACAAGCGTGAGAAAAGCACATTGGAAGGGAGGAATTATTGGTTTAATATGGCGGCACATCCTCATAACAATTACCAAAGGACTCAACATTCATTTAATCTTAAGTCCTTAATCATTTTTACTTACCCTTGTGGTGAAGCCCTTGAAATCTGCATTTTATTGAAAGAAGCCATTCTGGTTGTGGTTTTTGTGTTCTGCTTTTCTATTGTGTTAGTGGATTTTATTGATAATTTGACTATGGGGGGATATATTCATAATAGAGCCCTTATCCTGCGCTAAATTCAGAGACAATTTTGTTGTCTAACACTATCATAAAGAAGGGGGCATTTCTTCTTTTTTAGAATGCCTCAATGGTCATGATGAAAATCTCTCACTACAATGTGCGCTCTCATGGGACAATCACCGAGTGAAAATTGGAAGTGTTGAGTTTGAAGTCTCAGAGAAGGTCATTGCTATGGCCACGAGCCTTTCCACTAAGGGTATGAAGGTGAAAAGGGAAACTAGGGTCACTGATCTTAAAAGCCAGAGTCTATTTTTGGGTGAAGGAGAAGAGCTGGTGCCTTACTAGGGACACTTTGAACGTGCCAAGATGCCTAAACCTTGGGATGAGATGTGTTATTTGCTGATGAAATACATTACTCTAGAGGGACGTTTTACCAGCTTCTATAATTATCACCTTCCTCTATTGAATCATTTTAGAAGAAATGTTGCTATCGGTTTTCCTTTCTATTTGATGTCCTCTCTTGAACTCTCAGTCCTCCATGTGAAGGTCCATTATGCCAAAAAACCTACAAAGAAGCCTATACCGCTTCACCAGGGTCTCATTTATTGGCTCTATCATTTCCATTTGGCCTTAAGTCTATCAAACCCTATTCCCCTGACTGTTGATTCCCCTAAAGGTAATCCCTCTGCCTTTGAGAAGCCTCTGGATTCTACCCCTTCTAGTTTCCTTGCTAAAGATGCTTCCGTTTCTGATATCCTAGAAGTAACCACTATTGAGGGTTTTCAAACCCCTCCCCCAAAAGGAAAGAAACGACAGCTAGGGGATGAGGAAATTACTGTTATCACTGATTTAGAGGGTGGCACTAGGACCCATAAAACTCCAAAAAGTGGCAATGAGGGTCCCTCTAAAAAGGTTAAAACTAAGTCTATTAAAATTGTGAGCACTTTTTCTGTTGTGAGGCATTCTGAGAGAATCGTGAGCAGACCTACCCCCAAAACTAAGTTGATTGAGTACTCCGAGAGTAGCTTTGATTCTACCACTCTAGAAGGTGACAAGATGTCTAAGGGGGATGACTCAGAAAGATTTTGATAATATGTATAAGTTTCATGTTGAAGGCTGGGAGGATGTTCCCAATTAGCCTTGTTTCTGTTGTTCTTTTTTTGTTTGCTGTTAGACTGCTGGTTCTTACCATATGCTATTTTTTGGTGGTTTTTTCTGTCTTTGCTGATAGTGGCTGTTTTTGTTTGTGAGCCTTTTCTTGGCCCTGCTATAGGTTGTTTTGTAAGGTTTCGGACCCTAGTTTTGCCACCTTGTGAGCCTTTTTTGGCCCTGTTGTGGGTTATTTTGTAAGGGTTCGGCCCCTGGTTTTAGCACCTTATATTATCAAAAACATGGATCAAATAATGTGGTGCTAAGATATTTATCAATTTACTTAATTAAATAACATAAGAAAAATTATAAATATTTCTTTTTAAATACTCTTAAAGTATTATTATTAATAAAATTAAAAAATGTTAAAACTATATTATCATTTTTGGCCTTGAATCTGTGTAAATGGTGCCACAATCCACATCGAAGATCATCACAGTCATTTCATTTGGGTGGAACAAATTGGCACTTTGAATTTAGGAAGAATAAATTCAAAATTATTTAAACTTTGTGGGTCCCACCACCAATGCCATTTTGTATGTATGGTGAATATGATTTTTTGTATGCTATGATGTCTTAGGCATATGGAGAATGGCCACTTCCTATGTAGAATAGTCATTGTCATTACGAAATGTTGTTATATTAACCACGAGGATTTGCTACGCAATGTAATGAAAAAGTTAAAAAAAATAGAACAAATTATGTTGACTGTTTGGTGGGCTCCACTTGCCATGTCAACCAGGTTTACAACACACTAGTTGTTTAAGACTTACTGGTATACATATGGTACAAATATAGATATTACCTTCTAAAATGATAACAATAGAGAAACATTAATTATTATTTATTATATTAGATCACAATTAACATCCTCCAAAAAATTCTTTGTAGGTTTTTAATATTTTATTAGTTGTTTGCCCAAAAAGTTCTAGCAGGTTTAACAATTTTGATTGTACATAAGAGATGCAATGCGTCATGTTCCTACCTCTATGTGTTGAATGTTGTTGTAGTATATCGTCAAAAGGGAAAACCCAATGAGATGAGAACAAGTGATGCAAGTAATGATTTCATATGTCCATTGTTTGTATGTCGGGTCATTGTATGTTGCACATACAAAACTGTTTGTATATCAGGTTTATATACATTGTCATTTTACTTGTATGCATGTTACTAACACTTTATCTATACATGCAAGTAGCGGACCCGACAGAGTCGAGAGTTTGAATGCATAAGTCCGCTGTGTCTGCTAGATTCCTTGTATGTTTATGCGTTGAGTGCCCGAAATATACAAAGGTGACATACATTGCAATATACATTGGATAGAACTGAAAAGTTATTAAATAAGGTTAAGTTGTATGCTTTTTTCTTTGTATGTATCTTACATATAAAGCTAATATGCATTGCACTTATATAAGCTGTGGAACTAAAAAGTTATTAAATGAGGTTAAATCGTTGTATATTTTGTGCCTTGTATGTATGTTTCGAGACATACATTGCAAGACATACAAGGCAGATTTCAAAAAGATTAAAATCCGGTTAACACGATGTATCATTACTTAATGTATATCCGATATGTGAAACCGACAGTGAGTAAAATGTGGTCTATGAAAGAGTTGAAGTTCGAAGCACATACAAATGAGTTTGTATGTATGTTGCTTGTATCTGAAGGTTCAATACAAGTGGCGTTGTCTGCATCTTGTGGTGATCGGCCTAACTTGTAACTATCGGCTTTCAATGGAGTTTTTACTTCGATGGCTGATGTCTGTCCGATGAAGGTTTGGTATCGGCATAAGGAACATGGTCGGCAATGAAGATTGAAGTTACGCCGATGGTCTTATTCACGCCAATGGTGTGATATACAAAGAACGAAATATGCAATGGTATTTTAGTGCTAAATGATACAATTAATCTGTTCTATGTAAGGAGATATTGAAAGAAGGGAAGCCAAGTGAATGTAGCCTTTCAATGGAGTTAGAGGTGCCTTGTATAAAACTAAAAGCCCTACTATTCTCTCCATAAGCGTAGAGCGACATGAGTGCATACCATGCTCTCATCCAAAAAAATTGCAAGTTTTGTGAAAGAAACTCCAATTAAAAAGCTTCAGCTCAATGCTCCAAAATAGTGTGGAGCACTTCAAAAAGGTGCACAACACTATAATCTTCAATGCCATTCCAGATCAGGCATATCCATATGGTGCGTGATGATTATGAATTTAGTCATCTCCAGCAATGAAATACAATGCAGCCATTTTTAACCTGGCACATTCATTTAACTCCCACGCAGCCATGGCACATTGTGCAAGCATTTGGAAACTTTGTGCAAGCATCGCAATATCGCGGAGTCATAAATAGTGTTGCACAACAATAAATGGCGCAAAGGCAAATCTCTAACACAAGGAGGTAGAATGAAGCTCCGTAAACTTCAAACCCTAGCTTCCAATAGAAGCACAAGGTTCTAAACCAGTGCAATAGCTACATTATGGTGCATAGCTTTCTAAGCTCTCAATGTAGGCAATGAAATAAAAGTGGTGAAGTTCATTTTATGATCAAAGGAATCTATGAATGATGCATGAGCTACAGAGAAGGAGGTCATCAATCAAAGTCCAAGCACAAGAAGCCTTTTCAAACCTAGTGCATCCATTAGAAAACGAACGAATCCATCCAAATGGTGTGTTGTAGCACAAATTGCAGAGTAAACGCAAATTCCATGCCCAGCATTATCAAAACCATTTGATTAGGGAATTAATTCAATGGATGGTGCAATTGGTTTTTTTTTTTTTTCCATCTCAGCCTCCTTTTACCAATAGCGGATCATATTAATCTTGGTAGCGGGTAGTTTCAAGCAATTTCATTCACCAATAGTATGTGAACCCTATAGCACAGGCTGTTTGTACGTAGGGAAATGTGAACAGATGAAAAACATCACTCCTTGTACCTTTACCAACTTGCCAATTTGGTACTTGACAGATGAAAAAGAAAAATTTAAAGTTTGAAGTTTAATATAATTAAAAAATATAAAAATCCCATTTTTTAGTGTTACTATTCACAGAAATTTAAAGATTTCAGATATTATATGAGTTTTAGATTGTAGAGCACTCTCAGTTACAGAAATTTTACAGTTGTCTCAATTTTCTGTTAGAGTTCAGATATCTCTTTCCAGAACTTAAGTTTTCTATTTTAGAAACTCGGATATCAATTATAGAATTCCCCGACATTCAGGTATGAATTGCCAAGTTTCAATATATTGACAAATTCCTGATTTGGGAACATAAAAGCAGCTATGCAACTATGTCACTAAATAGTGAAGAAGGCTGTAGGAAGAACTAACTATACAAGTGCTCATGCTACATGCAGTATTACTTGTTTCATTTCCAGATACATTGTATATATTCAAGCTGTGAAGCGTCTACTTATATTCTGCTGCAATTTTCTACTCTGCAATTTCTTTGGTACAGCTTACAGTTCCTTTTAAGTGATTTCATGCATGTGTTCGGTGTTTAATTTACATTTGAACGATTGAGGCTCGGAGTTCACTCAGTACCCATCATATAATATGCTGGAATTTTATGGCGACGGTGCCATAGACCTTACTTATACATAACAAGGGTGTGAATTTCATACCTTGAAGCGGAGAGTATTAACAAATTTAGGTAATTTGCCAGTAATCCTAATTTGGAACAGAGGCTCGCCCTCCTACTCATATGCATTCGATGATGGTTTTGTTGATTTTTTCCGCTTCTTCTCTATATCAAACAGGGCATCGACCTCGGTTCAACTGCTTTGTGCAAATGTTTCACAGATGACACGTCAAATCCGTACCATTTCTCCCCCGCAGCATCGTGGGGAACTCTGACGTTGAATGGCTACCTCCCATCGGCTTAGCACGCTCGCACCCCCTACGCAAACCCCGCTTCTTAGCCATAACATAATGCAAATCCCTAATAAATTTACAAGGAAAATCTGTTAAAATATGATAGGAATAACTAGTGTTTTACCTCGAGGGAAATCAGGTGCCTCCTCTACCATGGGCAACGTTGAAACTTTTATTGGTGGGGATTTAACGTCTTGTTTTTGTCTCTTGAGATTTTTCTTCTCGGCCACCATGGTTGACAGCTTTGAAGCACTGAAACTGCTAAAAGGGAGAAGGAACCCAAAAAAAACTTTGGGAAGAATTTTGTATGAGGGGAAGGGAAAATTATGTTGGAATATTAATCTTGGTAGCGGCCAGTTTCAGGGAACTTCATTCACGAGTAGTATGTGAACCCTGCAGCACAGGCTGTTTGTACACTGGCAAATGTGAACTGACGAAAAACATGATTCCTTGTATCTTTGCCAACTTGCAAATTTGGTACTTGACAGACGAAAAAGAAAAATTTAAAGTTTGAAGTTTAATATAATTAAAAAATATAAAAATCCTATTTTTCACCACTATTGTTCACTCAATTGACCAATAGCAACAGAGATAAATTGCATTTATTAAATTAGTCAATAAAAAAATTAAGTTTCAACTTTAGGATTTTGCCATATGAACTTAATATTAGATTCCTATTGGTCAACTAAATTAAATTAATTGCATCACATAATCCTGCCAAAGGCAGGGACTAAAAAATTTTATATGTGAAAGAAAATTCATGTTTCATAAAAAAACAATGGATTAAAAAATAAAAAGATAGGTATATAGTTCTAACTGTTGATTCTATAAGGTGAAATCAAAATGAAAATCATTAAATGATTATGGTGGCAAAAGCTGAAGTATAAAATGGTAAGAATACATTTCAAATTGAGGGCATTTTGTCTTCTCTATGCTATTTGGGCTTTTTATGGCCTTACCTTTCTTCTGGAGTAGGGACATCTTCCTCTCCCCACTCTTTTGATATGCTTATCCTATGCCATTAAGGGACATCACACTTTCCCCACCATGACCGTGAGATTACATTGGGATGTATGCCCATCCTAGGTTGTTATGTGTCTACATGGGTGTTTTTAGCCATTGACGGCCAAATCAACATTTTTATTTGCCCATGCTAGAGGCAACCTTATTTCTTGATATTCAACCTACATTATGTCAATGTTTTATTATTTTAGATGTTTTACATTCTTATTACATGGTTTTTAGATTTACTTTACATGAATTCATATAATTTCATGCTTATCCTTGTATTACTTATATATCTAATGTACTTTTTTCTCTTCTCTTCCAATTCTTTACATTCTAGGATGCACTAATTATATGTGGTATTTATTGTCACTAACATTCCTATGATCAAGATTTTTTGGTCAGAGGTCATTCTATATGTGCACACATCTTGTAACTGCCAAATTTTGGTAGTCCATTTTTTTGGTAGTCCTTCAAAAAAAATTTCTCCAAAATTTTAAAAAATAAAATTCTTAGATAATGAGAGAAGAGGAGTTAGTGGGTGTTTTGGAAATTTATTGATTTTATTTTAGACGTTTCTTTTTAGTTTCTTTAAAATGTCTTTTAAGTTTCTTTCTCAACGAAGAGATGGGGTGGAAGACTCCAAATATTACAATGTCTTTTAAGTTTCTTTCTCAACAAAGAGACGGGGTGGAAGATTTTAGATACAAGAGACTTTGGAGATAAATTCAGTGGCATTGTCAAATGTAACAGGAGTTCAATAATAGGCGGATCACAATAGTTCTTACAGAGGTGGCAGTTAGTGTTGAATTGCTCATCAACCAATCAACCAAGGTATGTACTTGCTTGGCTTATGCTATCTTTGGTCTTTCTTTGCAGAATTTTACCAACTCGTCTACATGTCTTGTCTTTGCTTTCACATTATTTGAAGTTTCTAAAAACCGTTGAGCTAATACAAATTGTGCATATCCTATGATCATAACGTTCCATGAGATGAAATCTCTAAGGGATTCTATTAATAGTTTGTGTGCCTTGTCTATGCTTGTTATTTCATATCCATTAGCCTGTATGTATTTCAATCATTGCGTACCCTAAAACCGTATTTCTTTACGACTTTATCAATTAGTCGTGGCTCTGTTCATTTTTTCTCATTTCTACCCTGATAAAATTTAAGGCCTTTATATGTTTCTATTACATATGAACATTCCTCACTCCATAGATGGTTGCTATATGGGAGCACTTTTTGAGAGAATTTGATAATGATGATGGTATGTAAGGTCTGCAAGCCGCATTGATCTGAAAGTTTTAGATTAAAAAAATATATATATCCATAAAAACATTTGTCTAACAAGTAGATGTTTTCGGTGTTTTAAGGATTCCACATTCCATGCCAATAGAAAAATCTTCTATCAACGACTTGAGATAAAGTTTTGGAAACATTTTAACATGTGATCCACTGTGACTACATATCCTTGGAAAGGCTCACAGCCCAATTAGGCCATAAGGATGTTAAAATATTATCTCATATATTTTAAATGTTACTAAATCGGTTGGAGTAAGTATGAAACTGGTATGCTGAAGACAACAAGTAAGTTATGAAATGGAGAATGTTAAAGGTGTCAGTTACATTGTTTGAAGTTTTTAGATTCTTTAATATTGTTCTAATTTTTGCATCATGGAATATTTTTAATGATAAGTGTTCATTTTGTCGTAACCATTTCATGCAGTTGTGCAGACTTGTTTACTCCAAAGAGAATATGTGGAGATCTTTAGGACCTGAATATATCAAGCTACCTGAGAGTTCTCTGTTGTATTTGTAGCTGCTTGTTACTGCTCAAAACTGAGTTTTAATGTACAAAAACATAGGGTATTTACTATGTATTATTATGGTTATTTTATTCACTGTGGTCTTTCCTATGATTTTGGTCTAGGCATCTTGTATCTACCTTTATTTCATCATCATCCATTTTGCAATCCAAAGTTTAAATATCTAGAGCATTCTATTGTTTGTGAAATTCATGGTTCAAGTGTAGTTTCAAAATAGGGATTAGATGTGTGGGTGCTAATGATTCCAATTATTTATATCTATATGAGGATTTTTGTAGCTTTCTACAGCGTTCCAAGGTAAAATGTGTATTTTAAGTTTCTTGAATTTTCAAAAATAGATTTTTTTATTTTTTTTATTTTTTTAACAGAAAAAAGGTGCAGGGGCACCCATAAATTAGGATTTAAAAAATATTACATAAGATAAGGCCGAAGCCAAGTCCAGGAATAGTAAAAAAAACACAGCAACGAGGACCCTAACAGTCCTACCCAACACCAGCATAAAACAGAAAAGCATAACCTAAACCCAGATGACGCCTACAGCCGCCAACACCCAAGCACCCGTGCCACTACCATATAGACGCAAAACTGAAAGAAACTCGAATAGGAGGCTAACATGAATAAGCACCACGCGGTCACTGCTAGCCATTTCCTCCAACTTATAGCCGCCGTCAGGTAATAAAACAAGCCTTCAAATAAAGATTACATTTAAAGCTTGTCATCTCCCATGACTCTAGTTATTCTCAATCCCATCTGCCCCTCTACATGGAGAAAAATACATAGTGGTCTCGGAGCCCTGAACTAAATTAAATGCTTGCCAATCTCCTCCCACGAACTTGTCAGAAGCTAAATTTGACTATATTTCATTTGGAGATTACATGACTATATTTCATTTTGTTTGTCAATAGTGGATAACCGGTCTGCAATAAGATGGGTCAAGCTAGCATTTCCAATAAATTTGTAGGAATGTAGCTACCTGAGAGTTCTCTGCTGTATTTGTAGCTGTTTGTTACTGCTCAGAACTGAGTTTTAACGTACAAAAACATAGGGTGTTTACTATGTATTATTATGGTTATTTTATTCACTGTAGTCTTTCCTATGATTTTTGTCTAGGCATCTTTTATCTACCTATTTCATCATCATCCATTATGCAATCCAAAGTTTAAATATCTTGAGCATTCTATTGTTTGTGAAATTCATAGTTTGAGTGTGGTTTCAAAATAGGGATTGGATGTGTGAGTGCTAATGCTTCCAATTATTTATATCTATAGGAGGATTTTTGTAGCTTTCTATAGCATTCCAAGGCAAAAAAAAATTTCAAAAGGAGATTACATGACTATATTTCATTTTGTTTGTTAGTAGTGGATAAAATAAGATGGGTCAAGCTAGCGTTTCCAATAAATTTGTAGCAATGTATATTTTAGTTGTGGTTATGGGTTTATATGTTATTTAGAGACTTTGAGAGTGAACACTTAGTCCTTGGCTCTTAGGTAAAGACGTTCCGGCCTAAAGTCAATACTTTTGTATTGAATAGCTAAACAATTCTATGAGTTAGTTATAAAACCCTCTAGAATATATATATATATAGTTGTTTGTTTTATACAATTCTTTTTATAAACTTTATTTATATTTACTTACTCCTATGTGCTTTGGTAGACATTTTAATATAATAAAATTTATATTGCTTATAATTAATTATAATTTTTTTAGTTATTTAAAAAATAGTTTAGTTAAGACTTAAATTTAATCTTATTTAGTTTGAAATTAGTTTTTATTTAATTCTATTATATTAAAATTGTAATTTAGTTTACAAATTCTTTGTTATTTATAAATCTATCTTAACTTTGGTTTTAAAATTTTTACAGATTCTTTTGAAATTGAGAAACAAATCAAAGGTAAATGTTTCTAATCTATAATTTACTTATTGATTATAATTGTAAATTTATTTATATTAATAAAAAATTTAATTAATATATATATAAGTAAATTGGTTTAGTTATCATTCCATTTTTTTATTTATTTAGTTATTAAAAATATAGTTTAGTTAAGATTTAAATAATATTAAATATTTGAAATTAGTTTTTATTTAAAAAAAATTAATTTAAAGTAAGTTTAGTTCAAATCTAAATTTTATTTAATTTTAAATATAAAATAAATTTTATTATAATTTAGTAAATTTTAATTTTGCTTTATTATTACTAAAAGTATTTTTTTAAAATATTACTTTTATACACTGAAGTTACTTTTTTAAATTGCAAAACTATTGTATTTAGAAAGTTTTTTAGGGCCATAAACCTCTTATGACGAATTAAGTGGAATTTTTGCCCTTATGCCTATTACTCTCTAAAAATGTATTTCGTGCATCCTACAACAAAACTAAAGTGATTCTGAGACATAATTTTTTAAATAACAACTAATGCTAATATTAAATCTTTTAAAATCTTACATGTATTTTCAAATGAAATCATAAGCACATCATTCCATCTATATGGATTTTCTTACCTGTATCTTCAAATGAAACCCTGTTGGGCATGAGCGCTTCATTTTATTTGAGTGGCTTTTCTTTTTAATTTAGCAATCCTCTCAAACTACCTACCTCTACAACACCCATTTCAAATGTCCACTTCATGAATGAAGAGTTTGAGTAACTAAATAAATTCTTTGTTTTCATTGTTGCAACCATCTATTTTTTTAAGAATGTTTCTTTTATCTGTTTAAGTCATAAAATAGCAATAGGGTTAGAATAATTAGGATTAGGGTTAGAATTAGGGTTATGGTTACAGTTACGGTTATAGTTATGGTTACGGTTACGGTTAGGTAGCATTGGGGTTAGAATAAAGATATCTCAAATTCTATATGATGTGAGAATGGTATAACAAATCTACATTGTAGAGTTCATGTAAAATAATTTACAACAATCATCAAACACATATTTATAAGACATACTATTACAAAGAATAGTTACACTATGCATATCAAAATGACCAAAACATACAAACAACAGTTAAAGTGTGCATATCAAAATATAAATATATATTATTTGATGCTAGGCCTATAAATATTTGTGGCTATCGGCCATTTGATAGAACCTTTGGTGCTTTTACTAGTAGGTAGTGATAGATGCTACACAAAGACTCATCATTATATCTAGACAAAGCTTACTAGATAGTGTAGCATTGTTTGATATGCCACTAGATAGTGAGTTGCACCATTTTTCATACAAGTGTGATTTCATAACCCTTTTCATTTCATATTCTCCAATTTCCTACATAGTTAAGCAAGCTTGTACTTTGTGCATAGTTTTCACTTACAAGTTCAAGCTACTCATTACATATTTTCCCTCAAATTTACAGGTTTCCATGGAGCACACATGTCACAGGATGTAAAAACATGATGACAATCAATGAGGTTTGTTACTTTTTGTGGACATCATTTTGGGTTGAATATCTACTTTACACACATTTTTGTGAGTGCTATATAATTTGAGATATACAAGATCATTTTAGGATTCACATGCATCTCAAAGTAGGGGCAAAATGTAACGGTGAAATTTACATATTCATGCTAATTCCTATTTAGTTTTATGCTCATTTTGAGAAAATATCTTAATGCAATTACATATGGACAAATGGCACAATCTTGTGTGAAGTTCAACTCATTTCTCCATGTTAGCCATCCATTTACAGACATTCCCACATCTCAAGTATCCATATCCACACATATTTCCACAATCCATCATTTGTTATGTGAGTGTTATTGCGCCCATCCCCATACATTCATTATCCACCTTTGTTTATGGCACTCCCTTATCTTAGGTAAATTCCATAGGTATAGGATTGATCATGTGTCTGTGGATATAACCCCTAAAATTTTAAAATTCTAATTCAGATTTTACTGATTCTCACCCATTCCATTAGCCTATATGAGTTGATTAAACAAACATTTGCACTATTTATTGTTATATACTTGTATTTAAAGGCATTAATTTGCATTCATTTATCATCCACAAGCATTATTTAAATATCATTTCCATTGAAGGAAGAAATGCATGCTAAGAACACCTTAATTGGAGCACCTAAAAAGAGTCCACATCTACATCACATCATCTTAAGACATCTACACAATTGCTTGCTATCTATAATTATTAGCATGACCTTAAAGCTAGTCTTTGTTGGTGTGAACAGGGTTGTTACCTAACCAACCAACCAATTTAACCTTGTGTGAATAATTCATATAATTTAACTATTTATTAGTTAAATAATATTCACATTACACATAATTCACATGTTAAGTTGACTTGGTGAGTCTACTAGATGTTTCTAGTTGTGTCTAGTTGTTCATAATTGTTGATAGTTGGCATCTTATCCTATAGTTGCCATATGTCATAGGATTAAGACATTTATTATGTGACTACAACATCCCATCTCATCCTTGTCTTTATAAGAAACGTATATAAAGTACATTGTAACAATATTGTAATAATCTCTTTTGCATTTATTAATAGAATAACATTATTCATTCATTTGATCTCTCTTGTGCTTTCATGAAGTCCTAGATCCTGGGTGGCCCCAATCATAGCCAAATCTAACATGGTATCAAAGCTCATCAATCAGCTCTAACATGGTATAAGAGCTCTAGGAAGAATCACTTTGTGTTAGTCATTTTTTGAGAGATCTTAGATATAAATCATGGTGGATATTGATAGTTAAGTATGCTCTTCTTTTGCATCGAATGATGTCCTAGAGAATCAGAAAGACTTGATAGGAATACCAAATTTGGAAGGTTTTCCTCTTTGTAGTCTTGTATTGCAGGTTCATTTTGGAGTGTGTTGTTGCAAATCTAAGCACACCATTGTGTTTAGGAAGTCTAAGATAGTGAAGATCACCATTTATTTCATCCACATCGGACGCTAGAGGCCAAATCTATGAGGATTTGAAGTTAAGAGGTGCATGCAAGATCCAATAGGTACCTAATCTTTCAGAGTAGTTTGTGCAAAATCAGACCCTGTCATCATGCTCAAGAGGCTCAAAAAACCCAAGATCGACTAACAATTCATCAAAATCAAACAAAGTTGTAGCAAAAGACAATTTTTTTTGCAAATTGCCACCATACAGAATTCACAAAGAATATTTTTTGCATAGACAGCATATTCTCTAAATCTTGGTGTAGGCAAAATCTGCACATTGTTTGATGGTTAAAAGAAATATTCATTGGTTTTTTGGTTTGTTTGAATTGGTTTTTTGGTTTGTTTGAAAGTTTTTTAAAGTCTATAGATTTTTATTTTTTCGTAGGACCTATAGAGTACTTGTGGCACCTAAGGTACCTGCAAGGACAGTCAGTGAGTGCCATGTGGTGTGGGACCCACCAAACTCTCACGCGCCTCTAGTCTACAATGGCAGATTTTAACAAACTTACTAGCCAACGGTCATATTACCAATGCTGGTATCTATTTCAAACTAGTCTTATAATCCATGGGAAACTTTCTAAACTCATCAAATGTTCCTATCTTACCTCCCGCGGTTATACTCTCTAACCCAGCGGTCAACTCTACAACGGCCGGTCGGCGATCTTAGCAGATACCGCCCAACAGCATAAATTTATTTTTAAAAAAAGAAACCATCTCTGACAATGTAAACCACCAAATAGGAATTTAGAATGTAGTTTCACCTAGTACAATGGAGGTTTCAGATTGAGACAGGTGGTTTCTGCCATTAAAAAGATGGTTTTCCAATACAAAATGATGATTTTGACATAAACAGGTGATTTCAAAAAATTTTAGGGCAAATTTGTTCTTTCCAATATCATATTCTAGATCTAGGAGAATATTATGTTTGGCCTGCTTCCATCATCACTGCATCAACAGTGACATCGGATAGGGCCCCCTTTGGCCCCTTAAAGCCCTAAAGGGATTTTTTTTCTTTCTTTTTTTATAATTTTACCCACAGGCAAAATCGGCAAAATAAGATATCGTCAAAAATCTAATAGAACACACTTTGCAATGGCATTTGTAGTTTTATGAGATTATACTGTAGGTGATAGATACATCAATTTAAAGATAAATCTTCGTTTTTGGCTTCCAAGCTCACAACTTTTAGTCATGATCTCTAATTTTCATGATTCTTGTGGCATCACAAAGGTATTTAGGAGCTCTTCAAATCCATCTATGCACTTTTCTCAAATTCAACACCATGTTCATTTTATTTAATTCATCAATTTTTTGGATTTTGAATGATAGCTTGGTCATTTTGAGATTTGAGGAAGTGAAACTTGTTTTGGATGGATTTGTTTGCTATGATAAATCAATCTAAGTGATTGTAATCTCCCTTGGATCTCTGTTTTAATAGATTTTGATTGTTTTACCAATTTTGGTCCCTTGGGGACAATTGTAAATCACAAGTATAAATTCTCACAATCATTTTTTGCTAGGGGGTTATTTCATTGATTGAGTAAGAAGGGGTTGTACTTGTGTTCTTTTTTGTACTCTTGTATCATGGATCCAAACAAACTTACTCTATTCACACCATATAACTATCATGAGTGGAAAACTAAACTAGAGATTCATTTAAGAAGTTTGAAAATTGATAGAATAATAATGGGTACATAAATTAAACAAACAATGGCTGTAGAAAAGAGAAAGTGGTACAATAGATGTGATCAAGCCTATGGAACACTGTGCTTGTCTATTTCTCTTGATCTTCATTTTTATATTGAATCTTGTAATACACCTAATCAAGTGTGGACTACCTTAGAAAATCTCTTTGGTAAGCAAGATACTATGAGAGGTTTCGAATTAGAGAATGAACTAATTGGTTTGAATCTAACCAATTTTATAAGCATCCAATACTTCTTTAGAAAGCTAAATTCACTTAGATTTCAGCTCAAACAATGTGGAATTGAGAAAAAGGACACTTAATTGATTCTTTCAATCCTTGCCAAGTGTTGTGATGTTCACAACATGCCCCATTTTACTCCTCAGCAAAATGAGGACCCCTACTGTGGCTATTGCTTTTGCTTTTGTGTGTGTTGTTTTGCTTGGTGGTAAAGGGAAAAAAAGGGGTTAAAATTGTAAACTTTGTTAAAAATAGAGAAAAAATATATTTTCAGTACCAGGGCATGATATGGTTGGATTCCTTGTGAAAAATCAGTTAGGGTTGCTTTTTGAACCATCTTAAAATTCACCATATTTTGCAAGTTATGATCATTTTGGTAAAATGTACATTCATGTTTCTATATCGCTTTGCATATACAAGGTCGTTTGTATATGCAAAGGGTTTTGTTTTTGTACTTAGTTGCATTTGCCTTTTGCAATCAGGTCTATATACAAGGTTAAATGCATAATGGGTCGCTTGCATATTGCACATAGAATGTCCTTTATACATCGCTTTCATATACAAGGGCGATTGTATATTCTTTTTCCTTGTATGCATTTGGTAAAAGTTTTGAAATACACATACAAGATGGACCTGAAGTGGTTTTAGGTGAAAATAAATTGATGTTTTAAATCTGCTTTGTATCTCACGTTTATATGTTTGGTAGGTAAAATATACAAGGCACTTCATACATAGTGGACCCGAAAAGGTTATTAAACAGAGTTAAATGGTTGTATATTTGGTGCCTGTATGTTTTCACATACAAGCGAAACATGCAAGTTAAAAGATACAAGGCTCGTAATATACAAGCACCAGACCCGAAAGGTCTATTAAAATAGCTTAAGTCCTTGTATGTTTTCAGCTTGTATATTGGCGAGATACAAACACTTTATACAAGGACCGGACCTGAGGCATTTATAAATTTGAGTTAAGTCTTTGTATGTTTTGACTTGTATGTATGTTTCGATGTACATACATTCTGAAACATACAAAGTAGAGATACATTGCCCAGAACCAAAATTTCATGAAGCAGAGTTAATTTAACGTATATCGGGCTTTGTATATTCTTATATACAAGTCAATATACATTGTGCTTATACAAAGCAAAATCAAAGAGAAAATTAAAACTGATTTAATGCTTGTATCAAACCAAAATGTATATCAGAAGATACAAGGGTTATGTACATGCGGCAAACCCAAAAAGTTATTATACAATGTTAAATCATTGTATATTTGGTGCAATGTATATTTCATACATACACTATATATATTGTATATTTTGTGGCTTGTATGTTTTGGAACATACAAGGCACCACATACAAGCCGGAATCCAAATGATAATAAAGTGGATTTATCCTATGTATCACGTCCGATTTGCATATCAAGAGATACATTATGGATTTGGTAGGTTATAAATTGCTGTTTATAACAATGATAGGTCCGATGGTTGCATACAACACTTTATACATTGCATTGGGTGGAATTGAAAAATTATAAATAGAAGTTAAGCACTTGTATATTTTGCGTTTGTATATTGTGATATACAAACCAATATAGGTTGCATACATACAACGCGGAATTTAAAGGAAGATTGAAATCTGATTGAACGGGGCCGTCACGTCTGACTTGTACATTGCGATATGCATGGATTTAAACGAAGAAATGGATAGGAAGGCTAAGCGATTGGAATTTTGAGGTTAATTTTGGGGCCCAAATGCATATTTTTGGTCAACGATAGTTGACCCGACTAGTTTTAGCATTGTATATGCATTTTTTGACTTGCGATTTTCACGGATTTAGGGCCCGATTTCTACGATTCACACAGTTACGACTGAATTTAGCCACTATTTTTTTCTGCATGTTTATTAATTGATGATACTTATTGCTTATCCATTTTTGCAAGTTTGCAGTTGAGAAAGGGGCTGAAACTTAATGACAATGACATCACGGAGGAGGAAATCCTATATCAGGAGTAGAGGAAGATAAGGATGAGGGGAGAGAAAGTCAAGGGTCTTCAATGATGAAGACAAAATACAGCTGAAGACATTATTGCAACAGACCATAGAAGTTATTATTGACTTGCTAGGGTTTCCAGAATAGCATATTTCGTCCAGATTGGATGTATGCTTAGAGATATTTTAGGAGACTTGTTCTCTAGCAATTATTGCTATAACCAGAGGTTTGAACCATTGTTTAACTAGGGTTTTGAGCTGTATTGAGGACAATCAAAGTCTATGTATTGTGCTTCTCTACATTGTAAAACTTTACATAGGGGCTACATAGAGATTTGTAGCAGCAGAGATTTGTAAAAGCATAACATTTAGAATAGAGGAACCTTTTAGCTTAGGAATAGAAGAAGGAGGTCACCTGTGTCTGCAATAAGAAATGCATGGAACATCTAGCTTCCTTACTATATCTGTAAAGCTTGTATGTTTGCTGTAGTTTGATCATTGAAGCTAAGAGTCATTTAGACATTGTAAATCTTATATGACTGTCTGTTTCTAATACAATTGAATCTAGAATTTGCACCTATCTTCTGAGTGTTTTCTTGCTCTTCATTGTGTTTGAAACATTTTCTCTTAGAGCTTGCAATCTTAAGTGTATGTTTGTGAAAATGCTCAGAACTTACACTTAGGGTTTTGTCTGTGGATTTGATCAATTTGCTGTAATACTTATAAAGTGCATAACAAAACAATTAGATCCTTTGGTAGAATGAATGAAGTTTAGATTAGATCTTTTTAACTTTTCCCAACCCATTTGAAAATACTTAGCTGAAAATGTAGAAATTTAAAGGAAATTGTCTCATATTTGAAAGAAACATGCATAAGTTGAAAGTAGATAGTTTTCATAATATTTAAGAAGAGAAAGCTACAATAATTCAAAAAAACCATTTAAGGCTTTGCAGCACTTAACATTTTTATGCAAAAGGAATGAACAACTTGCTGATATTTATGATCTTTTTGTATAGTTTGAGTCTAGTAAACCAACAAGAAACCCTAAACTATGTAAGGCCCCTTGAACATTACAGCTTCACATCGACCAACTAAGCTTGCCCAGCAGGTCAAGACCTGACCATATTAAACATGGGATTAAGTGAATCATAACTGATTCCTTCATATCTTTCAAGTTAGTTTTGGTTCATTTTATGTGAATTTTAACTAATTGTTATGATTGCATCAAAACAATTAAGGAGGGCCCAACTTGAGTTAGGGTTTGTTTCAAGTAGAGCTGGCTCATAACAATGATAGAGTGACTAGATCTAAATCTAGTTCAGGGGATATATTTGTGCAATTACCTGATATAAGGCAAAGTAACAGCCCTCTGATTTGGAACCCTAAAATATTGCA
The DNA here is from genome assembly GCA_027924645.1 of Cunninghamia lanceolata. Classification (NCBI taxonomy): domain Eukaryota; kingdom Viridiplantae; phylum Streptophyta; class Pinopsida; order Cupressales; family Cupressaceae; genus Cunninghamia; species Cunninghamia lanceolata. Next base: position 6,175,862 of record BSBN01001670.1, on the reverse strand, counting down.
AGTAGGAGGCTCATCTAGAACACCTCCTAACTCACCTTTTAGCATTCATAGCTTTGTGAGTCCTGACAGATCTTCATTCAGATCTCTAAATCTTGGTTCAGGTACTCCTAGAGGTCCTAGTCCTCCAAAAAATCCCAATCCCCCAGGAAATCTAGGTATTCCTATAGGCTTAGGTCAAGCGCAAGTACCTGTAATGGATTATTTCAATGTCCATTCTCCCATAGTGTTCCCTAATTATAATGAGATGCCCAAAAATCTAGAAAAAATATGTCCCAAATACCAGTTACACCAAGACCTAGAAGACCACATTAGAATATTCAAGGAGGCATGCTTTAGGGCCAGATTAGAACACGAGGATGTGGTGTGTAGATTGTTTCCCCACACCTTTAATGAACAAGCCTCTAACTGGTATGTAAACTTACCCAATGGCTATATTTCTTCTTGGTCGCTTATGGAAGAAGCATTTCTGTCTAGATTTAGAGGACCCATTGATCATTGTATCTTGTATCATAAATTGGCTACCATAAAAAGAGGAGAGGGAGAGTTGATTGATAATTTCAATGATAGATTTCAAAAGGCCTACTCTAGGCTGGTAGCCCCTTACATCGTGGATGATGATACCTTGTTAGCTATGTACTATGCTGCCTTGGATCCTTTAACTACCATGTTTGTCAAATGAAAACCTGACATAGATTCAATATCCAAAGCCTATAAAGAGGCGGCCTCAATAAATCAAGAGATGAGGCATACAACTTGTAGTCCATTTGTTAATGGGGGAAATTTTGGGGTGCAAAATCAGACACAACCTTGGAATTGAGTCCCTATGCATCACACTCTACTATTAAATCTGGTTCCTACATACGCGCCTGTGTGTAGTCCTACCCCAATTCAAGCCATAGATCCTTACACGAGTGGCACTACTAACAACAGTCAAAATAATGGTCAACCTTTCTTCCAACCTCCTAGAGATACAACAGTAGCAAAAGCACAAGAGGAAAGGGAAGAAATCAAAGAGATCATTGCACATTTGAAAAGATTAACCACTGAACTGACACAACTGAGAAACGAGAACCTCTATGGAAGAGGTAACCAAGGATACAATCAAAATTTGAATTATAACCAAAGCCAAAATCTGAACTATAGTTCAAATCAAAATTAGCATTACAATCAGAACTATAATCAGAGCCATACCCAAAATTATAACCAAGGCCAATGTTCAAATCAGAGCCAAAACTATAATTAGCATCAAAGTCATAACCAAGGGCAACCAATGCAAAATAGAGGACCAGTGGTAGATAATAGGGCCTTGGGTAACAATAACAGAAATCAGAATCAGCCTAGGCCACCCAAGACATGGAACATTGGACCAAACAACGATACTCTAGCTTCTCCTTTTGAGAATATAGATAATCATATGCAAAACAAATGGCTGGCATCCAAATGGCCAATACATCATTAAAAAATTGGTGCAGATTTCACAATACCAATGCCCATGCTAAGCTTGACTATCCACAGTTTCATTTAGTAGCCAGCATATTTAATATAGAGGTGCAGCCTCCTACTTCTGAATTTCTCATTCCCAAAGGTAATGAGGTAGTACCTTTAGGGTATGATACAACTTTCGTTTTAGAAACCTTTACCTTTGCAACTACAGAAGGGGAAGAGGATGAATTCTTAGAAGATGAACCATACTTTTATGAAAATCTTTATCCTGAATCAGCCTTTGTGTTAAATGCCTTTCAGTTTCCCTTTGAAACTGAAAATGAAGTATTGAATGAAACAGAAGAGGTGTAGGCTTTTCAACAGACAAATAAAAACCACACCTACAATTTAAGGAGCAACACTAGGCCAGGAGGATCTTTCACCACTTCTATTCCTCCTAAAAACTTCAACACACCCCCAGATTAGAATGCTAGAAACAATCCTGCCATACTTAAAGCTAATCACCATACAAACAGTGGAACAGTAGTACAAAAGGCCCAAACAAGTAAAGCTGAAACAGTCGAGACAACAAGATTAATGAGTTACTTGTCAAAAGAAATAAAGAAAATTAAGGTTAGTATACCTTTGAATGAATTATTGAAAACTCCAGGGATCAAAAATGCTTTTATAAAATCTCTGGATACATCCATAACAGATGAGGGTGCTGCTGATATAATTGTTCCTAATAGAGATTCACCGCCTAAAGAGAAAAGTAAGAAAGTTGAGCTGCCCTCCAATACAAATGTAGTAATATATGCTGATAAGAAGGATGCTCCTCCTTTCTTGTTAACTATTAGATTGTGTGGGAAGAACATACACAATTGCATAGTGGACTCTAGTGCATCAGCCAATGTAATGCCCTTAGGGATATGTAAATCTCTCGGGCTGACTCCCACCAAATATGCCAAGGTTGTCACACAGTTAGATAAAACTAAGGTTAGTGTGATAAGAGAATTGATGAACATTCAGATGCAATTAGCTTCGAACCCTAGGGTAAGCCAAGTCATTGACATTCAAATAGTGGATATACCCATGAATTATGGGATGTTGCTAAGTAGGGATTGGTCCAAGACATTAAACAGATATATGGCCATTGATTTTTCACATATGTGGCTACCTTGGAGAGGTGTCCCAAACCAGATTAGAATAGAGACAGAACCCAGGATGAAACATATGATAACAGAGTATAATCAAATAAATGAAATATTATATACTGCTATTGAACCTGGTGTTAATAGGATTACTAACAATGGGGTACAAACTGAAGAGATTATGATGTTAAACATTAGAGAAAAAAGTGCCAAAAAGGAGACAACATTATTCATTGAGTCTGATGGAAATTCTTCGGATGAAGAAAATAGTGCAATAGACAAATTTGGTCATGCCATTAGGCAAGAGGTGGAAGAATGCATTAAACAAAATCTGCCACTCCAATGTAAATTGTATAAAAACAGATGTAGAGTTCACAATAGGCCACATTCTGAGGAGAGTTGTGGGATGTGCAAAGACATCATCGAATATGAATACAAAAAATACATGAAGAGGGTAGGGTTATAAGAGGGGAATATGAATCTTGATCAACCATAGAGATATGTTCAGAGTGATGTAGATGCTCTGATTTTAAATTTAGAAGAGAGAATAAAGGACAAGGGTAGTTGTCTTTCTGATTTGTAAGCTGAAAATACATATATGCAAGTTGACCAAACAGAAATACCCATGAATAAATAGACCAGCACCTCACAAGTAATAGAAGGGACAAAGCATGCTAAAATAAAAGGTCCGAAAAGTAAAGATGGCATATGGACACTAAAATGTGACAGGTCCAAACCAAAGCAGGGTGCGGGTATAGGTATTGAACTCATAGATCCTCAGGGTAGGTCATACCTAGCAGCATATAGACTGCAGTTTTCCTGTACTAACAATACTGCTGAATATGAAGCCTTATATTTGGGACTTGTCATAGCCATTAAGAAAAGCATGAAAATGATTAAGGTATTTTCAAACTTTGAACTAGTAGTTAGACAAGTAAGGAAACTATATGCCTGCAATTACAAGAAAATGATTTGTTATAGACATAGAGTATGGGGTTAAATAGATTCATTTGATGCTTTCAACATAGAGCACATCCCTAGAGAGCTGAACCATAGGCCAGATGCACTAGCAGTTGCTGCTAGCACATTAGAACCCTTGGCACTATCAGGATTGAGATGATTTGCTGTTGAGTTAGTTAATGTTCCTAGTATCCCAGACAATGTTACACACTTTCAAGTATTTGGAGGGGACCAGCAAATTATTGACTTTCTGACCTGCAAAGAGGTATTCAAAGCTCAAATCATTGACGAACAAGAAAGACCTGAGATAACATGGGACAAAGAGGATATAATCAACTTGAAGAGCAACTTCTTACCCAAAGGGGTAATTGAATTAGAACATATTTTTGACTTCGATGGAGTAATAAGATAGAAGGACTTACCCACAATAGAGGGGGGTAAGTGTGATTTATACAACTTAGGGACAGAGCAAAATCCACAAAATGTGTCGATTAGGAAGGCTTGTTCTAAGAAAATAAGAAAAGAAATTATTGATGCCCTAAAAGATTATAAACACGTAATAGCATGGACATATGAAGACGTGAAAACATATGATACATCCATCATAACTCACGTGATACCATTGAGGCCAAAGGTAAAACCATTTAGGCAAAAACAAAGGCCTGTGAACGCCATCCTAGAGCCTTTAATCTTTGAGGAAGTAAAAAAATTGCTGTCTGCTGGAATAATTTTTCTAGTCAGACATTCAGTCCGGGTAGCTAACCTAGTACCAGTAAGGAAGAAAAATGGAGACATTAGATTATGCGTAGATTTTAGAAATTTGAACAAAGCATTTGAAAAGGATAATTATCCTCTACCTCCAATAGACGAAGTGCTGCAAGTAGTAAATGTGGCAAAGATGATTTCTTTCTTAGATGGTTTCTCAGGCTATAACCAAGTTTTAATTGATAAAGATGATAGATTAAAAACCACCTTCACTTGTAAATGAGGAAATTATGCATATAGGAGAATGTCTTTTGGTCTGATTAATGCAAGTGCCACTTTTCAAAGAGGCATGGACATTGCATTCAGTGGGTTATTAGGTAAGTGCATTGTCATGTATATGGACGGTCTGACTGTGTATTCTAAAGATGCATCCACTCACGCTGAAGATCTCAGGAAAATCCTTAAGCGGTGTGAGAGGTATGGAATTTCCTTTAATCCTAAAAAATGTTCGTTTTGAGTTACTCAAGGTAAATTACTAGGGCATGTCATTTCTAAAGATGGAATATCGATTGACCCTGATAGATTAGAATTAATAAGAAATTTGCAAATACCAAACAGTAGGAAAGAGTTGAAATCATTTTTTGGTAAAATAAACTTTGTTCAGAAGTTTATCACAGGTTTTGCAGAAATCATGCAGCCGCTAAATGCCATGTTAAAGAAAGATGCATAGATGGAGTGGACGCCTATGGCTAAGGCTGCATTCGAAGATATCAAGCCAGCCATTTCTAATGCCCCTATACTGGCAAGCCCAGACTACACAAGGCCATTCTATATCTACTCCTTTGCACCCTCACATTTAGTTGTAGCTGCCCTAACATAAAGGGTGAAGACAATGAGGAAAGGCCCATTGCATTTATGAGTGCACCTCTAAAAAACACACAACTAAGGTACCTGGATACTGAAAGACAAGCATTTGCGTTAATGAGGTCTGTATAGAAATTTAGACATTATATTCTACGCAGCCAAATCAAAGCCATAGTGCCAGATGTAGCAATAAAGATGCTGTTGATGCAGAATGAACCTGGAGACAAGAGGGCCAAGTGGATCACCACGCTGCAAGAGTTTGACATAGAAATCATTCCAATGAAGCTAGTCAGAGGGCAGATGTTGGTGCAAACAATAGCAAACACAGACCCAAATTTGATAAAACAGCAGTATGGATTGACTCCCATTACAACCTATGATTGAATCAAAACCATTTGCACAATGGGGCCTAGATTTCATTGGAGTCATCAATCCTCCATCTTCTACAGAACACAAGTTCATACTAACGGTGATAGACTACTATACAAGGTGGACTGAGGCCGCATGCTACAAATTCTCCACAATTGAGGTAGTTATCAAGTTTCTTGAAGAGAACATCATCACCAAGTTTGGAACTCCCTATTCATTGGTATGTGACAACATGCCTGCTTTCTCTTCTTTAAAGTTTTCTAATTGGGCATTTGAATACAGGATTGTTTTAAAGTTTTCTTCGAATTATTACCCTCAAGGTAATGGATTAGCTGAGTCTATGAACATAATTTTATTAGACATAATCAAAAAGCTAATTGCAAAGAGTCCTAGAGAGTGGAATACCCTGTTAAAATATGCACTATGGGTAGATAGGACCAAGTTCAAAAGAGCTTTAGGTAGTACACCTTATCATTTAGTTTATGGGACTGATCCCATACTTCTAGTAAATCAGAGAATACCAATCTGGAAGTTTGCCAATGAGTTTTTAGGCTTTGATAATCATAGGGAAGCCAGGATAGTACAAATGCTACAACTAGAAGAGAAAGAGGCCAAGCCATCGAGAAATTTTCCAAACACCAAGCAGTAGTTAAGAGGTGGTTTGATACGAGGGCAAGAGTTAAGACATTCAGGATATCAGACTTAGAGTTGTGTTGGGACAAAGCACATGAAAAGAAGGGGAGCCATAGAAAATTTGATAAACTATGGTTAGGTCCATTACAAGTCTCAGAAATAATAGGAGACAACACATTTAGACTTAAGACCTTGACTAGAGAAGATGTGCCATTACTAGTTAATGGCCAACATTTGAAACATTACTTCCAGGCTTGAGGTAAAGGGTAGTCCCTTTTTGTGTAATATAGTGTGGGTAGTGTACAGTTTTCTTTACTTTGTTTTTTGTTTTCTCTTTGTTGTTTTCTTTTGTAGGTTAGTTGTTTGTATAGTTTTGTTTTTTGTTTCTTTCTATTTTGCCATTTTTGTTTCTGTTTTGCTGTTTGTACAACTTTTTTTTGCTTTGTCTTGTTTTGTTTGTACAATTTGTTGTTTGGTTTGTTGTTTTCTCCTCAGCAGGGATCTTTGTTTAACTTTAGAGTATTAAAGGAGCACGCTAACAACCATTGAAAATAGTATAAAATTTAAAATATTCAGGTTAACCATTTGCAATTTATGCATAACTTGTTGTGACTGTCATAAATGTAGAGAGTTGTTTAGCTTCTAAAATTTCGTATTCAATAATAGTGATTGAGAATTCAAGGGAAGTTTCTCACGATGACACACCTAAAATCCTTGGGTTTGTTGAACCTACCAGTGTAGATATTAGGTAAAAAATCTGAGGTCACCCTTGCTACCATTACAATTCTCAACTTAATTTCAGCAAGTGCTCATTCCTTGCATCATAAAGTTACAAATTGCTATATCTTGTGAAATTTCTATCAAGCATCAAAATCAATAAAGTAAAAAATATATATAATAAATAAATAAAGTAGATTATACTAAAAATCTAGATTAAGCCATCTAAGTAACTCTACCGGGGCTATGGACGCTCGCTGGCAGTGGGGCTCTACTTAGAAGAATTGTAAAGATAACCTTGCCGGGGCTATAGACGCTCGCTGGTAGCAAGGCTCTATCCGGTCGGCTATGAGGGAATATCCTCAACTACATAGGCTAATATCAGTCACGAGTTCATTCGACCGATCTTCAAGATGAGGATAATTAATCACGTGCACACACTTTAACTGAAAATGAAAATTAATGCACCCTTATTGAATACCTTAGGTCTCAAGTTGAATAATAATTTGCAAGAAGGATAGTTGGAAGTTATGGATTTATTTCATTTACTTTTCTTAAATGCTTTGAATTTAATTGTTTTGTTTGGTTGCTAATTGTTGTGATGTTCACAACATGCCCCATTTTACTCCTTATCAAAATAAGGACCCCTGCTGTGGCTGTTGCTTTTGCTTTTGTGTGTATTGTTTTGCTTGGTGGTAAAGGGAAAAAGAGAGGTTAAAATTTCAAACTTTGTTAAAAATAGAGAAAAAATGCATTTTCAGTACCAGGGCATGATATGGTTGGATTCCTTGTGAAAAATGAGCTAGGGTTGCTTTTTGAACCATCTTAAAATTTGCCATATTTTGCAAGTTATGATCATTTTGGTAAAATGTACATTCAGGTTTGTATATCGCTTTGCATATACAGGGTTTTGTTTTTGTACTTAGTCACATTTACCTTTTGCAATCAGGTCCATATACAAGGTTAAATGCATAATAGGTCACTTGCATATTGCACATACAATGTCCTTTATACATCGCTTTCATATACAAGGGTGATTGTATATTCTTTTTCCTTGTATGCATTTGGTTAAAGTTTTTAAATACACATACAAGATGGACCCGAAGTGGTTTTAGGTTAAAATAAATTGATGTTTTAAATCTGCTTTGTATCTCACGTTTGTATGTTTGGCAGGTAAAATATACAAGGCACTTCATACATAGAGGACCCAAAAAGGTTATTAAAAAGAGTTAAATGGTTGTATAATTGGCACTTGTATGTTTTTACATACAAGTGAAACATGCAAGTTAAAAGATACAAGGCTTGTAATATACAAGCGTCGGACCTGAAAGGTCTATTAAAATAGCTTAAGTCCTTGTATGTTTTCGGCTTGTATATTGGCGAGATACAAACACTTTATACAAGGACTAGACCTGAGGCATTTATAAATTTGAGTTAAGTCTTTGTATTTTTTGACTTGTATGTATGTTTCAATATACATACATTCCGAAACATACAAAGTAGAGATACATTACCCGGAACCAAAATTTCATGAAGCAGAGTTAATTCAATGTATATCGGGCTTTGTATATTCTTATATACAAGCTGATATACATTGCGCTTATATAAAGTGGAATCAAAGAGAAAATCAAAACTGATTTAATGCTTGTATCAAACCCAAATGTACATCGGAAGATACAAGGGTTATGTACATGTGGCGGAACCGAAAAATTATTATACAATGTTAAATCATTGTATATTTGGTGCAATGTATATTTCATACATACACTATAACATACAATAAAATATGCATCGCGCGAAATCCAAAAGGTTACAAAATGGAGTTAATTCATTGTATATTTTGTGGCTTGTATGTTTCAGAACATACAAGGCACCACATACAAGCCGGAATCCAAATGATAATAAAGCAGATGTATCCTATGTATCACGTCCGATTTGCATAACAAGAGATACATTGCGGATTCGGTAGTTATAAATTGTTGTTTATAACAACAATAGGTCTGATGGTTGCATACAACACTTTATACATTGCATCGGGTAGAATTGAAAAATTATAAATAGAAGTTAAGGGCTTGTATATTTTGTGTTTGTATATTGCAATATACAAACTGATATACGTTGCATACATACAATGCAGAATCTAAAGGAAGATTGAAATCTAATTTAACGGGGGCGTCATGTCTGACTTCTATATTGTGATATGCATGGATTTAAATGAAGAAATGGATGGGAAGGCTAAGCGATTGGAATTTTGAGGTTGATTTTGGGGCCCGAATGCATACTTTTGGTCAACAATAGTTGACCCGACTGGTTTTAGCATTGTTGCATTTTTTGACTCATGATTTTCATGAATTTAGGGCCCGATTTCTACGATTCACACAGTTACGACCGAATTTAGCCACTATTTTTTTTCTGCAGGTTTATTAAATGATGATACTTATAGCTTATCTATTTTTGCAGGTTTGCAGTTGAGGAAGGGGCTGAAACTTAATGACAATGACATGACAGAGGAGGAAATCCAATTTTAGGAGCAGAGGAAGATAAGGATGAGGGGCGAGGAAGTCAAGGGTCTTCAATGATGAAGACAAAATGCAGCGAAAGACATTATTGCAGCAGACCACAGAAGTTATTATTGAGCTGCTAGGGTTTCCAGAATGGCATATTTCGCCCAGATTGGATGTATGCTCAGAGATATTTTGGAAGACTTGTTCTCCAACATTTATTGCTGTAACCAGAGGTTTGAACCATTGTGTAACTAGGGTTTTGAGATGTATTGAGGATAATCAAAGTCTATATATTGTGCCTCTCTACATTGTAAAACATTACATAGGGGCTACATAGAGATTTGTAGCAACAGGGATTTGTAAAAGCATAACATTTAGAATAGAGGAACCTTTTAGTTTAGGAATAGAAGAAGGAGGTCGTCTATGTCTACAATAAGGAATGCATGGAACATCTAGCTTCCTTACTGTATCTGTAAAGCTTGTAAGTTTGCTGTAGTTTGATCATTGAAACTAAGAGTCATTCAGACATTGTAAATCTTATATGACTGTCTGTTTCTAATACAATTGAATTTGGAATTCTGCATCTATCTTCTAAGTGTTTTCTTGCTCTTCATTGTGTTTGAAACATTTTCTCTTAGAGCTTGCAATCTTAAGTGTATGTTTGTGAAAATGCTCAGAACTTACACTTAGGGTTTTGTCTGTGGATTTGATCAATTTGCTGCAATACTTATAAAGTGCATAACAGAACAATTAGATCCTTTGGTAGAATGAGTGAAGTTTAGATAAGATCTTTCTAACTTTTTCCAACCCATCTGAAAATACTTAGCTGAAAACATAGAAATTTAAAGGAAATTGTATCATATTTGAAAGAAACATGCATAAGTTGAAAGTAGATAGTTTTCATAATATTTAAGAAGAGAAAGCTGCAATAATTCAAAAAAAACCATTTAAGGCTTTGTAGTACTGTAACATTTTTATGCAAAAGGAATGAACAACTTGCTGATATTTATGATCTTTTTGCATAGTTTGAGTCCAGTAAACCAACAAGAAACCCTAAACTATGTAAGGCCCCTTAAACATTACAGCTTCACATCAACTGGAACTGAATTTGCCCAACAGGTCAAGACCTAACCATATTAAACTTGGGATTAAGCGAATCTTAACTGATTCCTTCATATCTTTCAAGTCAGTTTTGGTTCATTTTATGTGAATTTGAACTAATTGTTATGATTGCATCAAAACAATCATCAACACCAAGCTTGGTTCTGACTATTCAGTTTTTGTTGCTACCTTTTTTGCTACTATGGATGCACTTGGGAAAGCTTTCACAATGCCTTCACTTGATGAATTTGTCACATCACTCACAAGGGAGAAAGCTAAGTTAGTACACATGGGCACATCGAAGTCTCCTAAACCCAAAGCTCTTCTAGCTAATCAAGGTACAAAGGATCAAAAGGCTTCAACTAACAAAGGCGAGAAATAGAAAAATAGGGATTTCAAGAACAATGAGAAAGCAAAAGAGTCAACCAAATCACCTAAGTCCTCATCCTCTCCCAAAGAGGAATCATCTAATAAGGAGAGACCAAAGTGTGCATATTGCAAGAAAGTAGGACATGATGAGCATAAGTGTTATGAGAAGAAAATTGATGAGTTAAATCATGTTTCTGGGGAGAATTTTGGTCACTTGAACCTTGGTATTCTTTCATCTATTTTGGTTTATGAGACTAGTGACGAACTTCTATCACCTCAACCTCCCACTTCTTCAGAGATCAACATTAATATGGTTTCTTCTACTTCACTTGATCAAGATCATTCAATTCTTTCAGTCACAACTTTGTGGGATAGTTTCTTGACAAATATATCAGACTTCTTTTGTGAGTCTCATATTGCAAATTTGGAGGTAACATTTGAGGGGATGTCTCTCCTCTTTGATGATAGTTACAACACAACTATTATTTAATCTACTTCATATTTGAAGATTGTTCTTCATGAGTCTACTCAAGATTTTGGATTGGTCACACCTCATTGCATAGTGCCATTCTTTGATTCTGACATGTGGACATTTCAATAGTTTTCAAAGACACCGATCATTGAGACTTCTTCCCTCATCTCTCTTCTTGGAGATGGAGTTTATTCTACATCAGCCTTTGGATTTGTCAATTCCTAAGGGGAGACATGTGGTTTGTAGGTATAGGAATCTCATCAATGTTCATCATCAGGCATTCACCATCGGCACAGGAGCTACTTCATTATGGGGGGAACATATAGTCTCACTCTTACTCTCTTATGGGGGGTATTTGATTATACATATGTGATAGAAGTAGTCCATGGGGGGTCATGTTGAGTCCTCCTACTATCACTTCTTTCACTTTCATTGTTTTATGCATTCTCAATTTTGGAGAGTAGTTTTCTTCCATGAGGTTTTCTCCTTTTTCCCACTTGAGATTTGTTGTACATGTGTACCCAACATCACCTAGTAGCCAGGACCCATCCATCATTGCATCTTGCTTTAGTCAGCTACTCCCTAAGTTTCACTTAAGGGGGGGTGTTGGTGTGAACAGGGTTATTACCTAACCAGTTTACCCTTGAGTGAATAATTCATATTATTTAACTATTTATTAGTTAAATAATATTCACACATCATAGATAATTCACATGTTAAGTTGACTTAGTGAGTCTACTAGATGTTTCTAGTTGTTGATAGTTGTTGATAGTTGGCATCTTATCCTATAGTTGTCATATGTCATAGGATTAAGACACTTTTCACATGACTACAACATCCTACATCTCATCCTTATCTTATAAGAAAGGCATATCATGAACATTATAACAATCTTGTAATAATCTCTTTTACATTCATTGATAGAATAGCATTATTCTTTCAATTCCATGGTGGTTCCAATCATAGCCAACTCTAGCAGTCTTTTCTAGGAGTTCACCTAAGAGAATGTGTACCCTAGAAATTTAAAACCTTCTCAATATACTCTTATATACCACTAATCCTTTTAGTAGAGAAAACATTGGTGAAATCGATTAACTAAAGACCAAAATTAAGTTGCAAGATTAGATCTATGACCCTAAAAGTAGATCTACACATGGAATGATCCTATATCTACATAATTGGTGTAGATAAAAACACATGTCCTATGTAGAATATGAGGCAAAACATAGATAGAGAGGAGCCAATGTTAGTCGCAAGACATTGATTTCAATGCTACATAAGTTTCATTCCCTAGATCTACATAATCAACCTTAACAAAGACAAAGATCCTCTATAGAATTTGAGGCAAAAAAAAATAGAGAGGAACCAATCTTAGACCTAAGATAAACCAATTTCAATGCTACATAAGTTTCATTCCTCTTCATTGAGTCTAGATATAAGTACATCTATATAACACGCTTAATTTCTTAACCTAGCATTTGAAATTCAAATTATCACACACACAACCATCATTAAATAATATAGATTAATTTATGCTCATGTATATACATCTTATTGGATTAGCCTATATTAAGTTTAGGGATTCATTTTGCACTACACATATACATATATTTAAATAAAAACTTTTGATCCATATAAAATTTGACCTATTTATTATAAAAAGAATGTTGATACACACACATACGTATCATATACATACACATATTTTGTTGAGATATGTAACTATAGTGACAATAAGAGGTGGATCGTACTGATGCAAGAATGTTCACAAAAACCCTTAACTTCAATATGATAGTCATTTTACATTATATTATACTTTTAAATTAATAATTAAAATAAAACATAATGTAAAAGATAAAATTTAAATATATATGCATATTGTAATGTAGAAAATTGCACACCCTTGCAATTTCACACTTTGTTTTGGACCCACTTTGGTGTTCACATCCCCTAGCATGTTTATAGACTTATTTAGCCCTTTCCTTAGCCTTTTTCCACCCATGGTGCCATGGTAACACCTATGTTCATGCTTTTCTAAACTTCTTTTATGTAAAACCAATATTCTTTTGCATAAACCTTACCTTTTCTAGGTAACTAGAACTTTCAAGAGCCATAGCTGCTTGAATGCCAGTGTGATGTGTGGGTAGTTCTACAATGTGCTAACCATTGGGATAAGGTACCATTAACCTTGCAAATCTCAATATTGTATTTATTCTATTTATTATATGTAATTTGTAATTATCCATGAGGAGATGTACTAGCTTCACTGGCAGGGGTAATTTTGGACTAACCAGACGTAATTATAGAGTGACTTTTATTGTTGACAAATGTAAAAACTCAAAGTAAATGAGGGTAGGAGTACTCCCTTTAGGAATCTACTATATTTGGCATGTATGACAATTGTCATAATGTTTGGTAAGTGAATCTATGATAGCTACAAGTTGTCATAAGATTTTGAGATTCTGTGATGCATATGACGGATATGTTAGTTGTATATTTTTTATATTTAGCCCAAGATTCTTATCTTGGAAAGATACTATTTTGTGGAAGCTATGATGGTTATGACATGTCATAAGATGATTTAAGAGGCTAGATTTAGTCTTGGGCCCCCAAACTTTGCATGGTTGTTTTTAGACAAGTGGAAGGTGCTTGTAAGATGGCATTTAATGTTTCCTTGTTGGGTAATCTCATGAGAGAGAAGGTGAACACCTAAGATGAGTTGAAAAATATTTCTATAAGTATTTGTCATGTATTTGTTTCTAAAATACAGATTTTAGGTACTCAGGTGCTGCCGGAATGCTGGTGGATTGAAGACTTGTGGATAGAGTTGTGTAGTTGATGTATTGTACAATCTTGTTAAGATTGATACAAACTTGTGCCTCTTTCCAAGTGGAGTTTTCTACCCACAAGGGTTTTCTCCACTTAAAAACTGTGTCATTGTGTTGAGTTCTTCATGTTTGACATCTTTTCTGTGTTGGGTTTTATGTTTTGTTACAATATCTATTGCTAATTCACACTTAAGAGCCTTGCTAGCTTTGACTCTTGGGTGGTAGTGTGGAAGCTGTAATTGCAGTGGGAGATTTAGTTGTATTTGTTTTGTAGATATTGTGTTGTTATTATGGTTGCATCCACCATTGCATTAACCTCTCGAATGGACATTGAGAAGTTCAATGAAATGGGGTATGAGTTGTGGAAGCTAAAAATAGAAGATTTATTTGAAGAAAGAAGCCAATGGTTGTCTATTCAAAAAGAGAAGAAATCTGACGATGTCTCTCAAGATGAGTGGGATAGACTAGATAAGAAGGCATGGGGAACCATATGGTTGTGTCTTTCAGACTATGTCCTATTAAATGTCGTAAAGGAGGAGACCGCATACAAGTTGTGGAATTGGTTGGGTGAAATCTATCAAGCCAAGCGTATGGTAAATAAACTTTATTTAACAAGAAAATTGTTTTCCATGAAAATGTGAGAAGGTGAATCATTTGTAGAGCATTGAAATTCTTTTAATTTGTTATTGAGTCATCTTGATTCAGTAGATATTGAGGTTGGTGAGGAAGATAAATGTATCTTACTTCTTTTTTTTTAACCTGTGTCTTGGGAGAATGTTATCTTTGCTATCACTGCTAACCTTGTGAATATGAAGTTGGATTCTCTTGTTTTAGTGCTACTATCACAAGAATTGAGGAAGAAGAGTTCAGATAATTCAGTGGATGCTCTTAGTGTTAGGGGAAGGTCTAAGGAAAGGGGACCTAAAGGAGATCAGAAAGAGGCTAAGGAGAAGTCCAAGGGCTGGTCTAAAACTTCTAGTAAAAAGAAGAGAGTTAAGTGTTGGAATTGCGGTAAAAGGGGACATGTAAATAAGGAGTGCAAAAATCCCAAGAAACAGTGGGAGAGTACTTCAGATAAGCCCTTGAATGTAGGTGAAGAAGTTTTACTTTCTACATGCAATATTGTTTCTAATGATCACTGGTTGGTTGACTCGAGGTGCTTATTTCATATTACCCCACATAAGGAATGGTTCTCCTCATAATATGATGGAGGTAATATCTACCTTGATGACAACTCTTCATATGTGATTGTTAGGAAAGGAAAGGTATTGTTGTGTTTTAGTGATGGGAGGATTAAAACCCTCCCTAGTGTTTTGCATGTTCCTGGATTAGGTAGAAATCTAATTTTAGTTTCAAAGTTGAATGAATTGGGAATGCATGTGACATTTGACAAGCATGGCTATAGATTGGTGAGAGGGAACTTGGTGGTAGCGAAAGGGAAGAGATTGGGGGAAATTGTTTAAGCTTGAAGCCACTACAATTTGTAATGCCTCTTATGTTTCTGAGGCTTCTGAAAACACTTATATGTTGTGGCACCAAAGATTAGGCCACACAAGTAATAATGTATTAAAAACTATAAAGAATAAAAATTTATTGGATGGTTTCTCCTATTCTGATGAGCACATTGATTTTTATGAGCATTGTGTGTTTGGTAAACAAAACAAAAAATCATTTCCTTTACGAAGCAAAAGAGCAAAAGAGAAATTAGAAATTATTCATACGGATGTGTTTGGGCCTGTGGATAATGAATCTATTGAAAAATCTCATTATTTTGTAACCTTCATTGATGATGTATCTAGATTTACATGGATTTATTATATGAAGCACAAATCTAAAGTTTTCACTAACTTTAAGGAATTCAAAGTCTTAGTAGAGAACCAATCAAGTTTAAAGATAAAAATATTAAGATCTGACAATGGAGGGGAATATTACTCTAAGGAATTTGATGAGTTTTGCAGGATGTATGTATAATCAGACAAAAGACAACTCCATATACACCATAGTAGAATGGTGTTGCAGGAAGGATGAACTGAACAATTATGGAAAGGGCCAAAAATATGCTGAGTGATGCATAGTTGGATAAGTACTTTTGGACAGAGGTTGTGTGTACTGCTTGCTACTTGATAAACAAATCTCCTTGTAAGGCTCTTGATTCAACACCTTATGAAGTGTGGATAGGTAAGAAACCTTTTGTTTCACATTTAAGGGTTTTTGACTATGAAACATGTGTTCATGTGCCTAAGGAAAAGAGATCTAAGTTGGATCCAAAGGATGAAAAGTGTATATTATTGGATATGGTGATAATGTCAAAGGTTATAAGCTTTGGGATCCACTAACCCACAAGATTATATTTTTTAAAGACGTTATTTCTAGAGAACTTAGAGATATTTCTGAATCGGCAACCAAAAGAAAAAGGTGAAAAGGTACAGAAGGTGAACTTTGATTTAGAGCAGAAAAATGCACCTCAGGAAGAACATAATGATGGATTGGGGGCAAAGAAGAAGATTTGAGTAGTTCTGATGAAGATGAATCTATTGTGAAGGAAGAAATTAATGCAAATGATCATGTAGAAGAACAAGTAGAGTCTCTTACTCCACCCTTGAGGAGATCCACAAGACAACGAAATCTAGTTGACAAGTATAGTCCACCAAATTTTTGTTGTGTATATGATTTATTGAGTACTAACGATGAACCTAGATCCTACAGGGAAGCTATTTCTATAGATGATAGTGAGTTTTTTTAGTTATCCATGTAGGAGAAGAAAAGATAGCTTTGGACTCTTGTAATACCTGGGATCTTCTTCATTTGTCCAAAGAAAGAAAGGCCATAGGTTGTAAGTGGGTCTTCAAGAAGAAGTTTGGAGCAGACGAGTCATTGGAGAAGTACAAGGCTAGATTGGTAGCCAAGGGCTACTCTCAGAGAGAGGGAGTTGATTTTGGTGAGATATTCTCTCCTGTTGCTAAATTGACTTCCATTAGATTTCTCTTATCCATTACTGCAGCTTATGATTGAGAGATTAAGCAAATGGATGTTAAGACTGCGTTCTTGCATGGAGATCTTGAAGAAGAAATTTATGTGCAACAACCTACAAGTTTTGAGGTAAAAGGAAAAGAACATTGGATTTGCACGTTAAAGAGTTCTCTTTATGGTTTGAAATAGTCCCCCAAAATGTGGTATCAAAAATTTGACTCATTTGTTTTGAAATTAGATTTTTTTAGAAGCGAGGAGGATCATTGTGTTTACATTTATTATTTTGATGATTCTATACTGGTTATTGCTTTGTATGTTGATGACATGTTTTTCAACAATACTAAGGGTATGATCAGTGACCTTAAAGCCCAACTTTTAGGTGCATTTGAGATGAAGGATCTTGGTGCTACAAGGTATATTTTGGGAATAGAGATCAGGAGAGATAGAGTTAACAGAAAGCTTTTGTTGTCACAAAGTAAGTATGTGAATACTATTTTGCAAAGGTTTAGTCTGCATGATTATAACCCAGTCAGAGTTCCTTTATCCATTGGTACTAAGAATTCATTAGATATGTGTCCAAAGACTATGGATAATTTTGAGGATATGTCTAATGTGATATATGCTAGTGCTATAGGGAGTTTGATCTATACAATGGTTTGCACTAGACTAGATATTGCCCAAGCAGTGGGAGTTTTGAGCAGATTTATGTCTAACCTTGGTAGACAGCATTGGAATTATGCGAAGAGGGTGTTTAAATATGTTGCAGGTACTCCTTAATTATTGTTTGGTTTATTCTGGTAATGATAGTGCTAAAAAATCATTAGACATATAGAGTTTTCTTGATGCAGATTGGGCAAGAGACTTGGATAGTCGAAGGTCAACTAGTGGCTATGTGTTTACTCAGTTTGGAGGTGTAGTGAGTTGGATGAGTAAGAGGTAGCCCACAGTTTCTTTGTCCACCACATAAGCAGAGTATATGGATTCTACTCATGTCTCTAAGGAGGTAGTTTGGTTGAGGAGACTATGTACAGGTATTAGATTTGATTGCAAGATTATTCAGATTGGTTGTGATAGCCAAAGTGCTATCTGTTTGGGTAAGAATCCCATGTATCATGCTCAGACTAAACATGTTGATGTTTAATATCACTTTGTTTGAGAGTTGGTTGCAAATGGAGAGATTGAGTTGAAGAAGATAGACAATTAGGAGAATGTTGCAGATTCATTGACTAAACCTATGAGCACAAAGAAGTTCATATGGTGCAGAGAGGCCATGGGCCTTGTTTCTAGTGCTTGATTATTTTCATTTGATTTCCTATGGATTGATTTAGAATGTATAATGTCAAGTGGGAGAATGTTGGGATAAAGTGCCATTAACCTTTTAAATCCCAATATTGTATTTATTCCATTTATTATATGTAATTTGTAATTATCCATGAGGAGATGTACTAGTTTCATTGGCAAGGGTAATTTTAGAGTAACTAGAGGTAATTGCGGAGTGACTTTTACTGTTGGTAAATGTAAAAACTCAAAGTAAATGAGGGTAGGCATGCTCCCTTGATGAATCTACCATTTTTGGCATGTATGAGTATTGTCATAATGTTTGGTAAGTGAATCTATGACAGTTACAAGTTGTCATAAGATTCTTGAGATTCTATGACACATATGACGGATATGTTAGTTGTATATTCACTATATTTAGCCCAAGGTTCCTATCTTGGAAAGATAATTTTTTGTGGAATCTATGATGGTTATGACACATCATAAGATGTTGTAAGAGGCTAGATTTAGTCTTGGGCCTCTAACCTTTGCATGGCTATTTTTGGACAAGTGGAAAGTGCTTGTAAGATGGCATTTAATGTTTGCTTGTTGGGGAATCTAGTGAGAGAGAAGGTGAATGCCTAAGATGAGTTAGAAAATATTTCTATAAGTATTTGCCATGTATCTATTGCTGCAATATAGATTTTAGGTACTCAGGTGCTTCTGGAATACTATCGGATTGAAGACTTGTGGAGAGAGTTGTGTAGTTGATGTATTGTACAATCTTGTTGAGATTAATACAAACTTGTACCTCTTTCCTGGTGGAGTTTTTTACCTACAAAGGTTTTCTCCACGTAAACACTATGTCATTGTGTTGAGTTCTTCATGTTTGACATCTTTTCTGTGTTGGGTTTTATGTTTTGTTACATCTCGATTCTTAATGCACACTTAAGATTGCTAAAATTTATCTTGAATCATATTTCCATTGAAGTAGTGTTGCTTTCATTTCTAACACTAGCATCTACTAACTTCCTATTTTATAATGACCATTTCTAGAGCATTTTGCCACCTTGCTTTGTGTTTAGATCTTTGGTAACCATTTTAATGTGAATCTAAATGACCACCCTTGCCTTAGACCTTCTATTTTTCCTCCCATACTTTTTTTTTGGAATCTGTTGCTTGCATCTGATGAATCTATCTAATTTTTTAGCTCTCTATCAATCTATAAGACTCATTCAACACTTGTTGGCTCACAATGATATTATTTTTGGTCATTGGTATTTTTATGTGAAGTCACAACAACATTTACAAGTTTTCTCTGAAGGTTCTTGAGCACTTTGCATCCTATTGAGATTTATCATTGGCATTTTACCTTACATAAGGTGATTGTGTTCTAGTTGTCTTTATTTCTAATACTATTTGCAAAATACATAGTTGTGTTCCAAGCACTTTGTGGGTTTTCATCTCTTTTTATCTAATCCATCATACACACTAGTTTATTGCTCTTTGTAGACCTGAGAGTAATGTTCATAATATTTGACACTTTTGTTATTTCTTAGACACACTTAGGATAAGAGCACACACTTTTATTTCAATTTCTTTATCATTGGTTGTCTATGGAGTTGAATGACTAACATAGGGGCTTGAATAGCCTTGGCAAGCCCCCAAAAATCCCAACATTTTCCTTTGTTTTAGCTACATGTTTATTGGAGTTCTCAATCACATGAGGGTTTGCAACTTCTTTCTTCCTATTCCATGCCATTTTTTCCTCATTTTGATAATTCGTACACTACATAGTTCCTTCCCATTTTTTTGTGACCTAGATTTCTAGTACTTTTGTCTCTATTTTCTTTTTGTGTAGACTAATATCGAGATCTAGGTATAAAAGGCATATTTTACCAATTACTAGTTCACATTCAACATATGGGTGATAGTGTGTCATGTAGAGGTTTGTGTGTCACGCCAACATCCATGCCACTCAACCTCAACTTTCTTTGCCTATTATTTATAGTTCTACACCTATTTTGTTAAATTTGTAATTCAAAATTTGTGAATCAACATATTTTTTATTAGCATTTATGCTTTAGCTTTGTGAAAAATGTTATTTTATAAATGTAAAATATAGTAGGATAACCTAGTCTGAATTTGTTCTTTTTGTTAAAAAAGCAACAAATGATATCTTTCTAAAGAACTAGTTTTATCCTAGTGTGATGGGTTTGAAACATTTATCTATAAAACGAGAAAACTTTTTAGTTAAATCAAATTTTCAACATCACACACACATATACATATATATGTATATATATATATATGTGTGTGTGTGTGTGTGTGTGTGTGTGTGTATATACATACATATATGTATATATACATACACATGTGTATACCTATATAATATATACTTATATAAATATATATAAATAATATATATACATGTGTGTATAATTTTTAGTGAGGTTCTTATTGGGGCCTTCACTCCTAAATGTAAGAGTTTGTTCATATGACCCACATTCCATATAATTTATTTAATGGGTTACTTACGTATACATATATATGTATATATACATATATAGTATATATACGTATACATACATACATATAAATAATATATATACACGTGCATATGTGTATATATATAAATTTTAGGGAGATTCTTATTGGGGCCTTTACTCTTGAATGTAAGGGTTTGTTCTAAAGATATATAGTTGGTAATTAAATATATAACAAATTAATATTTAATTCCTAACTATTAATTTGTTATTCTCTCCCCTTTTATCATCCCTGGAACTTGCTTGGAAAGAATTTATGTGCAGGGTAGACAACTACTTAGCCCATGTTGGCTTCATCATTTTAATTGTTAATCATTAGAAGCAGACTCACCCCAAGGTTGAGGTGAGCTTGGTTATGAGAAAAGCGAAAAGCATCAAAGTGGACTCCTCTAATCTGGAGGTGGATAGCTATGAGGAAATGGGCTTGAGCAACAATTCAGAGGAGGCAAAGGAATCCGTGGACTTGTCTAAGGAACAAATGGAGGAAGACCTTGATTTTGAGGAAATTGGGGATGACGAGGTGAAGGAGAAGCAAAGAAAAATAAAGTACAAGGATAAAGACTGGGGGAGCCAATGGTTGGGGCCAACTTCCTTGAAATCTTAGGCTTGTGTTCACACCCTTATGGTGAAAATGAGGTCAACTCATGTGAAAAAAGTTCCTTTGAGATTTCCATCAATTTCATTAATTAATTGGTGGGTCAATCAGTTGGTCTTGTGTAGGATATAAAAATCCACCATTAGTTTTCCAAATGGTTCTTTAAGGGAATAAGCAATGCTGGGGTATAAGTATGAGGGGAAAATCTTGGTGCCCGAGGAGGAGGATAAATTGGTCCTCCAATACTGGAATGCTATGAGGGAAAGCCTCATTCTTAATACTGAAAAGGACAAATAGAACACAATATTGTAGGTGCTCGTGGAAGAGTTAAAGGAGTTGTTTTGGTCTTTCTTTTTTGGCTCTTTTTCTTATTTTCTTTGTTGTCTTTAGTCTAGTTTTGCCTACATGGTAGCTCTGTTTTGGTGTCTATGTAGTCGGTTGGCTATGTTTGTGCTGTAACTTTTGCTTTCTACAAAACCAACTTATCTTAATCAAAACTATTAGTTTGTTATTACCAGTGGCATTAAGCAATGAATGTGAGGTCAATCATAAAAACTAAAAAGAGGTCACATATATTTTTTAATTTTTGTAAAGTGTTCTAAATTTAAAATATAACTGACATACTTTTATTAAATGAATACACCTAAATGATAAAGTAACTAATTTCTATTTAAAAATTATATAACTAGCGTATTTTTTAAATGAAAGCACATAAGAATTAAATTTAAAATACATAACTGCCATAGTTTTTTTAAATTAATGGACATAACAATAAAGCTGACATAAAGTAACAAATCTATAAAATACAAGTAATGGTCAAACATAAATCACAAAAATATGAAATAAGTTGGATTAAAAGAATACCTGAGAAGTGCAGGAGTTATCTGAAGGTAACTGCATTATATTTCATACATTTTCTTATAAGGTTTCAATTTTTTTTTCTTTTCTTTTCTGCAGAATGAAATCTAATTTCTGAATTGTTGTTGTCTGCTGATTTATAAAAATTAACTAAGCTTAATTATATTTTATTAGGATTTTATCCTATGAACCATTTATAAACATGAGTGATACTAAATAATCTTTATAGTATAATGCTTTTTTTTGGAACATAGTGGAAATTAAAGGCGTCCAATTGTTTTGATTCTTGTGATCTAAGAGTAGGGCAGGGTAGCTACCACCTAACATTATTGCTCGTTGGTTTAGGATTCCCCTTTGTCAGTGTAGGGTTGGTTCCTATCAGTTATGAGTTGAGATTGACCATCCTATTCGTCAATGGAATAGGATCTGTAATATTTGTTGACAAAAGGAATGGAAATAGAGATACTAATAATTTTTTACATCAAAACACTGCTGGGGCAATTACAGCTTCATCCTTCACATAAGTAGGCTAAGTTTGATAATTAAAAGGTTGATGGTTTACTATTTCACTGGGTCCTATGCTGTTTCAGAAATTCATTCCCTAAGTAGCACCAATTGTTGAGTGTGAGAGTTTCATTGTAAAGCCATGAATTTTTCAAGTGCAACTTTTTTTATTTTATATCTGGGTTCTGTGAACTTTGTTGGTAGGCTAATGGTGCTGGAGTCTAACACGGGGGCAATCAGCATTAATTAAACTGACGAAGGATTAATATTTCCAACACTCCCCCTTAATCTGAAGTCAGACATCAATTTGCAATTTTTATTCCAGAAATGATCTTCGGAGTTATACACTTGCCTTTGCCTTTCCAGAGCAGATCTCCGGAGCTCTTTCTGCTGTGCTACAACATCTCTGGAGCTGACTTCCTGCTTCAGCATCTCCGGAGCATCTCCGGAGCTGACTCTCTGCAACTCCAGAGTTCCTTTTCTGCATCTCCGGAGCATCTCCAGAGCTACACATACATTCTAGAGTTGAATCTCTGGAGCTCTCCTGCTGTCTTTTCGGATCTGAACCTCTGGAGCTACAGTTCTGATGACCTCTGGAGCTACTATTATAACGTCCTCCGGAGATGCTATTCTCTGGAGTTGCAGACCTCCGGAGTTGCTGATCTCCGAAGCTGCAATGCTGTTGTCTACCTCCGGAGCTGCTGTGCTGAGCATCTTTGGAGCTGCTGTTTTCTAGTGCTCTACGGTAGTTTCTCCCTGAGCTGCTGCTCTCCATAGCTCCTCCAGAGTTGCTGTCCTCCAGAGATTCATCATCTTCAAGGGGTATTGTGACTGAAATACCTGTGGTGTTGTCCACCGTTCCAGACTTCAGGGTTGCTCTTCTCAGCAAGGTTGCACACTATAAATACCTTGGATTGTTTCTCATTTTCAGCCCTATTCTCATTTGCTACATTAGCATTTTGGCCTCCAAGGCCTTGCTATTTCTTTCTACACTCACTAGGCTAATGGCTATCCAAAGGATTTCTCCAGAAATATGGACAGCACAAAAATAGGATAGAACAGGGGAGGGGGTAGAACATGCTATTGTGATTTCAAATATAATGCTATAGCAATTTAAAGAATAGCAAAAATAAATACACACACAAATAGAAAAAGAAGAGAGGTGACAGCAATATATTGTTATATATTTTCCTTCTTCTATAAATACATTCAAATTTCATGTACAAACTACAATAGAGGTGCTGCTCTATTTTCTTACTCTGCCCCAATCTCTGGAGCTGCACACTGTATATCCAGAGCTGCCTGTGCGAACTCCGTAGCTGTCTACTGTTGCTGCTGCAACATTCCTCTCTACTATTCTCCTTCTGCTGTTCTCTCCTAGAACCTTTTAATTCCTCTGCTGTTGCAGGATCAATTCTTCCATCCTCGTGGCTTTGTAGAGAGCCCATCAGCTCATCCACTATCATCTTGGACAGATCCTTTGTCTCTTCAATGGTTATGTCAATAGGGTCAAATCTGGAAGGTAGGCTCCTTAGGATTTTCTCAACAATCCTTTGTTCATCCATGGTTTCTCCATTTATCCTAAGCTGATTCAGCATGGTAGAAACCCTGGAGTGAAATTCTGAAATAGATTCACTCTCCTTCATCTGTAGCATCTCAAAATCTCTTCTAAACAGCTAGAGCTTGACTGATCTCACTTTGTTAGTTCCCTTGTAGTTGTTCTGCAATATCTCCCAAGCCTACTTAGAGTAGTTTGCTGCTGCAATGCGGGGGAAAATAGCCTCTGTCAAGGCTGCCTCAACTAGACTGAGGGCTTTCGCATCTTTCATCCTAGTTTCCTTCAACTAGTTTCTTTGAGCATTCATTAGGACTGCATAGGCTGCTAGGCCTGTGATGTCGGTGAACCCATTAGTAACCAGCTCCCATAGGTCATTCGTAACCAGAATGGTCTTCATCTTCTTAGACCAAATATCATAGTTCTGCCCATCAAAACTTGGTGGCTGTTACCATCCTTTGCTATCCCTACCTGCCATGCTTCTCAAAACTGAGAAGGCTGAGAATGCCTAGACAAACTAGGGCTTATGAAATACCCACACAAACTTGACTGCCTAGAAAAACAGGGCTCTGATACCACTTGTTCGCAGGCTAATGGTGCTAGAGTCTAACGCGGGGGCAGTCAGCATTAATTGAACTGACGGAGGATTAATATTTCCAACAAACTTTTCTTTAAAGATATATTTGTGAAGGTTGTTATCATAAATTCTAATTTTGGTTGTAAGCTATGTTCCCCTCTACTTTATTGAAGACAAATGTATAAATATTATCAAGTAGAATAGAGGGATTTTCTTTTCTGCTGTAGATTTTCTCTATTTCTTTAGGTATGTTCTGTACCAAACTATATACCAAACTATTGTATCTTTTTTTTGCAGAGATTTTAAATGGCATTCTCTGCTTCTTGAATGAAAAATAATGTTGACAATATCCATGCTTTGTGATTGCATCTCCTTTCTATGAGCTATGGCTTGCTCTCTTAAATTGACTTTGTTTAACATTGGATTCAAAATTATTAGTGTACACATTCATTTGGCTTCATTTGGCTTTCATTTGGCCTCATTTGGAAGCCTCATTTTATGCACATGGCATAAGACACCTTAGCTGGGTGTGTGGTAGTTATGAAGAGTCCTTCGAACTCTTTCACTCCACTTAGCTTGCCACATCTACTTGAGATCTCCTTAAGTCATGGGATTGACTCCCATTAACTCAAGGTTACTCAAGGCTATATGTACTTGTCATTTTGACTTCCAATCTACTTCAATTTGATACTTGCATTCTATTTAGTTGATCTTGTGAATTCTCATATGGTATCAAAGCTTTCTAAAATAGTTTGTTGGTTCGTTGAAGTCGCAGGTTAAGTCTTGGCTGATTCCTTTGGAGGGATGATCTGGGTATTTTCATTTTGCTTGTTTAAGGGCCGAACTCCCTGCCTCGGGAGGTCAAACTAGTGTTTTGAGGGTCCAATGACCTATTTGGAGGCCAAACAAGTTGTTTGTGTTTTGGCTTCATCAGAAACAGTCTGCGTGGGTGGTCCTGTGAATGCCCCTGTTTGGATGTAAATCATGCATGATATCCTGTAGCGAGGAAGGAGAAAGAAAGGCAAAAAGCTTTTTTTAAAGGGTCAAAACCCTGTTGAATGCTCCTGTGCACTGTGAAGGCTGAGTGAGGAGCCCAAACAAGAGATGGAGAGTGTGAGTGCAATAGAGTTGCGGTGATGGAGAGGACCCTTGCCACCAACAGCAGATGTCGATGCCCCTGCTAGAAGGCGTATCCTGCATAAAAAGGCCACCTCAACCTACATTCCACCAACTATTTGTAGAAAAAGGCCCGATCTGGGCATTTGGAGGCTGATATGTGAGTCAATCTCTTATTGGTCATCTGCATGGGAATGCAGGCAGACAAGGCATTTCCTATACAAAGAAGCTATCAACCTTGCTCCAAATTGGCCTACTCTGTGCACGTCTTTTCCTATCGGTGTTGGATGGCCCTCGCCTATCTCTTCCCGTGGCTTCTAATGTGGTAGAAAGGCAGTTTGATTGTTGTTTAGTCCATTTTTGCATAAAACACTTGTTTCTTATGTAGATCAGAACCCCCGTCAATAGCATATTCTTTGGCTATTTTGTCATCATTCATTTGTCTTCCACCATAGATGAGCCTTTGCTGTACAGGTGGTATTCCTTCCTTTTCCTCGACCTGCTCTTTGATCTGCTTTATGGTATCAGTGGGTTCAATATCAATCTCTACCTCTTTTCCGTTGCAATTGAAGGTGAAGATCATCATTTTTGGCCAGCCTTGCATTGTTGTCTAAACCCTTTTGGGACATTCAGATCTAGAAAATGGAGCAGGAGCATCTCCAAGTGCCATTTCTCATCTTCTGGGCATTTGGATTTGAGGTATTGGAGGGCAACGAGTTTATTTCTTGTTGCTGGTCTTTAGGCTGGGCTACAACAGCCTAATGTGGGCTACGCTCAATCATGACAGGCAGACACTTTTCCTAGAGGAAGACAAGGACTAAAGCACATAGATTGGGTAGAAGTACCTTGAGCTCCCTGTCTACCACGTCTTCTATCACACTATGCTGACACAGGCATTGGATCTTCTCTTCCACGACAAACCTCCACTTGCAGATTGGTTCTCAACATGTTCTCTATGTGAGAAAATCAAAGCTGGGCATTTCTCTTAGGCAGGTGGATGATGTGGTGCCTCATGGAGTCTAGTGCTCTTTGGCTAAATGTCTTGGGTAGAAGGTCAAATGGCCTGCACAAGGGGTACACATTTTGCCAAAGGCCATATGGCCTGGTTTCTAGCCCATGCAAGACTCCCAGTCGGGATTCTCAATCCACTATCTACGCCACAATTTTTTTGCCCACTCTGCGAATTGTTCCAACATCTATGCCCTCAAATTCAGGTTATGATGACAGAGTTCTATTAAGGACTCAATCACCCCCTTTTTAAGGCTTCTTTTATTCATATTTTGTTGCATGATAAAATAGTTAGCGTTTATAGCATTATTGTTAGATAATAATAACTATATGTTAACCCTTTTTTGTAACCGTCAAAGGCATTTTTTCTTATTGTCTAATGCACTAAGAAATTTATGAAGTGCCACACAAATTTGGGGCTAAATCAAGCAATGGGGTTAGACATGCACTACTTTATAAAGTGCCGCAAAGTAGGGAGATCAAAGTAATGGGGGGTATTATTGAGTTATTTTTTCTTTCCGTACTTGTAAGTTGTAAAATACATCTCATAGGTTAATAAGTGTGATATCAAATCTAACTCTAAGTACTTCTATTGTGACCTTGAAAACACCTAAGGGAAGGTCATCAAGCAAAGAAGTCATGAGCTAAAGACCTCATAAGTATAAGTCTAAATGGCTCTAATACTATAGAGGATTATGTCACCTAATTTAACTCAATGAGGTTGCAACTAAAAGGTGGGATTGAGAAATAGGTGGATCGAATGATCCTTCAAACTTTTTTTGAGAGCCTATGGTAAATGATCCATAATCTTGCAATGGATTCACATTGGTTCATATCTCACATCGAGAGCCTATGGTAAATGAACTTGAATCTTGCATCGGAACACATCTCAAATTCAGTTAATATTCCTAAATACTCATGATATTGGCATCTATGGAGTCATTAGTAGTAGTTTAGCATCAACAACAGTACACAAGCAACTTTCAGATTCATGCATCTTTTTTCTCTTTTGGGGGGTAGTTTTTTTCCCATTGGGTTTTCTACCTTTCTCCACTTATGAGAGTTTTATTTGTAGATGGGTACCTCATCAGGCCTTTTTGCCGGGACCCATCTTTTCCACCCACCTAAGTTGTGCTTAAGGGGGGGGGTATTAGTGTACACATTGCATTTGGCTCCATTTAGCTTTCATTTGGCCTCATTTGGAAGCCTCGTTTTATACACATGGCATAAGACACCTCAGCTGGGTGTGTGGTAGTTATGAAGAGTCCTTCAAACTCTTTCACTCCACTTAGCTTGCCACATCTACTTGAGATCTCCTTAAGTCATGGGATTGACTCCCATTAACTCAAGGTTACTCAAGGCTATATGTACTTGTCATTTTGACTTCCAATCTACTTCAATTTGATACTTGCATTCTATTTAGTTGATCTTGTGAATTCTCATAAAAATCTTTGCTTCTTAAATGGAAAATAATGTTGACAACATCAATGCTTTGTGATTGCATCTCCTTTCTATGAGCTATGTCTTGCTCTCTTTAGTTGAGTTTGTTTAACATTAAATTTATCTCTCAAAAAATTAGATGAAATATATTCTTAGCTTTTGAACAGTTCTCAAAATTCTTAAACTTGCTCTAATATAATAAATAAATAATTAATGTTGCTATATTGTTATTCTTTTAGAAGGCAATACCTGTTTGTACTATATGTATACAAACTTGGCTTTGCTGCCAAGTCAATATAACTCCTTTTTATGTGGCAAACAAACACATTTTCTTGCATAAGCCAATCTTATTAAACCATTTACCAAATAATGGATCTGATAGAGAGTGAAAGTAGTTGATCAAAGAATTAAAACCTTCTGGGATCAAACCTACAGTGGTAGCACATCATAATACTTAGTGTTTTCTATTAGTAAATCATTTCTTCTAAATTAGTTATAGGGAAATGAGATTAAGGAAGATTGAATATATTTTCTTTCTTTGACTTGAAAGAAATACGCACAAAACTGAATGCCAAACTTTTAGTAAGGTTGAAGAAATTATTTGGCATAGAAGACATACCCACAAGTGTCAGTAATGTGGCTTCCAGTGTGATTGACCTGAGCAGTGATGACAAGGATTCACTTTAGTAGAAAACTCCAACAGAAATACAATTGCAATCGTCAATAGGAATTTTAAAAAATGAATGCTCTGAAAATTTGTGTAATACACAAATAGAATTTGAGTGGTATTCACACTCGAGTGGTCAAATGTTATTTACACATTAGGATTAGTTGAAGCATATGCAATATGTACTTATAGATTAAATGAGTTTTATAAGCCTTTAAGTTGTTTGTTGCCATCAACAAACATTTGAAATAGGTGTTTCCATCACATAAAAAAAAAATGGGTAGAAGGTCTTGTTGATGTTTGTTTTTGGACAAGTCAGCAATTAGAGTGAAATACAAAGTATCTGACTCCCTCTTGAGCAAAGCCTCTCGAATGTTGAACGAAGTGATCAAACAAGATGACTCCAAGGTTCCTTTCTTATAGTTTTGGTAAGAGATAGCTCAGTGACTAAGTATGATTTTACTGGTAAACACAAAGGGACTTATGTAATTGTTCAAATAAGCTGTTGATTCAATGATTATGGAAGCAAACACTGGAGAATACAAGTACTACAACTAATGGCGTATGATTTGGCAATGATGTTCTTGATTCTAATTCTAACTAAATGGATAAAAAAGGACAAAAGATGTAAGGTTTAGTGACACTAATCTAATCCTAGATGTAACGGTAATTACTGCTAAGGTCAAATCAAACTAGATCCTACTTCGCCAAGATAGACAACTACACAAGATTGATGCAATCTTCTAGGGTTTTACAAGATGTTTAAATCAGTTATGCTCATGAAAGATTCAACAAACATAAAGATCAAATTGAAGTTTGAATGTTGTTCAAACTAACCATACACTGCAATTTGCAAGCCACAAACTACAAATGGTATGAACTTATAGATTTCACCACAAAACAATAAAGAAACCTTCCATCAACTAACATAAACTTAAAGAAAACTTAATCTAACTTAATATTTGCTTGAAAATCCAAACCATGCAACACTTCGAAACATATATATATAGTCACCAAAACAATGAATCTTATATTATTCCAGAGAGCTCTTGCAACAATTTCAAAGTTTTCAACCGTACAAATGACAGCAACAAGAGCCCTTTTATAGACCTCAAAATAAATGAAGGGTCAAGATTGATTGGCCAAACCAACGGACCAGATCAAGCCACATCACAAGTAATTGTAACAAACTCTTCTTTATTAAATGAAAGAGGCCAACTTTATTAAATGACGGAGGTTATCTATATTAAATGAAAGAAGCTATGAAGAAAGGAACAAAAGCACGCCTCGCAAGAAGATAAGAATGACATGTCATCAACTTATGAAGAATCCCCATGTGAATATCCATCACTAGAAGCTTGACATTCAATGAACCTAGACACTATTGGTTTGACTTCCTCCAAAGGTACACTTGGCGCATTCTGAATGGTTCCTTCAACTTCAAGTACATCATCTGAATAAAGGCCTAGTGTCTTTTCCTAATCAGTTATTCTTGCTTTGTTGTCGCCAAGGTGGACAACAAGTGAAAATATACTATCAAGCCTTTCATCAGTAACATCATTTTCCTGAAAATAGAAAGCTTGAACGTGTTCTTTCATGTTATCAAGAGTCATCTCCCCAAATGGATTACAGATCTTCATCAAAGAGGCATGTATCCCATCTTGAATCCTTTGAAGTACACTTCTGACTCTTGACATATCTGTTTCTATCTTATCCAGCAATTGTCCTTTGATGCGAAAGCCATAATACCAAGAAGAGAAATTATATGTTTTACCTTCTTCAATCACTTCAGCATGTAACAACTCATCAACTAATGTTTCCATCAAGCTCTTCAAGTGTGGCAGATATTGATACTTGATGTCTTTGAATTCAACACAAGCTGTCATCAGTGCAAGTACCCTCTCCTTAAGACTAGTAATCTTATCACTAACTTGCATAATATCTTCTAGATGTCTAAATGTAGCCTCCTTTGATCTTTTTATCCAATCCTTCATTCTGTGAGATGAAGACTTCAACTCTTCTAGGTGTTCAACTATTTCAAGAGGAAGGAGAGATGGAGATGTAGCAACTCTTTCCTGTTGATGAATAGGATGCACTAAATGCTGAATATACTGCTCTAAGGCTCGACATCTTTGCTCAGCTTTGATTCTGCCTTCTGTCTCTTGTCTTATGATAGCTTGAGCATTATCAATTGTATCCTGAAGCTCTTCTTCAACTTGCATTCCAGTTAAAGGACCCAGATTGATTGTATTGATGTCATAATCATCAGATGTTACATCCTCTATATTCTTCTCAAGCCTTGGAACTGCTACATGCACTTTCCTTACATCTATTTCATCTTTAGTGATCATTGAAAGGATATTTACCTTCTTTTTTGGTTTCTCTTTTGACATGTCCAGAAGTAACTCATCAACTAGAAGAGGAGGACACTTCTCAACTTCATAATTCTCTCCAATTCTTTCCTGTAGCCACTCCGGCAATGATGAAAGATCTTGTTTCTGTTGTAATTGTCTTCCTTGAGTAGGCAATGATTCTTCTTCAGCCTCATCCTTATCTTTGGTATTTGCTTCATCGATGATCTCAGTGTCATGTGGGCTAGAAGGCACTTCTTCAATTGGAGCTTCTAGAACTACATTCTTAGCAGGTATCACTAAGTCTCAGTTAAGTGGAATATCACCTGGCTATCTAGAAGAAGCAGTTTCAATACTTATCATTTTCTTCTTTTTACCGGATTCTCCTTGAACAATCTCAAGCTATTTTCTTTTCTTTCCCTGTCCTGAATCTCTCTCACTTCCTCAGCTTCGTGAATCTTTACTAGGTGTATTGCGTTGTTCTTGTTGATCCACTTCTCCCATTTTAATATAGGTGAGTCTCTTTCCTTCATCAAGCAAGGCTTGCACTTGTTTATTTATCTGCTCTTCAGTGATAGCAATGATAGGCCTTATCAATCCTTCATCGTCAACCTTTTCTCTATCAGCCCAATTGACCTCATAAGGCAAATTGCGGATCTTATTGTATTCATCACCCAGAAGAGCTCTTTCACCTTCTAATTGATCAGGAATCCTTAGTACCTTTGTAGCTCTTATTAAGTCCCATTTCAATCTTGAACACTTTTGCATCCTGATATCATCATCATCTATAGCGTCAGCCCAATGATCTTCCAATTGTTCTTTATGCTTGTAAGAAGAATACGACTACTTGATGGCTCCATGTGGATCAAAATTTTCTCTCCTTGAATCATGTGGATGCAGATGATAAGCCTGAAGCTCAACTTCTGAATGCTTAGCTACCTGTAATGATGGACAAGAATAGTATCTACCCAACTGAAAAGGAAACTGAACCCCTGCTTTCTTCCTTGCTTTCTACATCTTATGAAACTCTAACAGCTCTCTTGAAACCTCTAGCAACACCATCCTGTTTGAAGGATATCTAGGCAGTCTATATGGGAAAGATGTAAATCCCTGAATCCTGATATATGTGAACTTGTCATACTGGATGTAATACCTTCCATACTGCTTGATGAAGTTCCTGGCAGCACCTGTTAGTCTCCTATGCGGTTCACCTCTCAACTTTCTCACTATGAACATGGCAAAAGCATCATTGAACCTCTTATAGTGATTAATGTTCTTCAAATGGAGTTGAGGATAACACTGATGTGAAAGAATCTCTCCAGGCTTGGTACCTACTTGTCCTTTAGCTGTTAATCCTTTGTAGACTATATTTCTTGCCAGGATGTAAACAAGGTATGAAGTCATAAAGAAAGACTTCGTTTCATCAAAGTTTTCAATCTATTCATCTAGGCAGTGGCTTATAAGGCAAGCCCAGTCAATCATCTTGTTCTTTGTAAACATATGATCAAAGTAAGTATACATCCATCCTTCGAAAGTAGAGGATTGAGGCATACCTGTTACTCGATTCAGGAACATGATGAGGTAACTTATCTCTTGCTTGAAGTCAGCTTTGTGGTATTTTGGATCCTCAGAGTTGTATATCTTCATCGATGAATCAGTCATCCACTTCTTCTTGATTTCTTGCATGTAGACCTTGGAGTTGCCTTCGAAAGTCATCTGAGCAGTTGTAGGGCATATGAAGACTCCTTTTGCTTTTGGGATATTGAAGATTTCCTGAATAGCCTCCCTTTGCAGGTAGGCGAGAACGGTTCCATCCTTAGCTATAATCTGTCTTTTCTCTTTATCATAGTGCTGAACACACTCCAACACTAACTTAGTGCTTGGCAAGGCAGGTGGAAAGAAAGCTGCTTGTACTCCCACTCTTTGCGATGGCTTTGATGTCTTTGTTCCTTGTGATGGCGAGCAAGAAGTCTTTCACCTCCTCCAGGTTGACATGTCCCATGTTGGTGTCGCCGACATCCTTCCACTACATCTGTAGCTTGGACTCAGGTATGTTGGACTTAGCATCCATCTTGATAAGCATTTGTCTCTCTTTGGCCGTCATTCCCATTTACCTACAAGACTAGACTCGAATAAGTGGGTTGGAATAATAGATTTCACAAGTCTTCTATATCATGTTATCATGTTAGATCACTTCATCAACTTCTAAAGGACAAGCTTCAACTCAATTTTTCAAGTACAAAAGAGGTCTTATGAATGAAGATCAACATACTCTAATTCATTTTACATCAAAGCATTATCTCTACATCCTGATTTCTGAATATAAATCTGTAAATTTAAACAAATAAAAGGTAATTTTATGAAGTAGAGTTGATCAAAACGTACCTTGTATCAAATTTTGTCTTTGAAAAAATGCAAATTTCTGAAAATTAATAGTAAAAATGAGTAGGAAATGGCAGAAATATGAAGAAATCAAATGGCTAATGGTTTTGTTGGGTCACCATTTTTGCATTCAAGGGAAACTGCTTTCAATTTTGATACCGGGAATCACGATTATAAAAAATGGTGACAGTCTGGAATTACTTTTCTAATAGAATGAATCTTAATTTGAAAGTATGTGTGTATGTTAGGATATGGATTTATTTGTAAGTTCTGATGGTAACTCAAACGATTAAACATGGAATAAACTTAGGCATTATCACATAGGCAAATTGAAAGATGAAGATGGCAAGATCTTGAGACAAAATATCAAAATTAGGTTTTGTTGACTTGAGTTAAAATTTTTAAGAAAGGACAAGGCTGTTTTTGCAAACTTTTGATAACATTTTCTTCAGGAAAGCCAAATATCAACTTCCATTAAAAATAATAACCAAGATCTACTTATAAAAGACTTGTCGAGAGGAGTGGGATCTAGATGCACTATCCATACTTAAAAGGGTACAAACAATGGACCAGCTAGGAGAAAGAACATATTTTAATGGATTTAGGGAATCACATCTTGCACATAAAACTTTTGACTTCACACCTCAAAAGAAGAGAGGATAAGAGAGTTTAATACCTATTGGAGGTCTAGATGAAGACAACCAAGATAGGATTTGGAAGGACATAACAAGGGCTCCTGTGTCTGAGAAAGAGGGGAGAGGGTTAAAATCTAATCAATAAAGTTACAGGAGTGGTTATATGTGTGTTCAATCGAGCAAAAGACGGATAACTTATTTCTATCAGTTTTTGAATTTTCAGTAAATAAATAAATTTAGGGAAAGGGAATCCATTATTTTGATTCTCACAATTATTGATGCTTCGCAAGCATCGAAGTAGAGGAAAGTGTACAGAAGGAATCAGACAACTGAGAGACTGCGTAATGCAGAAATAACCAGTAAAGGGTTGCTGTATGGTTTGAGGTTGGTAAACCATAAAATCCTCAAACCAGCTTCCGAACGACAAAAGAATCCTGAGAAGATCAAGCAGAAATCCATACAGAATGAGCCCCTTCCATGGACTATTATTGTTATCCCTTGCTACTGTTATGATCTTTTTAAGTTCTAAGCTTCTCAAAATCAGACCTTTCTTGGACTATTGCAGGCCCTTTGTAGGACTACTGTGGTAATTTTTGTGTCATCTGATATTGCACTGTCATTAAATTGTTTGGATCCAGCTTTAGGGCAGTTCGGAGAAAATTTGCTAGTGTTTAACCGTAAACAACTAATAACAATTATGCTTTCTTTATTAATTAATTAGGTATAAGAATGAATTAGATTAGTTGGATGCATTAACATATATTTTTGTTTCTAATAGCTGTAAATGAGGATGTCTATAGAGTTCTTGTTTCATATGCATTGGTTTTCAGTTTTTCAAACTTTTGCATAGATTATTGCTTAAGTTTCTGATTTTTCTTGTGTATATTTGTTTGTACCATGCAGGAAAGAAAATTGTGGATTAGTGGGATATCGAGCATGTAGAACCAGAGCTGAAAATCATCAAAGTGATTCACGTTCACCATTAGCAAGCAGCAATCCACAAAATGATTTCTCTCCAATCCAGAATCCTAGCCCATTAGGAAAAATTGCTTCTGGTTTTTTGCCTCAGCAAATTAACAGACCAGACTTGCCCGTCTCAACAGTTCCTGGTAGTAATTTTCAGGTACATCCCATATGCTCAATGACTACAATTCCCTGAATAATTGCACTGAAATTTGTATTTGACTGATATATGGAAGACATCTATGTGACATGATAATTGGTTACATTCCCATTGGTGGCGGACTTTCAGCTTCTATGCCATCTATGCAACCTAGTTACCTTGAAACTGAGAAAACTAAAACATACTATGCCATTAGCACAGCTGTATTTTTATGTCGAAGCACATCTCTTAGGTGATAATAGGAGATGTCATGTTTGCTTCTATCCTCCTAAAGCAGGGATAGACAGTACTAATTCTATCAAAAGTGATTTACACGGATGTTTCTAAAATTTGCTAGACATTACTAAATCAGGTAAGAGGCCTGAACTAGGGGTTTTTAAAC
The DNA here is from genome assembly GCA_027924645.1 of Cunninghamia lanceolata. Taxonomy (NCBI): domain Eukaryota; kingdom Viridiplantae; phylum Streptophyta; class Pinopsida; order Cupressales; family Cupressaceae; genus Cunninghamia; species Cunninghamia lanceolata. The sequence goes on along the minus strand of BSBN01001670.1, from coordinate 6,139,801 downwards.
ATGGCAATGGGTATCTAGATCTTTCAAGCCTCCATTTTTTTGCAGCTAATAGAATGGCATGGGAAATACTTACATGTGATTCTGAAGAAACTAATAGACATGGGCATCATGAGCAAATTTGTATTTGAAGCATATTCTGTCATAGTTTCCACGTAGATGTGAACATTCATGGAGAATCATTTAGAAGTATTCCATGAATGTTACTGTTGGTTATGCATGCAAGGATTTTCTGGTAGTTTACAAATACATTTCCTTTTACTTTGGGAACTTTCCGCTGGTAGGGTGTAAGATATTCCTACCACTTTCTCTCAATTCGTGGAAAGTAACTTATTTTGTTGTTTGAAATTTGTAGAAATTGTCATCCTCTTTCCTATTAATCTCGCAGTAGACCAGAGAAAAAAAATGTTTACAAGGTCATCCTTGAACTATTACTTTCTATAAGATATACTTCAAATGGATTTATGTTCGGAACAGGAAACCAAAGGCCTAAAAGGTGAAAGTTAAAAAGCTACCCAAATTATGGTCAAATACAAATGTTTGTCATAATTCAAACTGCTAGCATTGATATCTGCTGGTTTTATATCATCAAATTGAAAACAGATAGCTAGTATAAGAGACTATGTGAAAACATAACAACTTTGCATATCTAGTTTTTGTATTTCCTGGCGTGTCTAACTGTGGGTTTATGACTGCAGACTGCTGTCAATGGAAAAGAGCTGCAATCAGTGGCAGGAACTTCAAATAGTTTAGTGGAAAAAAAATCGGATCAGAATATACAACTATTCATGAGGTGGTCTAACTTAAATTTATTCACAAGATAGTCCTCTTTATTGAGGGTTATTTTGGTTAGCATTTACTCAATATATTTGTTCTGGTTAGTTGCTTAGTTCAGTTATTTTATTTATACTTCTTATCAAGTAAACTGTTTAGCTTCTTAATTCTGTTAAATAGCTGTTTAACATATTTTTTTTACTCAGATCTCTCCATGCTTTCGTTGCCAAGGGTTTATTAATTCAAATAGAGATGCTTCTATTCTTCCCCATATTTGCTATACTGGGCTCTCTGTTTCTTTGAAAATTCAGGAGTTGCTTTCCAGCCAAAGGTTCCAGATTATTACTGCTGGACCAATTCTCCAAATTGCTTTAATTAGACGTCCCTCCCTTGTCCTATCTGGCGAAGCCTCTATCCTTTTTTTTTTTTTTCTGATAATGCACCAGCCCACCATATGTTTGTTTTGCTAAAGAATTAGCCCCACTTCCTATGCTACTCTTCAGTGCTGGAAGAGGTGATATTCATTCTCCCTGTTTTCTTTGCACATTGAGAAACTAGAGGGACTGTAAAATCCGCAAGTCCAAACGTTTCAAACCAAACAGGCAGAGTCTCCCTTGAGATGGTCAACCAATGAAAAGCATTGACCTTAGGGAGGCCATGCTTTTGCTATATCATTTCTTAATAACAACCACATTTTTGGAAACGTTATGGTTTGCCTTCTATTCTCTATTCATTTAGTGATTTGCATGCCTGTATTTAATTCTCTCCAGGTTTGTTTTAAACCTAGAGTTTGTGTGTCCATATCAGTAATCTTGTTGTATTGTTTGGCTGTTATTATTGAAATATCTAAAACTTTATTTCAAGCCTGCATGCACTTTACTTTCCTGAACAAGATTTATGTTTGAGCTAGCTCATTGCTTGCAAAATATTTGATTTTGCGTACAAAGTTGAATTCATCCTTCTGGTTTTCAAAATATTGATTTAAGGAAATAATTTTACCATAATTCTGCAGTTTGAAAAGTCTGATGTTAATGATTATTTGGATCAGGTGTGAGAATTCTCGTCAAAGACAGCTGGAGCTAAATCAGAAGGTAAGATCTTGTTGCAATTTTTACTTTTGCTGCCTTTGTTCTAACTTCTTTTTTGGAATGTGTTTGAGTTGGAACAACGATTAATTTGATATATGATTATACATCATTGTTTTACTTTGAATAAAGTTCACTTGAGGCACGACAAACTAATTATCATATTACCCTGGAAACCAAAGGATTAAGTATCTTTTCTAATTTATGTTTAACGTAAGTGAATTAATATCTTCTAAATTTATGTTTACAATTGTTTGAATGTCGTTACTTTACTCTTCCTTATGAATATATGAGTGGATCAAACATCTAGCCGTTTTCTTTACATGCAAGCAAAGAAGTTTAATTCTTCTCATTTCCTTATAAGCTATCATATATATTTTCTTTTCATCTAGATAAGTAAAACCTTGTAATTAAACGTCTAAACTCAAACATTCGCAGTGTTCGGTATTTACGGTACCTCTAGATCACATTTACGGGTAATGCCGTCGCGTTGAACCAAGTACCTCGCGCCTACATTAGCTGCAACAACGACGTTTGGGCACCGTTCCTCTAAATCGTCGGGGAGTAATAAAGAACATGTCTAAGTTAAATCCGCAGGAAGGGAAAATCTCCTCGGATACCTGACTAAAAAGATTAAGAAAAAGAAAAAGGTGAGACTATAAAAAATATTGTAAGACGATCAATGGGAAGACCTCATCGGGGAAATATGCGCGATAGGTAAATTATTCACACTTGAAAACTTAAACGCCAAACACTACCAGGAGGTGTGTTTGCAATACTAGTTTCTTAAGAATTCCGTCTCTGTATCACTTGAGTGAATGGGCAGTCGGCGAAGAACTGTGTACCAACCACAGTTACATAAACATAGTGCAAGATAGAACTACATGTTCACTTTCGTCGTGTAGATCGCATCCGTAGAGGGCCTTGATCCCGTGGATACAGGGTATGTAGGCAGTCTGGATGGCAAAGGATGCCCCCAGTACTTAGGTCCCTCGGATATAAGGTACTCTTTAATAATCAACTTCATAATCTTGATCTCTAGTTAAAAGGTTATCTAGGTAACTTAAGAACTCTCCTAGTACTCAAAAGAATCCCCAGGGTGGATTACTTGTACCCGGCGTTGCCGTAAACTAAGATAAGTACAAGTTGATGTTATGTGTTCCCCGGTTGACATCCTCAGTACAGTGTCTAGGTAAACTGTGGTCCCCAGGAAGTGACTCATGAATCTATATTGGTTCCAAGGGAGTCAGAAGTCTCTGGCTAGAGTATAATGATTCCTATCCTCTTCAGCCCGTTAGGCTGTTATGTTTATGTATCCCGGATTGGATAGAGTATTAGTCCGTTTGACCCACTAGGCCTTTTGGCCACTGTTTGTTCTACCCGAATCAGGTAGTGATAAGGTCCGTTTGACCTGGTTCCATATGAACCTATTTACCCAAAGGATAGAGGAGCCCGGGTTGGCTTAAGAATGTTCCATTTTGAACATGGATTTATATGTTCCGTTTTGAACATATGGCCCGTTTTGGCCGAAGTTTTTCCTGAGTACTCAATGGAAGTCTTGATATCTCTCATAAGAACTTGTTAATAAAGTAAACTTTTTGAAAATTCAAATTTGGATCAAGCGGGTCCTTACACAACTAAAAATGTCAGTTGATTGGAACCGATAGTTCTCCAACTGGAAAAATGGGAGTAAGAGTATACATTATGTGTCTATTGCTTCTGACATTCGTAGCCCTTTTTGTTGAATAGATAAAAAATCTGGAGAATGAATTGAAGTATGCCAAACACAAATTGATGGTACTTGCATCTAATGTGGATCTTCAGAAGAAGCCAAGACAAGTTGCGTTGAGGTAAACTTTTAACAGTGTGTGTAAGTGTAGGTTGTATAGACCGTTAATTATGCATATTTTGGTGGATGGATGAGACCACAAAAAAACTTTTAATTTGAAGTCATCTATTCTCGGAAAATAAGTTGTATATTTGGAATATCTTCGTGGGTCGATGTGCTTATTTTATGTCCTCTTCTGCTACTTATTAAGGATATTTATTCAATTGTAGCGATGCACAGAGATGACAAGAGCCTTTGAAGAATCCCGATGGCTGACGTGAAAATAAAAAAACTTTAAGATTGAAATGCATTTAGAGTTCTGTGAATTGCAGTCCTTTCTGGGGGAGCAAATTGTTGAAATAGTTTCTGTTTCTAATGCATACGGAAATACTTATAAAGGATTTTTATTCCACCCATTTTTAAGTATCTAATCGAAGGGCTTGACCATCCTTGCCCACAGCAATGTCCTGATTTGTTGGTAAACTTCTGTATAGTTTTGATGCCTTTTGGGAAGCATGGTCATTCAAACGGAGGAGAGAGCTACTTGTAACATACCAACTTCATATGCACTAGCCAATTTTTGTAATATTCATCATGATTAAATCCTTGGAAGAAGCAGCATTGTAAAATTGTAAACAACAATTTTGGTGAACTGTGTTTCAGATGCAGTAAGATGTCAATATGTTTTGTTGCACCTTCTAGTTTTTGAGGGGGTGCCTTGTGATGAGAATTGCAGCTACAATGAATATAACCTAAAGAAGCATGTAAGGCAGCAATTCACTGACCATCAACTGTTCATTGCAGATGAACCGTGGCTGAATCCAAACCAAATATGAATTGCCACAGAGTAAGATGGTTATTAAATGATATGTACAGATGGCCTAGTGCCTTCAAATTGTTCCCTGCACTATTGGACTAGGGATCATTAGATAGCAGCTAGGATTTTGCTTCTGATGGCAGGTCCCCCTAACCATAAAAACATTTTTGTATGAGTTTATCTCCTCCAACAGATATGGTTTTCTATCCAGATGGCATGAATTTTGAACTCCTAAAATTTGTCCGACTTGGGAGTTAGACAATTTAACCAAGTCCAATAGTATGGCTATCTATTCAGATGGCATGGCTTTGGAGATGCAGTTGTTATCTCACGGCTAATGTAAAGACCTAATAGTTTGTCGTTTTATATTCAAAATGAAGATTTAAATGCTACACAAAATTTGACAGCTTATCATACCGTATGTGTTGCAAATGAAGTGGGGTCTAATATGGAACGTTTATGCCATTATCAATTTTCATGGCTGGAATGTTGAAATTATTTCGAATATGCAAATGTGCTCAGAAATCTGAATAATATTCTTGTTCATCTGAAATATCTCTCTGATGTCGGTAGGTCCTTATAAATTGTGTGGAGATAAGCTAGTGACTTGAAGTTAAAGATTCTGTTTTGGGAATTTGTGTTGTGATGTTTTCAAGGTATATGCTAAAGTGGATGACCACAAGTTTGATTTACTTCTAGCCATGTGATAATAAATCAGTTTTTACGGTTGGTGGGTTTTGATTGCGATGCAGGTGAGTCATAGGCTTCTAAGTAGATGGTTTTCATCAGTCACCAGGAAGTTAGGCTCATTGAGGGAACGTGAACTTGTATTCACAGTAATATTAATCCATAATTTCCACCACCAAAATTAGTTAGAAACTAGAGAATTCAGTTTTACTTATACATTCAAATAATAGTGATAATTGAGAGGAATTAAAGAGCTATACATAAAGAGTTGAAGTGTTGCAAAGATAGAACAAAGACAAATTTTTTTATCTCGGGAAAACCCACTAAGGGGTGAAAACCCCAAATTAGTAGAGACAGTTGCTCTTTTACACGAGTATATTGCTCAATGCTCTCATTGGATGAGGTTGTCTTAATGATCATTGAAGCATCACTAACACTAATAGATTGTTGAGATGATTGATACCCAATGCCTTGATCATGATTGGTGCTTATTGATTGGGATACATGTGCTCTCTAATTAGTTACACTTGTGGTTCCTTGATCATGATTCATGCTTGTAGTGTTTTTATCATTGTTCATGCTTGTTATCCCTTGATCATTGTTTATGCTTGTCATATCTTGATCACTGTTTATACTTGTCGAGTCTTGATCAATTGAATGCTTAATAGCACCCATTATGACTTGATTTTTTTCATGCTTGATGTAAGTAGGATCTTGATTGCCACTATGCTTAGTAGGATTCAATGTGATATGATCAAGTCATTTGTTTTATTGTCTATGTGTTCTTGGGAAACAAGTGTCTCATCATGAGATGTTGGTGGATGATGAATAAGAGTGATGTGTGTTTCTTGATCATAGATGGAAATGGAAGTTTCTTCTCTTTGAATAAATGCCATGAATTGAGCTGAGTGCTCAAGTTGACCAACAAGACTTCTATACTCATTTCAATTATTAGGATAACCATGAGGTGAAGTGGCTTGAGTAATTGGTTCTTGGGTAAAATGGCTGATGTGATCTTGAGGAGCTGGGATAGTTTGATCTTGGCTTGGTGAGGGGAAAGGTTGATCATGCTTTGAATTTTCTTGTTGACATAGCTCTTGGATAGGATTGGTAGACTTTGAAGGTTCAACAATATGACTACATGATGACTTTTGACTTGTGCTTATGTTAGGAGATTCTTCGATGCTTATGTTTGGTCACTTGAATCTTGGTGTTTTTGAGACTAGTGTTGAGCTTCCTCCTCCATCTCCTGCTTCTTCAGATTGGGGTTCTACTCTTGAGTAGGTTGATCATAGTTTTTCAGATCTTTCTTTCTTGGATGAGTATTTAGAAGGTATCTCAAACTTGTTTGTAGAGTCTCATCTTGCAGATTTGGGAGACATACTTTAGGGGATTTCTCTCCTCTTTGATGACAGTTCTAGCATGGCTGTTGATACATCTACATTTTCTTTGGAGATTGACATTTATGAGTTTCTTTTTTCACTTGATTTGTCACATTTCTTGGTTGAGTTTGATCATGCTTATATGGTGGCTTATTTGAGCATGGAGACTCCTCCTTAGTTTTTAGAGATTTCTATTTGGAGACTTCCTTCCTCCTCCTTTCAGTTGGACATGGAGTGGCTTTTTCATCATTTGGTGGACTTGTTTCTTCCTAAGGGGAGAGATGTTGCTTGTAGGCATTGGATCATATTTTGTTTCCAAGCATACTTCATCGGCATTGGAGCTTCTTCATTATGGGGGGATATCATTCCTCTCCTTTTCCTTCCTATGGGGGGATTCTTGATTGTATATACATGATGTATGTAGTCCTTGGGGGTATTAGTGAGTCCTCCATGCATCATCTTGTTTTATTTTCTCTCCTTTGGAAAGGAGGTTTTTCCAACAAAGTTTTCTCCTTTTCTCTATTTGTGAGAGATTGCATTTCATCACATTTGCATGGTAAATGGTTACCTAACATGGTTGTGTAGTCGAGAGCCATATTGCATCTTACTCATATTGCATAATAATCTCCCTAAGTTGCACTTAAGGGGGGGTGTTGGAGTAAATGAGTTTTTACCATTTACCTTGCTTAAGTTTTACTTAGGCATCCAACATTATTAGATATTAGATTATTAGTGTATTTTATTACTTGGTAGTTTTTGTCAGTTATATCTTTATTATATTTCTCCATGCCTTTATAATCAAGGCCAATGTACATTATTTACATCTCATTCATATTTTTCATCATTCTGGTGAAATAGCTTTGCTTATCATGTATTGTGAAAGCTTATCCTTTAGATTGTGCTGTTGGGAGGTGGTTTTCACCAACATAATGTATTCATTTTAAACATCTAGATTTGCATGATCTTTCCCATAGCATGTTTATGAGTAAAGAGTATTCTCTTTTATTATTTCCTCAAATTTTCTAATGATTGACCTAGGAGAATGTTTCCCTTCGTGACACTAACATCAATCCTTCCAAGGTATTCTTAAATAGGTCTCTAGTCCTCAAATATCAAAATAGGCAAAAAAATAGAAGTGAATTAGAAAAGTAAAAAGTCAAATTCTATGGATTAGAAGATAGGAAAACATAAAGTATTCTTTATACTAAGATTAATAATAAGAATTTCAAACTTCTATTTAATGTGCATTCATTGATAAAAGAGGTCATCATTAATTGGAATTCTCCTTTTTCTCAACCTTGGTTAGTGGAGCTATATTATCAAACTCTCCCTTTCATCAGATGGATTATTTGGAAAGAAAGAAATAATAGAATATTCAGGGATATTGGTAAGAACCATAGTTAAGTCTATCATTCTTTCTCCAAACTTCTTATTGAAAATGTGGCTAATTCCAGGATTAAGACTACTGACAAACCACTTACCCAATTTGAAATTATCTTGGCCACCAATTGGGGCATTCTCAATCAAATCCCTGCTTATGATAATTCCAAGAAACTTAAGAGATTGAATACTAGATGGTCTTGTCCAAAGCTAGAATGGTTCAAACTAAATTTTGATGGGGCCTCAAAATCCAATGGTAAAGCTAGTGGGCATGAAATCATCAGGAATGACAGAGGGGAGCTTGTTGCTGCCTATGCTAGGGGTCTTGGTTGTCAAACCAATAATTTCACTGAGGCCTCTACCCTTTTATGGGGAGTCAAGTTGGCGGTCACTCTAGGTATACAAAAGCTGAATATAGAGGGGGACTCTAAGTTAATTATTGAGGATGCCCTTGCTAATCATGGTCAGCAGTTTGAAAGCTAATGGTGTTAGTGCCAAAGCTAAAATATCCCTTCACTAATTGTGGACTTAATTCAAAAATATCAATCTAATCCATGATGTCACCTTCTTTTTTTTCCACTTTGGTGCAGCTCTTATGTATGCTGAGCTGACGGCCTGATGTGGACTGGAAGATCAACGGGCACATTTATAAGCGTGAGAAAAGCACACTAGAAGTGAGGAATTATTAGTTTAATATGGCGGCACATCCTCACAATAATTACCAAAGGACTCAGCATTCATTTAGTTATCATTTCATTTTATTTATTTATTTAGTTATAAAAAAATTAGTTTAGTTAAGATTTAAATAATATTAAATATAAGCTTAGATTTAGTTTGAAGTTAGTTTTTATTTAAAATAAATAAATTTAAAGTAAGTTTACTTCAAATCTAAATTTTATTTAATTTTAAATATAAAATAATTTTTTTTATAATTTAGTAAATTTTAATTTTACTTTAGTATTACTAAAAGTACTTTTTAAAAATCTAACTTTTATATACTTGTTGGTTAACAGATTTATCCTTGTCTAAAAATATTTTATTCTGACTCTATACCCTTTCTTCTTTTAAGAACAAATGAATTAATCAACAAATGGGTGAACCATCAAGATTAGTTCCCCTCTAAATTTAGGTACAGCTCCTTGTAAGATCTTCAATGAATTCAATCTATTTTAAATATTCAAATACACTTTTAACCGAAAAGTGCCTAAAGGCAGACTAACATCCATACATCAACATGCTATGAATGTGGTATCTCTTTTAAAACATCATTTAGTGATAGAATGCACAGATTCTATTTTTTTTATAACAATCAGACACATAAACATATATATATATATATATATATATATTGCTGAACCAATAGATGATAGAACACATACAATGATTCGTCTAAAAAGAACAATTACCATATGAAAGAAGATTTCACACAGAAAACCCAATTTCAAATGCTCAAATGCACAGATCTAAGCAAGGCAGTAATTGTTTCTCCTTTTCATTCACAGATGAAAAATATTTCAGATAGATATCATATATATTGTCAAGCAACATCAGTCCAGCTTCAAAAATTTCCTATTTTTCTCTCTTTCCTATCTTCTCTATATCAGTTATAGCAATGGAAAACATATATATATGATAGCCCTAATTATCCAAACATGTAAACCAAACCCAGAGTTAAAGTAACTCTGACCCATACGGGTAACTCTGACCCATACGGCATTTAGTTTTTACAAATTGATTTGAAGATTAAGTTTTGAAAACAACATTAACTGAAAAACTGAATAAAAGAAACTGAGTGAGTAAGATCACGACTAAGGCAATGGATTTGAATCTCTAGAGTTGCTGTGGGCGGTTGGGGAGGCACATTGAGTTTTCCATTCCTGAAACGCTATAACAAACTCCTAAATTTTTAGAAAATTGGGGATGCCCATGTGTTTTACCCTTGTCTTCTAAACATCCTTTTCCCTCTGTATTTTCCCCACCTTCTCATTGTGTTCCAGGAGTGCGTCGATGTGGAGATAAAGAAGCGACTCTACTGTTGAAATTTGAGAGAAATCTTCGGTTAATACATTGTCACTTTCTTTAACGAAGCTAATTTTCTCCTTAAAAGATTGAATCACTGTATCAATGTCTTTCCTTGGTTCTCCATCATCATTTATGTATTTTACATCGATACACTGTAGATCACGCTGTAATGATTGGGTAAATTCGCTTATCTCCTTGATCATTTTTGTGAGCTCAAAGTGCCCTTGCCGAGATACTGAATTCCTCCATTCAATGTTCTTCTTATTCACATATAGTAAATCTTCATCCAAACCTATTAAATTATTTTCTGACAAAAATTTGGCTATCCCATATTTTTGAACTTCATCAATTTGATTCATTACATTCACCCACTTGCCTTCATTTTTTATCCAGGAAGCGTTCTGTGCCTTAAGGTCCTCGATGGTGGCTATACTTTTATCATATATATTCTCCAGTTCCTAAATATATCTGGTACCTTTCTGCATAATACAGTCCAACCAATCATCAAATATCTTAGCTATCATTCTGTTCCTATTTACCTGGTCCAACATCTTTTTGTTAGCTGGAGACTTAGGATCAAAAGTCAGAGAAAGTTGTGAAACTGGCTGTGGACTGGGGTTATGAATGGCATCAATGTACTCTACCATAGAGTGCATAGTCTGCTTCAACTCTCTTTTGTCTTTCTCATCTTTCTAGGTTTGACTAACTATCTTTTTGGTGGATGCCTCTAGATGATGTACATCGGCAGCTCTCAAAGCAGCCCCAAGATCTACTTTTTCAATTGTGAAATCTTGCACCGTGGGGTCTTGAACTTCTTCAACAATTTCTGGCCTGGCTATTTCTGCACTCCAGTTCCCAGTATTAGGGTCAATACTTACCCTGGATGTTGTTTTTAGTTTCTTGGATTTAGGAGTTTTTCCCAAACATTTACTTACCATATCCTCCAATAGCAAAGAAAATAGAATTAATTTTCTTTTGTCACTGATTGAACTCTCTAGCCATTTGGGTACAGGGGCCAAGACTTCTTTTCCAAGGTTTAATTGATCAAAGGACACATCTGAAATCATCATAAGTTCAGGTTTCTCTAAAACAACTTTTGACTATTGCTTTGTACTAACCTCCTCTGTTCTCGGTGAACTAGATTCTTTATCACCCATTGCTTCCCTTGAATCCTCCTCAGAATTCAAATCTACAATTATTCTCTTAGAAACCTACTTTTTCCTCATGCTTTTGGTTCTTGATCTAGTAGCACGAGTGGGCAGAATAGTTGTGAGGGCTCTTTTGGATTCTTTAATGATAGGACGCCTTCCAGTTATTGACTTGGAAGTACCTACACCATAGATAGCAATAGGTTGGTTAGAGGAGCATATCGGGAATAGTGATTCAACTATTGACGTGCATTATTGGGAATCCTTATTTTGGAATCCTTTCTGTTTTTGTTCCCAAAACCATTTCTTGGTTCTTCTTATCACCGGGAGGGTCTTCACCTCAATCCTATCTCTTTCTTCTTTACTCCAGTCAATTTCTGGAATAGGTGATTGTTTTATCTATTCAAATTGCAGGTCAATCACCTATTCTTCATTATCAAAAACTCCAAAAATGTCCATATTTAGATTAAGGGTAATTATCTGTCCTAGAGAGAACTTGCACCACAGTCTCCTTCTAACCTCAAATTCATCTGAACAGTCCTCCCAATAATCCTCCAATTTAGGAATATGTGAAAACCTTGTTCCAAAATCCAAATTATCCCTGACAAAGCCTTTGCTATCAAATTGTGATCTAGCAGTGAAGAACTAAAAATTGAACTTTTTAAGGTTCACTTCTAAATTCAAAGCATCAGATTTTGACTGGCATGAGTAATGTCCAAGTTCAATGGGAAAAGAGATACCAGATCCCTTCTTTGTTGAGAACTTTTTATCTACATGTGCTAACTGTCTGTAGACCTCTATTAGCACAAAACAGTCAAACACATACCTAGGTAACTTAACAGGTTCACTATCAAATCCCCCAACTCTGATATAAGTGAACTTAGAAAATTGAATAAAGAAACTACCATATATGCTGACTAGCTGCATTGCTTCATTAGACATTCTCTTATTCAAATTACCTGCTAGTTCATAAGTCATTCTCCCAGTAAAAACATCATTAATCCTCTTGTAATTCTCATAACAATTATGCATCTGCAATTGTGAATAATATTCATAAATTTCACTATCCCCAGCCAAGGGTGCATGAGGTAGTCCCAACCATTGTCTTGTGGATGCCAGGTAATAGAAAAGATACGAAGACATATAAAAATCTTTATTACCCAAACAATTACTCAGACCCTGATGCAAACATTCAGCAGTAATTTCTGCCCAGTCCAAATATTGTTCTCCTTGGAGGATAACCTTTATGAAAAAGTACATCCACTCTTCCTAAAAATATGCTTATGCGCTGCCCTCTAGCCTGTGTAGTAATACTATAATATCCCTCACTTCGTAAATCATGTGATCTCTGGTAAGCAATCTAGACAGCCTTGAACCTCCCTTCTGGAATTTCAGCAACCAGTTTCTGGCTATCAGACTTCTAAAGTTTGTTTTCTTAAGTGAGAAATGCCCATAAGAAGAAGTAATATTAAGGCTAGAATATGCTTCCTTAGGTGGTATTCTCATCACAGACATTAGGGTTTGTCTATTGACATGAAACAACACACTACCATCGGCATTTTTGATGCATCTATTTTGGCGTTCATACCTATTCATGCACTCTAGAACTAGTTTGGGGTATTGTACGGCCATGGGAAAGGCCGCAGCTTCAACCAAACCACTTTATATTATTTTCTTCATCATGAGAGTTGCTACAGGATTTTTAGACCTTTCTCTAAATTCTTCTAAATCATATTGAACCAGTGAAGTATCCCCAAATTCAGAGTGTGAACAGGTGAGACTAGGACCATGCTCATAACCAAGACAAGTAGATTTCATAGCCATAATTGGAGGATATAATGAAAAACGCTTCAAATTTTGAAAATAATGCCGAAAACTTAAAAGATTCTTCTTTCCAACTAAGAAATGGAAATAGTATATAGGAAGAACAGAACTCACCTTCAAGATATCTGAAATTACTGTGAAATTTGGGCAACAAGAACCTTATACCTCTTGTGCTATTCTCCTCTGCATCACACAGTATGTTCACTTGCTAAATTTGGCTTGTTCTCTCTTAATAATGGCATTAACCAGATTGAATAATTATTACCCGAAACAATACATGCCAAAAATGTTTGAAAAGACATGAAGTCTGACATCTTCATTAATAGCAAGCATTATTCACACGCGACCATGATGTATAATAATTATCTGAAACCTCCCCAAAATTAGAACTTTCTATTTCATAATGAGTTTCAGACATATTTTCCTCCAACTTTCCCACTAAATTTGACTTAGAGAGCCTCGAGGAGAGATGAGATTATAATCACCGAACCCGTGAACCATAGAACCATTAAACCTTTAGAGTGTGATTCAATGCGGTGGTTCAATCATACAAATTTGATCATACAAAGGGGCAAACGGTTCACTTAGAAAAATATTAAACTTAGACTCTTGAACCATTGAACTTGTTAGGATGTGGTTCAATGTGAAGGTTCAAAGACACAAGAACTACATAGACTGACCAACAGTCGCGTGGCTTTGTAAAAAGACTTTTAACTATGAAACAGTGAACCATTGAACTTTGAACTATTGAACCATTGAACCTCGCTATAGAGTTCAAGCAGATGGTTCAATGATACATTAAGCTACACAAAAGAATTGAGTGACGCGACTTGTTACAAGGCACCGAGTGTTGAACTCTTGAACAATGAAACTTTTGAACTATGAAAAAGGGTTCAAGTTCAACCTGAGGACTCAAAGACATTTTAATTACAAAAGGGACAAAACGGCTCGCTTTGAGAATCTTCAAACATATCAAACCATTGAACTATTGAACTTTGAGAATAGTTTAGGTTCAAAGGTTCAAAACTTTAGTAATTTCACACACAAAGATGATAGGCGGGTAAATTTTGAAGAATAAAGAGCCGATTTAAGAAACAAAGGTATGACCAATAAGACAAAACAGCAAATCGACTCTTAGATAAGGAAATTCACGAATAAATAAATAAGGGCGACTCAAAAGGTAACAATATTGAAGTTACTTTTTTAAATTGCAAAACTATTGTATTTAGAAAAAAATTTTAGGGCGATAAACCTCTTATGATGAATTAAGTGGAATTTTTGCCCTTTTGTGAAAGTGCCTATTACTCTCCAAAAATTCATTTTGTGCATCCTACAATAAAACTAAAGTGATTTTGAGACATAATTTTTTAAATAAAAACTAATGCTAATATTAAATCTTTTAAAATCTTACCTGTATCTTCAAATGAAACCATGGGCATGAGCACATCATTCCATCTATATGGATTTTCTTTTTAATTTATCAATTCTCTAAAACTACCTTTGCAACACCCATTTCAAATGTCCACTTCATGAATGAAGAGTGTGAGAAACTAAATAAGTTTGCCCATTCATTGCGGCAACCATCTATTTTTTTCTTGTAACCCTACAACAAAACTAAATTCATTCTGAGATATAATTTATAAAAAAAACCTCTGCAAACATTGAATTTTTAAATCTTACTTGTATCTTCAAATGAAACCATGTTGGGCATGAGCGCTTCATTTTATTTGAGTGGCCTTTTTTTTTAATTTATCAAATGTCCACTTCATGAATGAAGAGTTTGAGAAATTAAATAAATTTTCTATTTTCATTGCTGCAACCATCTATTTTTTTAAGAAGGTTTCTTTTATCTGTTTAAGTCATAAAATAGCAATATAATTTTAGTAATTATTTTAAGTGAAAATATATTTTTTTAATTATAATAGATAATTGCATCTATGTTTTATATCCTTATTTTTTATTAGAAACATTTATTATTTCCTAAATTTAGTGGATGATGATTTCCTAAAATGTAGCCACTTCTGCTTTATTATTATTTTGAAATTTTCATTGGTGTTTTCAATAATTTTATTCATAGTAATATTTGATTAAGATTTAGAAATAAATTAAATATTTAGTATTATTCTTTATTTCTGGATTTAATTATCTCATCTTTAATTTAATTTAAAATTTTATTAAATTTGAAGTGTAGATGGGGATTTAATTTTATTAACTTAATTCTTTAAGTAGGAGTAATGATTTTTAATTATTGTTTTTATTTAGTTCGCATATCCTTTTAAATGCCATAATGCCATGGGGGATGGTTAAAATATAGAATTAATTTATTTTATCAAATCTATTAGTTATAAATTTCTTTTAATATTTATTTCTTAAATGTTTAGACTTTAGGTAAGATAACCCTATTCCTAGAAAGAGTAAGATCAATTTTAATTTTAGATTTAATTAATTAGAGTAAGGATTTAAATAAGATTTTATTGATATGTTTTAAAATTTATCAAGTTTCTTTGATATAAAATAAGGCAAGGAAATTATTTAGAATAAAACAATAAAATCATTAATTTGGGTTAAATTTTATTTATTCAACATACAATAATTTATTTTATTTTATTTTGAATTTAAGAATATAAATATTTAATACCACTTCTTAAAGGTTAAAATATTAGTTGTAGAATAATATAAACTATGTTTTAATATTTCTCTTAAATCCATGAATAATGCATGGAATTTATTTATTTTATCAAATCTATTACTTAGAAATATAGAATTTATATTATTACATTAATTATATTATTTATTGATTTTAATATAATTTTATTTGTACAAGCCATAATTTATCTACATAGTTTGTTTCAATATGATGTATAATACAAATTGATTAATATTACTGTTAATATTAGTTTTTATATATATGATAATATTTTCCTTCATTATTTGCTATCTATAAATTTTATTTTATTTTTGTTTGATAAGAGGGATTTTATTAAAATAGTAATAGAAAGAATACAGAAAGATGCCATGCAGCCAAGAGGAATCAGAGAGCTACATAAACTTCCAAAAGAACAACAAGAGAAAGAGGGAAATAAATGGGGACAACAAAAGAAAGAAGTTATGAAACTAGATCTCAGAAAAGATGCCATGAAACTCTAGAATAGAAAGAAAAGCTTAGGCACCAAAAAAAGGGCTACGGCCTTCGAATGTTCTAGAAGAGAAGTACATCCAAGGTCTACTGAGAGCTAGCTTCCACCACTTCTGACCGTTCAATGTGGAGTTTTTCAGCATCAGACTTTCTCCCAACCTTACATTTAGAACCGCAATTAGGTTTTAATTTGCCACTTAAATTCTATGAAATCCCAAGTTTTCAAGGTGGATCTAGAGAAAAATCATCATAACAATCATGTAAATGCTCTTCCAATTCCTCCATGAAAGGAAAAGTGCTGTCAGAATCATAGCCATCCTCCTTCGACCCAGAAGGAGAATCAGGAGGGGTCTCATGAATATGGACAATTGGAAGAGAAGAGGGATCTGCCATCTATTCTAAACATGGCCCAGGTGCCTAAGGAGGTTCAAAGAACTTGCCATGATTCCTCCAGATGAAATCAAAGTCTGAAGCACCTCCCCTTTTCACCCACTTCTTCAAGAAAATATTCATCACCCCAGCTAAATGATGAAGGGAGAAAGCTTCAATTCTATGACCAAGCTTATTGCAATGAAAGCAGTGAAAAGGCAATCCCTCATAGTTTAAAAAATGAGTCCAAACACCATGAGAAGAATGGATCTGAATAGAGTGATAAAGGGGTTTAGAAATATCCACCAAAGCACAAACCCTATGGAATCTGCCCCCACCTAATTAACCATATTGCGCATAACCAGAGACAAATTGTAAAGCTTGATCCAAACAAGAATATAGGTAATCTTCACTATTTCTCAATCAAAGAAAGGAAACCAAGGAGAAATGAAAAGGTCAGAGTTACCAAAAAACCAAGGCCCATTCTGTAAAACAAAGTTATAGTCCTCCACAGAACAAAAAGTAATAAGGAAAAAACTAAAGTCAAGAGATTCAACAATAGGGGAAGGTAGATTACTCCAGGAGTATTTGATCCAATCAAAAATTGAAGTAACTGAAGGGTGCCTGTGGAGGCATCGCAACACCACCAATAGGTTACCATACTCCTCAGTGATGGCTGCAATACATTCATCAGAAATACTAAAATCTGTAGGCTTATCAAAAAAGGAAACCACTAAATCCCCAAAAGAGAAATGATCACTGCCAGCTTGAGGTCCACTATCCATCTTCAGTGAAGGCGGTGGGTCTAGAGGCACTGGAGGATCCAGAGGGCAAGGTAAATTAGGGTTAACTAGCGTAGCATGCTTTAAAAAAAAATCCAAGTAAACATGAAATAGGTTTGCCCTATTTCTGCACCCTTCAACAGAGCCAAGGGCAAAGTGCTAGAAAAATCCTCAGCATCATTAATAGCCAGATCATCGCTGGTCTAACTGATAGGAGGAGGGGAAAATGCTGGTTCCTGAAATGCCCCAGAGCAAAGAGCATACCTCTTCCTTCCCTCAACCACCGCAGTTGTGCATCCACCACGCTTTGAGCCAAGGAAGTGCTTGGACTTAATGATCGGAGGAGCCTACCCACTGCCATTTTTCTACATCCATCCCCATGCACATTCAAAGGGACCAAACCACCTTCACGAGCTGCTCCTGGGGAGCCCTCACACATTTTCACTTTCTTTCGGTTGATACAGATTGGTTGCCTATAGGTGGCTTTATCCAAATTGACTTATGTGATTTTCTATGGTTTGTAGTTACATGTCTTTCTTCTTATATGAGGCAACTTCAATATCTGCGATCTGTTTGGTGGTAACTTTTACTTGCTATCTATAAATTATTAGGCATGGTTAAAATATAGAATTTATTTATTTATTATTTTATCAAAACTATTACTTAGAAATATAGAATTCATATTATTACATTAATTATATTATTTATTGATTTTGGTATATTTTATCTACATACTTTGCTTCAAAGATGATCTATAGTACAAATTGATTAATATTATTTTTTATATATACATTATTTGCATCTTCAATATTTTCCTTCATTATTTACTATTTATATCTTGAATATTTCTTTAAAAACTTTTACATATATATTAATTAGATTGTTTATTTATTGTTTTATTATTCCCAGTGAATAACATAAATGGATCTTACACAAAATGAATCAGAAATCTCAATTACAAGCCTAGTACTATCAAAGGAATCTATAAGTTCAAATGGGGTTGTTGAAACACCCATAGAAAAAATATCAAAATCTATTATAAAACACTGCAACAAAATAATCAATGAAATTGAAGACACAAGCTTACTTGTAGTTGTTGAAGAAGAAGAAATCTTCCAAATGGAAGATATTGCAAAAAAAATTTATGACACAGCCAGAAAAGTAGCTGGATTTTCTACTTTTCAAAAAGAAATATATCATGATGAACAACACGAAAAAGGTCATTCTGATCAAGTCATTGAAGAATTTAGATTGTATTTAAACAATATGTTATAGTTATGCCATGATCTTGGTAAATGCTATATATAAATGTTTTTTATGTGTTCTTTATCAATTGTCAATCATGTATTTTTGTTTCTCATATATGTAATATCAAGCATGTATATTTTTTCTCATAAATGAAAGGTATTTAATAGTTCTAAATTAAATAAAATGTATATGAAAGGGTATTTAACATTTCTAAATTAAATATTTTTCTTTTTTTTACTAGAATATATCAAATAAACTCATTATAAAAATAAATATATCTAACTAGCATATCTATATTAAATATAATATAACGTCTCGAGGCACCTATTTTTTTAATTACTAATCCTAACATTAGACGCCTCGAGAAGGATATCTCTTGGTGTACTTTAGATATGCTAGGATATTTAATATAGATATGCTAGTTACACCAAGAGGCATTCTACACTCACAAAAAGGGCTGATTAAAATTCCTATAAACAATTAAGATTCAGATTCCCAAATAAATAAAACTAGCAAGAGACATTCTACACTCACAACAAGGGCTGAAAGATTCAAATTCCTGTAAACAATTAAGATTCAGATTCCCAAGTAAATAAAATTCATAAACTGTGTAAATAGATAAATTCATGGAAGCTAAATGGATAGAAAAATAGAAAAACTTGGGCAGTTATGGAGTGAAATCTTTATTACGTTTGAAGAATATGAAAAGAAGTCTGGTAGCATAGTCTCTCTAAATTAACTCATGCGAGCATATCAAATATTCTAACTGCAAGTAATTTTTAAATGCCCACAAATTGCAAGATATATTTTTTTAAATATAAATATACTAGTTATTTACCACTTTTTATATGGGTGAGGATAAAGTTGTCATTGAAGAGTGTGGTGTTTAAATAGAGTTGTTGGGGTTGGGTTTAAGGGATAGGAAGTTGGGTAAAAGATAATTATAAATTTAAATTTTATATTTATTTACTTTTAGTTTTCATGAAGTCAAAAGGAAGAATTGGTTATGTAAGAATTAGTAAAATGCTAAAAATATGTTTGTACACCATAAAGGAGGCACAAATTTGTTTTAAAAGGTGGAGTTTAACCTATGTACACCTTTTAAGACACTATATAAAATAAATGGGAAAATATTGTTTATGCATAAGTATTAATTTATTTTCTTGATCTAAATATGTAAAGATAGTAAAGAATGACCATATATTCCTGTAAATAATTACCCTAAAATTTTTCACTTAAATTTTTTAAATAGAGATCAATGTTAAATTATTATATAAATACATTTGTAATAAATTTTATTTTCATTCTCCAATTATAGTTCCTTCAAAACTTTCATTTAGAGATAGGTGTAATAGTGGTAGAAATGAAATGTGTAATTAAAATTATAATGAATATAAATAAATAGGAGTTCAAAAAATATAAAAAATAAAATAAAATATTTTGGCCCATACGCCATTCTATATGTGCACACATCTTGTAACTACCAAAAAATTGGCAGTCCTTCTCATTTGGTAGTCCATGTGAGAAAAATCTTTATTTTATTTTATTTATGCATGTTTAGAAAAGCACTGACACTTGGAATGTTATTCTTGACAACTATTTAGGACGAGTAGAACAATGAAAAGTCTGTATAATATTCTATTTTCCCATTTATTTAGGAA
This sequence comes from Cunninghamia lanceolata, assembly GCA_027924645.1. Classification (NCBI taxonomy): domain Eukaryota; kingdom Viridiplantae; phylum Streptophyta; class Pinopsida; order Cupressales; family Cupressaceae; genus Cunninghamia; species Cunninghamia lanceolata. The sequence continues at coordinate 6,119,661 of BSBN01001670.1, read as the reverse complement.
GTCTAAGATAGTGAAGATTGCCACTTGTTTCATCCACATCGGATACTGGAGGCCAAATCTATGATGGTTTGAAGTTGAGACGTGCATGCATGATCAAGTAGGTACCTAATCTTTTAGAGTAATTTGTGCAAAATCAGATCCCCTCATCGTGCTCAAGAGGCTCAAAAACCCCAAGATTGACTGTCAATTCATCAAAATCAAACCAAGTTGCAGCAAAAAGCAATTTTTTTTGCAAATTGCCACTGTACGGAATTCGTAAAGAATATTCTTTGCACAGGTAGCATATTCTCTGAATCTTGGCGTAGGTAGAATCTTCACATTGTCCGATGGTTAAAAGAAATATTCATTAGTTTTTTGGTTTGTCTAAAAGTTTTTTAAAGTCTACAAATTTTATTTTTTTGTAGGACCTACAGAGTACTTGTGGTACCTAAGGTACCCACAAGGCTAGCTGGCAAGTGCCATGTGGCATGGGACCCGCCAAACTCTCGCGAGCCCCTAGTCTACAATGGCACAGTTTAATAAACTTATTGTCCAGCAGTCATATTACCGCTATTGGTATCTATTTCAAACCAATCTTATAATCCATGGGATAATTTGTAAACTCATCAAATGTTCCTATCTTACCTCTCACGGTTATACTCTCTTACCCATTGGTTAACTCCACAACAACCGGTCGGCGATTCTAGCAGATACCACCCAACAACATAAATTTAATTTTTTTAAAAAGAAACCATCTCCAATAGCGTAAACCACCAACCAGGAATTTAGAAAGTAGTTTCACCTAGTACAAAGGAGGTTTTAGATTGAGACAGGTGGTTTCCGCCATTAAAAAGATGGTTTTCCAATACGAAATGACAATTTTGACATAAATAGGTGATTTCAAAAAAATTTAGGGTGGAATTGTTTTTTCTAGTAGCATGTTCCAGATATAGGAGAATATTATGTTTGGCTCGATTCCATCCTCACTGCATCAGCAGTGACGTCAGACAGGGCCACCTTTGGCCCCTTAAAGCCCTAAAGGGGGCTTTTTTCTTTCTTCTTTTATACTTTTACCCACAACCAAAATCAAGAAAACAAGATATCATTGGAAATCTAATAGACCACAATTTGTAGTGGCATTTGTAGTTTTATGAGATTTTGTTGTAGGTGATAGATACATTAGTTTGAAGATAAAACTTCATTTTTTGCTTCCAATCTCACAACTTTTAGTCACGATCTCTAATTTTCACGAGTCGTGCGGCATCAGAAAGGCATCCAGGAGCTCTTCAAATCCATCTATGCACTTTTCTCATATTCAACACCAGGTTCATTTTATTTAATTCATCATTTTTTTGGCTTTTGAGCGATAACTTGGGCATTTTGAGACTTGAGGAAGTTAAACTTGTTTTGGATGGATTTGTTCGCTATGATAAATTAGTCTGAGTGATTGTAATCTCCCTTGGATCTCTATTTTAAGAGATTTTTATTGTTTTACCAATTTTGGTCCCTTGGAGACAATTGTAAATTGCACTAAGTATAAATTCCCACAATGATTTTTTGCTAGGGGGTTACTTCATTGATTGAATAATAGGGGGTTGTACTTGTGTTCTTTTTTGTACTCTTCTATCATGGATCCAAACAAACTTACTCTACTCACACCATATAACTATCATGAGTGAAAAACTAAAATAGAGATTCATTTAAGAAGTTTGAAAATATATAGAATAATAATGGGTACACAAATTGAACCAACAATGGCTATAAAAAAGAGAAACTGGTACAATAGATGTGATCAAGCCAATGGAACACTATGCTTGTCTATTTCTCTTGATCTTCCTTTTTATATTGAATCTTGTAATACACCTAATCAAGTGTGGACTACCTTTGAAAATCTCTTTGGTAAGAAAGATACTATGAGAGGTTTGGAATTAGAGAATGAACTAATTGGTTTGAATCTAACCAATTTTATAAGCATCCAATACTTCCTCACAAAGCTAAATTCACTTAGATTTCAGCTCAAACAATGTGGAACTGAGTAAGAGGACACTTAATTGATTCTTTCAATCCTTGCCAAGCTTGGCCCTAATATTCAGTTTTTGTTTCTACCTTTTCTGCTACTATGGATGCACTTGGGAAAGCTTTCACAATGCCTTCACTTGATGAATTTGCCACATCACTCACAAGGGAGTAAGCTAAGTTAGTACACATGGGCACATCAAAGTCTCCTAGACCTAAAGTTCTTCTAGCTAATCAAGGTACAAAGGATGAAAAGGCTTCAACTAGCAAAGGCAAGAAATAGAAAAATAGGGATTTCAAGAACAATGAGAAAGCAAAAGAGTCAACCAAATCACCTAAGTCTCATCCTCTCCCAAAGAGGAATCATCTAATAAGGAGAAACCAAAGTGTGCATATTGCAAGAAACTAGGACATGATGAGCATAAGTGTTATGAGAAGAAAATTGATGAGTTGAATCATGTTTCTGGGGAGAATTTTGGTCACTTGAACCTTGGTATTCTTTCATCTACTTTGGTTTATGATATTAGTGCTGAGATTCTATCACTCAACCTCCCGCTTCTATAGAGATCAACATCAACATGGTTTCTTCTACTTTAGTTGAGCAAGATCATTCAAGTTTTTCAGTCACAACTTTGTGGGATACTTTCTTGACAAATATATCAGACTTGTTTTGTGAGTCTCGTATTGCAAATTTGGAGGTAACATTTGAGGGGATGTCTCTCATATTTGATGACAATTACAACACAAGTATTATTTCATCTACTTCATATTCGGAGATTGTTCTTCATGAGTCTACTCAAGATTTTGGATTGGTCACACCTCATATCATAGTGCCACTCTTTGATTCTGACATCTAGACATTTCAGTAGTTTTCAGAGATACCCATCATGAGACTTCTTCCCTCATCTCTCTTATTGGAGATGGAGTTTATTCTACATTAGCCTTTGGATTTGTTAATTCCTAAGGGGAGACATGTGATTTGTAAGTATAGGAATCTCATCAACATTCATCATCAGGCATTCACCATCGGCACAAGAGCTACTTCATTATGGGGGGGACATATAGTCTCACTCTTGCTCTCCTATGGGGGGTATTTGATTATACATATGTGACAGAAGTAGTCCCTAGGGGCTCATGTTGAGTCCTTCTACTATCACTTCTTCTTTCACTTTAATTGTTTTATGCATTCTCAGTTTTGGAGAGCAGTTTTATTCCATGAGGTTTTCTCCTTTTTTCCACTCAAGATTTGTTGTACATGGGTACCTAACATCGCCTAGTAGATGGAACCAATCCATCATTGCATCTTGCTTTAGTCAGCTACTCCTTAAGTTTCACTTAAGGGGGCGTGTTGGTGTGAATAGGGTTATTACCTAACTAGTTTACCCTTGAGTGAATAATTCATATTATTTAACTATTTATTAGTTAAATAAAATTCACACATCACACATAATTCACATGTTAAGTTGACTTAGCGAGTCTACTATTTTTTTCTAGTTGTGTCTAGTTGTGTCTAGTTGTTGATAGTTGGCATCTTATCCTATAGTTGTCATATGTCATAGGATTAAGACACTTGTCACATGACTACAACATCCTATCTCTCATCCTTATCTTATAAGAAAGGCATATCATGAACATTGTAACAATTTGAAATAATCTCTTTTGCATTTTTTGATAGAATAGCATTATTCTTTCAATTCCATGTTGGTTCCGATAATAGCCAACTCTAACAGTCTTTTCTAGGAGTTCACCTAAGAGAATGTGTCCCCTAGAAATTTACAACCTTTTCAACATACTCTTATATACCACTAGTCCTTTTAATAGAGAAAACATTGGTGAAATCGATGAACTAGAGACCAAAATTAAGTTCCAAGATTAGATCTATGACCCTAAAAGTAGATCTACACATGGAATCATCCTATATCTACATAATTGGCATAGACAAAAACACATGTCCTATGTAGAATCTAAGACAAAACATAGATAGACAGGAGCCACTTTTAGTCCCAAGACAAATTGATTTCAATGCTACACAAGTTTCATTCCCTATATCTACATAATCAACCTTAACAAAGACAAAGATCCTCTATAGAATTTGAGGCAAAACACAAATAGAGAGGAACCACTTTTAGTCCCAAGACAAACCAATTTCAATGCTACATAAGCTTCATTCTTCTTCATTGAGTCTAGAGATAAGTACATCTATATAACATGCTTAATTTCTTAACCTATCATTTAAAATTCAATCTATCACACACACACAACCGTCATTAAATAATATAGATTAATTTACGCTCATGTATATACATCTTATTGGATTAGCCTATATTTAGTTTAGGGATTCATTTTGCACTACACATATACATATATTTAAATAAAAACTTTTGATCCATATAAAATTGGACCTATTTATTATAAAAATAATGTTGATACACACACATACGTATTGTAAACATACACTTATTTTGTTGAGATATGTAACTATAGTGACAATAAGAGGTGGATTGTAACGATGGAAGAATGTTCACAAAAACCCTTAACTTAAACATGATAGTCATTTACATGCCACATTAATAAATAATGCTAAAATAATAAATACAAAGTATTTAAATAGTTCAACTATATATTTTACATTATATTTTACTTTTAAATTAATAATTAAAATAAAACATAATGTAAAAGATAAAATTTAAATATATATGCATATTGTAATGTAGAAAATTGCACACCCTTGCAATTTCACACTTTGTTTTGGACCCACTTTGGTGTTCACATCCCCTAGCATGTTTATAGACTCATTTAGCCCTTTCCTTAGCATTTTTCCACCCATGATACCATGGTAACACCTATGTTCATGCTTTTCTAAAGTTCTTTTATGCAAAACCAATATTCTTCTGCATAAACGTTAACTTTTATAGGTAACTAGAACTTTCAAGAGCCATAGCTGCTTGGATGCCAGTGTGATGTGTGGACACTTTTGCGATGGCTAACCATTGGGATAAGGTTCTATTAACCTTGTAAATCTCAATATTGTATTTATTCTATTTATTATATATAATTGTAATTGTCCATGAGGAGATGTACTAGGTTCACTGGCAGGGGTAATTTTGGAGTAACCAGACGTAATTACAGAGTGACTTTTACTGATGGCAAATGTAAAATCTCAAAGTAAATGAGGGTAGACCTACTCCCTTGAGGAATATACTATATTTGTCATTCATGACAATTGTTATAATGCTTGGTAAGTGAATCTATGATAGCTACAAGTTGTCATAAGATTTTGAGATTCTATGACACATATGACGAATATGTTAGCTGTATATTTGTTATATTTATCCCAAGATTCCTATCTTGGAAAGATACTATTTTGTGGAAGCTATGATGGTTATGACAAGTCATAAGATGATGTAAGAGGCTAGATTTAGTCTTGGGCCTCCAACCTTTACGGTTGTTTTTGGACAAGTGGAAGGTGCTTGTAAGATGGCATTTAATGTTTGCTTGTTGGGGAATCTCATGAGAGAGAACGTGAACGCCTAAGATGAGTTGGAAAATATTTCTATAAGTATTTGTCATGTATTTGTTGCTAAAATACATATTTTAGGTACCTAGGTGCTGCTGGAATGCTGGCGGATTGAACACTTGTCGAGAGAGTTCTGTAGTTGATGTATTGTACAATCTTGTTGAGATTAACACAAACTTCTCCCTCTTTCTTGGTGGAGTTTTTAACCCACAAGGTTTTCTCCACATGAACACTATGTCATTGTGTTGAGTTCTTCATGTTTGACATATTTTCTGTGTTGGGTTTTATGTTTTGTTACAATCTCTATTGTTAATTCACACTTAAGATTGCTGAAATTTATCTTGAATTAGATTTCCATTGAACTAGTGTTTCTTTCATTTCTAACATTTGGTATCAGAGCCTGGCCATCTTTAACTCTTGGGTGGTAGTGTGGAAGCTATAGCTGTAGTGGGAGATTTGGTTGTGTTTGTTTTGTAGATATTGTGTTGTTATTATGGTTGCATCCACCGTTGCATCAATCTCTCAAATGGACATTGAGAATTTCAACGAAATGGGGTATGAGTCGTGGAAGATAAAAATGGAAGATTTGTTTGAAGAAAGAAACCAATGGTTGGCTATTCAAAAAGAGAAGAAACCTGATGATGTCTCTTAAGATGAGTGGAATAGATTGGATAAGAAGGCATGGGGAACCATATGGTTGTGTCTTTTAGACACTATGATGTTAAATGTCACAAAGGAGGAGACTGCATACAAGTTGTGGAATCAGTTAGGTGAGATCTATCAAGCCAAGAGTATGGTAAATAAAATTTATTTAAAAATTAAATTGTTTTCCATGAAAATACGAGAAGGTGAATCAGTTGTAGAGCATTGAAATTCTTTTAATTTGTTATTGAGTCAACTTGATTCAGTAGATGTTGAGTTTAGTGAGGAAGATAAATGTATCTTACTTCTTTGTTCTTTACCTAAGTCTTGGGACAATGTTATCCTTGCTATCACTTCTAAACTTGTGGATCTAAAGTTGGATTCTCTTGTTTTAGTGCTACTGTCATAGGAATTGAGGAAGAAGAGTTCAGATAATTCAGCGGATGCTCTCAATGTCAAGGGAAGGTCTAAGGAAAGGGGACCTAAAAGAGATCAGAAAGGGGCTAAGGACAAGTCCAAGGGCTGGTCTAAAACTCCTAGTAAAAAGAATAGAGTTAAGTGTTGGAACTGCAGTAAAAGGGGACATGTAAAGGAGTGTAAAAACCCCAAGAAATAGTGAGAGAGTGTTTCCGATAAGTCCTTGAATGCAGGTGAAGATGTTTTACTTTCTACATGCAATATTGTTTGTAATGATCACTGGTTGGTTGACTAGGGATGCTTATTTCATATTACCATGCATAAGGAATGGTTCTACTCATATGAAGAATATGATGGAGGTAATATCTGCCTTGGTGACAACTCTTCATATCCGATTGTCGGGAAAGGAAAGATATTGTTGTGTTTTAGTGATGGGAGGATTAAAACCCTCCCTAGTGTTTTGCATGTTCTTTGATTGGCTAGAAATCTAATTTTAGTTTCAAAGTTGAATGAATTGGAAATGCATGTGACATTTGACAAGCATGGCTGCAGATTGGTGAGAGGGAACTTGATGGTAGCAAAAGGGAAGAGATTTGAGAACTTGTTTAAGCTTGAAGCCACTACAGTTTGTAATGCCTCTTATGTTTCTGAGGCTTCTGAAAACTCTTGTATGTTGTCGCACTGCAGATTGGGCCACACAAGTAATAATGTATTAAAAACTATAAAGAATAAAATTTTGTTGGATGGTTTCTCCTATTATGGTGAGCATGTTGATTTTTATGAGAATTGTGTGTTTGGTAAACAAAACAAAAAATCATTTCCTTTAAGAAGCAAAAGAGCAAAACAGAAATTAGAAATTATTCATATGGATGTGTTTGGGCCTATGGATAATGAATCTATTGAAAAATCTCGTTATTTTGTAACCTTCATTGATGATGTATCCAGATTTACATGGATTTATTTTATGAAGCATAAATCTAAAGTTTTCACTAAGTTTAAGGAATTCAAAGTCTTAGTAGAGAACCAATCAAGTTTAAAGATAAAAATATTAAGATCTAACAATGGAGGGGAATATTACTCTAAGGAATTTGATGAGTTTCACAAGGATGCAGGTATAATCATATAAAAGACAACTCCGTATACACCATAGTAGAATGGTGTTGCAGAAAGGATGAATTAAACAATTATGGAAAGGGCCATAAATATGTTGAGTGATGCATAGTTGGATAAATACTTTTGGGCAGAGATTGTGTGTATTGCTTGCTAATTGATAAACAAATCTCCTTTTAAGGCTCTTGATTCAACACCTTATGAAGTGTGGATAGGTAAGAAACCTTCTGTTTCACATTTAAGGGTTTTTGGTTGTGAAACTTTTGTTCATGGGCCTAAGGAAAAGTGATTTAAGTTAGATCCAAAGGCTAAAAAGTGTACATTCATTGGATATGGTGATAATGTCAAAGGTTATAAGCTTTAGAATCCACTAACCCACAAGATTATCTTTTTTAGAGATGTTATTTTCAGAGAACTTAGAGCTATTTCTCAACCTGAGAAACCAAAAGAAAAAGATGAAAAGGTACAGAAGGTGCACTTTGATTTAGAGCAGAAAGATGCACCTCGAGAAGAAGATAATGATGGATTGGGGGTGAAGAAGAAGAAGAAGAAGATTTGAGTAGTTCTGATGAAGATGAATCTATTGTGACAGAAGAAGTTAATGCAAATGATCATGCAGAAGAATGAGTAGAATCTCGTACTCCACCCTTGAGGATATCCACAAGACAATAGAATCTAGTTGACAGGTATAGCCCACCAAATTTCTATTGTGTATATGCTCTATTGAGTACTAATGATGAACCTAGATCCTACAAGGAAGCTATCTCTATAGATGATAGTGAATCTTTGCAGTTAGCCATGTAGGAGGAGATGATGGTTTTGTGCTCTTGTAACACCTGGGATCTTGTTCATTTGCCCAAAGGAAGGAAGGCCATAGGTTGTAAGTGGTCTTCAAGAAGAAGTTTGGGGTAGACGAGTCATTGGAGAAGTACATGGCTAGATTGGTAGCCAAGGGATACTCCCAGAGAGAGGGAGTTGATTTGGTGTGATATTCTCTCCTGTTACTAAATTGACTTCTATTAGATTTCTCTTATCCATTGCTGTAGCTTATGATTGGGAGATTGAGAAAATGGATGTTAAGACTGCATTCTTGTATGGAGATCTTGAAGAAGAAATTTAAGTCCAACAACCTTCAGGTTTTGAGGTAAAAGGAAAAGAACATTGGGTTTGCAGGTTAAAGAGGTCTCTTTATGGTCTGAAACAGTCCCCCAAAATATGGTATCAAAAGCTTGACTCATTTGTTGAAATTAAGTTTTGTTAGAAGCAAGGAGGATCATTATGTTGATGATTCTATACTGGTTATTGCTTTGTATGTTGATGACATGTTGTTTTTCAGCAATACTAAGGGTATGATCAGTGACCTTAAAGCCCAACTTTTGGGTGCATTTGAGATGAAGGATCTTGGTGCTGCAAGATATATTTTATGAATGGAGATCAGGAGGGATAGAGTTAACAAAAAGCTTTGGTTGTCACAAAGTAAGTATGCGAATACTATTTTGCAAAGTTTTAGTCTGCAGTATTGTAACCCAGTTAGAGTTCCTTCACCAATATGTACTAAGCATTCATTAGATATGTGTCCAAAGACTGTGGATGATTTTTAGGATATGTCTAATGTGCCATATTCTAGTGCTATAGGGAGTTTGATGTATGCAATGGTTTGCACTAGACCAGATATTGCCCAAGTAGTGGGAGTTTTAAGCAGATTTGTCTAACCCTAGTAGACAACATTAGAATTATGTGAAGAGGGTGTTTAAATATCTTGGAGGGTTTTGTTGATGCAAATTGGGTAGGAGACTTGGATAGTCGAAGGTCCACTAGTGGCTGTGTTTACTCGGTTTAGAGGTGTAGTGAGTTGGATGAGTAAGAGGCAACCCATAGTTGCTTTGTCCACCACATAAGTAGAGTATATGGATTCTACTCATGTCTCTAAGGAGGTAGTTTGGTTGACAAGACTATGTACAAGTATTGGATTTGATTGCAAGTTCATTCAGATTGGTTGTGATAGCCAAAGTGCTATCTGTTTGGCCAAGAATCCCATGTATCATGCTTGGACTAAGCATGTTGATGTTCAATATCACTTTGTTTGGGAGTTGGTAGAAAATGGAGAGATTGAGCTGAAGAAGATAGACAATCAGGAGAATGTTGCAGATTCATTGACAAAACTTGTTAGAGTAGAGAAATTCATGTGGTGCAGAGAGGCCATGGGCCTTGTTCTCAGTGCTTGAATATTTTCATTTGGTTTCATATGGATTGATTTACAATGTATAATCACAAGTGGGAGAATGTTGGGATAAGGGGCCATTAACCTTTTAAATCCCAATATTGTATTTATTCTATTTATTATATGTAATTTGTAATTATCCATGAGGAGATGTACTAGTTTCACTGGTAGGGGTAATTTTAGAGTAACCGGAGGTAATTACGGAGTGACTTTTACTGTTGGCAAATGTAAAAACTCAAAGTAAATGAGCATAGGCATGCTCCCTTGATGAATCTACTAATTTTGGCATGTATGACAATTGTCAGAATGTTTGGTAATTGAATCTATTACAGCTGCAAGTTGTCATAAGATTCTAAAATTCTATGACACATATGACAGATACGTTAGTTGTATATTCTCTATATTTAGCCCAAGGTTCCTATTTTGGAAAGATACTCTTTTGTGGAATCTATGATGGTTATGATGTGTCATAAGATGTTGTAAGAGACCAGATGTAGTCTTGGGTCTCCAACCTTTTCATGGTTGTTTTTGGACAAGTGGAAGGTGCTTGTAAGATGGCATTTAATGTTTTCTTGTTGGGGAATCTAGTGAGGGAGAAGGTCAATGCCTAAGATGAGTTGGAAAATATTTCTATAAGTATTTTCCATGTGTCTATTGAAGCAATATAGATTTTAGGTACTTAGGTGCTACCAAAATACTGTCGTATTGAAGACTTGTGGAGAGAGTTGTTTAGTTGATGTATTGTACAATCTTGTTGAGATTAATAAAAACTTGCACCTCTTTCCTGGTGGAGTTTTTTACCTACAAGGGTTTTCTCCAAGTAATCACTATGTCATTGTGTTGAGTTCTTCATGTTTGACATGTTTTCTGTGTTGGGTTTTATGTTTTGTTACATCTCGATTCTTAATGCACACATAAGATTACTAAAATTTATCTTGAATCAGATTTCCATTGAAGTAGTGTTTCTTTCATTTCTAACAATAGCATCTACTGACTTCCTATTGTTTAATGACCATTTCTAGAGCATTTCACCACCTTGCTTTGTGTTTAGATCTTTGGTAACCATCTTAATGTGAATCTAAACAACCACTCCTAGCCTTGGACCTTCTATTTTTCCTCCCATACTTTTTTTTTGGAATCTATTGCTTGCATCTGATGAATCTATCTAATTTTTTAGCTCTCTAACAATCTACGAGACTCATTCAACACTCATTGGATCACAATGATATTTTTTTTGGTCATTGGTATTTTTATTTGAACTCACAACAACATTTACAAGCTTTCTCTAAAGGTTCTTGGGCACTTTGTATCCTATTGAGATTTATCATTGGCATTTTACCTTACACAAGGTGATTGTGTTCCAACCTTCTTTATTTCTAATACTTTTTACAAAATCCGTAGTTGTGTTCCGAGCACTTTGTGGGTTTTCATCTCTTTTTATCTAATCCATCATACACACTAGTTTATTGCTCTTTGTAGACCTGAGAGTAATGTTCATAATATTTGTCACTTTTGTTATTTCTTAGACACACTTAGGATAAGAGCACACACTTTTATCTCAATCTCTTTATCATTGGTTGTCTATGGAGTTGAATGACTAACATAGGGGCTTGACCAATCTTGGCAAGCCCCCAAAAAACCCCAACATTTTCCTCTATTTTAGCTATAGGTTTATTGGAGCTCTCAATAACACGAGGGTTTGCAACTTCTTTCTTCCTATTCCATGCCATTTTGTCCTCATTTTGATAATTGGTAGACTACATAGTTCCTTCCCATTTTTTTTTATCACCTAGATTTCTAGTACTTTTGTCTCTATTTTCTTTTTGTGTAGACTAATATTGAGATCTAGGTATAAAAGGCATAATTTATCAATTACTAGTTCACATACAACATATGGGTGATATTGTTTCATGTATAGGTTTGTGTGTCATGCCAACATCCATGCCACTCAACTTCAACATTTTGTTTTAGGTTCCTCTTTGCTTATTATTTACAGTTCTACACCTATTTTGTTAAATTTGTAATAAATTTTATTTTCATTCTCCAATTAAAATTCCTTCAAAACTTTCATTTACAAATAGGTGTAATAGTGGTATAAATGAAATGTGTAATTGAAATTATAATGAATATAAATAAATAGGAGTTCAAAAAATATAAAAACAAAAATTTAAAATATTTTGGCCGATAGGCCATTCTATATGTGCACACATCTTGTAACTACCAAAAAATTGGCAGTCCTTCTCATTTGGTAGTCCATGCAAGAAAAATCTTTATTTTATTTTATTTATGCATGTTTAGAAAAGCACTGACACTTGGAATGTTATTCTTGACAACTATTTAGGACGAGTAGAACAATGAAAAGTCTGTATACTATTCTATTTTCCCATTTATTTTTTACATGTGAAAACTAATCTCTCCTTTCCACTCAAGCAAGCATGTTATGCTATCAACATAATCTGATTATAACCATTCATTCTCTCACTACCTCTACCTAAAGAAAATAACGTAACGTGATATTATTTGAACGAGTGGGGTTGCACTTTATGACAGGTATAGAAGGATAGAGGTAGGTTTTAAACCATTGCAAGAACGTTTACTATTCGCAAAGTGAATGTCAAAATTAACTTTTCACACACACACACACATCCATTTAGACAAAGTGTGGAAAAATTAACTTTTCATACACACACAAAGACGTGTATGTACATAGAGTGAATGCCAACATTCATTCACACATTCATTAAGATAATTGTTAGGGTTAAGGTTAGGATTAGAATCAATATTAGGATTAGAATTAGGATTAGGTTTAGGGTTAAAACTATAAATAGGGTTAGGGTTAGATTTATAGTGAGGATTAGGATTAGAATTATGGTTAGAGCGAGGGTTAGAATAATTAGGATTAGGGTTAGAATTAGAGTTACGGTTACAATTAGGGTTACGGTTAGAATTGGGGTTAGGTTACATTAGGGTTAGAATAAAGATATCTCAAATTCTATACGATGCAAGAATGGTATAATAAATCTACATTGTAGAGTTCATGTAAAATAATTTACAACAATCATCAAACAAATATTTATAAGGCATACTATTACAAAGAATAGTTACACTATTGATATCAAAATGACCAAAACATACAAACAATAGTTTAAGTGTGTATATCAAAATATAAATATATATTATTTGGTGATAGGCCTATAAATATTTGTGCCTATCAGCTATTTGATAGCACCTTTGGTGCTTTTACTAGTAGGTAGTGATAGATGCTACACAAAGACTCATCATTATGTCCAGACAAAGCTTACTAGATAGTGTAGCATTGTTTGATATGCCACTAGATAGTGAGTTGCACCATTTTTCATACAAGTGTGATTTCATAACCCTTTTCATTTAATATTCTCCAATTTCCTACATATTTAAGCAAGCTTGTACTTTGTGCATAGTTTTCACCTACAAGATCAAGCTACTCATTACATATTTTCCCTAAAATTTATAGGTTTCCATAGAGCACACATGTCATAGGATGTAAAAACATGATGATAATCAATGAGGTCTGTTACTTTTTGTGGACATCATTTTGTGGTTAAATATCTACTTTACACATATGTTTGTGAGTGCTATATAATTTGAGTTATACATGATCATTTTAGGATTCACATGCATCTCAAAGTAGGGGCAAAATGTAATGGTGAAATTTTCATAATCATGCTAATTCCTATTTAGTTTTATGCTCATTTTGATAAAATATCTTAATGCAATTACATATGGACAAATGGCACAATCTTGTGTGAAGTTTGACTCATTCCTCCATGTTGTTAGCCATCCATTTACAGACATTCCCACATCTCAAGTATCCATATCCACACATATTTCCACAATCCCTCATTTGTTATGCGAGCATTTTTGCACCCATCCCCATAAATTCATTATCCACCTTTGTTTATGGCACTCCCTTATCTTAGGTAAATTACATAGGTGTAGGATTGATCACGTGTATGTGGATATGACCCCTAAAATTTTAAATTTCTAATTCAGATTTTACTTATTCTCACCCATTCCATTAGCCTATATGAGTTGATTAAACACACATTTGCACTATTTATTGTTATATACTTGTATTTAAAGGCATTAATTTGCATTCATTTATCATCCACAAGCATTATTTAAATATTATTTCCATTTAAGGAAGAAATGCATGCTAAGAATACCTTAATTGGAGCACCTAAATAGAGTCCACATCTACATTACATCATCTTAAGAAATCTACACAATTGCTTGTTATCTTCAATTATTAGCATAACCTTAAAGCTAGTCTTTGTTGGTGTGAATGGAGTTATTACCTAACCGACCAACCAATTTAATCTTGTGTGAATAATTCATATTATTTAACTATTTATTAGTTAAAAAATATTCACACATCACACATAATTCACATGTTAAGTTGACTTAGTGATTCTACTAGATATTTCTAGTTGTGTCTAGTTGTTGATAGTTTTTGATAGTTGGCATCTTATCCTATAGTTGCCGTATGTCATAGGATTAAGACACTTGTCACATGACGACAACATCCCAGCTCATCCTTGCCTTTATTAGCAAGGTATATCATGTACATTATAACAATATTGTAATAATCTCTTTTGCATTTATTGATAGAATAACATTACTCTTTCATTTGATCTCTCTTGTACTTTCATGAAGTCCTAGATCCTAGGTGGCTCCAATCATAGCCAAATCTAACATGGTATCAGAGCACATCAATCGACTCTAACATGGTATCAGAGTTCTGGAAAGAATCACTTTGTGTTAGTCATTTTTTGAGAGATCTTGGATGTAAATCATGGTGGATCTTGATAGTTAAGTATGCTCTTCTCTTGCGTCGAATGATGACCTGGAGAATTAGAAGGACTTGATAGGAATACCAGATTTGGAAGGTTTACCTCTTTACAGCCTTGTATTGCAAGTTCATTTTGGAGTGTGTTGTTGGAAATTTGAGCTCTCAATCACATGAGGGTTATTTTAGCTATAGGTTTATTAGAGCTCTCAATCACATGAGGGTTGGCTGATAGGAAAGAAAGGCAAAAAGATCTTGTTGTTCAATTGCATTTTCATGCTCATATATTTCCCTTATGCTTCTAGTTCTTTGATTGTCTATAGAGGAAGATGAATCACTGCTGAGAGAAGTACCATTTCTAGAGTGTTGTTGCTGACCTTGTACCTACAATCTTGGTAGCCTTGGTAGATGAATTTGCTGATCTGAAGGTTCATCAAATAGCTATAATGGACTTGGACCATTCAAAGTTACATTTTCTTCATCACTCCATGATTTATTCTCAAAGAACTTGACATCTCTGCTCACCACAAATTTCTTGGTGACAGGATTGTAGAGTCTGTAGGCTTTTGATTGTTCACTATAGCCTACAAAGATGCACTTTTCACTCCTATTGTCAATTTTTTGTCTCAACTCCTCTGGAACGTGTGCAAATACAATGCAACCAAAAGTTCTAAAATGGGATACGTTCAACTTTGTACCAGACCAAGCCTCTTGTGGCACCTTGTTTTCAACACTAGATGTAGGAGATCTGTTTAAAATATAACCTGCAGTAGCAACAGCTTCAGCCCAATACTCATTAGACAAATTCTTTTCTCTGAGCATGCATCTGGCCATATTCATGATGGTTTGATTTTTCCTTTCAGCTACTCCATTCTGTTGTGGAGTATATCTTGTTGTGGTTTACATAACGATGCCATATTGTTTGCAAAAGTCTGTGAATTCTTTTGAGCTATATTCTCCTCCTCTGTCTGACCTAAAGACTTTTACATATTTACCACTTTGTTTTTCTGCTTCAGCTTTGAACTGCTTGAACTTTGAAAAAGTATCAGACTTATTCTTGAGAAAATAAATCCACATTTTCCTGCTAAAGTCATCAATAAAGGTCAAAAAATAAAAGCTACCACCAATGGATTGAGTTTGCATTGGTCCACATAGATCTGTGTGGACTAGCTCTAAGAGTTCTTTTGCTCTATTAGAGGATAATGGAAACCTATCTCTCTTATGCTTTCCAAGAATACAACTCTCACATTGACTATCAATTGATTTTAAAACAAGGAGACCTTTAACCATAGATTGGTTTTGAAGAAGACTAAGACTCTTCAAGGGAAGATGGCCAAACCTAGAATGCCATAACTGTGACTCATCTATGTTTGAAACATTATGAGCAAATGATTGTGACATAATGGCACTCCTAAGATTCAAGGGAAACATTCTATTCTTGCTCTTTTCAATCTTTGCTATAAGTCTTCTATTGGGAGGTCTATCAAAAATACAACAAGTTGTACCTTTAAAGATTACATCATAACCATGTTCTATTAATTGACCTACACTTACGAGATTGTGTTTCAGGTTTGGAACATAATAGACATCATGTATGTCTTTTTGCTTATTCTGTTTAGTAAGAACAGGCACAATTCCTTTCCCTTGAGCTTTTACACGAGAATCATCACCAAGAGTAATTTCAGAATTTAAAGAAGTATCCATGAATGAAATTAAATCTTTGTTACCTGTCATATGATTGCTGCATTCACTGTCTAGCAACCAAAGGTCTTTGGTGTGATTGTCTTCAGAAATATGCGATGAAAGAAACATTGCTTCAGAAGATTCTGCTTCATTGTTTGAGACATGTGTTCTACCATTGTTTTGGTTTGTCTGTTTCTTTCCGTATTCAGATCCATAGTGTCCAAATTTCTTGTAGTAGTAGCACTAGACTCTGGATTTATCAGTCCATTTTCTACCTCTTTGTCCCTGATTGTGAGAGTTTCTAGACTGCCCTGATTGTTCTTCTGTCGGTCTTTCTTCTTGATGTTGACTTGATCTGCCTCTTTGGCTTTTGCCTCTATTGCTTCTACCTATGTTTCCTCTGCCTCTACCTCTGATGAAAGAGGCTTGAGTCTTGAAATCTTGTTCCAAAGACTCTTCTTCCAGATTTAGTCTAGTCTCATGTGACAAAAGTGATCCTGTTAGCTCTACTACTGAAAAAGTAGTGAGATCTTTGGACTCCAAAATGGCTGTTACAACCATTTCAAATTTCCTTGGCAAGCTTCTGAGGACTTTCTCAACAACCTTCTGATCTTCAATGGTTTCACCATTAATCCTAATCTGGTTTACAATGCCCATGACTCTAGTCATAAACTGATCAACATTCTCTGAGTTAGTCATCTTCAGTGTTTCGAACTGAGTTCGTAAGACCTGCAGTTTGACTGTCTTGACTTTGTCATTACCCTCATATGCAGATTTGAGAATATCCCAGGCCTCTTTATCTGTCTCTACACCTATGATTTTTGAGAAAATAGAATCATCAATGGAATTTTGGATCCAACATTTTGCCTTTTTCTCCTTCTTCCTTTGTTCTATAGCTGTGTTTCTCTGAGCATTTGTCATAGCAGCTAAATTTATTGGAGTGGGCTCTGTGTAGCCATTCTCAACAGGTTCCCAACATTCCTGGGCTTGCAGAAAAGACTTCATTCTCAAGGACCAAAATTCATAATTTTTACCTAGAAGTATGGGAGTCTGTGGCAAATTACTAGAGGAAGCCATAATTTAAAAATCCACTTCCAATATTAACTGATCCCCCTTTTGAATATAAAAATATTCTCAGCAAGATAAAATAGGAGCTCTTTAATTCTTTAAGACACTGTGGCTTTTAAATTTTTACCTATAGATGCGTGCTTCTCTCCACCCTATGTGAAAAGGGATTCAGTGAATGGCCGATGAATTGATACCCCTATACTTTTATTCTTTCTTCCCTACTCTGATTCTCTTCGTCAATGGCCACAATAGGAGTGAGGGCTACAATTAGGGGCTGCAAGCCAGAAATATTTTTGCTTGACCAAGTGGTAGATGAAAGGACCTTTAACTCTCATTCAACCTCTGCAAATGGTTGAACTCCTCTTTGGTGCTTCAAATTTTTATCTTTTAAGCATTGCCCAACTCTTCACAAATCTGGCTTTTAAAATTTTTACTTGGCTGCCTAAAATGGGTGCTTCAATTCACCTCCCACGTGGATTCTCTTCCATAGAATGTCTAGCTGCTCTCCATTACAATATGAAGAGTCTTACACAACCAAGCGCTCTGATACCATGACAATGATCGCAAAAAAGAACAGGGGAGAAGAAAAGGGGAGCAGAGTTCAAAAACACACAAGTGGAGGGAAAAAAAAAATATTATAGATCTTTTAGAGTACAATATTTATAGATCATTTACAGACTTCTAGAAGCAGTTACAAAAAGTTTACAAAAGCTACGGAGAGAAAAATCTAGAAAATAGAAGTTTCTAATGTTGAAGGAGTCTGGAGATTTCCAAAAATAAATGTCTTCGCCTACTAAATCTAATCTGAAACAACTAAACTAAACAGTTACATGCAATGGAAAGTTGAGATAACACTAACAGATACGTGGATGCCCTTGCATCAAGACAAAGGTACTAAACACTCTTTTTGTCTATAACAAAGAATTATTAGTAAATCTTAAACATGTTCAGATATGAGAACGTAGTATTCTTGGATAGAAGCTATTTGAATTGGCTATGCACTAACATGATCCATTCCTATGTCTACTAAAACTGGTAGCCATTAACTAATCTGAAATCAGACAATTATTAGACAATATTTGCCTTTGTTGACGTACCGAAGGGTTTGGTGAAAAGACCTGAAAAGAGTGAAACGGAGACTACCGTTTGGATGGAGTGAAGTAAAACATTTTATTATGTAAATAATAGTTCAAAAATTCATATGCAGCAAAAACATGACAGATCCAAATTTGACTAGGGCTTGGTGACTCTGCAAATACTCAACAACTTAAAAAATTATTTAAATTCCTTAAAAATAAACATAAATTTTATGTCAAATAGGGTTACAAAATGTATCAAATGAGTTTATAAAATGTTTTAGAAGTGTTTTCTATGAGATTTGAATACAAAATAAGTGCAATATCAAATCATCATGCAAATGCAACTATCGACCAATAAATATGATAACTTGCATACGAATGCAAGTTACAACAATTTACAATTTCCTATTCCTCTATATGTTCTGGTGAAAATTTGGAGTCTATTCCTTATACAACGGCTATGACTCCACTCTCATATTGGAAGGTCATAGCTCCACCTTGAAAATGGATAGCAATGACTTCTTTTGCCTAAAGTACAATATCGTCTGCAATGATTGCATCCAATCCAATGTCTCCTCTTTTTGTAGCATGCGCCTTTTCTTGACTCTCAAAATCAATAACCTTGTCTTTTGAAAACATGAGGGTGTCCTCATCTTATGTAGACTCCGGTTTTGCATTTCGAATATAAATGAACAACGTTACAAATTGAAGCAAAATAATGTTTTTCATACCATAATTTGATAATTCAAACTAGTGAAAAAATTCAGCATTTTGGTTTATAAACAATAACACAAAATCAATGTTAATTAAAATTGAACTGAATGGTTTCAAAACATGCTCAAACATGTAAATCTAACATTTAGGAAAGAAATACGATTCTTGAAATTCTTGGGAAAATAACAATTTGATAGAATTCTAAAATTACAGAATTTACTCCTCAAATTGTCTCCAAACTCGTTTGATCACTCAAACAAGGTTGTAAATTTGTAGTGTGAGGAGATTGCAAGGGTTAGATTTACTTAAAAAGACCCAAAAAAATGATTTTTACGATGTTTTTGGCGTGTTTCCATGTCTACCCACAGGTCTGCTGCATGTGGGGAGTCTGTGTTGCAGAGTCATGGAATGCTCACCACTTTGCAGACTTGCTAAGGCTTTTTGGCAAGTTTGTTGCTGAGTTACTTGGCCAACAAAAACGCTCATGATCACTGAGTTTTGAATCTATGATGTAAATATTGCCTTTTTTTTGTATTTATAGAACATGGTAACTACATAGTAAAAATTGTCCCTTTGCTCTATCTATTGGAGCACGTTAATTGTGTTGTACATTGTTTTCCCTTTATTATATGTATAGAGGGGACTATTGGAAAATGAGCTAAAAACATCAATTATTTTTGAAGACCTACTGTCAATCTGTGAGGTAGTTTGAGCAATGTATTTAGCATACAACCAAATAGCATAAGAGATCTCAAAGAGCATCGAATTGTTTACTGTTGAAGTTCCCAAGTTGAGCATCTCCCGAAGTGGAACATTTGATGATGCTTGTTGAATATATCATCCTTTATAATAATTAAATGAGGCAAGGTTTATAGTAATTTTCTTATGTACCATATTAGTAATGATCATCCATTGAAGACAATGTCTATCTAGATTTATATGTATTGAATTATGAAAGTATCTGATTACAATGCTATTTATTTGTATAGCATGAGACCTAAGATGTCTTTTTATACATAGGTTTATGTTTTCATTGGTCAGGAAGAGTTTAAAGTAACAGAAAGAATTCAAAAAAATCTGAAGCAACTAGGTTTATTCTGTAATGCAAATTGGAAATATGGATTAGTACATTTAGGAAAATTCATGGTGAGAGGTCAAGCAGTCCAGTGTGGTGATTGTCTAGATCAGAAATCCTTTACTTGAAATGAGGATTTGTCATGGCTGTTGGACAGCTTGAGGTGTAAAGAAGTAGCTCAAGGTATAAAAAGTTATAAATGGTCATAGATTGTATTCCTTGATACATTTTGCACTTTCTAAATTCCAATGGGAAAATAGGTGATCTTGTATAAAGGAATTCATTAAATAAATCTGTCAGGGTCTCATCGTGAAGGATGATGTTGGTTGAACATCTCTGTACTTTGGCTTGGGATTAAGGGGACGTAGTACGATGGTCACTGAAGGTTGGTCATAGTTTTATGTTTCCTTGGAAAATACTTGTTCATATTTTAGAAGTTTTGTCATGAGACAAACTTAAAAACAAGCTTTAAATGATTCTTCTTGTTTGATTGTTGTTGGAAAAGTACTACTGTTATCTGTTGCTTTTGTTCCATGCAGCGTTCAATGTTGATATTGCATATTTCCATGTATTCTACAGGATATAAAATTGCGAGGAGGTGGCAAACAATTCAACATTAAGAATTCACAATGGGAATTGCTCCAATCACACATTTCATACCGACTGTCATATTCACTACGTGTAAGTATGACAACTTCTTTGATATTATTATATGCAGCAATATTTTTTTTTTTAGTTCTTCAAGGTTACATCACATACCTTTAAGCTGAAGCAGACATGGATTGAGTGAATATGTCCTTGTCTTATTATCAGGCCTATGCATCTATCCTTTATTTAAGGATGCCATCAAATTTCAAGATCATTTTGAGGGGGGTAGTTGTTGAACATCACAGCATAGCTAATGATCTGAAATTTTCGAAAGTAGTAACTTACAAGCCACAAGTTGGTGTTGGTATGAAAGAGGTAAAGAGGAATTTGTATTCTTTTGTACTTTAAGATGGCTGTTTTTATTTTATGTCATGAATAATAATGCTACTACTCTTCCATCATTTTTGCATTCCAAAGCACATTTACATCTTATCATGCAGATTTTAATCATTTACTTAAAGAAGTACTTGTAATATATACATGATAAGAATGTGACCTTTTATGGATGTGCATTTTGTCATCATGTTTATGTTTTTTAAACTCTAACCACATGATTAGATGAAAATTATTACATTTATGGCTGCAGTTCTATTCTAATGCCTTTGTCATCTAGAGTTGTTTTGTGAATTTATCTGATGGGTTTTTATAATATGTGCATGGAGATTTGAGTGATGTATGTGTTTCAATTTTATACAGGTAGTAGTTGAAACAACCATAGGATTTACGAAAGAAGCTCCCCTTGTTAATGTTCATGGTTTCAATGTTTATTACAAGAATCGACTTATCATGGTTAGTAAAGAGCACCTTTACTTTAAAACAAACAATATACATGTTACATAAAATATTGAGGATAATTTGATAAACAAGAAAAAAATCATTTCAACTTTATGACATTATATTTCTTCATTGTTTCTATTAGTTGGTAGTCATATGTAGCCTTTATTTGCTTCCACTATGAAATACCTGTCAAATTTACTTTTACTTTTGTTTTAAATATTGCTGTCTAGCATTGTTGGGATTTACTGATAAAAGGGTTATTCCTTTTTGTTAATGCTTTTTTACACAGCCCTTTTGGAAGGTTTGGCAAGATAATAGCAGTAGAGGAAATGGTGTCGTAGGTATGTATTAAAACTCTATTTAACACTGCCAATGTGATGTTAGTGGACCAAGATCTGTGCTAACACTATATTTCAAAATGAAAGGACATATCATGGACGAAAGATTGTGCTAAAATTGATTATTTGGGTAGTGTGATTATAGCAATTTCTGCATATTGTAAATTTTAATGTGTATAACAGGTGTTCTTGAGGCAAACTTCATTGAGCCTGCACATGATAAACAAGAATTTGAAATAACTCCAATCCTACTTCGGTTAGAAGCAAAACTCAAACACATGACTCTTGATTATTGGTATGTCTCATGTCTGCAGTTTGTAATTGTTTTTAAAATTATGGGTTTAAGTACTTGTCTAACACAATAATTTAATACTTAAGAGTGCATAGTATTTCCACAATGTTTCCTAGTGGATATTTGCAATGTGAACATGAGTATTTGATTTGTTGTTATTTGTATGTTATCTATTTATTTTCATTGTTTTTTGGCAACTAGTTGGTATGGTCATCCCTATTCGTGTATTCTTTAGTTTGGATAGTGGAATTAGTGTTTGAGGAAATGTTGCATTTTTAAAATTGGTTGTACATTATGTTGCTTTAAAAACCTTCCCTTTTGGGTGTTGATTTTGCATTCATACATTAACTTTTGCAATTGTTGATCCTCTTTCTTTGATTACCATTGGCATCCACATTGTAATTTCACTTTCTTCTATATATTTTCGAGTTATCCATTCAATTATGTACTTATGTTTCTGGTCAATATATGATCACTCTGGTATTCTCTAATCAGTATGCATCCTCTCTCTCTCTCTCTCTCTCTCTCTCTCTCTCTCTCTCTCCCCTTTTAATGTAAATTTAATTACGTACAAGATTTGAAGTTATACATCAGAAAGAGATAATAATCAAGAGAATTAATAAAGATTCATTCTATTCTAAAAATACTTTTTATGGTAACTTGAACACAAGATCAAATGGCTAATGGTTTTGTTGGGTCACCATTTTTTCATTCAAGGGAAACTGATTTCAATTTTGATACCGGGAATCACGATTATAAAAAATGGTGACAGTCTGGAATTACTTTTCTAATAGAATGAATCTTAATTTGAAAGTATGTGTGTATGTTAGGATATGGATTTATTTGTAAGTTCTGATTGTAACTCAAATGATTAAACATGGAATAAACTTAGGCATTATCATACAGGCAAATTGAAAGATGAAGATGGCAAGATCTTGAGACAAAATATCAAAATTAGGTTTTGTTGACTTGAATTAAAATTTTTAAGAAAGGACAAGGCTGTTTTTGCAAGCTTTTGATAACATTTTCTTCAGGAAAGCCAAATATCAACTTCCATTAAAAATAATAACCAAGATCTACTTATAAAAGACTTGTCGAGAGGAGTGGGATCTAGATGCACTATCCATACTTAAAAGGGTACAAACAATGGACCAGCTAGGAGAAAGAACATATTTTAATGGATTTAGGGAATCACATCTTGCACATAAAACTTTTGACTTCACACCTCAAAAGAAGAGAGGATAAGAGAGTTTAATACCTATTGGAGGTCTAGATGAAGACAACCAAGATAGGATTTGGAAGGACATAACAAGGGCTCCTGTGTCTGAGAAAGAGGGGAGAGGGTTAAAATCTAATCAATAAAGTTACAGGAGTGGTTATATGTGTGTTCAATCGAGCAAAAGACGGATAACTTATTTCTATCAGTTTTTGAATTTTCAGTAAATAAATAAATTTAGGGAAAGGGAATCCATTATTTTGATTCTCACAATTATTGATGCTTCGCAAGCATCGAAGTAGAGGAAAGTGTACAGAAGGAATCAGACAACTGAGAGACTGCGTAATGCAGAAATAACCAGTAAAGGGTTGCTGTATGGTTTGAGGTTGGTAAACCATAAAATCCTCAAACCAGCTTCCGAACTACAAAAGAATCCTGAAAAAGATCAAGCAGAAATCCATACAGAATGAGCCCCTTCCATGGACTATTATTGTTATCCCTTGCTACTGTTATGATCTTTTTAAGTTCTAAGCTTCTCAAAATCAGACCTTTCTTGGACTACTGCAGGCCCTTTGTAGGACTACTGTGGTAATTTTTGTGTCATCTGATATTGCACTGTCATTAAATTGTTTGGATCCAGCTTTAGGGCAGTTCGGAGAAAATTTGCTAGTGTTTAACCGTAAACAACTAATAAGAATTATGCTTTCTTTATTAATTAACTAGGTATAAGAATGAATTAGATTAGTTGGATGCATTAACATATATTTTTGTTTCTAATAGCTGTAAATGAGGATGTCTATAGAGTTCTTGTTTCATATGCATTGGTTTTCAGTTTTTCAAACTTTTGCATAGATTATTGCTTAAGTTTCTGATTTTTCTTGTGTATATTTGTTTGTACCATGCAGGAAAGAAAATTGTGGATTAGTGGGATATCGAGCATGTAGAACCAGAGCTGAAAATCATCAAAGTGATTCACGTTCACCATTAGCAAGCAGCAATCCACAAAATGATTTCTCTCCAATCCAGAATCCTAGCCCATTAGGAAAAATTGCTTCTGGTTTTTTGCCTCAGCAAATTAACAGACCAGACTTGCCCGTCTCAACAGTTCCTGGTAGTAATTTTCAGGTACATCCCATATGCTCAATGACTACAATTCCCTGAATAATTGCACTGAAATTTGTATTTGACTGATATATGGAAGACATCTATGTAACATGATAATTGGTTACATTCCCATTGGTGGCGGACTTTCAGCTTCTATGCCATCTATGCAACCTAGTTACCTTGAAACTGAGAAAACTAAAACATACTATGCCATTAGCACAGCTGTATTTTTATGTCGAAGCACATCTCTTAGGTGATAATAGGAGATGTCATGTTTGCTTCTATCCTCCTAAAGCAGGGATAGACAGTACTAATTCTATCAAAAGTGATTTACACGGATGTTTCTAAAATTTGCTAGACATTACTAAATCAGGTAAGAGGCCTGAACTAGGGGTTTTTAAACATGGCAATGGGTATCTAGATCTTTCAAGCCTCCATTTTTTTGCAGCTAATAGAATGGCATGGGAAATACTTACATGTGATTCTGAAGAAACTAATAGACATGGGCATCATGAGCAAATTTGTATTTGAAGCATATTCTGTCATAGTTTCCACGTAGATGTGAACATTCATGGAGAATCATTTAGAAGTATTCCATGAATGTTACTGTTGGTTATGCATGCAAGGATTTTCTGGTAGTTTACAAATACATTTCCTTTTACTTTGGGAACTTTCCGCTGGTAGGGTGTAAGATATTCCTACCACTTTCTCTCAATTCGTGGAAAGTAACTTATTTTGTTGTTTGAAATTTGTAGAAATTGTCATCCTCTTTCCTATTAATCTCGCAGTAGACCAGAGAAAAAAAATGTTTACAAGGTCATCCTTGAACTATTACTTTCTATAAGATATACTTCAAATGGATTTATGTTCGGAACAGGAAACCAAAGGCCTAAAAGGTGAAAGTTAAAAAGCTACCCAAATTATGGTCAAATACAAATGTTTGTCATAATTCAAACTGCTAGCATTGAGATCTGCTGGTTTTATATCATCAAATTGAAAACAGATAGCTAGTATAAGAGACTATGTGAAAACATAACTTTACATATCTAGTTTTTGTATTTCCTGGCGTGTCTAACTGTGGGTTTATGACTGCAGACTGCTGTCAATGGAAAAGAGCTGCAATCAGTGGCAGGAACTTCAAATAGTTTAGTGGAAAAAAAATCGGATCAGAATATACAACTATTCATGAGGTGGTCTAACTTAAATTTATTCACAAGATAGTCCTCTTTATTGAGGGTTATTTTGGTTAGCATTTACTCAATATATTTGTTCTGGTTAGTTGCTTAGTTCAGTTATTTTATTTATACTTCTTATCAAGTAAACTGTTTAGCTTCTTAATTCTGTTAAATAGCTGTTTAACATATTTTTTTTACTCAGATCTCTCCATGCTTTCGTTGCCAAGGGTTTATTAATTCAAATAGAGATGCTTCTATTCTTCCCCATATTTGCTATACTGGGCTCTCTGTTTCTTTGAAAATTCAGGAGTTGCTTTGCAGCCAAAGGTTCCAGATTATTACTGCTGGACCAATTCTCCAAATTGCTTTAATTAGACGTCCCTCCCTTGTCCTATCTGGCGAAGCCTCTATCCTTTTTTTTTTTTTCTGATAATGCACCAGCCCACCATATGTTTGTTTTGCTAAAGAATTAGCCCCACTTCCTATGCTACTCTTCAGTGCTGGAAGAGGTGATATTCATTCTCCCTGTTTTCTTTGCACATTGAGAAACTAGAGGGACTGTAAAATCCGCAAGTCCAAACGTTTCAAACCAAACAGGCAGAGTCTTCCTTGAGATGGTCAACCAATGAAAAGCATTGACCTTAGGGAGGCCATGCTTTTGCTATATCATTTCTTAATAACAACCACATTTTTGGAAACGTTATGGTTTGCCTTCTATTCTCTATTCATTTAGTGATTTGCATGCCTGTATTTAATTCTCTCCAGGTTTGTTTTAAACCTAGAGTTTGTGTGTCCATATCAGTAATCTTGTTGTATTGTTTGGCTGTTATTATTGAAATATCTAAAACTTTATTTCAAGCCTGCATACACTTTACTTTCCTGAACAAGATTTATGTTTGAGCTAGCTCATTGCTTGCAAAATATTTGATTTTGCGTACAAAGTTGAATTCATCCTTCTGGTTTTCAAAATATTGATTTAAGGAAATAATTTTACCATAATTCTGCAGTTTGAAAAGTCTGATGTTAATGATTATTTGGATCAGGTGTGAGAATTCTCGTCAAAGACAGCTGGAGCTAAATCAGAAGGTAAGATCTTGTTGCAATTTTTACTTTTGCTGCCTTTGTTCTAACTTCTTTTTTGGAATGTGTTTGAGTTGGAACAATGATTAATTTGATATATGACTATAGATCATTGTTTTACTTTGAATAAAGTTCACTTGAGGCACGACAAACTAATTATCATATCACCCTGGAAACCAAAGGATTAAGTATCTTTTCTAATTTATGTTTAACGTAAGTGAATTAATATCTTCTAAATTTATGTTTACAATTGTTTGAATGTCGTTACTTTACTCTTCCTTATGAATATATGAATGGATCAAACATCTAGCCGTTTTCTTTACATGCAAGCAAAGAAGTTTAATTCTTCTCATTTCCTTATAAGCTATCATATATATTTTCTTTTCATCTAGATAAGTAAAACCTTGTAATTAAATGTCTAAACTCAAACATTCGCAGTGTTCGGTATTTACGGTACCTCTAGACCACATTTACGGGTAATGCCATTGCGTTGAACCAAGTACCTCGCGCCTAACATAGCTGCAACAACGACGTTTGGGCACCGTCCCTCTAAATTGTCGGGGAGTAATAAGGAACATGTCTAAGTTAAATCCGCAGGAAGGGAAAATCTCCTCGGATACCTGACTAAAAAGATTAAGAAAAAGAAAAAGGTGAGACTATAAAAAATGTTGTAAGACGATCAATGGGAAAACCTCATCGGGGAAATATGCGCGATAGGTAAATTATTCACACTTGAAAACTTAAACGCCAAACACTACCAGGGGGTGTGTTTGCAATACTAGTTTCTTAAGAATTCCATCTCTGTATCACTTGAGTGAATGGGCAGTCGGCAAAGAACTGTGTACCAACCACAGTTACATAAACATAGTGCAAGACAGAACTACATGTTCACTTTCGTCATGTAGATCGCATCTGTAGAGGGCCTTGATCCAGTGGATACAGGGTATGTAGGCAGTCTGGATGGCAAAGGATGCCCCCAGTACTTAGGTCCCTCGGATATAAGGTACTCTTTAATAATCAACTTCATAATCTTGATCTCTAGTTAAAAGGTTATCTAGGTAACTTAAGAACTCTCCTAGTACTCAGAAGAATCCCTGGGGTGGATTACTTGTACCCGGCGTTGCCGTAAACTGAGATAAGTACAAGTTGATGTTATGTGTTCCCTGGTTGACATCCTTAGTACAGTGTCTGGGTAAACTGTGGTCCCCAGGAAGTGACTCATGAATCTATATTGGTTCCGAGGGAGTCAGAAGTCTCTGGCTAGAGTATAATGATTCCTATCCTCTTCAGCCTGTTAGGCTGTTATGTTTATGTATCCCGGATTGGATAGAGTATTAGTCCGTTTGACCCACTAGGCCTTTTGGCCACTGTTTGTTCTACCTGAGTCAGGTAGTGATAAGGTCCGTTTGACCTGGTTCTGTATGAACCTATTTGCCCAAAGGATAGAAGAGCCCGGGTTGGCTTAAGAATGTTCCATTTTGAACATGGATTTATATGTTCCGTTTTGAACATATGGCCCGTTTTGGCCGAAGTTTTTTCTGAGTACTCAATGGAAGTCTTGATATCTCTCATAAGAACTTGTTAATAAAGTAAAATTTTTGAAAATTCAAGTTTGGATCAAGCGGGTCCTTACACAACTAAAAATGTCAGTTGATTGGAACCGATAGTTCTCAAACTGGAAAAATGGGAGTAAGAGTATACATTATGTGTCTATTGCTTCTGACATTCGTAGCCTTTTTTGTTGAATAGATAAAAAATCTGGAGAATGAATTGAAGTATGCCAAACACAAATTGATGGTACTTGCATCTAATGTGGATCTTCAGAAGAAGCCAAGACAAGTTGCGTTGAGGTAAACTTTTAACAGTGTGTGTAAGTGTAGGTTGTATAGACCGTTAATTATGCATATTTTGGTGGATGGATGAGACCACAAAAAACTTTTAATTTGAAGTCATCTATTCTCGGAAAATAAGTTGTATATTTGGAATATCTTCATGGGTCGATGTGCTTATTTTCTGTCCTCTTCTGCTACTTATTAAGGATATTTATTCAATTGTAGCGATGCACAGAGATGACAAGAGCCTTTGAAGAATCCCGATGGCTGACGTGAAAATAAAAAAACTTTAAGATTGAAATGCATTTAGAGTTCTGTGAATTGCAGTCCTTTCTGGGGGAGCAAATTGTTGAAATAGTTTCTGTTTCTAATGCATACGGAAATACTTATAAAGGATTTTTATTCCACCCATTTTTAAGTATCTAATCGAAGGGCTTGACCATCCTTGCCCACAGCAATGTCCTAATTTGTTGGTAAACTTCTGTATAGTTTTGATGCCTTTTGGGAAGCATGGTCATTCAAACGGAGGAGAGAGCTACTTGTAACATACCAACTTCATATGCACTAGCCAATTTTTGTAATATTCATCATGATTAAATCCTTGGAAGAAGCAGCATTGTAAAATTGTAAACAACAATTTTGGTGAACTGTGTTTCAGATGCAGTAAGATGTCAATATGTTTTGTTGCACCTTCTAGTTTTTGAGGGCGTGCCTTGTGATGAGAATTGCAGCTACAATGAATATAACCTAAAGAAGCATGTAAGGCAGCAATTCACTGACCATCAACTGTTCATTGCAGATGAACCGTGGCTGAATCCAAACCAAATATGAATTGCCACAGAGTAAGATGGTTATTAAATGATATGTACAGATGGCCTAGTGCCTTCAAATTGTTCCCTGCACTATTGGACTAGGGATCATTAGATAGCAGCTAGGATTTTGCTTCTGATGGCAGGTCCCCCTAACCATAAAAACATTTTTGTATGAGTTTATCTCCTCCAACAGATATGGTTTTCTATCCAGATGGCATGAATTTTGAACTTCTAAAATTTGTCCGACTTGGGAGTTAGACAATTTAACCAAGTCCAATAGTATGGCTATCTATTCAGATGGCATGGCTTTGGAGATGCAGTTGTTATCTCACGGCTAATGTAAAGACCTAATAGTTTGTCGTTTTATACTCAAAATGAAGATTTAAATGCTACACAAAATTTGACAGCTTATCATACCGTATGTGTTGCAAATGAAGTGGGGTCTAATATGGAAAGTTTATGCCATTATCAATTTTCATGGCTGGAATGTTGAAATTATTTCGAATATGCAAATGTGCTCAGAAATCTGAATAATATTCTTGTTCATCTGAAATAACTCTCTGATGTTGGTAGGTGCTTATAAATTGTGTGGAGATAAGCTAGTGACTTGAAGTTAAAGATTCTGTTTTGGGAATTTGTGTTGTGATGTTTTCAAGGTATATGCTAAAGTGGATGACCACAAGTTTGATTTACTTCTAGCCATGTGATAATAAATCAGTTTTTACGGTTGGTCGGTTTTGATTGCGATGCAGGTGAGTCATAGGCTTCTAAGTAGATGGTTTTCATCAGTCACCAGGAAGTTAGGCTCATTGAGGGAACGTGAACTTGTATTCACAGTAATATTAATCCATAATTTCCACCACCAAAATTAGTTAGAAACTAGAGAATTCAGTTTTACTTATACATTCAAATAATAGTGATAATTGAGAGGAATTAAAGAGCTATACATAAAGAGTTGAAGTGTTGCAAAGATAGAACAAAGACAAATTTTTTTATCTCGGGAAAACCCACTAAGGGGTGCAAACCCCAAATTAGTAGAGACAGTTGCTCTTTTACACGAGTATATTGCTCAATGCTCTCATTGGATGAGGTTGTCTTAATGATCATTGAAGCATCACTAACACTAATAGATTGTTGAGATGATTGATACCCAATGCCTTGATCATGATTGGTGCTTATTGATTGGGATACATGTGCTCTCTAATTAGTTACACTGGTGGTTCCTTGATCATTATTCATGCTTGTAGTGTTTTTATCATTGTTCATGCTTGTTATCCCTTGATCATTGTTTATGCTTGTCATATCTTGATCATTATCTATGCTTGTCAAGTCTTGATCAATTGAATGCTTAATAGCACCCATTATGACTTGATTTTTTTCATGCTTGATGTAAGTAGGATCTTGATTGCCACTATGCTTAGTAGGATTCAATGTGATATGATCAAGTCATTTGTTTTATTGTCTATGTGTTCTTGGGAATCAAGTGTCTCATCATGAGATGTTGGTGGA
Source organism: Cunninghamia lanceolata (assembly GCA_027924645.1). Lineage (NCBI taxonomy): Eukaryota > Viridiplantae > Streptophyta > Pinopsida > Cupressales > Cupressaceae > Cunninghamia > Cunninghamia lanceolata. The sequence goes on along the minus strand of BSBN01001670.1, from coordinate 6,088,529 downwards.
TGATGAATAAGAGTGATGTGTGTTTCTTGATCATAGATGGAAATGGAAGTTTCTTCTCTTTGAATAAATGCCATGAATTGAGCTGAGTGCTCAAGTTGACCAACAAGACTTCTATACTCATTTCAATTATTAGGATAACCATGAGGTGAAGTGGCTTGAGTAATTGGTTCTTGGGTAAAATGGCTGATGTGATCTTGAGGAGCTGGGATAGTTTGATCTTGGCTTGGTGAGGGAAAGGTTGATCATGCTTTGAATTTTCTTGTTGACATAGCTCTTGGATAGGATTGGTAGACTTTGAAGGTTCAACAATATGACTACATGATGACTCTTGACTTGTGCTTATGTTAGGAGATTCTTCGATGCTTATGTTTGGTCACTTGAATCTTGGTGTTTTTGAGACTAGTGTTGAGCTTCCTCCTCCATCTCCTGCTTCTTCAGATTGGGTTTCTACTCTTGAGTAGGTTGATCATAGTTTTTCAGATCTTTCTTTATTGGATGAGTATTTAGAAGGTATCTCAAACTTGTTTGTAGAGTCTCATCTTGCAGATTTGGGAGACATACTTTAGGGGATTTCTCTCCTCTTTGATGACAGTTCTAGCATGGCTGTTGATACATCTACATTTTCTTTGGAGATTGACATTTATGAGTTTCTTTTTTCACTTGATTTGTCACATTTCTTGGTTGAGTTTGATCATGCTTATATGGTGGCTTATTTGAGCATGGAGACTCCTCCTCAGTTTTTAGAGATTTCTATTTGGAGACTTCCTTCCTCCTCCTTTCAGTTGGACATGGAGTGGATTCTTCATCATTCAGTGGACTTGTTTCTTCCTAAGGGGAGAGATGTTGCTTGTAGGCATTGGATCATATTTTGTTTCCAAGCATACTTCATCGGCATTGGAGCTTCTTAATTATGGGGGGATATCATTCCTCTCTTTTTCCTTCCTATGGGGGGATTCTTGATTGTATATACATGATGTATGTAGTCCTTGGGGGTATTAGTGAGTCCTCCATGCATCATCTTGTTTTATTTTCTCTCCTTTGGAAAGGAGTTTTTTCCAACAAAGTTTTCTCCTTTTCTCTATTTGTGAGAGATTGCATTTCATCGCATTTGCATGGTAAATGGTTACCTAACATGGTTGTGTAGTTGAGAGTCATATTGCATCTTACTCATATTGCATAATAATCTCCATAAGTTGCACTTAAGGGGGGGTGTTGGAGTAAATGAGTTTTTACCATTTACCTTGCTTAAGTTTTACTTAGGCATCCAACATTATTAGATATTAGATTATTAGTGTATTTTATTACTTGGTAGTTTTTGTCAGTTATATCTTTATTGGATTTCTCCATGCCTTTATAAGCAAGGCCAATGTACATTATTTACATCTCATTCATATTTTTCATCATTCTGGTGAAATAGCTTTGCTTATCATGTATTGTGAAAGCTTATCCTTTAGATTGTGCTCTTGGGAGGTGGTTTTCACCAACATAATGTATTCATTTTAAACATCTAGATTTGCATGATCTTTCCCATAGCATGTTTATGAGTAAAGAGTATTCTCTTTTATTATTTCCTCAAATTTTCTAGTGATTGACCTAGGAGAATGTTTCCCTTCGTGACACTAACATCAATCCTTCCAAGGTATTCTTAAATAGGTCTCTAGTCCTCAAATATCAAAATAGGCAAAAAAATAGAAGTGAATTAGAAAAGTAAAAAGTCAAATTCTATGGATTAGAAGATAGGAAAACATAAAGTATTCTTTATACTAAGATTAATAATAAGAATTTCAAACTTCGATTTAATGTGCATTCATTGATAAAAGAGGTCATCATTAATTGGAATTCTCCTTTTTCTCAACCTTGGTTAGTGGAGCTATATTATCGAACTCTCCCTTTCATCAGATGGATTATTTGGAAAGAAAGAAATAATGGAATATTCAGGGATATTGGTAAGAACCATAGTTAAGTCTATCATTCTTCCTCCAAACTTCTTATTGAAAATGTGGCTAATTCCAGGATTAAGACTACTGACAAACCACTTACCCAATTTGAAATTATCTTGGCCACCAATTGGGGCATTCTCAATCAAATCCCTGCTTACGATAATTCCAAGAAACTTAAGAGATTGAATACTAGATGGTCTTGTCCGAAGCTAGAATGGTTCAAACTAAATTTTGATGGGGCCTCAAAATCCAATGGTAAAGCTAGTGGGCATGAAATCATCAAGAATGACAGAGGGGAGCTTGTTGCTGCCTATGCTAGGGGTCTTGGTTGTCAAACCAATAATTTCACTGAGGCCTCTACCCTTTTATGGGGAGTCAAGTTGGCGGTCACTCTAGGTATACAAAAGCTGAATATAGAGGGGGACTCTAAGTTAATTATTGAGGATGCCCTTGCTAATCATGGTCAGCAGTTTGAAAGCTAATGGTGTTAGTGCCAAAGCTAAAATATCCCTTCACTAATTGTGGACTTAATTCAAAAATATCAATCTAATCCATGATGTCACCTTCTTTTTTTTCCACTTTGGTGCAGCTCTTATGTATGCTGAGCTGACGGCCTGATGTGGACTGGAAGATCAATGGGCACATTTATAAGCGTGAGAAAAGCACACTAGAAGGGAGGAATTATTAGTTTAATATGGCGGCACGTCCTCGCAATAATTACCAAAGGACTCAGCATTCATTTAGTTATCATTTCATTTTATTTATTTATTTAGTTATAAAAAAATTAGTTTAGTTAAGATTTAAATAATATTAAATATAAGCTTAGATTTAGTTTGAAGTTAGTTTTTATTTTAAAAAAATAAATTTAAAGTAAGTTTACTTCAAATATAAATTTTATTTAATTTTAAATATAAAATAATTTTTTTTATAATTTAGTAAATTTTAATTTTACTTTAGTATTACTAAAAGTACTTTTTAAAAATCTAACTTTTATATACTTGTTGGTTAACAGATTTATCCTTGTCTAAAAATATTTTATTCTGACTCTATACCCTTTCTTCTTTTAAGAACAAATGAATTAATCAACAAATGGGTGAACCATCAAGAATAGTTCCCCTCTAAATTTAGGTACAGCTCCTTGTAAGATCTTCAATGAATTCAATCTATTTTAAATATTCAAATACACTTTTAACCGAAAAGTGCCTAAAGGTAGACTAACATCCATACATCAACATGCTATGAATGTGGTATCTCTTTTATAACATCATTTAGTGATAGAATGCACAGATTCTATTTTTTTTTATAACAATCAGACACAAACATATATATATTGCTGAACCAATAGATGATAGAACACATACAATGATTCGTCTAAAAAGAACAATTACCATATGAACGAAGATTTCACATAGAAAACCCAATTTCAAATGCTCAAATGCACAGATCTAAGCAATACAGTAATTGTTTCTCCTTTTCATTCACAGATGAAAAATATATTTTAGATAGATGTCATATATATTGTCAAGAAACATCAGTCCAGCTTCAAAAATTTCCTATTTTTCTCTCTTTCCTATCTTCTCTATATCAGTTATAGCAATGGAAAACATATATATATGATAGCCCTAATTATCCAAACATGTAAACCAAACCCAGAGTTAAAGTAACTCTGACCCATATGGGTAACTCTGACCCATATGGGTAACTCTGACCCATACAGGATTTAGTTTTTACAAACTGATTTAAAGATTAAGTTTTGAAAACAACATTAATTGAAAAACTGAATAAAAGAAACTGAGTGAGTAAGATCACGACTAAGGCAATGGATTTGAATCTCTAGAGTTGCTGTGGGCAGTTGGGGAGGCACATTGAGTTTTCCATTCCTGAAACGCTATAACAAACTCCTAAATTTTTAGAAAATTGGGGATGCCCATGTGTTTTACCCTTGTCTTCTAAACATCCTTTTCCCTTTGTATTTTCCCCACCTTCTCATTGTGTTCTGGGAGTGCGTCGATGTAGAGATAAAGAAGCGACTCTACTGTTGAAATTCGAGAGAAATCTTCGGTTAATACGTTGTCACTTTCTTTAATGAAGCTAATTTTCTCCTTAAAAGATTGAATCACTGTATCAATGTCTTTCTCTGGTTCCCCATCATCATTTATGTATTTTACATCGATACACTGTAGATCACACTATAATGATTGGGTAAATTCGGTTATCTCCTTGATCATTTTTGTGAGCTCAAAGTGCCCTTGCTGAGATACTGAATTCCTCCATTCAATGTTCTTCTTATTCACATACAGTAAATCTTCATCCAAACCTATTAAATTATTTTCTGACAAAAATTTGGCTATCCCATATTTTTGAACTTCATCAATTTGATTCATTACATTCACCCACTTGCCTTCATTTTTTATCCAGGAAGCGTTCTATGCCTTAAGGTCCTCGATGGTGGCTATACTTTGATCATATATATTCTCCAGTTCCTAAATATATCTGGTACCTTTCTGCATAATACAGTCCAACCAATCATCAAATATCTTAGCTATCATTCTGTTCCTATTTACCTGGTCCAACATCTTTTTGTTAGCTAGAGACTTAGGATCAAAAGTCAGAGAATGTTGTGAAACTGGCTGTGGACTGGGGTTATGAATGGCATCAATGTACTCTACCATAGAGTGCATAGTCTGCTTCAACTCTCTTTTGTCTTTCTTGTCTTTCTAGGTTTGACTAACTATCTTTTTGGTGGATGCCTCTAGATGATGTACATTGGCAGCTCTCAAAGCAGCCCCAAGATCTACTTTTTCAATTGTGAAATCTTGCACCGTGGGGTCTTGAACTTCTTCAACAATTTCTGGCCTGGCTATTTCTGCACTCCAGTTCCCAGTATTAGGGTCAATACTTACCCTGGATGTTGTTTTCAGTTTCTTGGATTTAGGAGTTTTTCCCAAACATTTACTTACCATATCCTCCAATGGCAAAGAAAATACAATTAATTTTCTTTTGTCACTGATTGAACTCTCTAGCCATTTGGGTACAGGGGCCAAGACTTCTTTTCCAAGGTTTAATTGATCAAAGGACACATCTGAAATCATCATAAGTTCAGGGTTCTCTAAAACAACTTTTGACTATTGCTTTGTACTAACCTCCTCTGTTCTCGGTGAACCAGATTCTTTATCACCCATTGCTTCCCTTGAATCCTCCTTAGAATTCAAATCTACAATTATTCTCTCAGAAACCTACTTTTTCCTCATGCTTTTGGTTCTTGATCTAGTAGCACGAGTGGGCAGAATAGTTGTGAGGGCTCTTTTGGATTCTTTGATGACAGGACGCCTTCCAGTTATTGACTTGGAAGTACCTACACCATAGATAGCAATAGGTTGGTTAGAGGAGCATATCGGGAATAGTGATTCAACTATTGATGTGCATTATTGGGAATCCTTATTTTGGAATCCTTTCTGTTTTTGTTCCCTCAACCATTTCTTGGTTCTTCTTATCACCGGGAGGGTCTTCACCTCAATCCTATCTCTTTCTTCTTTACTCCAGTCAATTTCTGGAATAGGTGATTATTTTATCTATTCAAATTGCAGGTCAATCACCTATTCTTCATTATCAAAAACTCGAGAAATGTCCATATTTAGATTAAGGGTAATTATCTGTCCTAGAGAGAACCTGCACCATAGTCTTCTTCTGACCTCAAATTCATCTGAACAGTCCTCCCAATAATCCTCCAATTTAGGAATATGTGAAAACCTTGTTCCAAAATCTAAATTATCCCTGACAAAGCCTTTGCTGTCAAATTGTGATCTAGCAGTGAAGAACTAAAAATTGAACTTTTTAAGGTTCACTTCTAAATTCAAAGCATCAGATTTTGACTGGCATGAGTAATGTCCAAGTTCAATGGGAAAAGAGATACCAGATCCCTTCTTTGTTGAGAACTTTTTATCTACATGTGCTAACTGTCTGCAGACCTCTATCAGCACAAAACAGTCAAACACATACCTAGGTAACTTAACAGGTTCACTATCAAATCCCCCAACTCTGATATAAGTGAACTTAGAAAATTGAATAAAGAAACTACCATATATGCTGACCAGCTGCATTGCTTCATTAGACATTCTCTTATTCAAATTACCTGCCAGTTCATAAGTCATTCTCCCAGTAAAAACATCATTAATCCTTATGTAATTCTCATAACAATTATGCATCTGCAATTGTGAATAATATTCATAAATTTCACTATCCCCAGCCAAGGGTGCATGAGGTAGTCCCAACCATTTTCTTGTGGATGCCAGGCAATAGAAAAGATACGAAGACATATAAAAATCTTTATTACCCAAACAATTACTCAGACCCTGATGCAAACATTCAGCAGTAATTTCTGCCCAGTCCAAATATTGTTCTCCTTGGAGGATAACCTGTATGAAAAAGTACATCCACTCTTCCCAAAAATATGCTTATGCGCTGCCCTCTAGCCTGTGTAGTAATACCACAATATCCCTCACTTCCTAAATCATGTGATCTCTGGTAAGCAGTCTAGACAACCTTGAACCTCCCTTCTAGAATTTCAGCAACCAGTTTCTGGCTAACAGTGAACCATTGAACTTTGAACTATTGAACCATCGAACCTCGCTATAGAGTTCAAGCAGATGGTTCAATGATACATTAAGCTACACAAAAGAACTGAGTGACACAACTTGTTACAAGGCACCGAGTGTTGAACTTTTGAACCATGAAACTTTTGAACTATGAAAAAGGGTTCAATTTCAACCTGAGGACTCAAAGACATTTTAATTACAAAAGGAACAAAACGGCTCCCTTTGAGAATCTTCAAACATATCAAACCATTGAACTATTGAACTTTGAGAATAGTTTAGGTTCAAAGGTTCAAAACTTTAGTAATTTCACACACAAAGACGATAGGCGGGTAAATTTTGAAGAATAAAGAGCCGATTTAAGAAACAAAGGTATGACCAATAAGACAAAACAGCAAATCGACTCTTAGATAAGGAAATTCATGAATAAATAAATAAGGGCGACTCAAAAGGTAACAATATTGAAGTTACTTTTTTAAATTGCAAAACTATTGTATTTAGAAAATTTTTTTAGGGCCATAAACCTCTTATGATGAATTAAGTGGAATTTTTGCCCTTTTGTGAAAGTGCCTATTACTCTCCAAAAATTCATTTTGTGCATCCTACAATAAAACTAAAGTGATTTTGAGACATAATTTTTTAAATAAAAACTAATGCTAATATTAAATCTTTTAAAATCTTACCTGTATCTTCAAATGAAACCATGGGCATGAGCACATCATTCCATCTATATGGATTTTCTTTTTAATTTATCAATTCTCTAAAACTACCTTTGCAACACCCATTTCAAATGTCCACTTCATGAATGAAGAGTGTGAGAAACTAAATAAGTTTGCCCATTCATTGCGGCAACCATCTATTTTTTTCTTGTAACCCTACAACAAAACTAAATTCATTCTGAGATATAATTTATAAAAAAAACCTTTGCAAACATTGAATTTTTAAATCTTACTTGTATCTTCAAATGAAACCATGTTGGGCATGAGCGCTTCATTTTATTTGAGTGGCTTTTTTTTTTAATTTATCAAATGTCCACTTCATGAATGAAGAGTTTGAGAAATTAAATAAATTTTCTATTTTCATTGCTGCAACCATCTATTTTTTTAAGAAGGTTTCTTTTATCTGTTTAAGTCATAAAATAGCAATATAATTTTAGTAATTATTTTAAGTGAAAATATATATTTTTAATTATAATAGATAATTGCATCTATGTTTTATATCCTTATTTTTTATTAGAAACATTTATTATTTCCTAAATTTAGTGGATGATGATTTCCTAAAATGTAGCCACTTCTGCTTTATTATTATTTTGAAATTTTCATTGGTGTTTTCAATAATTTTATTCATAGTAATATTTGATTAAGATTTAGAAATAAATTAAATATTTAGTATTATTCTTTATTTCTGGATTTAATTATCTCATCTTTAATTTAATTTAAAATTTTATTAAATTTGAAGTGTAGATGGGGATTTAATTTTATTTACTTAATTCTTTAAGTAGGAGTAATGATTTTTAATTATTGTTTTTATTTAGTTTGCATATCCTTTTAAATGCCATAATGCCATAGGGGATGGTTAAAATATAGAATTAATTTATTTTATCAAATCTATTAGTTATAAATTTCTTTTAATATTTATTTCTTAAATGTTTAGACTTTAGTTAAGATAACCCTATTCCTAGAAAGAGTAAGATCAATTTTAATTTTAGATTTAATTAATTAGAGTAAGGATTTAAATAAAATTTTATTGATATGTTTTAAAATTTATCAAGTTTCTTTGATATAAAATAAGGCAAGGAAATTATTTAGAATAAAACAATAAAAACATTAATTTGGGTTAAATTTTATTTATTCAACATACAATAATTTATTTTATTTTATTTTAAATTAAAGAATATAAATATTTAATACCAAGGTTAAAATATTAGTTGTAGAATAATATAAACTATGTTTTAATATTTCTCTTAAATCCATGAATAATGCATGGAATTTATTTATTAAATCCATGAATAATGCATGGAATTTATTTATTTTATCAAATCTATTACTTAGAAATATAGAATTTATATTATTACATTAATTATATTATTTATGGATTTTAATATAATTTTATTTGTACAAGCCATAATTTATCTACATAGTTTGTTTCAATATGATGTATAATACAAATTGATTAATATTACTGTTAATATTAGTTTTTATATATATGATAATATTTTCCTTCATTATTTGCTATCTATAAATTTTATTTTATTTTTGTTTGATAAGAGGGATTTTATTAAAATGGTAATAGAAAGAATACAGAAAGATGCCATGCAGCCAAGAGGAATCAGAGAGCTACATAAACTTCCAAAAGAACAACAAGAGAAAGAGGGAAATAAATGGGGACAACAAAAGAAAGAATTTATGAAACTAGATCTCAGAAAAGATGCCATGAAACTCTAGAATAGAAAGAAAAGCTTAGGCGCCAAAAAAAGGGCTATAGCCTTCGAATGTTCCAGAAGAGAAGTGCATCCAAGGTCTACTGAGAGCCAGCTTCCACCACTTTTGACCCTTCAATGTGGAGTTTTTCAGCATCAGACTTTCTCCCAACCTTACGTTTAGAACCGCAATTAGGTTTTAATTTGCCACTTAAATTCTATGAAATCCCAAGTTTTCAAGGTGGATCTAGAGAAAAATCATCATAACAATCATGTAAATGCTCTTCCAATTCCTCCATGAAAGGAAAAGTGTTGTCAGAATCATAGCCATCCTCCTCCGACCCAGAGGGAGAATCAGGAGGGGTCTCATGAACATGGACAATTGGAAGAGAAGAGGGATCTGCCATCTATTCTAAACATGGCCCAGGTGCCTAAGGAGGTTCAAAGAACTTGCCATGATTCCTCCAGATGAAATCAAAGTCTGAAGCACTTGCCCTTTTGACCCACTTCTTCAAGAAAACATTCCTCACCCCAACTAAATGATGAAGGGAGAAAGCTTCAATTCTGTGATCAAGCTTATTGCAATGAAAGCAGTGAAAAGGTAATCCCTCATAGTTTAAAAAATGAGTCCAAACACCATGAGAAGAATGGATCTGAATAGAGTGATAAAGGGGTTTAGAAATATCCACCAAAGCACAAACCCTATGGAATCTGCCCCCACCTAATTGACCATATTGCGCATAACCAGAGACAAATTGTAAAGCTTGATCCAAACAAGAATATAGGTAATCTTCACTATTTCTCAATCAAAGAAAGGAAACCAATGAGAAATGAAAAGGTCAGAGTTACCAAAAAACCAAGGCCCATTCTGCAAAACAAAGTTATAGTCCTCCACAGAACAAAAAGTAATAAGGAAAAAACTAAAGTCAAGAGATTCAACAATAGGGGAAGGTAGATTACTCCAGGAGTATTTGATCCAATCAAAAATTGAAGTAACTGAAGGGTGCCTATGGAGGCATCGCAACACCACTGATAGGTTACCATACTCCTCAGTGATGGCCGCAATACATTCATCAGAAATACTAAAATCTGTAGGCTTATCAGAAAAGGAAACCACCGAATCCCCAAAAGAGAAATGATCACTGCCAGCTTGAGGTCCACTATCCATCTTCAGTGAAGGCGGTGGGTCTAGAGGCACTGGAGGATCCAGAGGGCAAGGTAAATTAGGGTTAACTAGCATAGCATGCTTTTAAAAAAAATCCAAGTAAACATGAAATAGGTTTGCCCTATTTTTGCACCCTTCAACAGAGCTAAGGGCAAAGTGCTAGAAAAATCCTCAGCATCGTTAATAGCCAGATCATCGCTGGTCCAACTGATAGGAGGAGGGGAAAATGTTGGTTCCTGAAATGCCCCAGAGCAAAGAGCATACCTCTTCCTTCCCTCAACCACCGCAGTTGTGCATCCACCACGCTTTGAGCCAAGGAAGTGCTTGGACTTAATGATCGGAGGAGCCTACCCACTGCCATTTTTCTACATCCATCCCCATGCACATTCAAAGGGACCAAACCACCTTCACGAGCTGCTCCTAGGGAGCCCTCACACATTTTCACTTTCTTTCGGTTGATATAGATTGGTTGCCTATAGGTGGCTTTATCCAAATTGACTTATGTGATTTTCTATGGTTTGTAGTTACATGTCTTTCTTCTTATATGAGGCAACTTCAATATCTGCGATCTATTTGGTGGTAACTTTTACTTGCTATCTATAAATTATTAGGCATGGTTAAAATATAGAATTTATTTATTTATTATTTTATCAAAACTATTACTTAGAAATATAGAATTCATATTATTACATTAATTATATTATTTATTGATTTTGGTATATTTTATCTACATAGTTTGCTTCAAAGATGATCTATAGTACAAATTGATTAATATTATTTTTTATATATACATTATTTGCATCTTCAATATTTTCCTTCATTATTTACTATTTATATCTTGAATATTTCTTTAAAACTTTTACATATATATTAATTAGATTGTTTATTTATTGTTTTATTATTCCCAGTGAATAACATAAATGGATCTTACACAAAATGAATCAGAAATCTCAATTACAAGCCTAGTACTATCAAAGGAATCTATAAGTTCAAATGGGGTTGTTGAAACACCCATAGAAAAAATATCAAAATCTATTATAAAACACTGCAACAAAATAATCAATGAAATTGAAGACACAAGCTTACTTGTAGTTGTTGAAGAAGAAGAAATCTTCCAAATGGAATATATAAATGCTTGTACTTGTACTTGTACTTGTATTTATGCCATGATCTTGGTAAATGCTATATATAAATGCTTTTTATGTGTTCTTTATCAATTGTCAATCATGTATTTTTGTTTCTCATATATGTAATATCAAGCATGTATATTTTTTCTCATAAATGAAAGGTATTTAATAGTTCTAAATTAAATAAAATGTATATGAAAGGGTATTTAACATTTCTAAATTAAATATTTTTCTTTTTTTTACTAGAATATATCAAATAAACTCATTATAAAAATAAATATATCTAACTAGCATATCTATATTAAATATAATATAACGTCTCGAGGTGCCTATTTTTTTAATTACTAATCCTAACATTAGACACCTCAAGAAGGATATCTCTTGGTGTACTTTAGATATATTATATTTAATATAGATATGTTAGTTACACCAAGAGGCATTCTACACTCACAAAAAGGGCTGATTAAAATTCCTATAAACAATTAAGATTCAGATTCCCAAATAAATAAAACTAGCAAGAGACATTCTACACTCGCAACAAGGGCTGAAAGATTCAAATTCCTGTAAACAATTAAGATTCAGATTCCCAAGTAAATAAAATTCATAAACTGTGTAAATAAATAAATTCATGGAAGCTAAATGGATAGAAAAATAGAAAAACTTGGGCAGTTATGGAGTGAAATCTTTATTACGTTTGAAGAATATGAAAAGAAGTCTAGCAGCATAGTCTCTCTAAATTAACTCATGCGGGTGAGGATAAAGTTGTCATTGAAGAGTGTGGTGTTTAAATAGAGTTGTTGGGGTTGGGTTTAAGGGATAGGAAGTTGGGTAAATGATAATTATAAATTTAAATTTTATATTTATTTACTTTTAGTTTTCATGAAGTCAAAAGGAAGAATTGGTTATGTAAGAATTAGTAAAATGCTAAAAATATGTTTGTACACCATAAAGGAGGCACAAATTTGTTTTAAAAGGTGGAATTTAACCTATGTACACCTTTTAAGACACTATATAAAATAAATGGGAAAATATTGTTTATGCATAAGTATTAATTTATTTTCTTGATCTAAATATGTAAAGATAGTAAAGAATGACCATATATTCCTGTAAATAATTACCCTAAAATTTTTCACTTAAATTTTTTAAATAGAGATCAATGTTAAATTATTATATAAATACATTTGTAATAAATTTTATTTTCATTCTCCAATTATAGTTCCTTCAAAACTTTCATTTAGAGATAGGTGTAATAGTGGTAGAAATGAAATGTGTAATTAAAATTATAATGAATATAAATAAATAGGAGTTCAAAAAATATAAAAAATAAAATAAACTATTTTGGCCCATACGCCATTCTATATGTGCACACATCTTGTAACTACCAAAAAATTGGCAGTCCTTCTCATTTGGTAGTCCATGTGAGAAAAACCTTTATTTTATTTTATTTATGCATGTTTAGAAAAGCACTGACACTTGGAATGTTATTCTTGACAACTATTTAGGACGAGTAGAACAATGAAAAGTCTGTATAATATTCTATTTTCCCATTTATTTAGGAAGTCTAAGATAGTGAAGATTGCCACTTGTTTCATCCACATCGGATACTGGAGGCCAAATCTATGATGGTTTGAAGTTGAGACGTGCATGCATGATCAAGTAGGTACCTAATCTTTTAGAGTAATTTGTGCAAAATCAGATCCCCTCATCGTGCTCAAGAGGCTCAAAAACCCCAAGATTGACTGTCAATTCATCAAAATCAAACCAAGTTGCAGTAAAAAGCAATTTTTTTTGCAAATTACCACTGTACGGAATTCGCAAAGAATATTCTTTCCATAGGTAGCATATTCTCTGAATCTTGGCGTAGGTAGAATCTTAACATTGTCCGATGGTTAAAAGAAATATTCATTAGTTTTTTGGTTTGTCTAAAAGTTTTTTAAAGTCTACAGATTTTATTTTTTTGTAGGACCTACAGAGTACTTGTGGTACCTAAGGTACCCACAAGGCTAGCTGGCAAGTGCCATGTGGCATGGGACCCGCCAAACTCTCGCGAGCCCCTAGTCTACAATGGCACAGTTTAATAAACTTATTGTCCAGCAGTCATATTACCGCTACTGGTATCTATTTCAAACCAATCTTATAATCCATGGGATAATTTGTAAACTCATCAAATGTTCCTATCTTACCTCTCACGGTTATACTCTCTTACCCATTGGTTAACTCCACAACAACCGGTCGGCGATTCTAGCAGATACCACCCAACAACATAAATTTAATTTTTTTTAAAAGAAACCATCTCCAACAGCGTAAACCACCAACCAGGAATTTAGAAAGTAGTTTCAGATAGTACAAAGGAGGTTTTAGATTGAGATAGGTGGTTTCCACCATTAAAAAGATGGTTTTCCAATACAAAATGACAATTTTGACATAAATAGGTGATTTCAAAAACATTTAGGGTGGAATTGTTTTTTCTAGTAGCATGTTCTAGATATAGGAGAATATTATGTTTGGCTCGATTCCATCATCACTGCATCAGCAGTGACGTCAGACAGGGCCACCTTTGGCCCCTTAAAGCCCTAAAGGGGGCTTTTTTCTTTCTTCTTTTATACTTTTACCCACAACCAAAATCAAGAAAACAAGATATCATTGGAAATCTAATAGACCACACTTTGTAGTGGCATTTGTAGTTTTATGAGATTTTGTTGTAGGTGATAGATACATTAGTTTGAAGATAAAACTTCATTTTTTGCTTCCAATCTCACAACTTTTAGTCACGATCTCTAATTTTCACGAGTCTTGCGGCATCAGAAAGGCATCCAGGAGCTCTTCAAATCCATCTGTGCACTTTTCTCAGATTCAACACCAGGTTCATTTTATTTAATTCATCATTTTTTTGGCTTTTGAGCAATAACTTGGGCATTTTGAGACTTGAGGAAGTTAAACTTGTTTTGGATGGATTTGTTCGCTATGATAAATCAGTCTGAGTGATTTTAATCTCCATTGGATCTCTGTTTTAAGAGATTTTTATTGTTTTACCAATTTTGGTCCCTTGGAGACAATTGTAAATTGCACTAAGTATAAATTCCCACAATGATTTTTTGCTAGGGGGTTGTACTTGTGTTCTTTTTTGTACTCTTCTATCATGGATCCAAACAAACTTACTCTACTCACACCATATAACTATCATGAGTGAAAAACTAAAATAGAGATTCATTTAAGAAGTTTGAAAATATATAGAATAATAATGGGTACACAAATTGAACCAACAATGGCTATAGAAAAGAGAAACTGGTACAATAGATGTGCTCAAGCCAATGGAACACTATGCTTGTCTATTTCTCTTGATCTTCCTTTTTATATTGAATCTTGTAATACACCTAATCAAGTGTGGACTACCTTTGAAAATCTCTTTGGTAAGAAAGATACTATGAGAGGTTTTGAATTAGAGAATGAACTAATTGGTTTGAATCTAACCAATTTTATAAGCATCCAATACTTCCTCACAAAGCTAAATTCACTTAGATTTCAGCTCAAACAATGTGGAACTGAGTAAGAGGACACTTAATTGATTCTTTCAATCCTTGCCAAGCTTGGCCCTAATATTCAGTTTTTGTTTCTACCTTTTCTACTACTATGGATGCACTTGGGAAAGCTTTTACAATGCCTTCACTTGATGAATTTGCCACATCACTCACAAGGGAGTAAGCTAAGTTAGTACACATGGGCACATCAAAGTCTCCTAGACCTAAAGCTCTTCTAGCTAATCGAGGTACAAAGGATGAAAAGGCTTCAACTAGCAAAGGCAAGAAATAGAAAAATAGGGATTTCAAGAACAATGAGAAAGCAAAAGAGTCAACCAAATCACCTAAGTCTCATCCTCTCCCAAAGAGGAATCATCTAATAAGGAGAAACCAAAGTGTGCATATTGCAAGAAACTAGGACATGATGAGCATAAGTGTTATGAGAAGAAAATTGATGAGTTGAATCATGTTTCTGGGGAGAATTTTGGTCACTTGAACCTTGGTATTCTTTCATCTACTTTGGTTTATGATATTAGTGCTGAGATTCTATCACTCAACCTCCCACTTCTATAGAGATCAACATCAACATGGTTTCTTCTACTTTAGTTGAGCAAGATCATTCAAGTCTTTCAGTCACAACTTTGTGGGATACTTTCTTGACAAATATATCAGACTTGTTTTGTGAGTCTCGTATTGCAAATTTGGAGGTAACATCTGAGGGGATGTCTCTCCTCTTTGATGACAATTACAACACAAGTATTATTTCATCTACTTCATATTTGGAGATTGTTCTTCGTGAGTCTACTCAAGATTTTGGATTGGTCACACCTCATATCAAAGTGCCATTCTTTGATTCTGACATCTAGACATTTCAGTAGTTTTCAGAGATACCCATCATGAGACTTCTTCCCTCATCTCTCTTATTGGAGATGGAGTTTATTCTACATTAGCCTTTGGATTTGTTAATTCCTAAGGGGAGACATGTGATTTGTAAGTATAGGAATCTCATCAACATTCATCATCAGGCATTCACCATCGGCACAAGAGCTACTTCATTATGGGGGGGACATATAGTCTCACTCTTGCTCTCCTATGGGGGGTATTTGATTATACATATGTGACAGAAGTAGTCCCTGGGGGCTCATGTTGAGTCCTTCTACTATCACTTCTTCTTTCGCTTTAATTGTTTTATGCATTCTCAGTTTTGGAGAGCAGTTTTGTTCCATGAGGTTTTCTCCTTTTTTCCACTCAAGATTTGTTGTACATGGGTACCTAACATCGCCTAGTAGATGGAACCAATCCATCATTGCATCTTGCTTTAGTCAGCTACTCCTTAAGTTTCACTTAAGGGGGGGTGTTGGTGTGAACAGGGTTATTACCTAACTAGTTTACCCTTGAGTGAATAATTCATATTATTTAACTATTTATTAGTTAAATAAAATTCACACATCACACATAATTCACATGTTAAGTTGACTTAGCGAGTCTACTATTTTTTTCTAGTTGTGTCTAGTTGTGTCTAGTTGTTGATAGTTGGCATCTTATCCTATAGTTGTCATATGTCATAGGATTAAGACACTTGTCACATGACTACAACATCCTATCTCTTATCCTTATCTTATAAGAAAGGCATATCATGAACATTGTAACAATTTGAAATAATCTCTTTTGCATTTTTTGACAGAATAGCATTATTCTTTCAATTCCATGTTGGTTCCGATAATAGCCAACTCTAACAGTCTTTTTCTAGGAGTTCACCTAAGAGAATGTGTCCCATAGAAATTTACAACCTTCTCAACATACTCTTATATACCACCAGTCCTTTTAATAGAGAAAACATTGGTGAAATCGATGAACTAGAGACCAAAATTAAGTTCCAAGATTAGATCTATGACCCTAAAAGTAGATCTACACATGGAATCATCCTATATCTACATAATTGGCATAGACAAAAACACATGTCCTATGTAGAATCTGAGACAAAACACAGATAGACAGGAGCCACTTTTAGTCCCAAGACAAATTGATTTCAATGCTACACAAGTTTCATTCCCTATATCTACATAATCAACCTTAACAAAGACAAAGATCCTCTATAGAATTTGAGGCAAAACACAAATAGAGAGGAACCACTTTTAGTCCCAAGACAAACCAATTTCAATGCTACATAAGCTTCATTCTTCTTCATTGAGTCTAGAGATAAGTACATCTATATAACATGCTTAATTTCTTAACCTATCATTTAAAATTCAATTTATCACACACACACAACCGTCATTAAATAATATAGATTAATTTATGCTCATGTATATACATCTTATTGGATTTGTCTAACCCTAGTAGACAACATTAGAATTATGTGAAGAGGGTGTTTAAATATCTTGGAGGGTTTTGTTGATGCAAATTGGGTAGGAGACTTGGATAGTCGAAGGTCCACTAGTGGCTGTGTTTACTCGGTTTAGAGGTGTAGTGAGTTGGATGAGTAAGAGGCAACCCATAGTTGCTTTGTCCACCACATAAGTAGAGTATATGGATTCTACTCATGTCTCTAAGGAGGTAGTTTGGTTGACAAGACTATGCACAAGTATTGGATTTGATTGCAAGATCATTCAGATTGGTTGTGATAGCCAGAGTGCTATCTGTTTGGCCAAGAATCCCATGTATCATGCTTGGACTAAGCATGTTGATGTTCAATATCACTTTGTTTGGGAGTTGGTAGAAAATGGAGAGATTGAGCTGAAGAAGATAGACAATCAGGAGAATGTTGCAGATTCATTGACAAAACTTGTTAGCATAGAGAAGTTCATGTGATGCAGAGAGGCCATGGGCCTTGTTCCTAGTGCTTGAATATTTTCATTTGGTTTCATATGGATTGATTTACAATGTATAATCACAAGTGGGAGAATGTTGGGATAAGGGGCCATTAACCTTTTAAATCCCAATATTGTATTTATTCTATTTATTATATGTAATTTGTAATTATCCATGAGATGTACTAGTTTCACTGTAGGGGTAATTTCAGAGTAACCGGAGGTAATTACGGAGTGACTTTTACTGTTGGCAAATGTAAAAACTCAAAGTAAATGAGCATAGGCATGCTCCCTTGATGAATCTACTAATTTTGGCATGTATGACAATTGTCAGAATGTTTGGTAATTGAATCTATTACAGCTGCAAGTTGTCATAAGATTCCAAAATACTAACACATATGACAGATACGTTAGTTGTATATTCTCTATATTTAGCCCAAGGTTCCTATTTTGGAAAGATACTCTTTTGTGGAATCTATGACAGTTATGATGTGTCATAAGATGTTGTAAGAGACCAGATGTAGTCTTGGGTCTCCAACCTTTTCATGGTTGTTTTTGGACAAGTGGAAGGTGCTTGTAAGATGGCATTTAATGTTTTCTTGTTGGGGAATCTAGTGAGGGAGAAGGTCAATGCCTAAGATGAGTTGGAAAATATTTCTATAAGTATTTTCCATGTGTCTATTGAAGCAATATAGATTTTAGGTACTTAGGTGCTACCGAAATACTGTCATATTGAAGACTTGTGGAGAGAGTTGTTTAGTTGATGTATTGTACAATCTTGTTGAGATTAATAAAAACTTGCACCTCTTTCCTGGTGGAGTTTTTTACCTACAAGGGTTTTCTCCAAGTAATCACTATGTCATTGTGTTGAGTTCTTCATGTTTGACATGTTTTCTGTGTTGGGTTTTATGTTTTGTTACATCTCGATTCTTAATGCACACTTAAGATTACTAAAATTTATCTTGAATCAGATTTCCATTGAAGTAGTGTTTCTTTCATTTCTCTCAATAGCATCTACTGACTTCCTATTGAATAATGACCATTTCTAGAGCATTTCACCACCTTGCTTTGTGTTTAGATCTTTGGTAACCATCTTAATGTGAATCTAAACAACCACTCCTAGCCTTGGACCTTCTATTTTTCCTCCCATACTTTTTTTTTGGAATCTATTGCTTGCATCTGATGAATCTATCTAATTTTTTAGCTCTCTAACAATCTATAAGACTCATTCAACACTCATTGGATCACAATGATATTATTTTTGGTCATTGGTATTTTTATTTGAACTCACAACAACATTTACAAGCTTTCTCTAAAGGTTCTTGGGCACTTTGTATCCTATTGAGATTTATCATTGGCATTTTACCTTACACAAGGTGATTGTGTTCCAACCTTCTTTATTTCTAATACTTTTTACAAAATCCGTAGTTGTGTTCCGAGCACTTTGTGGGTTTTCATCTCTTTTTATCTAATCCATCATACACACTAGTTTATTGCTCTTTGTAGACCTGAGAGCAATGTTCATAATATTTGTCACTTTTGTTATTTCTTAGACACACTTAGGATAAGAGCACACACTTTTATCTCAATCTCTTTATCATTGGTTGTCTATGGAGTTGAATGACTAACATAGAGGCTTGACCAATCTTGGCAAGCCCCCAAAAAACCCCAACATTTTCCTCTATTTTAGCTATAGGTTTATTGGAGCTCTCAATAACACGAGGGTTTGCAACTTCTTTCTTCCTATTCCATGCCATTTTGTCCTCATTTTGATAATTGGTAGACTACATAGTTCCTTCCCATTTTTTTTTATCACCTAGATTTCTAGTACTTTTGTCTCTATTTTCTTTTTGTGTAGACTAATATTGAGATCTACGTATAAAAGGCATAATTTATCAATTACTAGTTCACATACAACATATGGGTGATATTGTGTCATGTATAGGTTTGTGTGTCATGCCAACATCCATGCCACTCAACTTCAACATTTTGTTTTAGGTTCCTCTTTGCTTATTATTTACAGTTCTACACCTATTTTGTTAAATTTGTAATAAATTTTATTTTCATTCTCCAATTAAAATTCCTTCAAAACTTTCATTTACAAATAGGTGTAATAGTGGTATAAATGAAATGTGTAATTAAAATTATAATGAATATAAATAAATAGGAGTTCAAAAAATATATAAACAAAAATTTAAAATATTTTGGCCGATAGGCCATTCTATATGTGCACACATCTTGTAACTACCAAAAAATTGGTAGTCCTTCTCATTTGGTAGTCCATGTGAGAAAAATCTTTATTTTATTTTATTTATGCATGTTTAGAAAAGCACTGACACTTGGAATGTTATTCTTGACAACTATTTAGGACGAGTAGAACAATGAAAAGTCTGTATAATATTCTATTTTCCCATTTGTTTTTTACATGTGAAAACTAATCTCTCCTTTCCACTCAAGCAAGCATGTTATGCTATCAACATAATCTAATTATAACCATTCATTCTCTCACTACCTCTACCTAAAGAAAATAACGTAACGTGATATTATTTGAACGAGTGGGGTTGCACTTTATGATAGGTATAGAAGGATAGAGGCAGGTTTTAAACCATTGCAAGAACATTTACTATTTGCAAAGTGAATGTCAAAATTAACTTTTCACACACACACACACACACATCCATTTAGACAAAGTGTGGAAAAATTAACTTTTCATACACACACAAAGACGTGTATGTACATAGAGTGAATGCAAACATTCATTCACACATTCATTAAGATAATTGTTAGGGTTAAGGTTAGGATTAGAATCAATATTAGGATTAGAATTAGGATTAGGTTTAGGGTTAAAACTATAAATAGGGTTAGGGTTAGATTTATAGTGAGGATTAGGATTAGAATAATTAGGATTAGGGTTAGAATTAGAGTTACGGTTACAATTAGGGTTACGGTTAGAATTGGGGTTAGGTTACATTAGGGTTAGAATAAAGATATCTCAAATTCTATACGATGCAAGAATGGTATAATAAATCTACATTGTAGAGTTCATGTAAAATTATTTACAACAATCATCAAACAAATATTTATAAGGCATACTATTACAAAGAATAGTTACACTATTGATATCAAAATGACCAAAACATACAAACAACAGTTTAAGTGTGTATAACAAAATATAAATATATATTATTTGGTGATAGGCCTATAAATATTTTTGCCTATCAGTTATTTGATAGCACCTTTGGTGCTTTTACTAGTAGGTAGTGATAGATGCTACACAAAGACTCATCATTATGTCTAGACAAAGCTTACTAGATAGTGTAGCATTGTTTGATATGCCACTAGATAGTGAGTTGCACCATTTTTCATACAAGTGTGATTTCATAACCCTTTTCATTTAATATTCTCCAATTTCCTACATATTTAAGCAAGCTTGTACTTTGTGCATAGTTTTCACCTACAAGATCAAGCTACTCATTACATATTTTCCCTAAAATTTATAGGTTTCCACAGAGCACACATGTCATAGGATGTAAAAACATGATGACAATCAATGAGGTCTGTTACTTTTTGTGGACATTATTTTGTGGTTAAATATCTACTTTACACATATGTTTGTGAGTGCTATATAATTTGAGATATACATGATCATTTTAGGATTCACATGCATCTCAAAGTAGGGGCAAAATGTAATGGTGAAATTTTCATAATCATGCTAATTCCTATTTAGTTTTATGCTCATTTTGATAAAATATCTCAATGCAATTACATATGGACAAATGGCACAATCTTGTGTGAAGTTTGACTCATTCCTCCATGTTGTTAGCCATCCATTTATAGACATTCCCACATCTCAAGTATCCATATCCACACATATTTCCACAATCCCTCATTTGTTATGCGAGCATTTTTGCACCCATCCCCATAAATTCATTATCCACCTTTGTTTATGGCACTCCCTTATCTTAGGTAAATTACATAGGTGTAGGATTGATCATGTATGTGGATATGACCCCTAAAATTTTAAAATTCTAATTCAGATTTTACTTATTCTCACCCATTCCATTAGCCTATATGAGTTGATTAAACACACATTTGCACTATTTATTGTTATATACTTGTATTTAAAGGCATTAATTTGCATTCATTTATCATCCACAAGCATTATTTAAATATTATTTCCATTTAAGGAAGAAATGCATGCTAAGAATACCTTAATTGGAGCACCTAAATAGTGTCCACATCTACATTACATCATCTTAAGAAATCTACACAATTGCTTGTTATCTTCAATTATTAGCATAACCTTAAAGCTAGTCTTTGTTGGTGTGAATGGGGTTATTACCTAACCGACCAACCAATTTAATCTTGTGTGAATAATTCATATTATTTAACTATTTATTAGTTAAATAATATTCACACATCACACATAATTCACATGTTAAGTTGACTTAGTGATTCTACTAGATGTTTCTAGTTGTGTCTAGTTGTTGATAGTTTTTGATAGTTGGCATCTTATCCTATAGTTGCCGTATGTCATAGGATTAAGACACTTGTCACATGACGACAACATCCCAGCTCATCCTTGCCTTTATTAGCAAGGTATATCATGTACATTATAACAATATTGTAATAATCTCTTTTGCATTTATTGATAGAATAACATTACTCTTTCATTTGATCTCTCCTGTACTTTCATGAAGTCCTAGATCCTAGGTGGCTCCAATCATAGCCAAATCTAACATGGTATCAGAGCACATCAATCAACTCTAACATGGTATCAGAGTTCTGGAAAGAATCACTTTGTGTTAGTCATTTTTTGAGAGATCTTGGATGTAAATCATGGTGGATCTTGATAGTTAAGTATGCTCTTCTCTTGCGTCGAATGATGACCTGGAGAATTAGAAGGACTTGATAGAAATACCAGATTTGGAAGGTTTACCTCTTTGCAGCCTTGTATTGCAGGTTCATTTTGGAGTGTGTTGTTGGAAATTTGAGCTCTCAATCACATGAGGGTTATTTTAGCTATAGGTTTATTGGAGCTCTCAATCACATGAGGGTTGGCTGATAGGAAAGAAAGGAAAAAAGATCTTGTTGTTCAATTGCATTTTCATGCTCATATATTTCCCTTATGCTTCTAGTTCTTTGATTGTCTATAGAGGAAGATGAATCACTGCTGAGAGAAGTACCATTTCTAGAGTGTTGTTGCTGACCTTGTACCTGCAATCTTGGTAGCCTTGGTGGATGAATTTGCTGATCTGAAGGTTCATCACATAGCTGTAATGGACTTGGACCATTCAAAGTTACATTTTCTTCATCACTCCATGATTTATTCTCAAAGAACTTGACATCTCTGCTCACCACAAATTTCTTGGTGATAGGATTGTAGAGTTTGTAGGCTTTTGATTGTTCACTATAGCCTACAAAGATGCACTTTTCACTCCTATTGTCAAGTTTTTGTCTCAACTCCTCTAGAACGTGTGCAAATACAATGCAACCAAAAGTTCTAAAATGGGATATGTTCAACTCTGTACTAGACCAAGCCTCTTGTGGCACCTTGTTTTCAACACTAGATGTAGGAGATCTATTTAAAATATAACCTGTAGTAGCAACAGCTTCAGCCCAATACTCATTAGACAAATTCTTTTCTCTAAGCATGCATCTGGCCATATTCATGATGGTTTGATTTTTCCTTTCAGCTACTCCATTCTATTGTGGAGTATATCTTGTTGTGGTTTGCATAACGATGCCATATTGTTTGCAAAAGTCTGTGAATTCTTTTGAGCTATATTCTCCTCCTCTGTCTGACCTAAGGACTTTTACATATTTACCACTTTCTTTTTCTGCTTCAGCTTTGAACTGCTTGAACTTTGAAAAAGTATCAGACTTATTCTTGAGAAAATAAATCCACATTTTCCTGCTAAAGTCATCAATAAAGGTCAAAAAATAAAAGCTACCACCAATGGATTGAGTTTGCATTGGTCCACATAGATCTGTGTGGACTAGCTCTAAGAGTTCTTTTTCTCTATTAGAGGATGATGGAAACCTATCTCTCTTTTGCTTTCCAAGAATACAACTCTCACATTGACTATCAATTGATTTTAAAACAGGGAGACCTTTAACCATAGATTGGTTTTGAAGAAGACTAAGACTCTTCAAGGGAAGATGGCCAAACCTAGAATGCCATAACTGTGACTCATCTATGTTTGAAACATTATGAGCAAATGATTGTGACATAATGGCACTCCTAAGATTCAAGGGAAACATTCTATTCTTGCTCTTTTCAATCTTTGCTATAAGTCTTCTATTGGGAGGTCTATCAAAAATACAACAAGTTGTACCTTTAAAGATTACATCATAACCATGTTCTATTAATTGACCTACACTTACGAGATTGTGTTTCAGGTTTGGAACATAATAGACATCATGTATGTCTTTTTGCTTATTCTGTTTAGTAAGAACAGGCACAATTCCTTTCCCTTGAGCTTTTACACGAGAATCATCACCAAGAGTAATTTCAGAATTTAAAGAAGTATCCATGAATGAAATTAAATCTTTGTTACCTGTCATATGATTGCTGCATTCACTGTCTAGCAACCAAAGGTCTTTGGTGTGATTGTCTTCAGAAATATGGGATGAAAGAAACATTGCTTCAGAAGATTCTACTTCATTGTTTGAGACATGTGTTCTACCATTGTTTTGGTCTGTCTGTTTCTTTCTGTATTCAGATCCATAGTGTCCAAATTTCTTGCAGTAGTAGCACTGGACTCTGGATTTATCAGTCCATTTTCTACCTCTTTGTGCCTGATTGTGAGAGTTTCTAGACTGCCCTGATTGTTCTTCTGTCGGTCTTTCTTCTTGATGTTGACTTGATCTGCCTCTTTGGCTTCTGCCTCTATTGCTTCTACCTATGTTTCCTCTGCCTCTACCTCTGCTGGAAGAGGCTTGAGTCTTGAAAGCTTGTTCCAAAGACTCTTCTTCCAAATTTAGTCTGGTCTCATGTGACAAAAGTGATCCTGTTAGCTCTACTACTGAAAAAGTAGTGAGATCTTTGGACTCCAAAATGGCTGTTACAACCATTTCAAATTTCCTTGGCAAGCTTCTGAGGACTTTCTCAACAACCTTCTGATCTTCAATGGTTTCACCATTAATCCTAATCTGGTTTACAATGCCCATGACTCTAGTCATAAACTGATCAACATTTTCTGAGTTAGTCATCTTCAGTGTCTCAAACTGAGTTCGTAAGGCCTGCAGTTTGACTGTCTTGACTTTGTCATTACCCTCATATGTAGATATGAGAATATCCCAGGCCTCTTTAGCTATCTCTGCACCTATGATTTTTGAGAAAATAGAATCATCAATGGAATTCTGGATCCAACATTTTGCCTTGTTCTCCTTCTTCCTTTGTTCTATAGCTGCATTTCTCTGAGCATTCGTCATAGCAGCTAAATTTGCTAGAGTGGGCTCTATGTAGCCATTCTCAACAGGTTCCCAACATTCCTGGGCTTGTAGAAAAGACTTCATTCTCAAGGACCAAAATTCATAATTTTTACCTAGAAGTATGGGAGTCTGTGGCAAATTACTAGAGGAAGCCATAATTTAAAAATCCACTTCCAATATTAACTGATCCCCCTTTTGAATATAAAAATATTCTCAACAAGATAAAATAGGAGCTCTTTAATTCTTTAAGACACTGTGGCTTTTAAATTTTTACCTATAGATGCGTGCTTCTCTCCACCCTATGTGAAAAGGGATTCAGTGAATGGCCGATGAATTGATACTCCTATACTTTTATTCTTTCTTCCCTACTCTGATTCTCTTCATCAATGGCCACAATAGGAGTGAGGGCTACAATCAGGTGCTGCAAGCTAGAAATATTTTCGCTTGACCAAGTGGTAGATGAAAGGACCTTTAACTCTCATTCAACCTCTGCAAACGGTTGAACTCCTCTTTGGTGCTTCAAATTTTTATCTTTTAAACATTGCCCAACTCTTCACAAATCTGGCTTTTAAAAGTTTTACTTGGCTGCCTAAAATGGGTGCTTCAATTCACCTCCCACGTGGATTCTCTTCCACAGAATGTCTAGCTGCTCTCCATTACAATATGAAGAGTCTTACACAACCAAGCGCTCTGATACCATGACAATGATCGCAAAAAAGAACAAGGGAGAAGAACAGGGGAGCAGAGTTCAAAAACACACAAGTGGAGGGAAAAAAAAATATTATAGATCTTTTAGAGTACAATATTTATAGATCATTTACAGACTTCTAGAAGCAGTTACAAAAAGTTTACAAAAGTTATGGAGAGAAAAATCTAGAAGATAGAAGTTTCTAATGTTGAAGGAGTCTGGAGATTTCCAAAAATAAATGTCTTCACCTACTTCACCTACTAAATCTAATCTGAAACAACTAAACTAAACAGTTACATGCAATGGAAAGTTGAGATAACACTAACAGATACGTGGATGCCCTTGCATCAAGACAAAGGTACTAAACACTCTTTTTGTCTATAACAAAGAATTATTAGTAAATCTTAAACATGTTCAGATATGAGAACGTAGTATTCTTGGATAGAAGCTATTTGAATTGGCTATGCATTAACATGATCCATTCCTATGTCTACTAAAACTGGTAGCCATTGACTAATATGAAATCAGACAATTATTAGACAATATTTGCCTTTGTTGACGTACCGAAGGGTTTGGTGAAAAGACCTGAAAATAGTGAAACGGAGACTACCGTTTGGATGGAGTGAAGTAAAACATTTTATTATGTAAATAATAGTTCAAAAATTCATATGCAGCAAAAACATGACAGATCCAAATTTGACTAGGGCTTGGTGACTCTGCAAATACTCAACAACTTAAAAAATTATTTAAATTCCTTAAAAATAAACATAAATTTTATGTCAAATAGGGTTACAAAATGTATCAAATGAGTTTATAAAATGTTTTAGAAGTGTTTTTTATGAGATTTGAATACAAAATAAGTGCAATATCAAATCATCATGCAAATGCAACTATCGACCAATAAATATGATAACTTGCATACGAATGCAAGTTACAACAATTTACAATTTCCTATTAAAATTAAAATTGAACTGAATGGTTTCAAAACATGCTCAAACATGTAAATCTAACATTTAGGAAAGAAATACGATTCTTGAAATTCTTGGGAAAATAACAATTTGATAGAATTCTAAAATTACAGAATTTACTCCTCAAATTGTCTCCAAACTCGTTTGATCACTCAAACAAGGTTGTAAATTTGTAGTGTGAGGAGATTGCAAGGGTTAGATTTGCTTAAAAAGACCCAAAAAAATGATTTTTACGATGTTTTTGGCGTGTTTCCATGTCTACCCACAGGTCTGCTGCATGTGGGGAGTCTGTGTTGCAGAGTCATGGAATGCTCACCACTTTGCAGACTTGCTAAGGCTTTTTGGCAAGTTTGTTGCTGAGTTACTTGGCCAACAAAAACGCTCATGATCACTGAGTTTTGAATCTATGATGTAAATATTGCCTTTTTTTGGTATTTATAGAACATGGTAACTACATAGTAAAAATTGTCCCTTTGCTCTATCTATTGGAGCACGTTAATTGTGTTGTACATTGTTTTCCCTTTATTATATGTATAGAGGGGACTATTGGAAAATGAGCTAAAAACACCAATTATTTTTGAAGACCTACTGTCAATCTGTGAAGTAGTTTGAGCAATGTATTTAGCATACAACCAAATAGCATAAGAGATCTCAAAGAGCATCGAATTGTTTACTGTTGAAGTTCCCAAGTTGAGCATCTCCCGAAGTGGAACATTTGGTGATGCTTGTTGAATATATCATCCTTTATAATAATTAAATGAGGCAAGGTTTATAGTAATTTTCTTATGTACCATATTAGTAATGATCATCCATTGAAGACAATGTCTATCTAGATTTATATGTATTGAATTATGAAAGTATCTGATTACAATGCTATTTATTTGTATAGCATGAGACCTAAGATGTCTTTTTATACATAGGTTTATGTTTTCATTGGTCAGGAAGAGTTTAAAGTAACAGAAAGAATTCAAAAAATCTGAAGCAACTAGGTTTATTCTGTAATGCAAATTGGAAATATGGATTAGTACATTTAGGAAAATTCATGGTGAGAGGTCAAGCAGTCCAGTGTGGTGATTGTCTAGATCAGAAATCCTTTACTTGAAATGAGGATTTGTCATGGCTGTTGGACAGCTTGAGGTGTAAAGAAGTAGCTCAAGGTATAAAAAGTTATAAATGGTCATAGATTGTATTCCTTGATGCATTTTGCACTTTCTAAATTCCAATGGGAAAATAGGTGATCTTGTATAAAGGAATTCATTAAATAAATCTGTGAGGGTCTCATCGTGAAGGATGATGTTGGTTGAACATCTCTGTACTTTGGTTTGGGATAAAGGGGACGTAGTACGATGGTCACTGAAGGTTGGTCATAGTTTTATGTTTCCTTGGAAAATACTTGTTCATATTTTAGAAGTTTTGTCATGAGACAAACTTAAAAACAAGCTTTAAATGATTCTTCTTGTTTGATTGTTGTTGGAAAAGTACCACTGTTATCTGTTGCTTTTGTTCCATGCAGTGTTCAATGTTGATATTGCATATTTCCATGTATTCTACAGGATATAAAATTGCGAGGAGGTGGCAAACAATTCAACATTAAGAATTCACAATGGGAATTGCTCAAATCACACATTTCATACCGACTGTCATATTCACTACGTGTAAGTATGACAACTTCTTTGATATTATTATATGCAGCAATATTTTTTTTTTTAGTTCTTCAAGGTTACATCACATACCTTTAAGCTGAAGCAGACATGGATTGAGTGAATATGTCCTTGTCTTATTATCAGGCCTATGTATCTATCCTTTATTTAGGGATGCCATCAAATTTCAAGATCATTTTGAGGGGGGTAGTTGTTGAACATCACAGCATAGCTTCGAAAGTAGTAACTTACAAGCCACAAGTTGGTGTTGTTATGAAAGAGGTAAAGATGGCTGTTTTTATTTTATGTCATGAATAATAATGCTACTACTCTTCCATCATTTTTGCATTCCAAAGCACATTTACATCTTATCATGCAGATTTTAATCATTTACTTAAAGAAGTACTTGTAATATATACATGATAAGAATGTGACCTTTTGTGGATGTGCATTTTGTTGTCATGTTTATGTTTTTTAAACTCTAACCACATGATTAGATGAAAATTATTACATTTATGGCTGCAGTTCTATTCTAATGCCTTTGTCATCTAGAGTTGTTTTGTGAATTTATCTGATGGGTTTTTATAATATGTGCATGGAGATTTGAGTGATGTATGTGTTTCAATTTTATACAGGTAGTAGTTGAAATAACCATAGGATTTACGAAAGAAGCTCCCCTTGTTAATGTTCATGGTTTCAATGTTTATTACAAGAATCGACTTATCATGGTTAGTAAAGAGCACCTTTACTTTAAAACAAACAATATACATGTTACATAAAATATTGAGGATAATTTGATAAACAAGAAAAAAATCATTTCAACTTTATGA
This sequence comes from Cunninghamia lanceolata, assembly GCA_027924645.1. Taxonomy (NCBI): domain Eukaryota; kingdom Viridiplantae; phylum Streptophyta; class Pinopsida; order Cupressales; family Cupressaceae; genus Cunninghamia; species Cunninghamia lanceolata. Next base: position 6,059,395 of record BSBN01001670.1, on the reverse strand, counting down.
CATTATATTTCTTCATTGTTTCCATTAGTTGGTAGTCATATGTAGCCTTTAGTTGCTTCCACTATGAAATACCTGTCAAATTTACTTTTACTTTTGTTTTAAATATTGCTGTCTAGCATTGTTGGGATTTACTGATAAAAGGGTTATTCCTTTTTGTTAATGCTTTTTTACACAGCCCTTTTGGAAGGTTTGGCAAGATAATAGCAGTAGAGGAAATGGTATCGTAGGTATGTATTAAAACTCTATTTAACACTGCCAATGTGATGTTAGTGGACCAAGATCTGTGCTAACACTATATTTCAAAATGAAAGGACATATCATGGACGGAAGATTGTGCTAAAATTGATTATTTGGGTAGTGTGATTATAGCAATTTCTGCATATTGTAAATTTTCATGTGTATAACAGGTGTTCTTGAGGCAAACTTCATTGAGCCTGCACATGATAAACAAGAATTTGAAAGAACTCCAATCCTACTTCGGTTAGAAGCAAAACTCAAACACATGACTCTTGATTATTGGTATGTCTCATGTCTGCAGTTTGTAATTGTTTTTAAAATTATGGGTTTAAGTATTTCTCTAACACAATAATTTAATACTTAAGAGTGCATAGTATTTCCACAATGTTTCCTAGTGGATATTTGCAATGTGAACATGAGTATTTGATTTGTTGTTATTTGTATGTTATCTATTTATTTTCATTGTTTTTTGGCAACTAGTTGGTATGGTCATCCCTATTCGTGTATTCTTTAGTTTGGATAGTGGAATTAGTGTTTGAGGAAATGTTGCATTTTTAAAATTGGTTGTACATTATTTTGCTTTAAAAACCTTCCCTTTTGGGTGTTGATTTTGCATTCATACATTAACTTTTGCAATTGTTGATCCTCTTTCTTTGATTACCATTGGCATCCACATTGTAATTTCACTTTCTTCTATATATTTTTGAGTTATCCATTCAATTATGTACTTATGTTTCTGGTCAATATATGACCACTCTGGTATTCTCTAATCAGTATGCATCCTCTCTCTCTCTCTCTCTCTCTCTCTCTCTCTCTCTCTCTCTCTCTCTCTCTCTCTCTCTCTCTCTCTCTCTCTCTCTCTCTGTGTCCTTTTAATGTAAATTTAATTACGTACAAGATTTGAAGTTATACATCAGAAAGAGATAATAATCAAGAGAATTAATAAAGATTCATTCTATTCTAAAAATACTTTTTATGGTAACTTGAACACAAGATCAAATGGCTAATGGTTTTGTTGGGTCACCATTTTTGCATTCAAGGGAAACTGCTTTCAATTTTGATACCGGGAATCACGATTATAAAAAATGGTGACAGTCTGGAATTACTTTTCTAATAGAATGAATCTTAATTTGAAAGTATGTGTGTATGTTAGGATATGGATTTATTTGTAAGTTCTGATTGTAACTCAAATGATTAAACATGGAATAAACTTAGGCATTATCATATAGGCAAATTGAAAGATGAAGATGGCAAGATCTTGAGACAAAATATCAAAATTAGGTTTTGTTGACTTGAGTTAAAATTTTTAAGAAAGGACAAGGCTGTTTTTGCAAGCTTTTGATAACATTTTCTTCAGGAAAGCCAAATATCAACTTCCATTAAAAATAATAACCAAGATCTACTTATAAAAGACTTGTCGAGAGGAGTGGGATCTAGATGCACTATCCATACTTAAAAGGGTACAAACAATGGACCAGCTAGGAGGAAGAACATAGTTTAATGGATTTAGGGAATCACATCTTGCACATAAAACTTTTGACTTCACACCTCAAAAGAAGAGAGGATAAGAGAGTTTAATACCTATTGGAGGTCTAGATGAAGACAACCAAGATAGGATTTGGAAGGACATAACAAGGGCTCCTGTGTCTGAGAAAGAGGGGAGAGGGTTAAAATCTAATCAATAAGGTTACAGGAGTGGTTATATGTGTGTTCAATCGAGCAAAAGACGGATAACTTATTTCTATCAGTTTTTGAATTTTCAGTAAACAAATAAATTTAGGGAAAGGGAATCCATTATTTTGATTCTCACAATTATTGATGCTTCGCAAGCATCGAAGTAGAGGAAAGTATACAGAAGGAATCAGACAACTGAGAGACTGCGTAATGCAGAAATAACCAGTAAAGGGTTGCTGTATGGTTTGAGGTTGGTAAACCATAAAATCCTCAAACCAGCTTCCGAACTACAAAAGAATCCTGAAGAAGATCAAGCAGAAATCCATACAGAATGAGCCCCTTCCATGGACTATTATTGTTATCCCTTGCTACTGTTATGATCTTTTTAAGTTCTAAGCTTCTCAAAATCAGACCTTTCTTGGACTACTGCAGGCCCTTTGTAGGACTACTGTGGTAATTTTTGTGTCATCTGATATTGCACTGTCATTAAATTGTTTGGATCCAGCTTTAGGGCAGTTCGGAGAAAATTTGCTAGTGTTTAACCGTAAACAACTAATAACAATTATGCTTTCTTTATTAATTAATTAGGTATAAGAATGAATTAGATTAGTTGGATGCATTAACATATATTTTTGTTTCTAATAGCTGTAAATGAGGATGTCTATAGAGTTCTTGTTTCATATGCATTGGTTTTCAGTTTTTCAAACTTTTGCATAGATTATTGCTTAAGTTTCTGATTTTTCTTGTGTATATTTGTTTGTACCATGCAGGAAAGAAAATTGTGGATTAGTGGGATATCGAGCATGTAGAACCAGAGCTGAAAATCATCAAAGTGATTCACGTTCACCATTAGCAAGCAGCAATCCACAAAATGATTTCTCTCCAATCCAGAATCCTAGCCCATTAGGAAGAATTGCTTCTGGTTTTTTGCCTCAGCAAATTAACAGACCAGACTTGCCCGTCTCAACAGTTCCTGGTAGTAATTTTCAGGTACATCCCATATGCTCAATGACTACAATTCCCTGAATAATTGCACTGAAATTTGTATTTGACTGATATATGGAAGACATCTATGTAACATGATAATTGGTTACATTCCCATTGGTGGCGGACTTTCAGCTTCTATGCCATCTATGCAACCTAGTTACCTTGAAACTGAGAAAACTAAAACATACTATGCCATTAGCACAGCTGTATTTTTATGTCGAAGCACATCTCTTAGGTGATAATAGGAGATGTCATGTTTGCTTCTATCCTCCTAAAGCAGGGATAGACAGTACTAATTCTATCAAAAGTGATTTACACGGATGTTTCTAAAATTTGCTAGACATTACTAAATCAGGTAAGAGGCCTGAACTAGGGGTTTTTAAACATGGCAATGGGTATCTAGATCTTTCAAGCCTCCATTTTTTTTCAGCTAATAGAATGGCATGGGAAATACTTACATGTGATTCTGAAGAAACTAATAGACATGGGCATCATGAGCAAATTTGTATTTGAAGCATATTCTGTCATAGTTTCCACGTAGATGTGAACATTCATGGAGAATCATTTAGAAGTATTCCATGAATGTTACTGTTGGTTATGCATGCAAGGATTTTCTGGTAGTTTACAAATACATTTCCTTTTACTTTGGGAATTTTCCGCTGGTAGGGTGTAAGATATTCCTACCAGTTTCTCTCAATTCGTGGAAAGCAACTTATTTTCTTGTTTGAAATTTGTAGAAATTGTCGTCCTCTTTCCTATTAATCTCGCAGACATAGACCAGAGAGAAAAAATGTTTACAAGGTCATCCTTGAACGATTACTTTCTATAAGATATACTTCAAATGGATTTATGTTCGGAACAGGAAACCAAAGGCCTAAAAGGTGAAAGTTAAAAAGCTACCCAAATTATGGTCAAATACAAATGTTTGTCATAATTCAAACTGCTAACATTGAGATCTGCTGGTTTTATATCATCAAATTGAAAAACAGATAGATAGTATAAGAGACTATGTGAAAACATAACAACTTTGCATATTTAGTTTTTGTATTTCCTGGCGTGTCTAACTGTGGGTTTATGATTGCAGACTGCTGCCAATGGAAAAGAGCTGCAATCAGTGGCAGGAACTTCAAATAGCTTAGTGGAAAAAATATCGGATCAGAATATACAACTATTCATGAGGTAGTCTAACTTAAATTTATTCACGAGATAGTCCTCTTTGTTGAGGTTATTTCGGTTAGCATTTACTCAATATATTTGTTCTGGTTAGTTGCTTATTTCAGTTATTTTATTCATACTTCTTATCAAGTAAACTGTTTAGTTTCTTAATTCTGTTAAATAGCTGTTTAACATTTTTTTTTACTCAGATCTCTCCATGCTTTCGTTGCCAAGTGTTTATTAATTCAAATAGAGATGTTTCTATTCTTCCCCATATTTGCTATACTGGGCTCTCTGTTTCTTTGAAAATTCAGGAGTTGCTTTCCAGCCGAAGGTTCCAGATTATTAGTGTTGGACCAATTCTCCAAATTGCTTTAATTAGACGTCCCTCCCTTGTCCTATCTGGCGAATCCTCTATCCATTTTTTTTTTTGGCTGATAATGCACCAGCCCACTATAAGTTTGTTTTCCTTAAGAATTAGCCCCACTTCCTATGGTACTCTTCAGTGCTGGAAGAAGTGATCTTCATTCTCCTTGTTTTCTTTGCACATTCAGAACCTAGAGGTACTGTAAAAGCCGCAAGTCCAAATGTATCAAACCAAACCGGCAGAGTCTTCCTTGAGATGGTCAACCAATGAAAAGCATTGACCTTAGGGAGGCCATGCTTTTGCTATATCATTTCTTAATAACAACCACATTTTTGGAAACGTTATGGTTTGCCTTCTATTCTCTGTTCATTTAGTGATTTACATGCCCGTATTTAATTCTCTCCAGGTTTGTTTTAAACCTAGAGTTTGTGTGTCTATATCAGTAATCTTGTTGCATTGTTTGGCTGTTATTATTGAAATATCTAAAACTTTATTTCAAGCCTGCATACACTTTGCTTTCCTGAACAAGATTTATGTTTGAGCTAGCTCATTGCTTGCAAAATATTTGATTTTCCGTACAAAGTTGAATTCATCCTTCTGGTTTTTAAAATATTGATTTAAGGAAATAATTTTACCATAATTCTGCAGTTTGAAAAGTCTGATGTTAATGATTATTTGGATCAGGTGTGAGAATTCTCGTCAAAGACAGCTGGAGCTAAATCAGAAGGTAAGATCTTGTTGCAATTTTTACTTTTGCTGCCTTTGTTCTAACTTCTTTCTTGGAATGTGTTTGAGGGATTGCAACTAAAAATGTCAGTTGATTGGAACTGATAGTTCTCAAACTGGAAAAATGGGAGTAAGAGTATACATTATGTGTCTATTGCTTCTGACATTCGTAGCCTTTTTTGTTGAATAGATAAAAAATCTGGAGAATGAATTGAAGTATGCCAAACACAAATTGATGGTACTTGCATCTAATGTGGATCTTCAGAAGAAGCAAAGACAAGTTGCCTTGAAGTAAACTTTTAACAGTATGTGTGTAAGTATAGGTTGCATAGACCGTTAATTATGCATATTTTGGTGGATGGATGAGACCACAAAAAACTTCTAATTTGAAGTCATATATTCTCGGAAAATAAGTTGTATATTTGGAATATCTTCATGGGTCCATGTGTTTATTTTCTGTCCTCTTCTGCTACTTATTAAGGATATTTATTCAATTGTAGGGATGCACAGAGATGACAAGAGCCTTTGAAGAATCCCGATGGCTGACATGAAAATAAAAAAAAGCTTTAAGATTGAAATGCATTTAGAGTTCTGTGAATTGCAGTCCTTTCCGGGGGAGCAAATTGTTGAAACAGTTTCTGTTTCTAATGCATACGGAAATACTTATAAAGGAGTTTTATTCCACCCATTTTTAAGTATCTAATTGAAAGGCTTGACCATCCTTGCCCACAGCAATGTCCTAATTTGTTGGTAAACTGCTGTATAGTTTTGATGCCTTTTGGGAAGCATGGTCATTCAAACGGAGGAGAGAGCTACTTGTAACATACCAACTTCACATGCACTAGCCAATTTTTGTAATATTCATCATGATTAAATCCTTGGAAGAAGCAGCATTGTAAAATTGTAAACAACAGTTTTGGTGAACTGTGTTTCAGATGCAGTAAGATGCCAATATGTTTTGTTGCACCTTATATTTTTCGAGGGCGCGCCTTGTGATGAGAATTGCAGCTCCACTGAATATAACCTAAAGAAGCATGTAAGGCAGCAATTCGCTGACCATCAAATGTTCATTGCAGAAATGAACCGTGGCTAAATCCAAACCAAATATGAATTGCCACACAGTAAGATGGTTATTAAATGATATGTACAGATGGCCCAGTGCCTTCAAATTGTTCCCTGCACTATTGGACTAGGGATCATTGGATAGCAGCTAGGATTTTGCTGCTGATGGCAGGTCCCCCTAACCATAGAAACATTTTTTGTATGAGTTTATCTCCTCCAACAGATACGGTTTTCTATCCAGATGGCATGAATTTTGAACTTCTAAAATTTGTCTGACTTGGGAGTTCGACAATTTAACCAAGTCCAATAGTGTGGCTATCTATTCAGATGGCATGGCTTTGGAGATGCAGTTGTTATCTCACGGCTAAAGTAAAGACCTAATAGTTTGTCGTTTTATACTCAAAATGAAGATTTAAATGCTTAACAAAATTTGACAGCTTATCATACCGTATGTGTTACATATGAAGTGGGGTCTAATATGGAAAGTTTATGCCATTATCAATTTTCATGGCTGGAATGTTGAAATTATTTCGAATATGCAAATGTGCTCAGAAATCTGAATAATATTCTTGTTCATCTGAAATATCTCTCTGATGTTGGTAGGTCCTTATAAATTGTGTGGAGATAAGCTAGTGACTTGAAGTTAAAGATTCTGTTTGGGAATTTGTGTTGTGATGTTTTCAAGGTATATGCTAAAGTGGACGACCACAAGTTTGATTTACTTCTAGCCATGTGATAATAAATCAGTTTTTACGATTGGTGGGTTTTGATTGCGATGCAGGTGAGTCATAGGCTTCTAAATAGATGGTTTTCATCAGTCACCAGGAAGTTAGGCTCATTGAGGGAACGTGAACTTGTATTCACAGTTACATTAATCCTTAATTTCCACCACCAAAATTAGTTAGAAACTAGAAAATTCAGTTTTACTTATACATTCAAATAATAGTGATAATTGAGAGGAATTAAAGAGCTGTACATAAAGAGATGAAGTGTTGCAAAGATAGAATAAAGACAATTTTTTTTATCTCGGGAAAACCCACTGAGGGGTGAAAACCCCAAATTAGTAGAGACAATTGCTCTTTTACATGAGTATATTGCTCAATGCTCTCATTGGATGAGGTTGCCTTAATGATCATTTAAGCATCACTAACACTAATAGTCTGTTGAGATGATTGATATCCGGTGCCTTGATCATGATTGGTGCTTATTGACTAGGATACATGTGCTCTCTAATTAGTTACACTTGTGGTTCCTTGATCATGATTCATGCTTGTATTTTTTTTTATCATTGTTCATGCTTGTTATCCCTTGATCATTTTTTATGATTGTCATATTTTGATCACTGTTTATGCTTGTCAAGTATTGATCAATTGAATGCTTAATAGCACCCATTATGACTTGATTTTCTTCATGCTTGGTTTAAGTAGGATCTTTATTGCCACTATGCTTAGTAGGATTCAATGTGATATGATCAAGTCATTTGTTTTGTTGTCTATGTGTTCTTGGGAATCAAGTGTCTCATCATGAGATATTGGTGGATGATGGATAAGAGTGATGTGTGTTTCTTGATCATGGATGGTTTTGGTGTCATAGATGGAAATGGAAGTTTCTTCTCTTTGAATAAATGCCATGAATTGATCTGAGTGCTCAAGTTGATCAACAAGACTTCTATACCCATTTTAATTATTAGGATAACCATGAGGTGAAGTGGCTTGAGTAATTGGTTCTTGGGTAAAATGGCTAATGTGATCTTGAGGAGCTTGGACAGTTTGATCTTGACTTGGTGAGGGGAAGGTTGATCATGCTTTGAATTTTCTTGTTGACATAGCTCTTGGATAGGATTGGTAGACTTTGAAGGTTCAACAATATGACTACATGATGACTCTTGACTTGTGCTTATGTTAGGAGATTCGTCAATGCTTATGTTTGGTCACTTGAATCCTGGTGCTTTTGAGACTAGTGTTGAGCTTCCTCCTCCATCTCCTGCTTCTTCAGATTTGGGTCTTACTCTTGAGTAGGTTGATCATAGTTTTTTAGATCTTTTTTTCTTGGATGAGTATTTAGCAGGTATCTCAAACTTGTTTGTAGAGTCTCATCTTGCAGATTTGGGAGACATACTTGAGGGGATTTCTCTCCTCTTTGTTCACAGTTCTAGCACGGCTGTTAATACATCTACATTTTCTTTGGAGATTGACATTTATGAGTTTCTTTTTTCACTTGATTTGTCACATTTCTTGGTTGAGTTTGATCATGCTTATATGGTGGCTTATTTGAGCATGGAGACTCCTCCCCAGTTTTTAGAGATTTCTATTTGGAGACTTCCTTTCTTCTCCTTTCAGTTGGACATGGAGTGGCTTCTTCATCATTCGGTGGACTTGTTTCTTCCTAAGGGGAGAGGTGTTGCTTGTAGGCATTGGATCATCTTTTGTTTCTAGGCATACTTCATCAGCATTGGAGCTTCTTCATTATGGGGGGATATCATTCCTCTATTTTTCCTTCCTACAGGGGGATTTTTGATTGTATATACAAGATGTATGTAGTCCTTGGGGGTATTAGTGAGTCCTCCATGCATCATCTTGTTTTATTTTCTCTCTTTTGGAGAGGAGTTTTTTCCAACAAGGTTTTCTCCTTTTCTCCGCTTGTGAGAGATTGCATTTCATCGCATTTGCATTTGAAATGGGTACCTAACATGGTTGTGTAGTCGGAAGCCATATTGCATCTTGCTCATATTGCATAATAATCTCCTTAAGGTTGCACTTAAGGGGGGGTGTTGGAGTAAATAAGCTTTTACCATTTACCTTGCTTAAGTTTTACTTAGGCATCCAACATTATTAGATATTAGATTATTAGTGTATTTTATTATTTGGTAGTTTTTTGTCAGTTATGTCTTTATCGGCTTTCTCCTTGCCTTTATAAGCAAGGCCAATGTACATTATTCGCATCTCATTCATATTTTTCATCATTCTGGTGAAATAGCTTTGCTTCTCTCGTATTGTGAAATTTTATCTTGTAGGTTGTGCTCTTGGGAGGTGGTTTCCTCCAAAAGAATGTATTCATTTTAAACATCTAGATTTGCATGATCTTTCTCATAGCATGTTTACGAGTAAGGAGTATTGTCTTTTATTATTTCCTCAAATTTTCTAGTGATTGACCTAGGAGAATGTTTCCCTTCATAACACTAACATCAATCTTTCCAAGGTATTCTTAAATAAGTCTCTAGTCCTCAAATATCAAAAAAGGGGAAAAAATAGAAGTGAATTAGAAAAGTAAAAAGTGGAATTCTATGCATTATAAGATAGGAAACATAAAGTATTCTTTATATTAAGATTAATAATAAAAATTTCAAACTTCTATGTGCATTCATTGATAAAAGGGGTCATCATTAATTGGAATTCTCCTTTTTCTCAACCTTGGTTAGTAAAGCTCTAGAATCAAACTCTCCCTTTCATCGGATGGATTATTTGGAAAGAAAGAAATAATAGAATATTTAGGGATATTTCCAAGAACCATACTCAAGTCTATCATTCTGTCTCCAAACTTCTTATTGAAATTGTGGCTAATTCTAGAATTAAGACTATTGACAAACCACTTACCCAGTTTGAAATTATCTTGGCCACCAATTGGGGTATTCTTAATCAAATCCCTACTTATGATAATTCCAAGAAACTTAAGAGATTGAATACTAGGTGGTCTTGTCTGAAGCCAGAATGGTTCAAACTAAATTTTGATGGGGCCTCAAAATCCAATGGTAAAGCTAGTGGGCATGAAATCATCAGGAATGACAGAGGGGAGCTTGTTGCTGCCTATGTTGGGGGTCTTGGTTGTCAAACCAATAACTTCTCTGAGGCCTCTTTCCTTTTATGGGGAGTCAAGTTGGAGGTCACTTTGGGTATACAAAAGCTGAATATAGAGGGGGACTCTACGTTAATTATTGATGTAGTGAACAAAGTCTCTATAACCCATATTTACAGGGAAGGTAATGGGATTGCTGATGCCCTTGCTAATCATGGTCGGTAGTTTGAAAGTTGGCGGTGTTGGCGCCAAAGCCAAAATATCCCTTCAGTAATTGTCGAGTTAATTCAAAAAGATCAATCTAATCCATGATGTCACCTTCTTTTTTTGCCACTTTGGTGCAGCTCTTATGTATGCTGAGCTGACGGCCTGATGTGGACTGGAAGATTTTCAGGCACATTTGTAAGTGTGAGAAAAGCACACTGGAAGGGAGGAATTATTGTTTAGTTTAGTTAAGATTTAAATAATATTAAATATAAGCTTAGATTTAGTTTGAAATTAGTTCTTATTTAAAAAAAAAACTAATTTAAAATAAGTTTACTTCAAATCTAAATTTTATTTAATTTTAAATATAAAATAAATTTTATTATAATTTAGTAAATTTTAATTTTACTTTAGTATTACTAAAAGTAACTTTTTAAAATATAACTTTTATACACTGAAGTTACTTTTTTAAATTGCAAAACTATTGTATTTAGAAATTTTTTTAGGCCATAAACCTCTTAAGTGGAATCTTTGCCCTTATGTGAAAGTGCCTATTACTCTCCAAAAATGTATTTCATGCATCTTGCAACAAAACTAAAGTGATTCTGAAACCATGGGCATGAGCACATCATTCCATCTATATGGATTTTCCTTTTAATTTATCAATTCTCTAAAACTACCTTTCCAACACTCATTTCAAATGTCCACTTCATGAATGAAGAGTGTGAGAAACTGAATAAGTTTGCTGATTCATTGTGGCAATCATCTATTTTTTTCTTGTAATCCTACAACAAAACTAAATTCATCATGAGATATAATTTAAAAGAAAAAACTCTACAAACATTGAATTTTTAAATCTTACCTTATCTTCAAATGAAACCATGTTGAGCATGAGCACTTCATTTTATTTGAGTGGCTTTTCTTTTTAATTTATCAATCCTCTAAAACTACCTCTGCAACACTCATTTCAAATGTTCAAATGTCCACTTCATGAATGAAGAGTTTGAGAAACTAAATAAATTTTCTGTTTTCATTGCTACAATCATCTATTTTTTAAAGAAAGTTTCTTTTATCTATTTAAGTCATAAAATAGCAATATAATTTTACTAATTATTTTAAGTGAAAATATATATTTTTAATTATAATGGATAATTGCATCTATGTTTTATATCCTTATTTGTTATTAGAAACATTTATTATTTCCTAAATTTAGTGGATAATGAGTTCCTAAGATGTAGCCACTTCTGCTTTATTATTATTTTGAAATTTTCATTGGTGCTTTTTATAATTTTATTCAATATTTGATTAAGATTTAGAAATAAATTAAATACTTAGTATTATTCTTTATATTTGGATTTAATTATCTCATCTTTAATTTAATTTAAAATTTGATTAAATTTGAAGTATAGATGGGGATTTAATTTTATTTACTTAATTCTTTAATAGGAGTAATGATTTTTAATTATTGTTTTTATTTAGTTTGCATATCCTTTTAAATGCCATAATACCATAGGGGATGGTTAAAATATAGATTTTTTTTAAATTTTTATCAAATCTATTAGTTAGAAATTTATTTTAATAGTTATTTTTTAAATGTTTAGACTTTAGGTAAGATAACCCTATTCCTAGAAAGAGTAAGATCAATTTTAATTTTAGATTTAATTAATTAGAGTAAGGATTTAAATAAGATTTTATTGATAGGTTTTAAAATTTATCAAGTTTTTTTAATTTAAAATAATGCAAAGAAATTATTTAGAATAAAATAATAAAATTATTAATTTGGGTTAAATTTTATTTATTCAGCAGAATAATATAAACTATGTTTTAATATTTCTCTTAAATCTATGAATAATACATGGAATTTATTTATTTTATCAAATCTATTACTTAGAAATATAGAGTTTATATTATTACATTAATTGTATTATTTATTGATTTTGATATAATTTTATTTGTACAAGCCATAATTTTATCTACATAGTTTGCTTCAATATGATGTATAATGTAAATTGATTAATATTAGTGTTACTATTAGTTTTTATATATATGATAATATTTTCCTTCATTATTTGCTATCTATAAATTATTATTATTATTTTGCTTCATAAGAAGGATTTTATTAAACTAGTAATAGAAAGAATACAGAAAACTGCCACATAGCCAAGAAGAATTAGAGAGCTACATAAACTTCCAGAAGAACAGGAGAAAGAGGGAAATAAAGGGGGACAATGAAAGAAAGAAGATCTAAAACTAGATCTCAGAAAAGATGCCATGAAACTCTAGAATAGAAAGAAAATTTCAGGCGCCAAAAAAGGTCTATGCCCTTTGAATGTTCTAGAAGAGAAGCGTATCCAAGGTCCACTAAGAGGCAGCTTCCACCACTTCTGACCTTTCAATGCGGAGTTTTTCAGCATCAGGCTTTCTCCCAACCTTACTTTTAGAACTACAATCAAGTTTCAATTTGCCACTTAAATGCTATGAAATCCCAAGTTTTCGAGGTGGATCCAGAGAAAAATCATCATAACAATCATGTAAATGCTCTTCCAATTCCTCCATGAAAGGAAAAGTGCCGTCAAAATCATAGCCATCCTCCTCCAACCCAAAGGGAGAATTAGGAGGGGTCTCATGGAAATGGACAATTGAAAGAGAAGAGGGATCTACCATCTGTTGCAAACATGGGCCAAGTGCCTGAGGAGGTTTGAAAAACTTGCGATGATTCCTCCAGATGAAGTCACAGTCTGACGCACCTCCATTTTTTACCCACTTCTTCAAGAAAACATTCCTCGCCCCAGCTAAAGGATGAAGGGAGCAATCTTCAATTCTGTGACCAAGCTTATTGCAACAAAAGTAGTGAAAAGGCAATCCCTCATAGTTTGAAAACTGGGTCCAAACACCATGAGAAGAATGGATCCGAATAGAGTGAGAAAGGGGTTTAGAAATATCCACCAAAGCACAAACCCTATGGAATCTTTGATGCAAAGCCACCAATTCTAAATCAAGCTTGACAAAAGACCCCACCTAATTGACCATATTGCTAAGCAGATCCATATTGCACATAACTATAGGCAAATTGTAAACCCATATCCAAATAGAAATAAAGGTAATCTTCATTGTTTCTAGATCAAAGAAAGGCAACCAAGGAGAAATGAAGAGGCTAGAGTTACTAAAAAACCAACTCCCATTCTACAAAACAAAGTTACAGTCCTCCACAGAACAAAAAGTAATAAGGAAAAAATTGAAGTTGAGAGATTCAACAGCAGGGGAAGGTAGATTACTCTAGGCATATTTGATCCAATCAAAAATGAAAGTAACTAAAGGGTTCCTGTGAAGGCATTGCAACACCACTGAGTGGTTACCATACTCCTCAGTGATGGCCGCAATACATTCATTACAAATGCTAAAATCTGCAAGCTCATCAGAAAAGGAAACCATTGAATCCCTGAAATAGAAATGATCGCTGCTAGGTTGAGGTCCACTATCCATATTCAGTGAAGGTTGGGGGTCTGGAGGCACTAGAGGATCCAGAGGGCAAGGGGAATTAGGGTTAATCGGCATAGCATGCTTTTAGAAAAAATCTAAACAAACATGAAATGGGTTTGCCCTATTTCTGCACCCTTCAATAGAGCCAAAGGGCAAAGTGCTAGAAAAATCCTCAGGATTGTTAATAGCCAGATTGTCACTAGTCCGAGGGACAAGAGGAGGGGAAGATTCTAGTTCCTAAAATGCCCCAAAGTGAAGTGCAAACCTCTTCCTTCCCTCAGCCACCGGAGCTACACGTCCACCACGCTTCGAGCCAGGGAAGCGCTTGGGCTTGACGATCAAAGGAGCCTGCCCACTGCCATTTTTTTGCATCCATCTCCACACACATTCAAAGGGGCCAAACCACCTTCGCAAGCCACTCCTGGGGAGCCCTCACACATTTTCACTTTCTTTCAGTGATACAGATTAGTTGCCTATAGGTGGCTTTATCCAAATGAACTTATGTGATTTTCTATGGTTTGCAGTTACATGTCTTTCTTCTTATATGAGGCAACTTCAATATCTGCGATCTGTTTGGTGGTAACTTTTACTTTCTATCTATAAATTATTAGGCATGGTTAAAATATAGAATTTATTTATTTATTATTTTATCAAAACTATTACTTAGAAATATAGAATTTATATTATTACATTAATTATATTATTTATTGATGTTGGTATAATTTTATTTGCACAAGCCATAATTTTATCTGCATAGTTTGCTTCAAAGATGATCTATGGTACAAATTGATTAATATTAGTTTTTATATATACATTATTTGCATCTTCAATATTTTGCTTCATTATTTACTATTTATATCTTGAATATTTCTTTAAAAACTTTTACATATATATTAAATAGATTGTTTATTTATTGTTTTATTATTCCTCGTGAATAACATAAATGGATCCTACACAAAATGAATCAGAAATCTCAATTACAAGCCTAGTACTGTCAAATGAATCTATAAGTTCAAATAGGGTTGTTGAAACACCCATAGAAAAAAATATCAAAATCTATTACAGAACACTGCAACAAAATAAATGATGAAATTGAAGATACAAGCTTACTTCTTGTAGTTGTTGAAGAAGAAGAAATCTTCCAAATGGAAGATATTGCAAAAAAAATTTATGACACTAGCTAGATTTTCTACTTTTCTAAAAGAAATATATCAACGTGAAGAAGGTCATTCTAATCACATCATTGAAGAATTTAGATTGTATTTAAACAATATGTTATAGTTATGCCATGATTTTAGCTTCACATCATTGAAGAATTTAGATTGTATTTAAACAATATGTTATAGTTATGCCATGATCTTGGTAAATGCTATGTATAAATACTTTTTATGTGTGTTCTTCATCAATTATCAATCATGTATTTTTTTTTTCTCATATATGTAAATTATCAAGCATGTATATTTTTTCGCATAAATGAAAGATATTTAATAGTTCTAAATTAAATATATATATTTTTTTTAATGGTATATATCAAATAAACTCATTATACAAATAAATATATCTAACTAGCATATATATATTAAATATAATATATCTAAAGTAAGCTGAGAGATATCCTACTCGAGGCGCCTATTTTTTTAATTACTAATCCTAACATTAGACACCTCAACCTCAAGAAGGATATCTGTCGGTGTACTTTAGATATATTATATTTAATATAGATATGCTAGTTACACTGAGAGGCATTCTACACTCACAACAAGGGCTGAAAGATTTAGATTTCCATAAACAATTAAGATTCAGATTCCCAAGTAAATAAAATTCATAACATGTGTAAATAAATAAATTCATGAAAGCCAAATGGATAGAAAAATAGAAAAACTTAGGCAGTTATGGTTAAATAAATAAATTTGTGAAGCCAAATGGATAGAAAAATAGAAAAACTTGGGCAGTTATGGAGTGAAATATTTATTACGTTTCAAGAATATGAAAACTCTGGCAGCATAGTCTCTCTAAATTTGTGAACATATCAAATATTCTAACTGCAAGTAATTTATAAATGCCAACATAATTTTTAATTTTATATTTATTCACTTTTAGTTTCTCATGAAGTGAAAAGGAAGAATTGGTTATGTAAGAATTAGTGAAATGATAAAAATATGTTTGTACACCTTAAAGGAGGTACAAATTTGTTTTAAAAGGTGGAATTTGACCTATGTACACCTTTTAAGACACTATATAAAATAAATGGGAAAAGATTGTTTATGCATAAGTATTAATTTATTTTCTTGATCTAAATATGTAAAGAAAGTAAAGAATGACCATATATTCCTGTAAATAATTACCCTAAAATATTTCACTTAAATTTTTTAAATAGAGATCAATGTTAAATTATTATATAAATACATTTGTAATAAATTTTATTTTCATTCTCCAATTAAAATTCCTTCAAAACTTTCATTTATGCATGTTTAGAAAAGCATCGACACTTGGAATGTTATTCTTGACAATTATTTATGACGAGTAGACCAATGAAAAGTATGTATAATATTCTATCAACATAATCTGATTATAACCATTCATTCTCTCACTACCTCTACCTAAAGAAAATAATGTAACGTGTTATTATTTGAACGAGTAGGGTTGCACTTTATGACAGGTATAGAAGGATAGAGGCAGGTTTTAAACCATTGCAAGAACATTTACTATTTGCAAAGTGAATGTCAAAATTAACTTTTCACACACACACACACACACACACACACACATCCATTTAGACAAAGTGTGGAAAAATTTACTTTTCATACACACACACAAAGACGTGCATGTACATAGAGTGAATGCCAACATTCATTCACACATTCATTAAGATTATTGTTAGGGTTAAGGTTAGGATTAGAATCAATATTAGGATTAGAATTAGGATTATGTTTAGGGTTAAAGCTATAAATAGGGTTGGGGTTAGATTTATAGTGAGGATTAGGATTAGAATTATGGTTAGAGTGAGAGTTAGAATAATTAGGATTAGGGTTAGAATTAGGGTTACGGTTACAGTTAGGGTTATAGTTAGAATTGGGGTTAGGTAACATTAGGGTTAGAATAAAGATATCTCAAATTCTATACGATGCAAGAATGGTATAATAAATCTACATTGTAGAGTTCAGGTAAAATAATTTACAACAATCATCAAACACATTTATAAGGCATACTATTACAAAGAATAGTTACACTATTCATATCAAAATGACCAAAACATACAAACAACAGTTTAAGTGTGTATATCAAAATATAAATATATATTATTTGGTGATAGGCCTATAAATATTTGTGCCTATCAGCCATTTGATAGCACCTTTGGTGCTTTTACTAGTAGGTAGTGATAGATGCTACACAAAGACTCATCATTATGTCTAGACAAAGCTTACTAGATAGTGTAGCATTGTTTGATATGCCAATAGATACTGAGTTGCACCATTTTTCATACAAGTGTGATTTCATAACCCTTTTTATTTCATATTCTCCAATTTCCTACATAGTTAAGCAAGCTTGTACTTTGTGCATAGATTTCACTTACAAGATCAAGCTGCTCATTACATATTTTCCCTAAAATTTATAGGTTTCCATGGAGCACACATGTCATAGGATGTAAAAACATGATGACAATCAATGAGCTCTGTTACATTTTGTGGACATCATTTTGTGGTTAAATATCTACTTTACACATATTTTTGTGAGTGCTATATAATTTGAGATATACATGATCATTTTAGGATTCACATGCATCTCAAAGTAGGGGCAAAATGTAATGGTAAAATTTTCATAATCATGCTAATTCCTATTTAGTTTTATGCTCATTTTGATAAAATATCTTAATGCAATTACATATGGACAAATGACACAATCTTGTGTGAAGTTTGACTCATTCCTCCATGTTGTTAGCCATCCATTTACAGACATTCCCACATCTCAAGTATCCATATCCACACATATTTCCACAATCTCTCATTTGTTATGCAAGCATTATTGCACCCATCCCCATAAATTCATTATCCACATTTGTTTATGGCACTCCCTTATCTTAGGTAAATTACATAGGTGTAGGATTGATCATGTGTATGTGGATATGACCCCTAAAATTTTAAAATTCTAATTCAGATTTTACTTATTCTCACCCATTCCATTAGCCTATATGAGTTGATTAAACACACATTTGCACTATTTATTGTTATATACTTGTATTTAAAGGCATTAATTTGCATTCATTTATCATCCACAAGCATTATTTAAATATTATTTCCATTTAAGGAAGAAATGCATGCTAAGAACAACTTAATTGGAGCACCTAAACAGAGTCCACATCTACATTACATCATCTTAAGATGTCTACACAATTGCTTTCTATCTTCAATTATTAGCATAACCTTAAAGCTAGTCTTTGTTGGTGTGAATTGGTGTGAGCAGGGTTATTACCTAACTGACCAACCAATTTAATCTTGTGTGAATAATTCATATTATTTAACTATTTATTAGTTAAATAATATTCACACATCACACATAATTCACATGTTAGGTTCACTTAGTGATTCTACTAGATGTTTCTAGTTGTGTCTAGTTGTTGATAGTTTTTGATAGTTGGCATCTTACCCTATAGTTGCCATATGTCATAGGATTAAGACACTTGTCACATGACGACAACATCCCAGCTCATCCTTGCCTTTATAAGCAAGGTATATCATGTACATTGTAACAATATTGTAATAATCTCTTTTGCATTTATTGATAGAATAACATTATTCTTTCATTTGATCTCTCTTGTACTTTCATGAAGTCCTAGATCCCGGGTGGCTCCAATTATAGCCAAATCTAACATGGTATCAGAGCACATCAATCAACTCTAACATGGTATCAGAGCTCTAGGAAGAATCACTTTGTGTTAGTCATTTTTTGAGAGATCTTGGATGCAAATCATGGTGGATCTTGATAGTTAAGTATGCTCTTCTCTTGCGTCGAATGATGACCTAGAGAATCAGAAAGACTTGATAGGAATACCAAATTTGGAAGGTTTGCCTCTTTGTAGCCTTCTATTGCAGGTTCATTTTGGAGTGTGTTGTTGGAAATTTGAGCACACCATTATGTTTAGGAAGTCTGAGATAGTGAAGATCGCCACTTGTTTCATCCACATCAGATACCAGAGGCCAAATCTATGATGGTTTGAAGTTGAGACATGCATGCAAGATCCAGTAGGTACCTAATCTTTTAGAGTAGTTTATACAAAATCAGACCCCCCTCATCGTGCTCAAGAGGCTCAAAAACCCCAAGATTGACTGTCAATTCATCAAAATCAGATGAAGTTGTAGCAAAAAGCAATTTTTTTTTGCAAATCGCCACTGTACGGAATTCACAAAGAATATTCTTTGCATAGGTAGCATATTCTTTGAATCCTGGCGTAGGTAGAATCTTCACATTGTTCGATGGTTAAAAGAAATATTCGTTAGTTTTTTGGTTTGTTTGAAAGTTTTTTAAAGTCTACAGAATTTTTTTTTTTTGTAGGACCTACAGAGTACTTGTGGTACCTAAGGTATCCGCAAGGCTAGCCGGCGAGTGCCATGTGGCATGGGACCCACTAAACTCTCATGAGCCCCTAGTCTACAATGGCAGAGTTTAATAAACTTACTAGCCAGCGGTCATATTACTGCTGCTGGTATCTATTTCAAACCAATCTTATAATCCATGGGATACTTTGTAAACTCATCAAATGTTTCTATCTTACCTCCTGCAGTTATACTCTCTTACCCGGTGGTCAACTCCACAATGACCGGTCGGCGGTCCTAGCATATACCACCCAATAGCATAAATTTAATTTTTTTAAAAAGAAACCATCTCCAACAGTGTAAACCACCAACTAGAAATTTAGAAAGTAGTTTCACCTAGTACAAAGGAGGTTTTAGATTGAGACAGGTGGTTTCCGCCATTAAAAAGATGGTTTTCCAATACAAAATGATGATTTTGACATAAACAGGGGAATTCAAAAAAATTTAGGGTGGAATTGTTTTTTTCAGTAGCATATTCTAGATCTAGGAGAATATTATGTTTGGCCTGATTCCATCATCACTGCATCAGCAGTGACGTTAGATAGGGCCACCTTTGGCCCCTTAAAGCCCTAAAGGGGGATTTTTTCTTTATTTTTTTATACTTTTACCCACAACCAAAATCAACAAAACAAGATATCATCAGAAATCTAATAGAGCACACTTTGCAGTGGCATTTGTAGTTTTATGATATTTTATTGTATGTGATAGATACATTAGTTTGAAGATAAAACTTTGTTTTTGGCTTCCAATCTCACAACTTTTAGTCACGATCTCTAATTTTCATGAGTCTTGCGGCATCAGAAAGGTATTCAGGAGCTCTTCAAATCCATCTATGCACTTTTCTTAGATTCAACACCAGGTTCATTTTATTCAATTCATCGCTTTTTTCGCTTTTGAACGATAACTTGGGCATTTTGAGACTTGAGGATGTTAAACTTGTTTTGGATGGATTTGTTTGCTATGATAAATCAGTCTGAGTGATTGTAATCTCCCTTGGATCTCTGTTTTAAGAGATTTTGATTGTTTTACCAATTTTGGTCCCTTGGAGACAATTGTAAATTGCACTAAGTATAAATTCCCACAATGATTTTTTGCTAGGGGGTTACTTCATTGATTGAGTAATAGGGGATTGTACTTGTGTTCTTTTTTCTACTCTTGTATCATGGATCCAAACAAACTTACTCTACTCACACCATATAACTATCATAAGTGGAAAACTAAAATAGAGGTTCATTTAAGAAGTTTGAAAATATATAGAATAATAATGGGTACAGAAATTGAACCAACAATGGCTATAGAAAAGAGAAAGTGGTACAATAGATGTGATCAAGCCTATGGAACACTATGCTTTTCTATTTCTCTTGATCTTCCTTTTTATGTTGAATCTTGTAATACACCTAATCAAGTGTGGACTACCTTAAAAAATCTCTTTGGTAAGAAAGATACTATGAGAGGTTTTGAATTAGAGAATGAATTAATTGGTTTGAATCTAACCAATTTTATAAGCATCCAATACTTCGTCACAAAGCTAAATTCACTTAGATTTCAGCTCAAACAATGTGGAACTGAGAAAGAGGACACTTAATTGATTCTTTCAATCCTTGCCAAGCTTGGTCCTGATATTTAGTTTTTGTTTCTACCTTTTCTGCTACTATGGATGCACTTGGGAAAGCTTTCACAATGCCTTCACTTGATGAATTTGCCACATCACTTACAAGGGAGTAAGCTAAGTTAGTACACATGGGCACATCAAAGTCTCCTAGACCTAAAGCTCTTCTAGCTAATCAAGGTACAAAGGATCAAAAGGCTTCAACTAGCAAAGGCAAGAAATAGAAAAATAGGGATTTCAAGAACAATGAGAAAGCAAAAGAGTCAACCAAATCACCTAAGTCCTCATCCTCTCCCAAAGAGGAATCATCTAATAAGTAGAAACCAAAGTGTGCATATTGCAAGAAACTAGGACATAATGAGCATAAGTGTTATGAGAAGAAAATTGATGAGTTGAATCATGTTTCTGGGGAGAATTTTGGTTACTTGAACCTTGGTATTCTTTCATCTACTTTGGTTTATGATACTAGTGCTGATATTCTATCACTCAACCTCCTGCTTCTACAGAGATCAAAATCAACATGGTTTCTTCTACTTTAGTTGAGCAAGATCATTCAAGTCTTTCAGTCACAACTTTCTGGGATACTTTCTTGACAAATATATCAGACTTGTTTTGTGAGTCTCGTATTGCAAATTTGGAGGTAACATTTTAGGGGATGTCTCTCCTCTTTGATGACAATTACAACACAACTATTATTTCATCTACTTCATATTTGGAGATTGTTCTTCATGAGTGTACTCAAGATTTTGGATTGGTCACACCTCATATCATAGTGCCATTCTTTGATTCTTACATCTATACATTTCAGTAGTTTTCAGAAATACCCATCATGAGACTTCTTTCCTCATCTCTCTTATTGGAGATGGAGTTTATTCTACATCAGCTTTTGGATTTGTTAATTCCTAAGGGGAGACATGTGATTTGTAGGTATAGGAATCTCATCAACATTCATCATCAGGCATTCACCATCGGCACAAGAGCTACTTCATTATGGGGGGAACATATAGTCTCACTCTTGCTCTCCTATGGGGGGTATTTGATTATACATATGTGACAGAAGTAGTCTCTGGGGGGTCATGTTGAGTCCTCCTACTATCACTTCTTTCACTTTAATTGTTTTATGCATTCTCAGTTTTGGAGAGTAGTTTTGTTCCATGAGGTTTTCTCCTTTTTTCCACTTGAGATTTGTTGTACATAGGTACCTAACATCACCTAGTAGATGGGATCCATCCATCATTGCATCTTGCTTTAGTCAGCTACTCCCTAAGTTTCACTTAAGGGGGGGTGTTGGTGTGAACAGGGTTATTACCTAACTAGTTTACTCTTGAGTGAATAATTCATATTATTTAACTATTTATTAGTTAAATAAAATTCACACATCACACATAATTCACATGTTAAGTTGACTTAGTGAGTCTACTATTTTTTTCTAGTTGTGTCTAGTGTTTATCGCAATATGGTGTGTTTTACAGAACATGAAGTAAATAGAAATACGAAGTAGTATAGTGGATCATACAACCATAAAAGAATTACTCAGAACGAAATATTGTATTTATCATTGATTCACAGAAACATTACAATGTCATGACAGCAACATACATATTCATTGTGACTCCAATGTCTGCATAATAACTATTGTCAAAATCACTCTCCCCTGACTACAATGCATTGATGACATAAATACTTACGGCCAAGGTTGGTTGTGATGCCAACTGTTGGTACTGACTCCAAACTACCCGACCCATCGGTTGGTGCTGACAACTAATTACATCATTTGTTTATTTAACTCTTTTACTGTCTACATCTATCCCCCCCTCAAAGTTGGTCGTCTTCCAGATGACATTCACAATAAAATGACAACATTATGACAAAACTTAACCATCCTACTGAGAGTGTGGAGGTTGGGAAGATGTCCCTGGGTGTATTGACGAGGTTGGGGTGGCTGATCGTTGTTGCGCTTGCAACTTCCTTGCTTCCTCGGTCCTTTGCCGCAGCTGGTGTTGGGCTACTAGCTCCTGCTCCCTTGCTGCCTTCACCATGTGACCGGCTTCCATGACTTGTGCTTTAGCCTTCATTACTTTTGCCTCCTTTGCCTCAAGCTGTACTCCCATGTCTTTCATCTTAGTCTCCATCTCCCTCAACTTGGTTTCTAAGCCTGATGCCCTGGTCTTTTCTATTTCCGTGGCCTCTGTCTACTATGCTAACTGTTGGTGGGACCTCTAAATGTGCTCAGCCAATTCTTTCTTCTTTGTCTGTAGGGCTGCCTCACTCTCCTTCTCTTTCTTCTCCAACATCATCTTCGGTCTGTGGGCTGTAATCTTTTTGCCCTTGTCCATTGTCCATTTTCTCTGACAATTCCGCTGCTGGGTATTTGGATGCCGCAGTGCCGATGCTAAGCGCCCGATGCTAGAACTGATGCTGACCCAATGCTGACCTGATGCTGGGCGATGCTGACCTGATGCTCACCTGATGCTGACTCGATGCTCACCTGATGCTGACCCGATGCTCACCCGATGCTGACCCGGTGCTCACTCGATGCTGAGCCGATGTTGGGCGATGCTGACCCGATGCTCACCCAATGTGGTGTTGCTGGTCGTACGGTCGTACGACCCAATGCTGAGATGATGAGCTGATGCTAGAGAAGTGGGAATGTACGCTGTACGGCCCAGGTTGTACGTCGTACAAAATTTTTTTTGAATTTTTTTTTTTTTTTTTTTTGAGAAAAAAAATTTTGATTTTTTTTTGCCTAGGCCATACGTCGTACGGCCATGGTCGTACGTCATACACTGCCTTCAATTTTTTTTTTTTTTGAAAAAAAAAAATTTGAAATTTTTTTTGCCTAGGCCATACGTCGTACAGCCCTGGTCGTACATCGTACGGACTGGTCGTATGGACTGCCTTCAATTTAAAAAAAAAAAAAAATTCTCCCAACATTTTATTTTTTTCATTTTTTCCATGTCAAACTGAATCTGATTTGTCTATTTTTTCCCGACGGGGTCCAAGTTCGATCTGCAACTCTGACTGGAATTGTTGTCTTCGAAAAAAATAAACTATCTGAATTTTGAACATTATTTTTTTTCTGTTGATTGTCACCAATCGCCAAATCATTGCAAGTCAACGGAAATACTCTATAGTCCTTATTCCTTCTGTATGGTCTCATTCTGGCTAGTGCTTCCAATACTGGGTTCCCGTCGTTAGTTCCATTACTCTAATTCACCTTGCTTGCCAATGGCTCTTCATACCTGATCACCTTGTCTGGTTCAACTTTATGTGCATGTGCATCATCTATCTTGGCATTATCCTCTATATATTCTTTTTGTGGCTCTCTTGGTCGACTTGTCTGTTCTTGGTCCGCTATTTGCTCTGTTACTTCTGGCTGATTATTACCTTCCTCCCCTTTGTTACTCATTACTGGTTCCCTCTTTCCAGGTGGTTGAGTGTTTGTCAATCCATCAAGTGCTTCATTCGTGAACAATGTTTCACTCGTCGGCCTAGAGTTGCCCAGACTTTCACTCGTCGGCCGATAGTTGCTAAGAGTTTCACCATTGCCGAGTGTTTCACTCTTCGACCGAGTTTTGCCAAGAATTACACTGCCATGACTTGCATTGCCAAGACTTGCACTACGAGGACTTGCACTGTTCATCAGAGAGCTCTCACCGACTTCTTTTATTGAAATCATGTTGCATTGTGGTGGAAAAAACTCGTAGTCTTCCATCTGCCAATGGAATAGCCCACTAAATGAATTTGTCTCATCTTCTGAGCATTCTTGTAATTTCAGCACCCCTTCATCATCAGGCTCCATCAGCCCTTTCCCACTTTCTGTCGAGTCCCCTCTATCCGAGTCAGAATCTGATGCCAACTCTTCACTGATGGTTTGTGTCCTCAAGTCAATGACAAACTTCCTACGTCCATTTTCTATTGATAGAGTGTTTTTCTTCCAGTTGTGGTTGGCCTTGGCAGCTATTAGCCATCCTCGGCTGAGTACTGCATCATATGATGCGTTTTGTGCTATTATGATTACAAAATTTAACAAGAATTGTTGGGTACTGATTCTTACCTTTTGAGCCATTAGCACTCCCAGCACCTTGATCCCGTGCTGGTCGGCTCCCAGTAACTGGAAGTTTTGTGGCCATAGAGTAAGCTTCCCGAGGCTCTTCCAGGTTTCTTCTAGTAGTACATTTACTCCGGATCCACCATCGACTATAGCATTTGTCAAATTCCATCCAAGGATTTCCATGTGTACTACGGCCGGTTTCTTTCCAGTATCAATCGCCAGCAACATCGGGTCGAGTACTTGTTCTCCCGTTGGCAGTGGTTCTACTATAACATCTTCTATTGTGCGGGTTTGGTCTTCGTACGAGTTGTCCTCCATTACCTTGGATATTACTACTTTTAACTGAGGTAAGCTCTGGAGAAGGTCCGCCAATTTGATTGGTATGGTAGTTTGCAACACTTGACTTGCTATGTTCTTATCTGATTCTGATCGTAGGGTTGCGGTTACCTTCATATCTGAGTTCCTCCATTTGGTTTTCATGGTAGCTTCCACTTCCTTTTGTGCCTCATGGAGTCTTTCTTTTTCTGTGCGGGGATCTGGATAAGTGGCCTTTTTCCATTATGCTCGAGTGATAGCAAGGATTTCTTCATTATTTTCCTTGAGATTGATAAGGTTTACCCCTTTCTGCTTCGGACAGTCTTTTTCTTCGTGATCACTAGGCCCACACCACTTGTACAATGCATTTATTGTGCTCTGATTGTTGTTGGGGCATTCTCTTGCAAAGTGTCCCCACTCGTTGCACTGCCGGCACTGTATCGTTGGTCGGCCTTTGTTGTCGTATTGCAATCTATTCCGGGGGCTATTATTGTTAAACCTTCTGTTATTCCTGTATCATCTGGGAGATGCATTCGGGCTATTTTGAGGTTTCAGTGGTGTGGTCGGTGGAGTTGATGATTCTCCCTGAGTGAACAACACTTGGGTACTTCTTGCTTTCAAGTTAAATGGACATTCCTTGATTGAATGTCCCATTACCTGACAAATGTCACAAAATAATTTTCTCGGGTAATTTACCTTTATGTGACCCTCCCTATTGCACTCTGTACACCATAACTCTCAACTTTCTCTAGTTGTCTCTTTATATGTTTTCATCTCCTTCATCATGCAGACCATGTCCCTTCTCAATGCCTGAATGGTTTTCGACTCATTTTCACTACTGTCGTCCCTCGTACTGTCATCATCTTTAGTTCTTCTCTTACTTTGGGATGATGTTTTGCTTTCACTTTCTATGTCCATCACTCGATTATATGCTTCCGTGTATGATGATGGGGGTACCACTTTCATCTTTTTTCTTAATGACGAGACTAGCCCTTCAATGAACCATCTTTTCTTCAGTCCATTAGCTGGCTGCGTTTCCAGTTTCCTGAATAATTCTTTGAGCCTTCTATTATATGCCCTTACATTTTCATTGTTTCCTTGTTTGGTATTGTAGATCTTTGCTACAATCTCATTGTCGTCTCTCAGAAGTTTAAATTTGTTCTGGAAGGCTTTTCTTAGTTCATCCCATGAGGTTTTCTGTGTTGCCCCTAGGTCTGTATACCAGGCAATGGCAATACCTCTTAGCATCACTGGAAATGCTTTTACCCAGTAGTCTTCATCCTCTTGTCCGTTTGCCACCCATATGGTTTCACACGTTTTACAGTGCCAGACAGGATCCTCTGACCTGTTCCCCATGAACTTCGGCAACTTCTACCTTCCACTCGCTGGTGGGGTTACCATCTTTTTCCTGAGGTACCCTCTCTGTGTCTTTGACCCGATTGGATTTATTCTACCATGTCGTTCCAGTGTCTTCCCGACACTGCCGGCCATGTACGGTTCCTCCCCACTTCCAGTTTTGGCATCCTCTACACTTCGAGTTATGTCTAGCTCTCCTTGGTTTTCCCTCTGTGTAGGGGTCTCGGGCTCAGGTCCTCTGTTCCTCAGCCTTTTGTTTGAAATGGACAATGCCACAATCCGATGTATACTATCCTCTAGTTCTTCTGTCAGATTATTTTCTTTTCCTCTATTTGTTATTGGTGTTCTAAAATTATGTTCATCACCCCCTTGATCTACCTCTTCCTGTCATTCATTTTTTTTTTCAAAAATCTGTTTCAATCTTTTTCTGCGTTCTTCTTGTTCCTTTAGTCTTAATGATCTTCTTACTATTTCTTCTGGTGTTGCTTGCCCCACTGGTAATTTATTCTTGTCCTTATTAAGTTGTATGGGCATTAATTATGCTTACCCTTTCTCAGTTGTACCGCGTGCGACAGTGATCAGCATCACGTTCCTTCTCCTCTTGTTTTAGACATTCTTCATATCTTCTAATGATTTGTTGTCATCGCAGTTCCCTCTCTCTCTTCTTGAATATCTTGGACAGCTATCAAGTTCCTTGCCAGAAGTCAAGGAATGCGGTCCAAAAGATTATCCACTTCACTATTGACATGCAGGTTCCCTGAAATAACCTCCTCTGGATCCTCTCTGCGGATGGATTCGTCTCGCACGTATTGGCCGACTGATAATAACCACAGTTTGACCAATTCTTGAGTTACTTCATCTTCTTGGCTTTTGGGTTCATTCTCTTCTCCATCGCTTCCCTCATGTTATTCCTGAATTTCTTGTATTATTTCTTCTACATGCTTTCTATCTTATATTTCCTCATCGGTGTCAATTGGTTACCCCATTACGCTGCCATTTCCTTGATGCTAGATACACCCGATGGCTTGTTCCGACGATGTCACTCATCCGATGGCATCGGGCATCTAAACTTGTCATCGACTTGTCACCCTCGACCCGTTTTCGAACTGGCAACGACGCCAAATGTTTACCGCAATATGGTGTGTTTTACAGAACATGAAGTAAATAGAAATACGAAGTAGTATAGTGCATGATACAACCATAGCAGAATTACTCAGAACGGAATATTGTATTTATCATTGATTCACAGAAACATTACAATGTCATGACAGCAACATACATATTCATTGTGACTCCAATGTCTGCATAATAACTATTGTCAAAATCACTCTCCCCCGACTACAATGCATTGATGACTTAAATACTTACGGACAAGGTTGGTTGTGATGCCAACCGTTGGTACCGACTCCAAACTACCTGACCCGTCGTTTGGTGCCGACAACTAATTACATCATTTGTTTATTTAACTCTTTTGCTGTCTACATCTAGTTGTTGATAGTTGGCATCTTATCCTATAGTTGTCATATGTCATAGGATTAAGACACTTGTCACATGACTACAACATCCTACATCTCATCCTTATCTTATAAGAAAGGCATATCATGAACATTGTAACAATTTATAATAATCTCTTTTGCATTCATTGATAAAATAGCATTATTCTTTCAATTCCATGGTGTTTCCAATAATAGCCAACTCTAACAGTCTTTTCTAAGAGTTCACCTAAGAGAATGTGTCCCCTAGAAATTTACAACCTTCTCAATATACTCTTATATACCACTAGTCCTTTTAGTAGAGAAAACATTGGTGAAATTGATGAACTAGAGACCAAAATTAAGTTGCAAGATTAGATGTATGACCCTAAAAGTAGATCTACACATGGAATCATCCTATATCTACATAATTGGTATAGACAAAAACACATGTCCTATGTAGAATCTGAGGAAAAACACAGATAGAGAGGAGCCACTTTTAGTCCCAAGACAAATTGATTTAAATGCTACACAATTTTCATTCCCTATATCTACATAATCAACCTTAACCGAGACAAAGATCCTCTATAGAATTTGAGGCAAAACACAAATAGAGAGGAACCACTTTTAGTCCCAAGACAAACCAATTTCAATGCTACATAAGTTTCATTCTTCTTCATTGAGTCTAGAGATAAGTACATCTATATAACATGCTTAGATTCTTAACCTATCATTTAAAATTCAAATTATTACACACACACAACCATCATTAAATAATATAGATTAATTTATGCTCATGTATATACATCTTATTGGATTAGCCTATATTTAGTTTAGGGATTCATTTTGCACTACACATATACATATATTTAAATAAAAACTTTTGATCCATATAAAATTGGACCTATTTATTATAAAAAGAATGTTGATACACACACATACATATTGTAAACATAGACATATTTTGTTGAGATATGTAACTATAGTGACAATAACATGTGGATTGTAATGATGCAAGAATGTTCACAAAAACCCTTAACTTAAATATGATAGTCATTTACATGCCACATTAATAAGTAATGCTAAAATAATAAATACAAAGTATTTAAATAGTTCAACTATATATTTTACATTATATTGTACTTTTAAATTAATAATTAAAATAAAACATAATGTAAAAGATAAAATTTAAATATATATGCATATTGTAATGTAGAAAATTGCACACCCTTGCAATTTCACACTTTGTTTTGGACCCACCTTGGTGTTCACATCCCCTAGCATGTTTATAGACTCATTTAGCCCTTTCCCTAGCATTTTTCCACCATGATGCCATGGTAACACCTATGTTCATGCTTTTCTAAAGTTCTTTTTATGCAAAACCATATTCTTCTGCATAAACGTTAACTTTTATAGGTAATTACAACTTTCAAGAGCCATAGCTGCTTGGATGCTAGTGTGATGTGTGGGCACTTCTGCGATGTGCTAACCATTGGGATAAGGTGCCATTAACCTTGTAAGAGTTGGAAAATATTTCTATAACTATTTGTCATGTATTTGTTGCTAAAATACATATTTTAGGTACCCAGATGCTGCTGGAATGATGGCGGATTGAACACTTGTGGAGAGAGTTGTGTAGTTGATGTATTGTACAATCTTGTTGAGATTAATACAAACTTGTGCCTCTTTCCTAGTGGAGTTTTTAACCCACAAGATTTTCTCCACGTGAACACTATGTCATTGTGTTGAGTTCTTCATGTTTGACATATTTTTTGTGTTGGGTTTTATGTTTTGTTACAATCTCTATTGTTAATTCACACTTAAGATTGCTGAAATTTATCTTGAATCAGATTTCCATTGAACTAGTGTTGCTTTCATTTCTAACATTTGGTATCAGAGCCTGGCCATCTTTGACTCTTGGGTGGTAGTGTGGAAGCTATAGCTGTAGTGGGAGATTTGGTTTTGTTTGTTTTGTAGATATTATGTTGTTATTATGGTTGCATCCACTGTTGTATCAACCTCTCGAATGGACATTGAGAAGTTCAACGAAATGAGGTATGAGTTGTGGAAGATAAAAATGGAAGATTTGTTTAAAGAAAGAAACCAATGGTTGGCTGTTCAAAAAGAGAAGATACCTGATGATGTCTTTCAAGATGAGTGGAATAGATTGGATAAGAAGGCATGGGGAACCATATGGTTGTGTCTTTCAGACTCTATCCTGTTACATGTTGCAAAGGAGGAGACTGCATACAAGTTGTGGAATCGGTTGGGTGAGATCTATCAAGCCAGGAGTATGGTAAATAAACTTTATTTAAAAATAAAATTGTTTTGCATGAAAATGCGAGAAGGTGAATCAGTTGTAGAGCATTGAAATTCTTTTAATTTGTTGTTGAGTCAGCTTGATTCAGTAGATGTTGAGTTTAGTGAGGAAGATAAATGTATCTTACTTCTTTGTTCTTTACCTAAGTCTTGGGACAATGTTATCCTTGCTATCACTGCTAGCCTTGTGGATCTGAACTTGGATTCTCTTGTTTTAGTGCTACTGTCATAGGAATTGAGGAAGAAGAGTTCAGATAATTCAGTGGATGCTCTCAATGTCAGGGGAAGGTCTAAGGAAAGGGGACCTAAAAGAGATCAGAAATGGGCTAAGGACAAGTCCAAGGGCTGGTCTAAAACTCCTAGTAAAAAGAATAGAGTTAAGTGTTGGAACTGCAGTAAAAGGGGACATGTAAAGAAGGAGTGTAGAAACCCCAAGAAATAGTGGGAGAGTGTTTCTAATAAGTCCATGAATGCATGTGAAGAAGTTTTACTTTCTACATGCAATATTGTTTTTAATGATCACTGGTTAGTTGACTCGGGATGCTTATTTCATACTACCATGCATAAGGAATGGTTCTACTCATATGAAGAATATGATGGAGGTAATATCTACCTTGGTGACAACTCTTCATATCTGATTGTCGGGAAAGGAAAGGTATTGTTGTGTTTTAGTGATGGGAGGATTAAAACTCTCCTTAGTGTTTTGTATGTTCTTGGATTGGCTAGAAATCTAATTTTAGTTTCAAAGTTGAATGAATTGGAAATGCATGTGACATTTGACAAGCATGGCTGCAGATTGGTGAGAGGGAACTTGATGGTAACAAAAGGGAAGTTCTAAGACTTCTGAAAACACTTGTATGTTGTCACATTGCAGATTGGGCCACACAAGTAATAATGTATTAAAAACTATAAAGAATAAAAATTTGTTGGATGGTTTCTCCTATTCTGATGAGCATGTTGATTTTTATGAGCATTGTGTGTTTGGTAAACAAAATAAAAAATCATTTCCTTTAATAAGCAAAAGAGCAAAAGAGAAATTAGAAATTATTCATATGGATGTGTTTGGGCCTATGGATAATGAATCTATTGAAAAATCTCATTATTTTGTAACCTTCATTGATGATGTATCTAGATTTACATGGATTTATTTTATGAAGCATAAATCTAAAGTTTTCACTAAGTTTAAGGAATTCAAAGTCTTAGTAGAGAACCAATCGAGTTTAAAGATAAAAATATTAAGATCTAACAATGGAGGGGAATATTACTGTAAGGAATTTGATGAGTTTCACAAGGATGCAGGTATAATCAGATAAAAGACAACTCTGTATACACCATAGTAGAATGGTGTTGCAGAAAGGATGAACTAAACAATTATGGAAAGGGCCAAAAATATGTTGAGTGATGCATAGTTGGATAAATACTTTTGGGTAGAGGTTGTGTGTACTGCTTGCTAATTGATAAACAAATCTCCTTGTAAGGCTCTTGACTCAACACCTTATGAAGTGTGAATAGGTAAGAAACCTTCTATTTCACATTTAGGGGTTTATGGCTATGAAACTTTTGTTCATGTGCCTAATGAAAAGCAATTTAAGTTAGATCCAAAGGTTGAAAAGTGTACATTCATTGGATATGGTGATAATGTCAAAGGTTATAAGCTTTAGAATCCACTAACCCACAAGATTATCTTAATTTTGGCATGTATGACAATTGTCATAATGTTTGGTAATTGAATCTATGATAGCTGCAAGTTGTCATAAGATTCTGAGATTCTATGACACATATGACAGATACGTTAGTTGTATATTCTCTATATTTAGCCCAAGGTTCCTATCTTGGAAAGATACTCTTTTGTGGAATCTATGATGGTTATGATGTGTCATAAGATGTTGTAAGAGACCAGATTTAGTCTTGGGCCTCCAACCTTTTCATGGTTGTTTTTGGACAAGTGGAAGGTTCTTGTAAGATGGCACTTAATGTTTGCTTGTTGGGGAATCTAGTGAGAGAGAAGGTGAATTCCTAAGATGAGTTAGAAAATATTTCTATAAGTATTTTCCATGTATCTGTTGAAGCAATATAGATTTTAGGTACTCAGGTGCTACCGAAATACTGTCAGATTGAAGACTTGTGAAGAGAGTTGTGTAGTTGGTGTATTGTACAATCTTGTTGAGATTAATAAAAACTTGCACCTCTTTCCTGGTGGAGTTTTTTACCTGCAAGGGTTTTCTGCACATAAACACTATGTCATTGTGTTTAGTTCTTCATGTTTGACATCTTTTCTATGTTGGGTTTTATGTTTTGTTACATCTCAATTCTTAATGCACACTTAAGATTGCTGAAATTTATCTTGAATCAGATTTCCATTGAAGTAGTGTTTCTTTCATTTCTAACACTAGCATCTACTGACTTCCTATTGTATAATGACCATTTCTAGAGCATTTGGCCACCTTGTTTTGTGTTTAGATCTTTGGTAACCATCTTAATGTGAATCTAAACAACCACTCCTAGCCTTGGACCTTTTATTTTTCCTCCCATACTTTTTTTTTGAAATCTATTGTTTGCATCTAATGAATCTATCTAATTTTTTAGCTCTCTAACAATCTATAAGACTCATTCAACACTCATTGGCTCACAATGATATTATTTTTGGTCATTGGTATTTTTATTTAAACTCACAACAACATTTACAAGCTTTCTCTAAAGGTTCTTGAGCACTTTGTATCCTATTGAGATTTATCATTGGCATTTAACCTTACACAAGGTGATTGTGTTCCAACCTTCTTTATTTCTAATACTATTTACAAAATCCGTAGTTGTGTTCCAAACACTTTGTGGGTTTTCATCTCTTTTTATCTAATCCATCATACACACTAGTTTATTGCTCTTTGTAGATCTAAGAGTAATGTTCATAATATTTGTCACTTTTGTTATTTCTTAGACACACTTAGGATAAGAGCACACACTTTTATTTCAATCTCTTTATCATTGGTTGTCTATGGAGTTGAATGACTAACATAGGGGCTTGACTAGTCTTGGCAAGCCCCCAAAAAACCCCAACATTTTCCTCTATTTTAGCTACAGGTTTATTGGAGCTCTCAATCACATGAGGGTTTGCAACTTCTTTCTTCCTATTCCATGCCATTTTGTCCTCATTTTGATAATTGGTAGACTACATAGTTCCTTCCCATTTTTTTTATCACCTAGATTTCTAGTACTTTTGTCTCTATTTTCTTTTTGTGTAGACTAATATCGAGATCTAGGTATAAAAGGTATAATTTACCAATTACTAGTTTACATACAACATATGGGTGATAGTGTGTCATGTAGAGGTTTGTGTGTCATGCCAACATCCATGCCACTCAACTTCAACATTTTGTGTTAGGTTCCTCTTTGCCTATTATTTACAGTTCACCTATTTTGTTAAATTTGTAATTCAGAATTTGTGAATCAACATATTTTTCATTAGCATTTATGCCTTAGCTTTGTGAAAAATGTTATTTTGTATATGTAATATATAGTAGGATAACCTAGTCTGAATTTGTTCTTTTTGTTAAAAAAGCAACAAATGATATCTTTCTAAAGAACTAGTTTTATCCTAGTGTGATGGGTTGAAAACATTTATCTGTAAAACAAGAAAACTTTTTAGTTAAATCAAATTTTCAACATCACACACATATACATATATATGTATATATACATACACATATGTATACCTATATAATATATACTTATATAAATACATATAAATAATATATATACATGTGTGTATAATGTTTAGTGAGGTTCTTATTGGGGCCTTCACTCCTAAATGTAAGAGTTTGTTCGTGGGACCCACATTCCATATAATTTATTTAATGGGTTACTTACGTATACATATATATGTATATATACATATATAGTATATACACGTATACATACATACATATAAATAATATATATACAAGTGCAAGTGTGTATATATATAAATTTTAGGGAGATTCTTATTGGGGCCTTTACTCTTGAATGTAAGGGTTTGTTCTAAAGATATAAAGTTGGTAATTAAATATATAACAAATTAATATTTAATTACTAACTATTAATTTGTTACACACACACTATTAATTTGTTATTCCCTCCTCCTTTATCATCCCTGGAACTTGCTTGGAAAGAATTTATGTGTAGGGTAGACAACTACTTGGCCCATGTTGGCTTCATCTTTTTAATTGTTAATCATTAGAAGCAGACTCACCCCAAGGTTGAGGTGAGCCTGGTTATGAGAAAAGGGAAAAGCATCAAAGTGGACTCCTCTAATATGGAGGCGGATAGCTATGAGGAAATGGGTTTGAGCAACAATTCAGAGGAGGCAAAGGAATCCGTGGACTTGTCTAAGGAACAAATGGAGGAAGACCTTGATTTTGAGGAAATTGGGGATGACGATGTGAAGGAGAAGCAAAGCAAAAAAAAGTACAAGGATAAAGACTGGGGGAGCCAATGGTTGGGGCCAACTTCCTTGAAATCTCAGGCTCGTGTTCACACCCTTATGGTGAAAATGAGGTTAACTCGTGAAAAAAGTTCGTTGGAGATTGCCATCAATGTCATTAATCAATTGGTGGGTCAATCAGTTGGTCTTGTGTAGGATATAAAGATCCACCATTAGTTTTCTAAATGGTTCTTTAAAAGAATAAGAAATTCTAGGTAGAAGTATGAGGGGATCTTGGTGCCCGAGGAGGAGGAAAAGGACAAATAGAATACAATATTGTAGGTGGTCGAGGAAGAGTTAAAGGAGTTGTTTTGGTCTTTCTTTTTTGGTTCTTTTTGTTATTTTCTTTGTTGTCTTTGGTCTAGTTTGGCCAACATAGTAGCTCTATTTTGGTGTCTATGTAGTCAGTTGGCTATGTTTGTGCTGTAACTTTTGCTTTCTATAAATTTTATGATCCCTTTAAAACCAACTTATCTTAATCAAAACTATTAATTTGTTATTACCAGTGGCATTAAGGGATGAATGTGAGGTCAATCATAAAAACTAAAAAGAGCCCACATATATTTTTTAATTTTATAAAGTAAGTGTTTTAAATTTAAAATATTACCGACATACTTTTATTAAATGAATACACCTAAAATGATAAAGTAACTTTTTTCTATTTAAAAAATATATAACCAGCGTATTTTTTAAATGAAAGCACATAAGAATTAAATTTAAAATACATAACCACCATAGTTTTATTAAATTAATGGACATAACAATAAAGCCGACATAAAGTAACAAATCTATAAAATACAAGTAATAGTCAAACATAAATCACAAAAATATGAAATAAGTTAGACTAAAAGAATACCTGAGAAGCGCAGGAGTTATTTGCAGGTAACTGCATTATATTTCATACATTTTCGTATAAGGTTTCAATTTCTTTTTCTTTTTTTTTTTGCAGAATAAAATCTAATTTCTGAATTTTCATTGTCTGTCGATTTATAAAAATTAACTGAGCTTAATTATATTTTATTAGGGTTTTATCCAATGAACCATTTATAAACATGAGTGATACTAAATACTCTTTATAGTATAATTTTTTTTTGGAACATGGTGGAAATTAAAGGCGTCCAATTGTTTTGATTCTTTCGATCTAAGAGTAGGGCAGGGTAGCTACCACCTAACATTATTGCTCGCCGGTTTAGGATTCCCCTTGGTCAGTGTAGGGTTGGTTCCTATCAGTTATGAGTTGAGATTGACCATCCTATTCCTCAATGGAATAGGATCTGTAATATTTGTTGACAACAGGAATGGAAATAGAGATATTAATAATTTTTTACATCTAAACACTGCTGGGGCAATTATAGCTTCATCCTTCACATAAGTAGGCTAAGTTTGATAATTAAAAGGTTGACGGTTTACTATTTCACTGGGTTCTATGGTGTTTCAGAAATTCATTCTCTGAGTAGCACCAATTGTTGAGTGTGAGAGTTTCATTGTAGAGCTGTGAATTTTTGAAGTGTAAGTTTTTTCATTTTGTATTCGGGTTTTGTGAACTTTTCTTTAAAGACATATTTGTGAAGGCTGTTATCATAAATTCTAATTCTGATTGTAAGCTTTGTTCCCCTCTACTTTAATGAAGACAAATTTATAAATATTATCAAGTAGAATAGAGGGATTTTCTTTTCTGCTCTAGATTTTCTCTATTTCCTTAGGTATGTTCTGTACCAAACTATTGTATCTTTTTTTTGCAGAGATTTTGCATGACATTCTCTGCTTCTTGAATGGAAAATAATGTTGACAATATCCATGCTTTGTGATTGCATCTCCTTGCTATGAGCTATGGCTTGCTCTCTTAAATTGACTTTGTTTAACACTAGATTCAAAATCTTTGCTTCTTGAATGAAAATAATATTGACAACATCCATGCTTTGTGATTGCATCTCCTTTCTATCAGCGATGTCTTACTCTCTTTAGTTGAGTTTGTTTAACATTAGATTTATCTCTCAAAAAATTAGATGAAATATATTCTTACCTTTTAACAGTTGTCAAAATTCTTAAACCTGCTCTCATATAATAAATAAATAATTAATATTGCTATATTGTTATCCTTTTAGAAGGCAATACCTGTTTGTACTATATGTATAGGAACTTGGCTTTGCTACCGAGTCAATATAACTCTTTTTTATGTGGCAAACAAATACATTTTCTTGCATAAGCCAATCTTATTAAACCATTTACCAAATAATGGATCTGATAGAGAGTGAAAGCAGTTGATCAAAGAATTAAAATCTTCTGGGATCAAACCTACAGTTGTAGCACATCATAATACTTAGTGTTTGCTGTTAGTAAATCATTGCTTCTGAACCAGTTATAGGGAAAGGAGATTAAGGAAGATTGAATATATTTTCTTTCTTTGACATGAAAGAAATACGCACAAAATTGAATGCCAAACTTTTAGTAAGGTTGAAGAAATTATTTGGCATAGAAGACATGCCCACAAGTGTGAGTAATGTGACTTCCAGTTTGATTGACCTGAGCAGTGATGACGAGGATTCACTTCAGGAGAAAACTCCAACAGAAATACAATTGCAATCGTCAATAGGAATTTTAAAAAATGAATGCTCTGAAAATTTGTGTAATACACAAATAGAATTTGAGTGGTATTTACACTCGAGTGGTCAAATGTTATTTACACATTAGGATTAGTTGAAGCATATGCAATATGTACTCATAGATTAAATGAGTTTTATAAGCCTCTAAGTTGTTTGTTGCCATCAACAAACATTTGAAATAGGTGTTTCCATCACATACAAAAAAAATAAAAAGATTTTGGTAGAAGGTCTATCTTTCTTGTTGGCTATCTTTTCTAGTTACTATTTGTGTGTGACATACCATTTATGCAAGTATCCCCATTTTATTACAATGTGTAGGATAACACTTTATTGATGTATGTGTAGATCATTAAGTGGTGTGCAATTTGACCATATATTTTTATGTAATGTTTGTACTTTGTGGGTTTATATGTAAAACTTATGGTAAGGTATTGCGGGTTACATTTTTGACATATGTGACCTTGAAGATGGTTTTCATTAATAGAAACATGATCTAGAAAAATTTAAATATAAATAAATGTTAACAAATATAGGGAATGCATCTACAATATATGAGAACTAACAAGAACTCACAAGTTGAATAAACATCTCATTGCTCAGTATTGAGGAGCAATCAGTATTTGATGCATTTGTGCATTTGCTACAACAAATAATATAGTCATCTTCCATAATAAGATAATGTTAAAGTCATTGACCACACTAGTTTCTTGTAGTGGGTTTTTGCATATACTAGGTGTATTGAATCACATGATGCCAATGACAATCATCTAGACAATGTAGTCCTATTGTGTGTTGGTGAATATCTAATGTTGGTGTGAATACTATAAGTTCTGATAAATAAAAGGTTGATTGTTTACATATCTTACTGTGTTCTATGGAGTTTCAGAAATTCATTCCCTGACTAGCACCAATTGTTGAATTTGAGAGTTTCATAGTAAAGGTATGAATTTTCCAAGTGCAAGTTTTTTCATTTTGTATATGGGTTCTGTGAACTTTTATTTAAAAACATATTTGTCATGGCTGTTATCAGAAATTCTAATTCTGATTGTAAGCGATTAGACAAATCTATAAATATTATCATGTAGAATAGAGCAATTTTCTTTTCTGCTCTAGATTTTCTCTCTTTCCTTAGGTATGTTCTGTACCAAACTATTGTATCTTTTTTGCAGAGGACTTGTATGGAATTGTTTGCTTCTTGAATGGAGAATAATGTTGATAATATCCATGCATTGTGATTGCATCTCCTTTCTATGAGCTATGGCTTGCTCTCTTTAGTTGAGTTTATTTAACACTGAATTTATCTCTGTAAAAGAAATAGATGAAATGTTTTCTTACCTTTTTACAGTTCACCTTTTGCCACCATAATATTTAATGATTTCCATTTTGGATTCACATTATAGAATCAACAATTGCAACTATATGCCTGTCTTTTCATTTCTTTATCCCTTTCTTTTTTTCATATGAATTTTCTGACAATCAAAATTGCTAAACCTGCAAGAACTTTGTGGACAAACAACTAATAAAATATTAAACATACAAAGACATTCTTTTGGAGGATGTTAATTGTGATCTAATATAATAAATTACAGTGTTGCTCTATTGTTATCCTTTCAGAAGGCAATACCCGTATTTGTATAATATTTTTACCAACTTGGCTTTGCTGCCAAGTCAATGTAACTCTTTTTTTAATCTGGCAAACAAATACATTTTCTTGCATAAGCCAATCTTATTAAACCATTTACGAAATAATTGATCTAATAGAGTGAAGGCAGTTAATCAAAGAATTAAAACCTTCTCGGATCGAACCTACAGTGGTAGCACATCATAATAGTTAGTGTTTGCTGTTAGTAAATCACTGTTTCTTAACCAGTTACAGGGTGTAAGAACAGGCCCAATAAACACTAAAAGACAGGGCAAAACATAACAGCAACAAATAGAAAAGAGGCAGGGCAAAACATAGTTGAATAACCCGGCAAATTATATTCATCTAACATTCATTACATCACAAATGCTTGTCACAGTAGCTATCCAGATGCTATATCTAATAGCAATCTGAATGCTGTATCCAGCAGCCATCCAGAGGCTCTCTATTCAACAGCTCTCTCCAATCACATATATATAGTTATAGAACTTTTGAAGCCTGGAAACTTCTAGCTTTCTAGAAAACTCTTAAACCTAGAATGTTCTTTTCTAGAACATATCTTACAATATTCTTTTCTAGAATAGCTCCAAGAATGTTCTAGCTTGTGGAAGGCTCTAGAATCATTCTACAATTTTCTAGACAATCTTAATCCTTAACATCCCCCCTTAAGATTGGCCAGAATAATACAGAAAAAATACAAATGAGAGGGAAACATTATATTACTATCCCCCCTTAATGTTCACCTCTAGCATACCAAGCATTCTTTGATCATAATCCTTTTTCATGGTTTGCTCCCATTCTTTCTGTCCTCTAGCTTGCTCATATGAGATTGAAACTTTAAGCCTTCAACACTCATTATCTTTTGTCTAGCTGAAAAGTCATCTTCTTCATCATCACTACCAACAATACCTCTAGCTTGTTCCAAATTGCATTTCCAGCAATAGTCCTGCAAACAAAAATCACTCTAGCAATATATCAGCGCTGCAAACAAATCACTTCAGCAATATTTCAACCCTGCAAACAAATCACTCCAGCAATACACTTCTAACTGAACCTCTAGCTGAACCGGAAAACATTCTAGCTAAACCAGGAAAACATTCTAGCTGAACCTGGTTGAAACTGTAGCTAAACTTGCTCTGATCCTCTAACTGAATCTTTTTTTTTTCCAACAATCCCCTCAGCATTACCCAAGGGGATTCGAACCCATAACCTCGCTCTGATACCATGTAAGAACAGGCCCAATAAACACCAAAAGACAGGGCAAAACATAACAGCAATGAACATAGCAAACGCAGGGCAAAACAGAGTTAGATAACTCAGAAATATATATTCATCTAACTTGCATTACATCCAAATGCCGTGTCTAGCAGCAATCCAGATGCTATATCTAATAGCAATCTGAATGCTGTATCCAGCAGCCATCCAGAGGCTCTCTATTCAACAGCTCTCTCCAATCACATATATATAGTTATAGAACTTTTGAAGCCTGGAAACTTCTAGCTTTCTAGAAAACTCTTAAACCTGGAATGTTCTTTTCTAAAACATATCTTACAATATTCTTTTCTAGAATAGCTCCAAGAATGTTCTAGCTTGTGGAAGGCTCTAGAATCATTCTACAATTTTCTAGACAATCTTAATCCTTAACACAGGGAAATGAGATTAAGGAGGATTGACTATATTTTCTGTCTTTGGCATGAAAGAAATACGCACAAATTTGAATAAACTCTGTGTTTGCCTTATGCAGGGATTATTTGGTATAGAAGACATGTCCACAAGTGTGAGTAACGTGGATTCCAGTGTGATTGACCTGAGCAGTGACGACAAGGATTCACTTTAGGAGAAAACTCCAACAGAAATACATTTGCAATCGTCTATGGGAAATTTAAAAAATGAGTGCTCTGAAAATTTGTGTGATACACAAATAGAACAGCCAATTTGTACCCAGACAGTTCAAGATGCTGCATTTTCAAGATCAGCTGGTCATGAATTCGACTGGTATTTCAAAGATACCAAACCTAACCTTGACAATAGGATTCAAAGAACTCTGCCATCTGTATCTTTAGCTAAGGAACAACATGAAAGTGGATTGGAGCAGGATGGATCGAGGCAATCTAATGGCATTACATATTCTACTCTTGGTTCACCATCTCATCATGAAAGGTCTGCACGGCAAGCTTTTAGTGCAACAGATAGTCAGCAGATATTAAATCAGCAAGGAAGGCATACATTGCCAACATCTTCATCAAGGTCAAATTGTCTGGGCCAGCCAGGCCAGGAAATTCAAAACAGCACCGATACACTTGGAATAAATCACATTGTGCAAGTAAACAATGAAAACACAAGAAATGTTGGAAGTATGCCTCCAGTTAGTTCTTCCATGTCAAATCAATCTGAACATGTTTCTTCTAAGAGCAGCTTTCACCAATTTTGGAAAGCAGGAGATTATGATGTTCGATATCCACAAAAAAAATCCATAACAGATCTTTTATTCTTTTGGAAAATTTGCATGTTGCATATCTTTTATATTATGAAAATATTGTCCTAGACATCAAATATTAATTATCGCACAGTTATCTGTTTTCTTATTTTCTGTGATCTTCGAACTAAGAATGTTGAGGTTATAAGGAATGCCATGCATCTTTAGCACTGTTTCTGTGAAGCGATTTACATGATTCTATAGTAATCAGTTATGGCATCGATTTGATACGTTCTTGCTAATGTGATGGAGTTAGACAACATTATATACTTTAATAATAGTGAGAATTATTTTTTTCTTTATGCAGGTGGAATGGTTCATGTTCGTGTACACCCGAAGTTCCTTCATTCTAATGCTACCTCCCATAAATGGGCATTTGGAGGTTTACTACTTATGCCGCCCTTTCGAATGATAAATAATGTCCATTAACACTCTCTTTCCTTATTGTCATCTGTAGATCATTTGTTATTTATATTAGGATCCACTGCTTGAACTGTAACGTTCAATTTTTCAGTCAAGAGATTATCTTAGCCTTATTGAGAGATATTTTCTCCAAAGCTCTGTTCTTGTGTTATAAAATAATATTTTCTGTGAAGACAGATCAATTCATGTCAGATGTTATAGGAAATGGTAAATCTATTCTTGAAATAAAATAGTGAAATATAAATACAAGATATAGAACTGTTGGAAATTGAAAATCCTAAAGTTACCCTTTTTTGACTCATCTTAATTACGATGCCCTGAAAATGTAAGGCATATTACAAGATTCTTTCTACAAGAAACTATACAAAATGAGTGACTGAATGACAGAAAAATAAAAATGGGAAAGTTTGCTTTCAAAGAAAAATGAACAAAATGCTATTACACATTGATAATATTCATTGTTGTTATTTTACATTCTTATCATTATCTCCAAGGATATCTTACAACAAGTGATATCTTTCCTTATAACGATAATTGGGAATATCACCAAGCCCAGACTGGCTCTAGGGATAAATTGGCGCCAGTCCAGGGTGTGTTATGACATGTCTTATTGTACTGTGGGGATTTGAACTTGAGTCATTCTCTTTATGAATTCAGCAATTTACGATCATACAACTAACCTTTGGACTGTTGCAAAAAAGTAATGTTATTCTATTGTACTGGGTGTACACTAATCTGTTTTTCTGTTCTGGTGACTGTTTTTATTTTTGTTTTTCTCCATTTTGTAGTCTCTTTGGTAGTAGCCATGTTTATTAGATTCAAATTTTGAATAAATAATGCTGTTATCAAAATAATTTGTAAAAGGCGGTTCTTCCTTGTGACGTATTTCCCACTTTATGGCCAATTGTTGGTATCTCTATTTACTTAATCTTTAGTAAATATTTTTGTTGAAAGTTTACTCTAATGAGTCTTATTTTTTGTTTATCATTGCAGTGATTGCAGAGCTTCTTGATAATGCAATTGATGAGGTAATGTAGCTTTGTACTTTGTTTCCTGAGATGAATTGTTGAGGTGGCTACAATCACTCATTTGTGATAGTTACCACAGAGATGAGAGAAGCTCACAACTAATGTTTATTTTTAAAATATTTTGGTCAGTTTTGTTTGGTGAAGGATTGTCTTGATGATGACTATTTGTCAACTTGGTGTATGATGTTTTGATGATAAGATTTATGTCCACGTGATTGCCTTCTAT
This sequence comes from Cunninghamia lanceolata, assembly GCA_027924645.1. NCBI lineage: Eukaryota > Viridiplantae > Streptophyta > Pinopsida > Cupressales > Cupressaceae > Cunninghamia > Cunninghamia lanceolata. The sequence continues at coordinate 6,016,141 of BSBN01001670.1, read as the reverse complement.
TCTCTATTCATTTAGTGATTTGCGTGCCTGTATTTTATTCTCTCCAGGTTTGTTTTTAAATCTCGAGTTTGTGTGTCCATATCAGTAATCTTGTTGTATTGTTTGTGTGTTATTATTGAAATATCTAAAACATTACTTCAAGCATGCATACACTTTGCTTTCCTGAACAAGATTTATGTTTGAGCTAGCTCATTGCTTGCAAAATATTTGATTTTCCGTACAAATTGAATTCCTCCTTTCTATTTTCAAAATATTGATTTAAGAAAATAATTTTACTATAATTCTGCTGTTTGGAAAGTCTGATGTTAATGATTATTTTGATCAGGTGTGAGAATTCTCATCAAAGACAGCTGGAGCTAAATCAGAAGGTAAGACCTTGTTGCAATTTTTACCTTTTCTGCCTTTGTTCTAACTTATTTCTTGGAATATGTTTGAGGGATTGCAACTAAAAATGGTTTTTGATTGGAACTTATAGTTCTCAAAAATGGAATAATGAGAGTAAGAGTATACATTATGTGTCTATTGGTTTTGACATTCGTAGCCTTTTTTGTGGAATATGTAAGAAATCTGAGAATGAATTGAAGTATGCCAAACACAAATTAATGGTACTTGCATCTAATGTGGATCTTCAGAAGAAGCAAAGAAAAGTTGCCTTGAGGTAAAATTTTAATAGTATGTGTGTAATTGTAGATTGTATAGACTGTTAATTATGCATATTTTGGTGGATGGATGAGACCACAAAAACATCTAATTTGAAGTCATATATTCACGGAAAATAAGTTGTATATTTGGAATATCTTCATGGGACAATGTGCTTATTTTATGTCCTCTTCTGCTACTTATTAAGGATATTTATTCAATTGTAGATCTGCATAGAGCTGACAAGAGCCTTTGAAGAATCCTGATGGCTGAAGTGAAAATAGAAAAACTTTAAGATTGAAATGTATTTAGAGTTCTGTAAATTGCAGTCCTTTTCAGGGGAGCAAATTGTTTAAATAATTTCTGTTTCTAATGCATACGGAAATATTTATAAAGGAGTTTTATTCCACCTATTTCTGTGTATCTAATCAGAAGGCTTGACCATCCTTGCCCACAGCAATGTCCTAATTTGTTGGTAAACTGGTGTATAGTTTTGATGCATTTTTGGAAGCATGGTCATTCAAAAGGAGAGATACCTCTAAAAGGTGAAGATGGTATAAAAAAATTTCATCCAAAATATTTTATAGATACAACACAAAGTGAAATTTTTGAAGCATTCAAGTAAGAATTTTCATAGGTGAAAATTTGTCAAAGAATGTCTGAGAGTTTACAACCATGTTTCATACATATAAAGTATGTGAAACTTGTTGTCAACATCATGTTGAATTTCATCTACACCTACAATCATATAAAAAAGTTATGACAATAGTTATGCAAGTAAAACACAATTTGTGAAGTTTAATGTATGTGAAAAATCATAAGATTCAGATGAATTTAATGTAGACTGTATAAAAAACATATGTGTAGATTGTGGAAATTTGAAGAAACTTTTACAATTTGACAATATTGATTATTCAATGCAAGTTATGTGGAAGAGATTTCAATATAAGACATACTCAACGAAGTCAGGAGCTGAGTCCAAAAAAATTGTTTCAAAAGAGAGTGAATTGCCCTACAATCAGTTTATGTCCACAAATTTCGTAACGTCATATATCTGCATATCCAACAATGTCACAGCACAAGATGGAAGGCTAAACAATTTTGTGACTCAAATAATTGTTTTCCACCGGGTTCTATTCTCTCTATTATATATTTATTTGGGAACTATATATTTAATCCTCAAACTGAGATTAAAAGTGTAACAACCCACCCTCGTGGCAATGAGGAGTTGGTGAGTTCATTGAAGACAGCAAGAAGATATCTCCTTGAGAATAGCGTACAAAAGAAAATTAGGTGAGTCAATGCATTTGTGAGGGGGGATTTAAAAAAAAATCAGAGAACCTTGAGGGGGGGTCATGGCATGTGGAGGTGGCAGAGAGTGTTTATTGAGAAGAGAAATAACATGGAACTAGGAGAAAAAGTTATGGCTGAGCAGAGGACGGTTTTAAAAACTTACGCCCCAACATTGACTAAGTACTATGCATGAGACATAAGGGAGAGGGAGGCATTTAAGATAAAAGAAAATAGAGAGAATGGGGGGAGAGAAAGATAGGTGAAGGATTTAATCAAGCAAGCGAATAAATTGGAAGAGCTGAGATGAGTTGAAGAGAGAGGAGAGGCATTTAAGAACAAAAAAATTATATAGTGAATGACTGAGAAAAGAGAGGGGGATAGATTTATCTCAAACGAGTATATCTTTGCAAGATCTAAGGTGAGCTAAAGGGGGAGCAACTTGATAGAGAGGAAAGGAAGCACGAGAGGTATTTACCTCTATTCCTTGTTTTTTCATGCACAAAAACTAAAATTGGTTTGCTGCTATTTCATTAAGCATAGGAAAATCAAAATCCATTATTGCCTTTTAAATAAAACTACACTATGTTAACTACTGTTTTATTAAACATAGGAAAACTGAAACCTCATTACTGCCTATAACTCTACTACTAGTTATCACTTGTTACTATAACTCTACTACTAGCTCCCCTAGGAGCCACTTATGGGACCCGGGCCCATAGAGAGCCACTCCAAACGACCACTATAATGCCTAGACCTTGTTCATCTCATTTAACCAAACAAGGAATCCAAAATGATTAAAACACTGAATCATAACTTTAAAATTGTAAAGATAAAAGTGTCATCTACAAGACCCAATACTTTTGACGACAGAGAAATTTATTGAAAACAACCCTATGCCAATTAGACTAGTTTTGTAATAACTCCTGTGACCCCAATTTAATCACTCTTCACAAATTGTGTTTTACTTCCATAACTATTGTCGTAACTTTTTTATATGATTGTAGGTGTAGATGAAATTCAACATGATTTTGACAACAAGTTTCCCATACTTTATTTATATGTATGAAAAATGGTTGTAAACTCTCAAAGATTCTTTGACAAATTTTCACTTGCAAAAATTCTTACTTGAATGCTTCAAAAAGTTTACTTTGTGTTGTATGTATAAAATATTTTGGATGAGAAATTTTTATACCATCTGCACCTTCCATGAATGAGTATCTCTAAAGGCCCTTCAAACTGCCCTGACTATAGATAGTTGGCCCCATATAGAAATAGGGACTCACTCACGCCCTAACTCATACCAACTCTCGGTCGAGCCAACTAGAGGTGGAACCCCGGTAGGTGAGGTGGCCGTCTTACGTCTTCTAGTAGCTCTTTCCTCCTTTTGAATGACCATGCTTCTCAAAAGGCATCAAAACTATACAGCAGTTTACCAACAAATTAGGACATTGCTGCGGGCAAGGATGGTCAAGACTTCCAAATAGATACACAAAAATAGGTGGAATAAAACTTTTTTATAAATATTTCTTTATGCATTAGAAATAGAAACTATTTCAACAATTTGCTCTCCTGGAAAGGACTGCAATTTACAGAACTCTAAATGCATTTCAATCTTAAAGTTTTTCTATTTTCTCTTCAGCCATCGTGATTCTTCAAAGGCTCTTGTTGGCTTTGTGCATCCCTACAATTGAAAAAATATCCTTAATAAGTTGCAGAAAAGGACAGAAAATAAGCGCATCGACCCATGAAGATATTCCAAATATACAACTTAATTTCCGAGAATATGACTTCATATTAGAATTTTTTTTGTGGTCTCATCCATCCACCAAAATATGCATAATTAATAGTCTATACAATCTACACTTACACACATACTGTTAAAAATTTACCTCAAGGCAACTTGTCTTTGCTTCTTCTGAAGATCCACATTCGATGCAAGTACCATCAACTTGTGTTTGGCATACTTCAATTCATTCTCCAGATTTCTTATCTATTCAACAAAAAGGGCTACGAATGTCAGAAGCAATAGACACATAATGTATACTCTTACTCTCATTATTTGCATTTGAGAACTATCAGTTCCAATCAACTAACATTTTTAGTTGCAATCCCTCAAACACATTCCAATAAAGAAGTTAGAACAAAGGCAGAAAAGGTAAAAATTGCAACAAGGTCTTACCTTCTGATTTAGCTCCAGCTGTCTTTGATGAGAATTCTAACACCTGATCCAAATAATCAATAACCTGAGACTTTCCAAACTGCAGAATTATAGCAAAATTATTTTCTTAAATCAATATTTTGAAAACGGTAAGGATGAATTCAACTTTGTACGGAAAATCAAATATTTTGCAAGCAATGAGCTAGCTCAAACATAAATCTTGTTCAGGAAAGCAAAGTGTATGCATTCTTGAAGTAATGTTTTAGATATTTCAGTAATACCAGCCAAACAATACAACAAGATTACTGATATGGACACACAAACTCTAGATTTAAAACAAACCTAGAGAGAATAAAATACAGGCATGCAAATCAGTAAATGAATAGAGAATATAAGGCAAACCATAGAGTTTCCAAAAATGTGCTTGTTATTAATAAATGATATAGCAAAAGCATGGCCTCCATAAGGTCAATGCTTTTCATTGGCTGACCATGTCAAGGAAGGCTCTGACTGTTTTGTTTGATATGTTTGGACTTGAGGCTTTTACAGGCCCTCTGATAGTATTTTAACAGAGGCGGAATGTTCTCAAAACAGAGCACATACGCATTAAAACAAATCTGGAAGAAATATAAAGGAAAAAAGATGGATCGTACCAGCTCTTCAAAATTCAAAATTCTCAATAAATACTAACACTAACTCCCTCACTACGCCTCCATGTACTTAACTAAACTAAGACTTGAGTGACAGTTATTGGCGGAGTCAATAATTAGTAATTACATCTAACACTCCTCCTTAATTTTGACTCCATTTCCATTACAATATTTTCACCACTGACAATTCCTAATTGTTGTTTTTGAAATTCAAAATTTTCTTTTACCAATGGCTTAGTAAATAGGTCTACCAATTGGTGTTTAGAAATGCAAAAATATAGACTAACTTCTCCATTGCTGACCAGCTCTTTGATGAATTGGTAATGGGTGTCGATGTGCTTGCTCTTCTAAGGAAAACCATGATTTTTGAAATGTGCTATCGCTGAGCTGTTATCACAAAAGATAGTAATTGGCTACTTCTTTATTTTTGGTTCAATATCACTTATTAACCTCTTCATCCATACTGCTTGACAGGTTGCTGATGTAGCTGCTACGTACTTTGCCTCTACAAACAAAATAGTGACTATGGGTTGCTTCTTGGATGCCCATAAAATTATACCCATACCCAAACAAAATGCATAACATGATGTGCTCTTTCTATTGTCAACACTTCCTACAAAGTCACTTTCTACAAATCCAACAAGCTGGTTGTCTTTAGAACCTATTTACAAAATATCCTCTTGTACTGTTCGTACAATATATCTTAATATTCTCTTCCATGCCTTCCAGTGGGATTCCTTCGGTGACTCCATGAACCTAGAAAGAAGGCTGACTGCAAACATAATGTCTGGCCTTCTTGTTGTCAAATACATTAGGCTCCCTACTAGCTGCTTGTATGATGTAGAGTTTACTATTGCACTTGCATCAGTTTTGCTCAATTTGGTACCTAGAACAATAGCAATACTAATTATCTTGCAATTATTCATTCTAAATTTGGTAAACACATCCTGTGCATACTTCTTATAGCTAATGAATATACCCTATTCTGATTTCTCAATTTCTAGACCTAGAAAATACTTCATGTGACCGAAATTGGTCATTTCAAATTCTCTCTCCATAGCAAGCCTAGATTCCTCAATATGCAAATTAGCAATGTATAATAAGTCATCAGCATACATACATACAATTAGAATTTTACCTTGCAAGTTTATGTTTGTGTACAATGTAGGTTCATTTCTGCTATGCTTGAACCCTATGTTAAGTAGATAAGAATATATTCTGTTGTACCATGCACTTGGTGCTTGTTTCAATCCATATAAGGCCTTTTTTAGTTTATAGACCTTCTGTTCTTGTCCTTCAATCTTAAATCTAGGTGGTTGTTCAACATATACCTCTTTATTTAGAATTCCATTTAGAAATTCAGACTTGACATCTAATTGGTAAACTAGCCAATGGTGTTTTGCTGCTACTGGTAACAATATTCTAACTGTGTCCAATCTTGCCACTAGTGCAAATGTCTCTTCCTAGTCTATACTAGGGTACTGTGCAAACCCATTGGCTACTAGCCTTTCCTTGTGCTTCTCAACTTGGTCTTTCTCATTAAGTTTTGTCTTGTATACCCACTTAACTCCTATGCTTGTTTTCTCTTGTGGCAAGACTACTAAGTGCTATGTATCATTTTTCTCCATGGCTTCTATTTCATTGTTCATGGCTTCTACCCACTCTTTCTTTTTAACTACTTCTTCAAAATATATAGGCTGACTAGACATCAAGGAAAACATTACCTGTTCATATATCTCTCTGATAGTCTTGGTCTTCTGGTTCTTAATTTCTGCTATTGTAGGGTCTGAATCACTGCTAGAAGAAGGACTGTGCACTTCCTATCCTTGAGTTTCTCCTCTTGTTGCTGGAACCTGTAATCTAGGTAGACTCTGTCTTAGCTGCTCAATATCTGATATACTTTCTAGTTTAAATGTGTGTGGAACAATCTGACTATGAATTGTTCCATCATCTTGTTCATACCATGGCTTATCTTCAAGAATCTTCACATCTCTGGACTCTAATGTCTTCTTGGTAATTGGATTATACAACTTGTAGGCTTTTGATGCATCACTATAACCTTCAAGTATACACTTCTTGCTTCTATCATCCAATTTTCTCCTTAACTCCTCAGGCACATGAGCGTAAGCTAGACTTCCAAAAATTCTCAAGTTTGTTACATCTGGTTTCATTCCTCTCCAGGCTTCTAGAGGTGTCTTGTCCTTTACACTTTTTGTAGGTGATCTATTCAAGATGTACACTGAACATGCAATTGCCTATGCCCAATAATCATTTGATAGGTTTTGAGCTTTTAAGATACTCCTTTCCATATTCATGATTGTTTGATTCTTCCTCTCTGCCACTCCATTCTTCTATGGAGTGTACCTTGTGGTGAATTGTCTCTGAATGCCCTATTCACTACAATATGCTACAAAAGCTTTGGAGTCATATTCACCTCCTCTATCAGACCTTGAAACCTTAATCTGTCTACCACTCTAATTATCTACCATTGCTTTGAACTATTTGAATCTATCAAAGGTGTCTAATTTTTTCTTAATGAAGTACACCCAAGTCATCCTACTGCAATCATCAATAAAGTTTAAAAAATAATAACTGCCTCCTATAGACTCTATTTGCATGGGACCATAGAGATCAATATGGACTAGCACTAGTAGTTCTCTAACTCTATAGGTTGCTACATTTGGAAATGCACTCCTCTGGTGTTTGGCTATTATGCAACTTTCACAAGGATTATGGTGGACATCTATTGTAGGAAAACCTATAGCCATCGACTTTTTCTGCAACAAATCTAGACTGTTAAAGGCTAGCTGGCCATATTTTAGGTGCCATAACCAGGTTTCATCATAATTTGTAACATACTGACCATAAGATATGGACTGTTTCACACTTCTTAGGTTTAGGGGATACAATCTATTTTTGGTCATTTGGACTCTTGCTATGACCATTTCACTTGGGGGTTTATCTAAGATATATAGTACATGTGGAACCTTTAAATTCAACTTCAAAACCATTCTTAGTCATTTGGCCTACACTCAATAAATTATGTTTTAGGTTTTGAACATAATAGGCATCATGGCTAGCCTTTTCATTATGTTGCTTTACTACTGTAACAATACCTCTTCCTAGAGCATGAACCAAATGGTCATCTCTTAACTTGATCTTGGACCTGACTGTTTCATCAAAACTAGTGAAAACATTTTTATTATCTATCATGTCATTGCTGCAGGCACTATCCAATAGCCACATATCTTCTTTGTTGTTGTCTTCTTCTACTAAACATGATAGAAACATTGATGGGGTTCCTTCTTCTATGTTGGGCATATTAGCTCTACCCCTATTCTAATCTACTTGCTTCTTTCTGCACTCACTCTCATAGTGTCCATATCGCTTATAGTAATAGCACTATATATTCGATTTATCAAATCTACATCTTCCTCTATTACTCCTACCTCTTCCTCTATGGTTTTGAGGCTGTGACAGAGGCTACTTTTACTAATTCTCAACACTATCTCTATTATCAGACTAGGAAGAACTTTGACCTCTTCTTCCTCCATTGATTGTGGCCTGCATTTGTAGGGTAGTTTCTAGAGATTCATTTTTATTTTGCATTCTGGACTCATGGTTCAACATTGAACCAGTCAACTCTTCTATGGAGTACTGAACAAGATCCTTACATTCTTCGATTGTTGTCACCAACATATCATATGAGTGTGGAAGACTTCTAAGAATTTTCTCAATAAGTTTCTTGTTTGTGATGTCTTCACCATTCTAACTACAATAATGGGTTACACTTTTTGACCAAACTTGACATTGAAATCAATATTTTGAAGTAAATCTTCACATTTTGACACCTATAGCTGCTAAATAATTAGGAATTTGAAAATGATTCAATCTAGTAATTTGTGAGATTTTGTTTGTAGATTCTAAATATATTTTTTAAAAAAAATTGGAGTTAAATTGTGAAGTTTTTTGCATCTCCTTTGATAACTAGTTTTTAATAGTAAACAACATTTTTTTAAACTGATGTGTATTAAATTGGTTGAAAATGACTTCGAGGAAGTAAGAAAGATTCATCAGGAAGAAGATTTGGAAAGGGAACTAATAGATTCAATCTGGAAGCATGGAGAAGGATTGGAGGATGCAAGGAAAGAGTTAGAAAACAAAGAGGGCTATTCTACAGAGGCTGAAATAAATCAGGGAGATAGGGTTTTGAGAGATAAGGGGGAATGCCCTTTAGAAGAAGAGTAAAAAATAGACAATAACCCACATTTGATAGAAATAAGTGGGTAGGAAGGGTTAGAGGCAAGTGATCGGAAAAATGAGGAAGAGAAGGAATAAAATATGGAGGAAGAAGGGATTGGAGAAGAAGAAGAGCAGGGTCTGTCAGAAGAGGATCCGGAGGAGGAAGAAAGTTATGAGGAACTCAAAGTAGGCTCTCTAGAAACACTGGGGCTGGAGCAAATCCAGATGAATAGGAAGACCTTGAAGATGAAGGCAGCTAGTCAAAGAGGGTGAAAATCTAATAAGGAGAGGATAGCCCTGGAAGGGATAGCAAAGGGGCAAAAGAAATTAAACCAAACAGTTCTGAGGAACAGGAAGGAATTGACCCTTCCTGAAGATCCATGAAGATAATTAGTTGGAATGCTAGGGGCTTGAATGCCCCTAGCAAATGGTCCCTATTTAGACACCAAATGGAAGCAATCAAACCTGATATAGTATTGATCCAAGAAACAAAGTGGAACTGGGAAGAGCAAAAGAATAAAATCAGATTTTGGAAGGGGTGGGAAGGGGTGTTCTCTTAATAACAAGCACATTTTTGGAAGCTTTATGGTTTACCTTGAACTGTTCTCTGTTCTTATGGTTTGCCTTCCATTCTCTATTCATTTAGTGATTTGTATGCCTGTATTTTATTCTCTCCAGGTTTGTTTTTAAATCTAGAGTTTGTGTGTCCATATCAGTAATCTTGTTGTATTGTTTGTGTGTTATTATTGAAATATCTAAAACATTACTTCAAGCATGCATACACTTTGCTTTCCTGAACAAGATTTATTTTTGAGCTAGATCATTGCTTGCAAAATATTTGATTTTCCGTACAAATTGAATTCATCCTTCCTATTTTCAGAATATTGATTTAAGAAAATAATTTTACTATAATTCTACTATTTGGAAAGTCTAATGTTATTTATTATTTTGATTAGGTGTGAGAATTCTCATCAAAGACAGCTAGAGCTAAATCAGAAGGTAAGACCTTGTTGCAATTTTTACCTTTTCTGCCTTTGTTCTAACTTATTTCCTGGAATATGTTTGAGGGATTTCAACTAAAAATGGTTTTTGATTGGAACTTATAGTTCTCAAAAATAGAATAATGAGAGTAAGAGTATACATTATGTGTCTATTGGTTTTGACATTCGTAGCCTTTTTTGTTGAATATATAAGAAATCTGAGAATGAATTGAAGTATGCCAAACACAAATTAATGGTACTTGCATCTAATGTGGATCTTCAGAAGAAGCAAAGAAAAGTTGCCTTGAGGTAAAATTTTAATAGTATGTGTGTAAGTGTAGATTGTATAGACTGTTAATTATGCATATCTTGGTGGATGGATGAGACCACAAAAACTTCTAATTTGAAGTCATATATTCACAGAAAATTAGTTGTATATTTGGAATATCTTCATGGGTGAATGTGCTTACTTTATGTCCTCCTCTGCTACTTATTAAGGATATTTATTCAATTGTAGGGCTGCATAGAGCTGACAAGAGCCTTTGAAGAATCCTGATGGCTAAAGTGAAAATAGAAAAACTTTAAGATTGAAATGGATTTAGAGTTCTGTAAATTGCAGTCCTTTTCAGCGGAGAAAATTATTGAAACAATTTATGTTTCTAATGCATATGGAAATATTTATAAAGGAGTTTTAATCCACCTATTTATATGTATCTAATCAGAAGGCTTGACCATCCTTGCCCACTGCAATGTCCTAATTTGTTGGTAAATTGGTGTATAGTTTTGATGCATTTTTGGAAGCATGGTCATTCAAAAGGAGAGAGCTACCTCTAAAACGTGAAGATGGTATTAAAATTTTTTCATCCAAAATATTTTATAGATACAACACAAAGTGAACTTCTTGAAGCATTCAAGTAAGAATTTTCCTAGGTTAAAATTTGTCAAAGAATGTCTGAGAGTTTACAATTATGTTTCGTACGTATAAATAACGTATGTGAAACTTGTTGTCAACATCATGTTGAATTTCATATACACCTACAATCATATAAAAAAGTTATGACAATAGTTATGGAAGTAAAACACAATTTGTGAAGTTTAACGTATGTGAAAAATCAGAAGATTCGGATGAATTTAATGTAGACTATATAAAAAATATATGTGTAGATTGTGAAAATTTGAAGAAACTTTTACAATTTGACAATATTGATTATTCAATGCAAGTTATGAGGAAGAGATTTCAATATGAGACATACTCAACGAAGTCAGGAGCTGAGTCCAAAAAAATTGTTTTGAAAGAGAGTGAATTGCCCTACAATGAGTTTATGTCCACAAATTTCATAACATCATATATCTGCATATCCAAGAATATCACAGTGCAAGATAGAAGGCTAAACAATTTTGTGACTCAAATAATTGTTTTCCATTAGGTTCTATTCTCTCTATTATATATTTATTTGGGAACTATACATTTAGTCCTCAAACTAAGATTAAAAGTGTAACAACCTACCCTCGTGGCAATGAGGAGTTGGTGAGTTCATTGAAGACAGCAAGAAGATATCTACTTGAGAATAGCGTAGAGAAGAAAATTAGGTGAGTCAATGCATTTGTGAGGGGGGATTTAAAAAAAAAAATTAGAGAACCTTGAGGGGGGGTCACGGCATTTGTAGGTGGCAGACAGTGTTTATTGAGAAGAGAAATAACATGGAAGTAGGAGAAAAAGTTATGGCTGAGCAGAGGATGGTTTTAAAAACTTACGCCCAAACATCGACTAAGTACTAAGCATGAGACATAAGGGAGAGGGAGGCATTTAAGATAAAATAAAAATAGAGAGAACGGGGGGAGAGAAAGATATGGGAAGGATTTAATCAAGCAAGTGAATAAATTGGAAGAGTTGAGATGAGCTGAAGAGAAGTGCGAATAGGGAAAGGGCAGAGGAGAGGTGTTTAAGAACAAACAAAATTATACAGTGAATATCTGAGAAAAGAGAGGGGGATAGATTTATCTCAAACAAGCATATATTTGAAAGATCTGAGGTGAGCTGAAGGGGGAGCAACTTGATAGAGAGGAAAGGAAGCACGGGAGGTATTTACCTCTGTTCCTTGTTTTTTCACTCACAAAAACTAAAATTGGTTTGCTGCTATTTCATTAAACATAGGAAAACTGAAACCCATTACTGCCTTTTAAATAAAACTACAATATGTTAACTACTATTTCATTAAAAATAGGAAAACTAAAACCTCATTACTGCCTATAACTCTATTATTAGTTATCACTTGTTACTATAACTCTACTACTAGCTCCCCTAACAAGCACTTACGGGTCCCGGGCCCATAGAGAGCCACTCCAAATGACCACTATAATGCCTAGACCTTGTTCATCTCATTTAACCAAACAAGGAATCCAAAATCACTAAAAATCACTAAAACACTGAATCATAACTTTAAAATTGTAAAGATGAAAAGTGTCATCTACAAGACCCAATACTTTTGACGATAGAGAAATTTATTGAAAACAACCCTATGCCAATTAGACTAGTTTTGTAATAACTCCAGTGACCCCAATTTAATCACTCTTCAGAAATTGTGTTTTACTTCCATAACTATTGTTGTAAGTTTTTTATATGATTGTAGGTGTAGATGAAATTCAACATGATTTTGACAACAAGTTTCCCATACTTTATTTATATGTACGAAACATGGTTGTATACTCTCAAAGATTCTTTGACAAATTTTCACTTGCAAAAATTCTTGCTTGAATGCTTCAAAAAGTTTACTTTGTGTTGTATCTATAAAATATTTTGGATGAGAAATTTTTATACCATCTTCACCTTCCATGAATGCGTATCTCTAAAGGCCCTTCAAACTGCCCTGACTATAAATAGTTGGCCCCATATAGAAACAGGGACTCACTCATGCCCTAACTCATAACAACTCTTGCTCGAGCCAACTAGAGGTGGATCCTCGGTAGGTGAGGTGGCCGTGTTATGTCTTCTAGTAGCTCTCTCCTCCTTTTGAATGACCATGGTTATCAAAAGCCATCAAAACTATACAGCAGTTTACCAACAAATTAGGACATTACTGCAGGCAAGGATGGTCAAGACTTCCAAATAGATACACAAAAATAGATGGAATAAAACTTCTTTATAAATTTTTCTATATGCATTAGAAATAGAAACTGTTTCAACAATTTGCTCCCCTAGAAAGGACTGCAATTTGCAGAACTCTAAATGCATTTTAATCTTAAAGTTTTTCTATTTTTGCTTTAGCCATCGTGATTCTTCAAAGGTTCCTGTTGGCTCTATGCATCCCTACAATTGAAAAAATATCCTTAATAAGTAGCAGAAAAGGACAGAAAATAAGCACATCAACCCATGAAGATATTCCAAATATACAACTTATTTTCGAAGAATATGACTTCATATTAGAAGTTTTTTGTGGTCTCATCCATCCACCAAAATATGCATAATTAATAGTCTATACAATCTACACTTACACACATACTGTTAAAAATTTACCTCAAGGCAACTTGTCTTTGCTTCTTCTGAAGATCCACATTAGATGCAAGTACCATCAACCTGTGTTTGGCATACTTTAATTCATTCTCTAGATTTTTATCTATTCAACAAAAAGGGCTACAAATGTTAGAAGCAAAAGACACATAATGTATACTCTTACTCTCATTATTTGCATTTGAGAACTATCAGTTCCAATCAACTAACATTGTTAGTTGCAATCCCTCGAACACATTCCAATAAAGAAGTTAGAACAAAGGCAGAAAAGGTAAAAATTGCAACAAGGTTTTACCTTCTGATTTAGCTCTAGCTGTCTCAAAACAGAGCACATACGCATTAAAACAAATCTAGAAAAAATATAGAGGAAAAAAGATGGATCATACCAACTCTTCAAAATTCAAAATTCTCAATAAATACTAACACTAATTCCCTCACTACACCTCCATGTACTTAACTAAACTAAGACTTGAGTGACAGTTATTGGCGGAGTCAATAATTAGTAATTATATCTAACACTCCCCCTTAATTTTGACTCCATTTTCATTACAATATTTTCAGAACTGACAATTCCTAATTGTTGTTTTTGAAATTCAAAATTTTCTTTTACCAATAGCTTAGTAAATATGTCTGCCAATTGGTGTTTAGAAATGCAAAATTGTAGACTAACTTCTCCATTGCAGACCAGCTCTCTGATGAAGTGGTAATGGGTGTCGATGTGCTTGCTCTTCTAATGAAAAACATGATTTTTGAAATGTGCTATCACTGAGTTGTTATCACAAAAGATAGTAATTGACTACTTCTTTGTTTTTGGTTCAATATCACTTATTAACCTCTTCATCCATACTGTTTGACAGGCTGCTGATGTAGTTGCTACGTACTATGCCTCTGCAAACAAAATAGTGACTATGGGTTGCTTCTTGGATGCCCATGAAATTATACCCATACCCAAACAAAATGCATAACGTGATGTGCTCTTTCCATCATCAACACTTCCTTCAAAGTCACTTTCTAGAAATCCAACAAGCTAGTTGTCTTTAGAACCTATATACAAAATATCCTCTTGTACTGTTCCTACAATATATCTTAATATTCTCTTCCATGCCTTCCAGTGGGATTTGTTTGGTAACTCCATGAACCTAGAAAGATGACTGACTGCAAACATAATGTCTGGCCTTCTTGTTGTCAAATACATTAGGCTCCCTACTAACTGCTTGTATGATGTAGAGTTTACTGTTGTACTTTCATCACTTTTGCTCAATTTGGTACCTAGAACAATAGCAATACCAATTATCTTGCAATTATTCATTCTAAATTTGGTCAACACATCCTGTGCATACTTCTTATGGCTAATGAAGATACCCTATTCTAATTTCTCAATTTCTAGACCTAGAAAATACTTCATGAGACCGAGATTGGTCATTTCAAATTCTCTCTCCATAGCAAGCCTAGATTCCTCAAGATGCAAATTACCAATGTATAATAAGTCATCAACATACATACATACAATTAGATATTTAACTTGCAAGTTTATGTTTGTGTACAGTGTAGGTTCATTTCTACTATGCTTGAACCCTCTATTAAGTAGATAAGAATATATTCTATTGTACCATGCCCTTGGTGCCTGTTTCAATCCATATAAGGCCTTTTCCAGTTTATAGACCTTCTGTTCTTGTCCTTCAATCTTAAATCTAGGTGGTTGTTCAACATATACCTCTTCATTTAGAATTCCATTTAGAAATTCAGACTTGACATCTAATTGGTAAACTAGCCAATGGTGTTTTGCTGCTACTGGTAACAATATTCTAACTGTGTCCAATCTTGCCACTAGTGCAAATGTCTCTTCCTAGTCTATACTAGGGTACAGTGCAAACCCATTGGCTATTAGCCTTGCCTTGTGCTTCTCAACTTGGCCTTTCTCATTAAGTTTTGTCTTGTAGACCCACTTAACTCCTATGCTTGTTTTCTCTTGTGGCAAGTCTACTAAGTCCTATGTGTCATTTTTCTCTATGGCTTCTATTTCATTGTTCATGGCTTCTACCCACTCTTTCTTTTTAACTACTTCTTCAAAATATATAGGCTGACTAGACATCAAGGCAAACATTACTTGTTCATTATTGTCCTACTATTCATATATCTCTCTGATAGTCTTGGTCTTCTGGTTCTTGAGCTCTGCTATTGTAGGGTCTGAATCACTACTAGAAGAAGCACTGTGCACTTCCTATCCTTGAGTTTCTCCTCTTGTTGCTGGAACCTGTAATCTAGGTAGACTCTATCTTAGCTGCTCAATATCTGATATACTTGCTGGTTTAAATGTGTGTGGAACAATCTGACTATGAATTATTCCATCATCTTGTTCATACCATGGCTTATCTTCAAGAATCTTCACATCTCTAGACACTACTGTCTTGTTGGTAATTGGATTATACAACTTGTAGGCTTTTGATGCATCACTATAACCTATGAGTATACACTTCTCGCTTCTATCATCTAATTTTCTTCTTAACTCCTCAGGCACGTGAGCATAAGCTAGACTTCCAAAAATTCTCAAGTTTGTTACATCTGGTTTCATTCCACTCCAGGCTTCTAGAGGTTTCTTGTCCTTTACACTTTTTGTAGGTGATCTATTCAAGATGTACACTAAACATGCAATTGCCTATGCCCAATAATC